>CM035170.1:93180511-93923693 GCA_020205615.1 Panax quinquefolius | reverse complement strand
AGTTCAAGATTTCGTTCGGGAAGTCTTCGGAAGTCGCTGAGAATCAACAAATGTGTCACCCCTGTTTAGTCGGAATTTCAAATACATACGATCGGTATTCCGGTCAGAAGAGCCCAGAGGGTCAAGAGGTTCCTCGCAGACGTAAAGAGACCCTCCATCCTCGCCGGGGCAGAGGTCACTAGAAAGCCTGTGTCAACACTCCTCGTCACCCCTTCCTCGAATCCATTCCGTAAAATGTAGCTTAACCCTCATATCTATCCCTCGATCAGAGGCTTTACCTGACCGGGTCCTCGATCAAGAAGTTGTCCTCCCATCAAAAAATAAAAACCAAGATAACCCTACCGACCGTGTCAAGAATTTAGTGGTGCCCTCGCCTCTGATCATCCCACCCTTGCGGCTCCGTAGGAAATACAGACCATCAACGTTAAGCGGATCAGATCTAGTGGTGCCTGACGCTATTCCAAAGAAAAAGAAGCTAGCGCACACCCATAAATGCCCATCCGACTTCGCCTCGCTTTCACCTCCCTTCGAGATCCATCCCAAACAAATCCCTTCTCCGTAAACTGCATATGTGGATTCCACTCCTCTTTAATGTACGAAGGGCCTCCTTTCCCGAAAAGACCGAGACCCTCCCTAATCTACTTTGGGCCCTTCGGGTCGTATACATTACGCCGAGGGCCATGGGTCCCCACCAGGCGCTCAGATTCAACGGTGAACTTCCCTTCGATCTTCTTTGAGCTGGGTCTCAACACCCATTTCACCACCTGGCTCAAAGGATCATACTGGACGAAAAATCTTCAATTTAGGGATCAGTTATTCGCCAAGGTAAATAATATCTTTTCTTCTTCATTTCTCCGCTTTCATTCGATATTCGGACATTCGACTGAATATTTTCGAAATACGCAGTTAACGCCTGCTTCGGACGATTCACGCTCCGGGAGACACATAAATGGGGAGTGCCGAGGAGGATTTCGATAAGAGATTAATATGTCAAATCAACTCGGGATTCGACCGAGAAAGTGGCTGATCACGTAAGATGCTTTTCTATACCATCAATCGCCCAAAATGTAATTAGACGAAGCAAGATGGATTCAAGACATCCGACGACGAAGTTATGGGCCATTTAGTGGATGGGCCGGTCATAACCCAAGCCGCCCAACAAACTTTTAACCTACGATCACTAACGGCCATTGTCAAGAAAACCTACTCCCGGCTGCAAAATGAGGAGTTTTCTTCGTACCAATCAAGTCAATTCCATTCAACTCAAGCAGGTCGAGACGAAGGCCTGTGATGAAGAAATAAGGCATAAGGCCAAACGCCATAAACTTCGCCACAAAATAAAGGATCTTTGAGGACGGGGTCCTCTTCCTCGATCAAGAACTCCTAAGCAGTATTCAAAGTGACTGTGGTGATCCTCGGATTTAACTCAACGTCGTAATCACGAAGGTATATTCGGAGGGGTACGTAAGGATCGTCGAGTCGAGGTAAAGAAAAACCTATCTGGTCATCACCGACCCGTACTCGTTTAACTGCCAATGACCAAGGTGCCAGGTCTAATGTCCCTCCTCGTTTTTGTTCTATGTAAAATTTAATTACTTTAAACTTTTTCATGTTCATACGTGATTACTTTATGATCGCTCGAATGAACGAATATTTATATTATCGATGAATCTTTAAACTGCCTTGATTATGACTACTGGCTTTTGGCTCAATTTCGTCAATAATTCAAAGATTATCGAAAATCAACCTAACTAATGAATTAGATACAACATATAACAGCTAAGCATGAAACGAAGTGAAATCAATTTTACTTGGACAGATCTCAATTTAACCGGAATCGGAATGAATCAAATCAACACTCACTAAACAAAATGAAGTAATATATACTCACTTCGCATCAAGGCAGAGACTCGCCTACGAGGGTGAATCGTTTCGATCCTCCTACACAATTATTGGGAATCTGCTACCACACCGTGGTATAATGCAAGTATATGGAAAGATCAAGATATAAGTGATCAATCGTTGACCATCGACTTACCACCCTTTCGGTAAAATCAATATGGGATCATAAGGACCTTTTGTCTACCACTCTGTGGTAGAATAATAAATGTAATGCCATCGAATGGCCATACGAAGTCTTACCATACCTCCTTACACCATCAATGAATCTTAGACAAATAGACTAAGATCACGTCAAAGGACTATCGATTACCACCAATTGGGTAAAATCACTATAGATCATACGACTGCTTGTCACCACTGTGGTAATAATAAACGGGTCACATCGAATGGCCAACCGAAGTCTCTACCATACCTCTTCACACCAATGCTGACTCTTTCATAAGTAGACCAGGATCAATAGCGACCATCGGGATTTACAACCGTAAAATCAATATAGAATCATATTTTAATTCATCATCTACCACTGGGTGTAATAATAAACGGTCGCCATCGAATGGGCCAATGTAGTCCTACCATTCCTCCTTACACCATCGCGGACTCAGACAGCCAGACCAGATCAATAAAAGCGACCATCGATTTTACCACCTCGATAAAATCAATATAGATCATATTTCAATTCATCGACTCACCACCGGTAGAATAATAAATACGCCATCGAATCGGCCAATGGAGTCCTTACCATCTTCCTTACACCATAAAGCGACTCTTAGGACAAATAAAGATATCAGCCGATAAATTCAAGAAAAAGTGATTTTTATCGATATCTTAACAATCGTACAAACTTCCTATAAACCGGACTTAATCTTCATCGGTAATATTTCCCATTCTTTACCAAGACGCCAAGTATTCTTCGATCCTAACCATCGAGTGCCTTTAAATCGATAAGTACCTCGGGCTGATACTTCAATCAATTCATACAAGTACTTTCCAATCTTCTAGATTAACTTTCCCTGTTTCGCTGAGGCTTAGATGCTTCCTTAAGCTTTTCGTAAGGATTTAAGTCTCCCATCAATTCTACGTAAGCCTCGAATTTGTTGTAATGTTTCGCCACCTTCGCTGGATGTTGTTGTAATTTGAGCAAAGCTACCCTCTCAGACTTCATCTAAAGAAAGTCCGAAAGCAATTTCACCCTTCGGCTATCAGTGAAATCTTTAACTCGACCCTACCCAAGACTGAGATCCGATTTTGAATCAGACTAAGGCACCGCATTAATTAGGCCAAGCAAAGGGTGAATCAGGTATCCTCGATATAGTTCGGGTAAGCCTACTTCCGCAAGATAGCAGCTTCTTCCGGCCATCTCCCTTTTTAAATGCATTCGGTCAACAAGGCTGATTCTGCCTCAAGAATTATTCCGCCAGTCAATTTCTTAGCTTCATCTGATCTAGGATGAGCCATCGTCTTAACAGGCTGAATCCGTTGATCCTTTAAAAATCCTTCAAATTCTTGAACCCACGAATCGGGCGTCCCTAAGTCTGATATCAACACTTCAGTGGATCCCGAAATAAACATCTTCAATTTTCTTATTAATCTTCAAGCACTTTGCGTATACACAACACCCATTCTCGAGTCGCCAAATACATGGTACAAAAAAGAAAACTACAACTTCATTAATACAAATGTCGTGGTGAAATACTTACAATATATAATCGTGAGTTTAAATATAATATTGTCTTCTAGATAATATCCACACGCAAATAAATCCCCATCATAATTATCGATTCATTATTTTACAAAAATGGTGAGGACTACTAAACAACTCTCTCTAAACCTTCATTCCATACCCCGACTAAGACTTCGCTACATTCTCGCCTCCCGAGAAGAAAAAATGAACAACAAGGAAAAGGGTGAGCTCAACTAGCCCAAGAAGAATATTACGACTAAGATAATATACAACAAATTATCGTTAGTCTTCAACAGGAAAAACTCGATAATACAATGACAACAAGTTTCAAATCAATATTCGCAATGGAAATAATAATTCATGTAAGAGTTACGTAGAGAATGAAATCTACTATAATCTATGAATTTAATACCCATCATCAATATTTTATCCTCAGAACATCAATCAATATACATCCGAATCAAATATTCATCTTTGCACTACAGCCAAAGATATTCATCACCATGTTCATTTAAACACTGCTCATCTTTGCACTACAGTGCCAAAGATATTAATCAATCTGGCCATGTTCATCTCAACACTGCTCATCTTCAGACTACAAAGCCAAAGATATTCTTCAGAATCATTCATCTTCGCACTACAGCCAAAGATATTCAATAATATCATCATTTAAGACCGAGGATGATGAAAATATTTTTAAAGAAACGAATCCAAAGGAAACAAAATGACAAGGATTAAGGATTAAGGATTCGATTTGGTTTTATCCACGCCCAAAAATACCTCAAAAATAATCATAGTGGTGTAAAAAATTCAAGAATGATCAAAACACGGATACAATCGAAGTTAGATCCGTATTAGATGTTTCGACGAAAAAGAAGAAATTTTATTTTTCTATGAATAAGACCAGATATATGTGAATAAAGGTCAGATACGTGAATAAAGACCGATGCGTGAATAAGAATCTTACACCAAAAGATAGAAATTCCACAAAAACATCTTCACGCTTCATTTAATAAGACTCGTGAATAAGAATCGTGAATAAGAATCTCGCTTAATAAGAACTCGTGAATAAGAATCGCTCATGAATAAGAACCCATAATAAGAACCCCGACATGAAAAAGTTCCAAATTTGATAAAACTTCAGATCAATATTTCAAAGATAATGATATCAAGAAATAATATCATTACGAAAAAAATAATATCCCTTACCTCGAAAGATCAAGATTTCTAAATTAAACACCTGACATAAAGCATGACTGACTCAGACCAGATAGCAATACTCAAAGTATACTCAAAATACTCACAAGAATACGCCGATAATATAGAGAGAGAAAACTTCAGCTTCGTGTGATTTTCAATTCTAACCCAAGACCCTATTTATAGAAATCGCTAGAACACCAAAGCAGTAAAATTTAATAAATTAATAATATAATTATATTATTTTCTTAGCACATGTCTAGAATCTGATTTCAGCCATCAAACACATGCCACCTTCTAGAAAAAAAAAAGAAAAAAACGTTTTCTAATTTTAAATATTTTAAACTTCCAAAATCAATTATTTTGAGCTTCTAACTTCAATAATTCATAATAAATAGCCCTTTCATCAGAAAATTCGAATCTCATGAGTTTTTATAGGAAATTCAATTTCTACAACTTTGCAGAAGAAAGTTTTTCCAAATTCCAATCAGAAATTGACCAAATCCACAAACCAAGCAATTTTACAAAAGCTATAATCAAATTTCAACCAATAAATGGGGTCCACCGACATGTTTAACATGTTTTAAACATTTATTGCAACAAAAATACTCTTCCTCCTCAGATACTCATATATCCCACATTCGTTGTAAAATATCACCGCTAATATATTATTAAAATAATATATTTAAACGAATTATTTTATCGTAAAAGATAAAATATTAATTTTCAACAATTGTCATTTTAAAAATTTTCCCATCTATATCCACATAAAATCAATATTTTCCTCATCATATAAATCAATAATTAATTATTCACAAATAATATTACGTAATCACAATATCGACAACCGTGCGCCTCCTGAGAGCAGGGGCTTCCAATAAGAATTTCTTCATCGGGCGCCGCAATTAGTGACCAAACCTCTCCTGATGTAACTTTCTAGACATTGCCAATAATGTTATCTAATAATATTATTCAGATAATATGAATTATCGCTTCGATAATGAAAGATACCGTAAATGACAATTATCAAACAACAAAGAATATAAAATATCAACGCAAAGAATTATTAACTCAATAAAATATCGAATAAAGAATTATCGTAACCATTATCGAGTAAAGCCTTCACGTAAGAATCAATAATTGGTGCAATACCGCAGCTACTGCTCAACAACGCCAGACAAGGTGTGTTTTAACCCACCGGTATTCCAACAAAGATAATCTGAATAACTACGCCGCTATTTAAAAACAACTTATATTTGTCGCTTTCTTCATCCAATCGCTTCCACATGGGCTCCACACACGGTCGCTACTGGCAGCATTTAATATTCCCCGACAAAGCATTTAATATTCCACGACCAAACGAATATTCCCCGACAACAATGAATATTTTATAACCACTCATTATTTTGAAATATTTGCATATTTAACCCTTAACTATCCACATTAATCAAATCAACCCTTACTATTTCAAAATAATAAATAAAGGAAATTCCTTTTATTTAAAAAATTTCGGGTCTTACAACCTCCCTCCTTATGAAATTTCGCCCTCGAATCGACGACGCACTCGGTGTTTTTCAAAAGGTGAGGATACCTCGCTTTCATTTCCGCTTCCAACCCCCTGTGTCATTTCCTCTATAAAGATTTATTCCTCCACAAAACTTTAACTCAGTGGTATAACCTTTCATACAGTAGGACACGCCCTTTCCTATCCAAAATCTCGACAGTACCTCCTCATACGCTAAGTCTTCTACTATCTCGTCCGCCTTCTAACTCAATAACGTGGTTCGGTCTTTCACATATTTACGGCACGATATGTGAAACACATTATGAACACGAGACATACTTTGAGGTAACGCAAGTCTATAGCTACATTTCCTACTTCCTACCAAGAATTTGAAATGGACCAATAAATCGTGGATCGAGCTTTCTCTCTTCCCAAATCTCAGAACACCTTCCACGGAGCAACTCGCAACAATACACGATCCCCTACATTAAATTCCACGCCCTTTCAATGAAGATCCGATAACTCTTTGTCGATCTTGTGCCGCTTTGTAGATACGCTTGTCGAATCATTAGTCATACGTATTTCAACTCCTGTCCCAACAAATGTTGCTTCACCCACCTCATCCCAACATATCGAGAACGACATTTTCGTCCATATAATGCTTCAATGGAACCATGCCTATATTTGTTTAATAACTATCATTGTATGAGAATTCCACCAATGGCAAGTACTTATCCCAACTTCCTTTGAAATCTAGGACACGTAGTTTTAATATATCTTCAAGAGTTCGAGTAGTCTTTCTCGATCGCTTCCATCCGCTTCGAGGATGGTATGCCAAACCAATCGTAAATTGCGCTCATAGCTTTTCAAAACTAACCCAAAATCATGAAGTGAATCTTCGGGTCACGATCTAAAACTATGGATACCGCATGCCATGCAATCTCACAATCTCATTTACGCATATACTAGAAAGACGCTCAAGGAATAAGTCTCCAGATCGGCAAGAAATGAGCAGATTTGGTTAATCTATCAACAATAACCCAAATAAAGATTGATGCCTGAGAAACCGTAGAAGACCCGTAAATTAAAATCCATAGTAATGTGTTCCTACTTCCATTCCTAATCTCAAGTGGTCAGAATCTGACCCTTAGGTACAAGATGCTCCGCCTTTACACGCTGGGCAAGTTAAACACATCGAGATAAACTTTGCAATCTCTCTCTCATATTGCTCCACCAAAATGTATGTCAAGATCACGATACATTTTAGTACTTCCGTGATGGATCGCAAATGGCGATTGTGTGCCTCCATCATAATCTTGTACTTCAAATCGTAGTCGTTAGAACACAAAGTCTAGAGTGGACTCAAGTATTCCTTCTTCATCAATTCTCGCCTCCTAATAGCTCCTTCAGATTTTCTTCTTCATACGATCACCTCCGAGCCTGCGGCTCGAGAGCAATCTTAACTTTTTCTATTAAAGTCGGGTCTCTACGCGATACTTGACATCATCGCACTCGCTCCTCGCATATGATCTTCTACTCATCGCGGCCACCACCACGCTCGCTTTTCCAGATGGTACGATCGTAATACGTACCAAATGAGTCTCCTCTCGAGTTCTTCAAGCTCTTCCCACATTCCTCGCTTCCATTCGAATTTTGTATCTCTACGAGTCACCATAAGTAATGGAATAAATGATTCGAGAATATCCTTCAACGAATCTCCGATAATAACCAACTAAGCTTCTGTAAAGCTACGATTTCGACATCGACTTAGGTTGCTCTCAACCGCGACTCATATCCCAATCTTGATAAAGACGTCACAATGACACCTATCGCTTTACTATCGCATCTAATACGACGCCCCTACAGAGAGTTCGCTTAGTGAATTCCACAAAGGAAGTCACAAGATAAAGGCTCAGTACCAAATTTATAGTTGAATTTTTAACTCCTCAGTTCAATAGAGCCATTCGATATGAGATTTTAGAAATGAGTTTTGTACCGTTTCAAAGTCGATACAAAAATTTAATATCGCTTGGGAGTAAGCCAAGAAATTCTTCAGAAATACGCCAGAAAAATCAATAACAACAGAATATTATTCAAATCGACGTTGTCTTTATTCAAATCCATAATACGGACTAAGAAAATTTGACATCCGTAATAAACGAACGACTTCATGGCTTGATATGAAAATGTTCGACTACAATGGTTTGATTGTTTGAATTCAATAACAAAGTTGCTTAGAATATGAAAACTAACAACCTTACAAAAGCAATCAATTTCGGCATGATGAGTAGCTTAACCTTAAAATCACATCAAAAGCAAATATCTCTATGTAAATAAGGTTAATGTGTAATGTGATAAAGCCAACTCGAATCAAGCAAGATTTTTAAACAACTGATGTAATGAAAGTTTCTCCTAATGGAGTCTCCATAGATAGTCAAAGTTTAATTTCTCCGTAGTCAAGTTCAAACGCTGAGCGCAAGTAAGAGAGATAAAAGAACGGGTAGAACCAGATATCTAAGAAGGTATATACTTCGCAAGAATTTATAATTAACTAACCCGCTAACTTCGTCGTTCTCGATTGATTTTGACCAACCACAACAAACGCCTTCCAAATCCGCTGACTTTCTTTCTTTTCTCGACATCCTTTTTCGAGTCACCATTCCTCACTGAATCTAGGTTTCATATCGCATAATCTCGAGCGATATGTCCTTCTTTTCCACAATTATAAAGATACCTTAAACTTGCAGGGCGCTTGAATGATATGTCCTCTTCCCGTGATTTGTAACATACGACCGGTGGTCGCTTCTCCTCCCTTAAACTAGTTGCTATCGGGCGCCGACGCCTTCACACGGTCGCTGTTGAATCTCCTTTTTAAAATCTCCTCCCGACTCGCTTTCTTCTATTTTCACGGCCACGATTACCACCAGAGTGGTTACCGCTTTGTCTCAGATTCTTCTTTCTCCGCCGGTTATCGCTATTCGATGATCGCTATCTTCTAGATGATCCTCGTTATGGTCCCCATTGAACGTATCAAGTATCTCGCCTAACAACCGAGCCCTCGCTGACAACATCCGGTAGAGAGAAAATTTACGAGAAATGAGATATCGACGATGCCGTGTTTCAAACCTCTCGTAAACATCCGCCATAATGCTCTCATTCTCCACCAAATGAGGTGCAAACCGATAACTCCGCTAACTTCGCCAGATCGACACCGCCATGTTATTCTCGCTTCTAGTCTAATAAACTCCACTTCCTTCATACGACGTAATACTTTCGTGGAAGTACTTGTCATCGAACTGCTTCAAACGCTCTCCCACGATACGCCGAAAACCGATGGGTACGCTTCACGTATTCCCACCAAGAATCGCCGCCACTTTAACATAAAGGCGGCGAATGGAACTTTCTCGTTCCTCCGCATCCCAAGACATCGAATATCTTGGTAATTTGTTCTCGACCCACGCCTCCGCCTTTAATCGGATCCGCTTCCTGCACTCGTGGTCCCAACTTCAACCGCTCATTCGTGACCACCCGTGAATTGCTATCATTTCTCCTCAGATTTTGAACACGAAGTCTCCTCGCCTCGATTTTGTATGAATCGCAAAAAGCTTCTAAACATCCCCTCGCTCATCATCTCGCCAAAGCAGGTGTTGTTTCACAGAGGAACATTACCAACCACAGACGCTTCCTCGCTCAGAGTGAGCACAGCATCTCCACTGGCCTCATTTACTCCATCATATAATATTCTCAAATGACATTCTCAACACTGCCATAAAATAAGGGTTAATTAAGGAAATCAATATATCACATAATATCCCTATATACCGACTTAACTAACAAATAAGCTTAGTAGACACACTAAATGGGTGGATTTACTCGCCTCCCTCCTAGTTTTATTCCCCGATCTCCGCCAGAGATCATATCCCTAAGCTCGATATTAACCGCGACGCCCCCAAAATAGTATACACAACACCCATTCTCGAGTCGCCAAATACATGGTACAAGTAGCAACTACAACTTCAATAATACAAATGTCGTGTGAAATACGACAATATATATATCATGAGTTTAAATATAATATTGTCTTCTGATAATATCCACACGCAAATAAATCCCCATCATAATTATCGATTCATTATTTTACAAAATGGTGAGGACTACTAAACAACTCTCTCTAACCTTCATTCCATACCCCGACTAAGACTCGCTACATTCTCGCCTCCCCGAGAAGAAAAAATGGAACAACAAGGAAAAGTGGTGAGCTCAACTAGCCCAAGAAAGAATATATTACGACTAAGATAATATACAACAAATTATCGTTAGTCTTCAACAGGAAAAATCTGATGTATACAATAGTATAACAAGTTTCGCATCAATATTCGCAATGAAATAATAATTCATGTAAGAGTTACGTAGAGAATGAAATCTACTATAATCTATGAATTTAATAGTTCATCATCAATATTTTATCCCCGTAACATCAATCAATATACATCCGAATCAAATATTCATCTTTGCACTACAAAGCCAAAGATATTCATCACCGGGTCATGTTCATTTAAACACTGCTCATCTTTGCACTACAAAAGCCAAAGATATTAATCAATCTCCATATGTTCATCTCAACACTGCTCATCTTCACTACAGCCAAAGATATTCTTCAGAATCATTCATCTTCGCAGACATAAAGCCAAAGATATTCAATAATATCATCATTTAAGACCGAGGATGATGAAAATATATTTAAAGAAACGAATCCAAAGGAAACAAAATGACAAGGATTAAGGATTAAGGATTCAGATTGGTTTTATCCACGCCCAAAAAAATACCTCAAAAATAATCATAGTGGTGTAAAATTCAAGAATGATCAAAACACGGATACAATCGTAAGCAAGATCCGTATAGATATTTTGACAAAAAGAAGAAATTTTATTTTCTATGAATAAGATCAGATATTGAATAAAGGTCAGATACGCGGAATAAAGGCCGATACGTGAATAAGAATCTCACACACCAAAAGATAGAAATTCCACAAAAACATCTTCACGCTTCACTTAATAAGACTCGTGAATAAGAATCGTGAATAAGAACTCACTTAATAAGAATCGTGAATAAGAATCTCATGAATAAGAACCCATGAATAAGAACCCCATATGAAAAAGTTCCAAATTTGATAAAACTTCAGATCAATATTTCAAAGATAATGATATCAAGAAATAATATCATTACGAAAAAAATAATATCCCTTACCTCGAAAGATCAAGATTTCTAAATTTAACACCTGACATAAAGCATGACTTGACTTGCACCGTGATAGCAATACTCAAAGTATACTCAAAATACTCACAAGAATACGCCGATAATATAGAGAGAGAAAACTTCAGCTTCGTGTGATTTTCAATTCTAACCCAAGACCCTATTTATAGAAATCGCTAGAACACCAAAAGTTAGTAAAATTTAATAAATTAATAATATAATTATATTATTTTCACACATGTTCTAGAATCTGATTTCAGCCATCAAACACATGCCACCTTCTAGAAAAAAAAAGAAAAAAAACGTTTTTCTAATTTTAAATATTTTAAACTTCCAAAATCAATTATTTCTGAGCTTCTAACTTCAATAATTCATAATAAATAGCCCTTTCATCATCAAAAAAATTCAATCTCATGAGTTTTTATAGGAAATTCAATTTCTACAACTTTGCAGAAGAAAGTTTTTCCAAATTCCAAATCGAAATTGACCAAATCCACAAACTGGCAATTTTACACAAAATATAATCAAATTTCAAATAATAAATGGGTCCACCGACACAAACATGTTTTAAACATTTATTGCAACAAAAATACTCTTCCTCCTCAGATACTCATATATCCCACATTCATTGTAAAATATCACCGCTAATATATTATTAAAATAATATATTTAAATGAATTATTTTATCGTAAAAGATAAAATATTAATTTTCAACAATTGTCATTTTAAAAATTTTCCATCTATATCCACATAAAATCAATATTTTCCTCATCATATAAATCAATAATTAATTATTCACAAATAATATTATGTAATCACAATATCGACAACCGTGCGCTAGCCTCCTGAAAGTAGGGGCTTTCCAATAAGAATTTCTTCATCGCCGCAATTAATTAGTGTGACCAAACCTCTCCTGTATGTAACTTTCTAGACATTGCCAATAATGTTATCTAATAATATTATTCAGATAATATGAATTATCGCTTCGATAATGAAAATGAAAGATACCGCAGAATGACAATTATCAAACAACAAAGAATATAAAATATCAACGCAAAGAATTATTAACTCAATAAAATATCGAATAAGAATTATCGTCAAACCATTATCGAGTAAAGGCCTTCACGTAAGAATCAATAATTGGTGCAATACCGCGCCTACTCGCTCAACAACGCCAGACAAGTGTTTTAACCACCGGTATTCCAACAAAGATAATCTGTGAATAACTACGCCGCTATTTAAAAACAACTTATATTTGTCGCTTTTTTCATCCAATCGCTTTCACATGGGCTCACACACGGTCATTGTCAGACGTTATTTAATATTCCACTTCCAAACAATATTCCCCATTTAATATTCCATAACCACCAAATATTTGCATATTCCCCTAACTATCCATGAATATTTTATAACCACTGCTTATTTTGAAATATTTGCTCATATTTAACCCTTAACTATCCACATTAATCAAATCAACCCTTACTATTTCAAAATAATAAATAAAGGAAATTCCTTTTATTTAAAAAAAAATTCTTAATTTTATTATCATCAATATGTTTATTAGAAATCTAAAAAATCTTCTTCGCCTATCAAAAGATTCTAAATCATTTTATAATACATTTAATTAACAATTCGATATTATATTATTCAATAATCAAGTAGAATAATTATATTTCAGATCAAGTTTCATTGGAGAATGTAATAATGAGATTAATATGACACACCTAATGACGATTTAATTCTTAACTTCATTCAACATCTTAGAAAATACATTATTATATATCAATCTTCCTTTCATAAGTCATGAAATCAATAAACATAATGATTCATTTATCCGCCAAGTATTCTACGAGGTCAGAAGACCCTCAAATTTTTTTTAAAATAAAAAGAAATTTCCTTTATTTATTATTTTGAAATAAGTAAGGGTTGATTTGATTAATGTGATAGCTATGGGTAAAATACGCAAATATTTCAAAATAAGCAAGTGGTTATAAAATATTCATTATCGCTTGGGAATATTCGTTTGGTCGTGGAATATTCGCATCGCTTTGAATATTCGCATTTACCAAGAAAATGCCCATGTGGGGCCCCATAACTAAAAAGCGATCGATGAAGAAAACGACAAATATAAGTTGTTTTTAAATAACTACAGAAGTTGTTACCAAGTAATATCGCTTGAATAATTTATGGTTAAAACACACTAATACGCTGTTGTCAAGAAGAAGATACCAGATTGCACCAATTATTGATTCTTACGTAAGAAGGCACTACTCAATAATGGTTACAAAGAATTACCGCTCAAAGATTTTATCGAAAGTTAATAATTGTCATTGATATTTTATATCATCGTTGTTTCAATAATCACATTACACAAGATTTTTCATTATCGGCTAATAATTCATATTATCCTAATAATATTATTAGATAACATTATTGGCAATGTCTAGAAAGTTCGCCTTCAAGGAGAGGTTTGGTCACCTAATCAAGCCCAAGAAGAAGAAGAAATTTTATCGAAAGCCCCTCTTCCCTGAACCGCCTCGTCATTAATATCATCAGGATTCTCGTAATATTATTTGTGAATAATTAATTATTGATTTATATGATGAGGAAAATATTGATTTTATGTGGATATAGATGGAGAAAATTTTTAAATGACAATTGTTGAAAATTAATATTTTATCTTTTTCTCGATAAAATAATTCATTTAAATATATTATTTTAATAATATATTAACTATGATATTTTTACAACGAATGTGGGATATATGAGTATACGAGGAGGAAGAGTATTTTTGTTGCAATAAATGTTTAAAACATGTTAAACATGCTCTGGGGGACCCCATTTATCGAATCGAAATTTGATTATAAATTGAAAAATCGCCTGCTTGGGATTTCTTGGCCAATTTCTATTTGGAATTTGGAAAACTTTTCTTCTCGCAAAGTTGTAGAGAATTGAATTTCCTATAAAACTCGCGAGATTCGAATTTTCTGATGAAAGGGCTATTTATTATGAATTATTGAAGTTCAAGTTCAAATAATCGATTTTTGAAGTTTAAAATATTTAAAATTAGAAAACGTTTTTTCTTATTTTTTCTAGAAGGTGGTATGTGTTGTGATGGCTGGCTGAATCAGATTCTAGATATGTGTAGAAAATAATATAATTATATTATTAATATTATTATTAAATTTTCGCTTTGTGTTCTAAGAATTTCCTATAAATAGTGTGCTTAGTTAGAATTGAAAATCACACCGTAAATCAAGTTTTCTCTCTATATTATCGAGCGATATTCTTGTGAGTATTTTGAGTATACTTTGAGTATTGCTATACTACAAAGTCCAAGTCATAGCCTATATCCTGTTTCAAATGTAAGACCGATCTTCGAGGTAAGTGGATATTATTTTTTTCAAATGATATTATTTCTTCAATATCATTATACCAAATGTCGATCCAAGTTTTTATCAAATTTGAACTTTTTCATGCATGCTTAAGTTACTATTCATGGGTTACTATTCACGAGTTACTATTCACGAAGTTACTATTCATGAAGTTACTATTCACGAAGTTACTATTCACGAGTACTATTCATGAAGTCGTGAAGATGTTTTTTGGAATTTCTATCTTTTGGTGTCTGAGTTACTATTCACGATATAAGACTATTCACGATACTAAGACTATTCACGATACTATATTCAATCGAAAAAATAAAATTTCTTCTTTTCGTCTAAAATATCTATTCGATACTAACTCGATCAGATCCATGTTTTGATCATTCTCAATTTTACACCACTACGATTATTTTTGAGGTATTTTTGGACGGATAAAACCAACTACTAATCCTTAATCCTTAATCCTCACCATTTTGTTTCACCGATTCGCTTTTTTAAAAATATTTTTCATCATCCTCGCCTTAAATGATGATATTATTGAATATCTTCGCCCAGAAGGCAAAGATGAATGATTTCAAGAATATCTTTGGCCCAGAGTGCAAAGATGAACAGTGTGTCGATTTAATACGACCGATTGATTAATATCTTTCGCCCAGAAAAAGATGAACAGTGTTTAAATGAATACGACTTAATCGATGAATATCTTCGCCCAGAGTAAAAAAGATGAATATTTGATTCCGTATGTATATCGATTGATGTTACAGTGATAAAATATCGATGATGGACTGTTAAATTCATAGATTATAGTAGATTTCATTCTCTACGTAACTTCTATGAATTATTATTTCACGCATAATATTGATCCAAAACTTGTCAGCCTATCAGATTCTATCGATTTTTCCCTCGTCAAGACTAACGATAATTTGTCAGATATTATCTTAGTCATAATATTCTTTATCGGGCTAGTCGAGCTCACCCTTTCCCTTTTTGTTCCATTTTTCTTCTCGTGAGGCGGAAATGTAAATGAAAGTACTAGCTGGGTAATGGAATGAAGGTTCTAGAGAGAGTTGTTTAGTAGTCCTCACCATTTTTGTAAAATAATGAATCAATAATTATGATGGGGATTTATTTGAGTATGGATATCATCTGTAAGACAATATTATATTTAAACTCACAAGATATATTGTCGTATTTCACACCTACATTCAGATTATCAAGTCAGTAGTTTGCTTTTTGCATCATGTATTCAAGCGTACTCGTAACGGGTGTCAGGTATACCTATTTTGGGGGCCACAAACTGGTATCGTAGCTAGGATACGATCTCCATGAGATCTGTGAATAAAACTAGAGGGGAGAGACGAGTAAATCCTTCGCTAAAGGTGTCCTACCTAAGCTTATTCATAGTCGTCAAGATATAGGATATTATGTGATATATCGATTTCTTAATTAACCCTTATTTTACGACAAAGATTTGAGAATGTCGAATCGAGAATATTAACAAAGGGAGTAAATGAGACCGTGGAGATGCCTCAGACTCACCAACGAGGAGAACGCAGTAACAGTCGGGTAATGTTCCTCCCGAACAACAATTACCGAAAGCGTATGATGAACGAGGGATGTTTAGTAAGCTTTTTTGCAGCTCATGCAAAATCGCATTTAGGAGACTCGTGTTCAAAATACAGAGGAAATGATAAGAATTACGGTGGTCACAAATGCAAGCAGCTTCAAAGAGTCAGGACCACCGCACTCTGGGGAAAGTTTGATCCGATTAAGGCGAGACGCTGGTCAAACAAATTACCAAGATATTCGATGTCTGGGATGCACGGAGGAACAGAAAGTTCCATTCGCCACCTTTATGTTCCGTGGCGAGGCAGACATCGGTGGAATCAGGAAGCGCACTCCATCCAAATTGCACTCAAAGATGTCACGGAGACGCTTTCAGAAATGCTTAATGACAAGTACTTCCCCGAAAGTATTCGGCTATACGGCGGAAGTGGAGTTTATTAGACTAGAGCAGTAATAACACGACGTCCCAAAGACGAGGCGGTTCATGAGTTATCCAGTGTTCAGCACCTCATTCAGTGGAGAATGAGGAACGATGACGCTGGATGTTTCGAGAGGTTCAAACCCGACATACGCCAAGATCTCATTTCTCATAAATTTTCTCTATTCAGATATGTCACAACAGTGGCTCAATTGTTAGAGCGAGATAACGAGTACGCTCAACCGAGGGACCATAACCAGATCATACCAAGATAAGCAAATATCGTAATAACGATAACCAAATGAGAAAGAAGAATACGTATTAAGGCTGTGAACTACTCGTGGTAATCGTGGCCATGAAAATAAAGAAGTTTAGCCTGGAGGAGATTTTAAAAGAGAGATTCAACAACCACTATGCGAAGACGCCAACACCAAGAAGAACTAGTTTTGGTGGAGGAGAACGACCACCGGCCAGATGTTACAAATGCGGAAAGAGGGATATATCACCCAAACCGCCCACAAACAGCTTTAAGGTATGCTATAATTGTGGAAAAGAAGGACATATCGCCGAGATCAGACGATATCGAAACCTAGTTCAAATGAATGGTGACTCAAAAGATCGTCCGTAAAAGTCAAAGTCAACGATTCCGGAAGAGCGCTTTGTCGCGACTGGTCAAAATGCAAGGAACCCGAACGGTTAAGACGTTAGTTAATTATAAATTTCACAAGTTTATACCTTACTAGATACCGGCTTCTACCCATTCTTTATCTCTCTTATCAAGGCTCAACGCTTAAACTCGACTACGAGAAATTAAACTTTCGACCTATCTCATGGAGACTCCATTAGAGAAACTTTCATTACATCCGTTGCTTAAAAATCTTGCTTGATTCAAGTCAGCACTATCACATTACCCGTTAACCTTATTTCTATAGAGATATTTGCTTTTGATGTGATTTTAAGGTTAACTACTCATCACGCCAAATTGATTATTTTCGTAAGGTCATAGTTTTCATATTCCTAAGCAACCTCGTTATTCAATTCAAGCAATCAAACCATCAGAGTCAAACATTTTCATATCAAGCCATGAAGTCATTCGCTTATTACTTGATGTCAAATTTTCTTAGTCCATGTTATGGATTTGAATAAAGACACGCCGATTTGAATAATATTCCCGTTGTTATTGATTTTCCCGACGATTTCAAGAATTTCGCTTACTCCCAAAGCCCGATATTAAATTTTGTATCGACTTTGAACCCTAGACAAAAAACTCATTTCTAAAATCTCATATCGAATGGCTCCTATCAACTTCGTGAGTTAAAATTCAACTATAGAATTTGGTACCGAGCCTTTATCTCAGGACTTCCTTCAGGAATTCACCTGCCGCACTCTCCGTAGGGACGCCATATTCGCGCGATAAGAAATCGATAGTGTCATTGTGACGCATATCCAAGATCGGGATACGAAGTCACAAATGAGAGCAACCTAAGTCAAGAATCGAAATACGTAGCTTTCTAGGCTTAGTCAAGTTATTATCTGAGATTCGTCAAGGATATTCTCAATCGCTATTCCATTAACGCAAATTGACTCAGAGATACAAAAAATTCGAATGGAGCAAGGAATGTGGAAAGAGCTTCAAGAACTCAAGAGGAGACTCATTTCAAAGACATGTTCGACTATGCCATCCCGAAAAGCGAACGTGGTAAATGACGCGATGAGTAGAAGATCATATGCGGAACGAAAAGGATGATGTCAAGTATACGACAGAGCCAACTTTAATAGAAAAGTTAAGATCGCTTCTTGCCACCGACTTCGAGTCGATGCGTATGAAGAAGAAAAGTACAAGAAGGAGCTATTCCTAAGCGAGAATCGATGAAGAAGGAATACTTCGAGTCCACTCTAGACTTTCAGGTTCCTAACGACTGATTCAAAGTACAAGATTACGATGGAGGCACACAATACGCCATTTTGCAATCCATCCTCGAAGTACTAAAATGTATCGTGATCTTCAACATACATTTTGGTGGAACAATACGAAGAGAGAGATTGCAAAGTTTATCTCGATGTGTTTAACTCATTAACGCAAAAGGCGAGCATCTCTGTACCTAAGGGTCCGCTGCAACCACTTGAGATTCCTAATGGAAGTGGGAACACATTACTACGGATTTCACATTTTGTTCCTACTATTTCAAGGCATCAATGCTATTCGGGTTATTGTTGATAGATTAACCAAGTTCCGCTTATTTTCTTACCGATACGAGAGACTTATTCCTCGAACGCCTTTCTCTCGTATGACGTGAAATGAGATCAGTGAGATCGTATGGCACGCCAAGATCCATAGTTTTAGATCGCGACCCAAGATTCACTTCATGATTTTGGGTTAGTTTGCAAAAAGCTACGGGCACGAATTTATTTATCTGGCTGGGTATACCATCCTCAAACCATGGGCAATCGTAAAGGACTACTCAAACTCTCAAGATATATTAAAACTCGTGGTCCTAGATTTCAAAGGAAGTCGATAAGTATTGCCATCAGTGGAATTCTCATACAACAATAGTTATTAAACAAATATAGGCATGGTTCCATTCAAGCATTATATGGACGAAAATGTCGCTCTCCAATATGTTGGGACGAGGTGGGTGAAGCAACATTGTTGGGACCCGAAAGTTAGTACGTATGATCACCGAAAAGATCCAAATGATTCGACAACGATACAAACCAAGACAAGATCGACAAAAGAGTTATGCGATCTTCATCGAAAGGACGGGAATTTAATGTAGGGATCATGATTGTCATGAAGTCGCTTCCACGGAAGGGAGTTACAAGATTCAAAGAGAGGAAAGCTCAATCCACGATTTATCGTCCATTTCAAATTCTCGACCGAGTAGAGGAAATGTAGCCTATGACTCACAAGCATTCTCCGAGTATGTCTCGTGTTCATAATGTGTTTCATATATCCGCATTTCAGAATATGTGAAAGACCCGAACCACGCTATCGAAAGTTAGAACCCATTTAGATAAATTAAGACTTAACGATGAGGAGAGGTACCACCAAGATTTTGATAGAAGGAGCATGTCCCACGCCAAGAAAGGTTATACCACAAGTTAAAGTTTTCAGGAGGAATCATGCTATAGAGGAAATGACCGAATTGAAACTAAATGAAAGCGAGGTATCCTCACCTTTTCAAACACTGTGTATCGTACGCCAATTTCGAGGACGAAATTTCATAAGAGGGAGGTCAGAAGACCCCAAATTTTTTTTTAAATAAAAAGGAATTTCCTTTATTTATTATTTTGAAATAAGTAAGGGTTGATTTGATTAATGTGGATAGCTATGGTTAAATATGCAAATATTTCAAAATAAGCAAGTGGTTATAAAATATTCATTATCGCTTGGGAATATTCGTTTGGTCGTGGAATATTCGTATCGCTTTGAAAATATTCGCATTTACTCACAAGTAATGCGTGTGTGTGGGGCCCCATAACTAAAAGTTTATCGATGAAGAAAACGACAAATATAAGTTGTTTTTAAATAACTACAGAAGTTGTTACCAAGTATACCGCTGAATACCCTTGGGTTAAAACACACTAATACGCCATTGTCGAACAAGAAGATACCACCAGTATTGCACCAATTATTGATTCTTACGTAAGAAGGCACTACTCAATAATGGTTACAGAATTATCGCTCAAAGATTTTATCGAAAGTTAATAATCGTCACATTGATATTTTATATATCATCATTGTTTCAATAATCACATTACACAAGATTTTCATTATCGGCTAATAATTCATATTATCCTAATAATATTATTAGATAACATTATTGGCAATGTCTAGAAAGTTCGCTCAAAGGAGAGGTTTGTCACCTAATCAAGGCCAAAGAAGAAGAAATTTTATCGAAAGCCCTCTTTCCTGAACCGCCTCGTCACAATATCAGGATTCTCAGAATATTATTTGTGAATAATTAATTATTGATTTATATGATGAGGAAAATATTGATTTTATGTGGATATAGATGGAGAAAATTTTAAAATGACAATTGTTGAAAATTAATATTTTATCTTTTTCCGATAAAATAATTCATTTAAATATATTATTTTAATAATATATTAACTATGATATTTTTACAACGAATGTGGGATATATGAGTATACGAGGAGGAAGAGTATTTTTTGTTGCAATAAATGTTTAAAACATGTTAAACATGCTCTGCGACCCCATTTATCGACCGAAATTTGATTATAAATGTAAAATCGCCCGCTTGTGGATTTCTACCAATTTCTATTTGGAATTTGGAAAACTTTCTTCTGCAAAGTTGTAGAGAATTGAATTTCCTATAAAAACTCGCGAGATTCGAATTTTCTGATGAAAGGGCTATTTATTATGAATTATTGTTCAAGTTCAAATAATCGATTTTTGAAGTTTAAAATATTTAAAATTAGAAAACGTTTTTCTTATTTTTTTCTAGAAGGTGGTATGTGTTTGATGGCTGAAATCAGATTCTAGATATGTGTAGAAAATAATATAATTATATTATTAATTTATTAAATTTTCTCGCTTTTGTGTTCTAAGCAATTTCCTATAAATAGGTGCTTAGTTAGAATCGAAAATCACACCGTAAATCAAGTTTTCTCTATATATATCGAGCGATTCTTGTGAGTATTTTGAGTATACTTTGAGTATTGCTATACTAAGGCAAGTCCAAGTCATAGCCTATATCCTGTTTCAAATTTGTAAGACCGATCTTTCGAGGTAAGTGGATATTATTTTTTCAGAAATGATATTATTTCTTCAATATCATTATACCGAATGTCGATCCAAGTTTTTATCAAATTTGAAACTTTTCATGCTCTGGGTTACTATTCATGGGTTACTATTCACGAGTTACTATTCACGAAGTTACTATTCACGAAGTTACTATTCACGACTATTCACGAAGTTACTATTCACGAGTACTATTCATGGCGCAAAGATGTTTTTTTGTGGAATTTCTATCTTTTGTGCTCTGAGTTACTATTCACGATACTCAAGACTATTCACGATACTTGACTATTCACGATACTTAAGATTCAATTCAAAAAAAATAAAATTTCTTCTTTTCGTCTAAAATATCTATTCGGATACTAACTCGATCAGATCCATGTTTTGATCATTCTCAAATTTTACACCACTATGATTATTTTTGAGGTATTTTTGACGTGGATAAAACCAAGTACTAATCCTTAATCCTTAATCCTCATCATTTTGTTTCACCGATTCGCTTTTTTAAAAATATTTTTCATCATCCTCGCCTTAAATGATGATATTATTGAATATCTTCGCCCGTAGTGCAAAGATGAATGATTTCAAGAATATCTTTGGCCCAGAGTAGCAAAGATGAACAGTGTCGATTTACGACCGATTGATTAATATCTTCGCCCAGAGTAAAAGATGAACAGTGTTTAAATGAATACGACTTAATCGGGATGAATATCTTCGCCCAGAGTGCAAAGATGAATATTTGATTCCGTATGCATATCGATTGATGTTACAGGATAAAATATCGATGATGGATCGTTAAATTCATAGATTATAGTAGATTTCATTCTCTACGTAACTCTTCTATGAATTATTATTTCACCGCTAATATTGATCCAAAACTTGTCAGCCTATCAGATTCTATCGATTTTTCCTCGTCAAGACTAACGATAATTTGTCAGATATTATCTTAGTCATAATATTCTTTACCGGGCTAGTTGAGCTCACCCTTTCCTCGTTGTTCCATTTTTCTTCTCGTGAGGCGCAGAATGTAATGAGTACTAGCTTGGGTAATGGAATGAAGGTTCTAGAGAGAGTTGTTTAGTAGTCCTCACCATTTTTGTAAAATAATGAATCAATAATTATGATGGGGATTTATTTGATGTGTGATATCATTCTCTGTAAGACAATATTATATTTAAACTCATTAAGATATATCAGTCGTATTTCACACGACATTTCAGATTATCAAGTCAGAAGTTGCTTCTTACCATGTATTCGCGACTCGTAACGGGTGTCATAGATACCTATTTTGGGGGCGCCACATATAACTCCTAATAAGTCCGTGATGTAATCCTATGCAAAAATATCCGCAAGTAAAGAGTTTAGAGTTCCATAAGGTTCGGTAATTAAGCTTCAGGTAGTATTAAAATAGAGATGTTCTGCAGACCAACCAATCCATCACCGCCTTATTTGGCTTTTCCTATGATTAACTCAATCTCCTCCGCCCCCCATTTACCATTACCAACCTAGCCCGGAATCAATGCTCTCATCATCGAAGGGTTCGATCTCAATTTATTTATGAATCAATACAATGAAGAAATTTTATCAAGATCGCTTGGTCGAATTTGAGGATCCCGGATCCTATCGAATAACAAAGATTCCGATAACATCGCTTGCCATCAATGTAAGTCTCCGCCACCTCTCCTACAAATTTTTAAATAAAAAGGAATTTCCTTTATTTATTATTTTGAAATAAGTAAGGGTTGATTTGATTAATGTGATAGTTATGGTTAAATATGCAAATATTTCAAAAAAAGTGGTGGTTATAAAATATTCATTATCGCTTGAAATATTCGTTGGTCGTGGAATATTCGTATCGCTTGAATATTCGACGACGACTAAATGCCCATGTGTGGGCCCCATAACTAAAAGTGATCGATGAAGAAAACGACAAATATAAGTTGTTTTTAAATAATCTACAGAGTTGTTACCAAATACCGCTGAATACCCTTGGTTAAAACACACTAATACGCTGTTGTCAACAAGAAGACACCAGATTGCACCACCATTATCGATTCTTACGTAAGAAGGCACTACTCACTCAATAATGGTTACAAAGAATTACCGCTCAAAGATTTTATCGAAAGTTAATAATTGTCATATTGATATTTTATATCATCGTTGTTTCAATAATTCACATTACACAAGATCTTCATTATCGGCAATAATTCATATTATCCTAATAATATTATTAGATAACATTATTGGCAATGTCTAGAAAGTTCTGCTTCAAGGAGAGGTTTGGTCACCTAATCAAGCTACCAAGAGAGAAGAAATTTTTATCGAAAGCCCCTCTTCCTGAACCGCCTCGTCACAATATCAGGATTCTCAGTAATATTATTTGTGAATAATTAATTATTGATTTATATGATGAGGAAAATATTGATTTTATGTGGATATAGATGGAGAAAATTTTTAAAATGACAATTGTTGAAAATTAATATTTTATCTTTTTCTCGATAAAATAATTCATTTAAATATATTATTTTAATAATATATTAACTATGATATTTTTTTACAACGAATGTGGGATATATGAGTATACGAGGAGGAAGAGTATTTTTGTTGCAATAAATGTTTAAAACATGTTAAACATGCTCATGGACCCCATTTATCGAATCGAAATTTGATTATAAATGTAAAATCGCCTGCTTGTGGATTTCTTGGCCAATTTCTATTTGAATTTGGAAAACTTTCTTCTGCAAAGTTGTAGAGAATTGAATTTCCTATAAAAACTCGCGAGATTCGAATTTTCTGATGAAAGGGCTATTTATTATGAATTATCAAGTTCAAGTTCAAATAATCGATTTTTGAAGTTTAAAATATTTAAAATTAGAAAACGTTTTTTCTTTTTTTTTCTAGAAGGTGGTATGTGTTTGATGGCTGAAATCAGATTCTAGATATGTGTAGAAAATAATATAATTATATTATTAATTTATTAAATTTTCTGCTTTTGTGTTCTAAGCAATTTTCCTATAAATAGGTGCTTAGTTAATTGAAAATCACACCGTAAACTCAAGTTTTCTCTCTATATTATCGAGCGATTCTTGTGAGTATTTTGAGTATACTTTGAGTATTGCTATACTAAAGGCAAGTCCAAGTCATAGCCTATATCCTGTTTTTCAAATTTGTAAGACTGATCTTCGAGGTAAGTGGATATTATTTTTTTTTTTCAGAATGATATTATTTCTTCAATATCATTATAATCGAAATGTCGATCCAAGTTTTTATCAAATTTGAAACTTTTTCATGCTCTGGGTTACTATTCATGGGTTACTATTCATGAGTTACTATTCACGAAGTTACTATTCACGAAGTTACTATTCACGAAGTTACTATTCACGAAGTTACTATTCACGAGTACTATTCATAAAAGCGAAGATGTTTTTTTGTGGAATTTCTATCTTTTGGTGTTTGAGTTACTATTCACGATACTAACTATTATTCACGATACTACTAATACTATTCACGATACTAAGATTATTCAATTTAAAAATAAAATTTCTTCTTTTCGTCTAAAATATCTATTCTCGGATACTAACTCGATCAGATCCATGTTTTGATCATTCTCAATTTTACACCACTACGATTATTTTTGAGGTATTTTTGGGCGGATAAAACCAAGTACGAATCCTTAATCCTTAATCCTCATTTTTTTGTTTCACCGATTCGCTTTTTTTAAAAATATTTTTCATCATCCTCACCTTAAATGATGATATTATTGAATATCTTCGGCCCAGAAGGCAAAGATGAATGATTTCAAGAATATCTTCGGCCCAGAAGTGCAAAGATGAACAAAAGTCGAGATTTAATACGACCGATTGATTAATATCTTCGCCCAGAGTGCAAAGATGAACAGTGTTTAAATGAATACGACTAATCGATGAATATCTTCGCCCAGAAGTGCAAAAGATGAATATTTGATTCCGTATGTATATCGATTGATGTTACAGTGGATAAAATATCGATGATGGACCGTTAAATTCATAGATTATAGAGATTTCATTCTCACGTAACTCTTCTATGAATTATTATTTCACGCTAATATTGATCCGAAACTTGTCATTTATCAGATTCTATCGATTTTTCCTCGTCAAGACTAACGATAATTTGTCAGATATTATCTTAGTCATAATATTCTTTATCGGGCTAGTCGAGCTCACCCTTTCCTCGTTGTTCCATTTTTCTTCTCGTGAGGCGGTAGAATGTAATGAGTACTAGCTCTGGGGGTAATGGAAACGAAGGTTCTGTAGAGAGAGTCATTAGTAGTCCTCACCATTTTTGTAAAATAATGAATCAATAATTATGATGGGGATTTATTTATTTATGGATATATTTAAACTCTGTAAGACAATATTATATTTAAACTCATTAAGATATATTGTCGTATTTCACACGACATCAGATTATCAAGTCAGAAGTTTGCTTTTCGCATCATGTATTCGCTGCACTCGTAACGGGTGTCAGGTATACCTATTTTGGGGGCGCCACAATGGTATCGTAGCTAGGATACGATCTCCCATGAGATCGGGAATAAAACTAGAGGGAGAGACGAAAAAATCCTTCGCTAAAGGTGTCCTACCTAAGCTTATTTGTTAGTCGTCAAGATATAGGATATTATGTGATATATCGATTTCTTTAATTAACCCTTATTTTATGACAAGATTTGAGAATGTCGAATCGAGAATATTAATAAAGGAGTAAATGAGACCGTGGAGATGCCTCAGACTCACCAACGAGGAGAAACGTGCAACAGTCGGGTAATGTTCCTCCCGCGAACAACACCAATCGAAAGCGTATGATGAACGAGGGATGTTTAGTAAGCTTTTTGCAGCTCATGCAAAATCGCATTTAGGAGACTCGTGTTCAAAATACAGAGGAAATGATAAGAATTACTTCGTGGTCACAAATGCAAGCAGCTTCAAAGAGTCGGGACCACCGCACTTCTGGGAAAGCCGATCCGATTAAGGCGAGAGACGTAATAAACAAATTACCAAGATATTCGATGTCTGGGATGCACGGAGGAACAGAAAGTTCCATTCGCCACCTTTTATGTTCCGTGGCGAGGCAGCGACATCGGTGGAATCAGGAAGCGCATCCATCCAAATTTCGCACTCAAAGATGTCATGCGGAGACGCTTTCAGAATAGCTTCAATGACAAGTACTTCCCCGAAAGTATTCGGCTATACGAAGGAAGTGGAGTTTATTAGACTAGAGCATAATAACACGACGGTCCCAAAGACGAGGCGGTTCATGAGTTATCCAGTGCTCAGACCTCATTCGTGGAGAATGAGGAACGATGACGCGGATGTTTCGAGAGGTTTGAAACCCGACATACGCCAAGATCTCATTTCTCATAAATTTTCTCTATTCAGATGTCACACAACAGGCTCAAATTGTTAGAGAGCGAGATAACGAGTACGCTCAACCGAGGGACCATAACCAGATCATACCAAGATAAGCAAATAATCGTAATAACGATAACCAAATGGAGAAAGAAGAATACAGACAAAGGCTGTGAACCACTCGTGGTAATCGTACCATGAAAATAAAAGAAGTTTAGCCTGGAGGAGATTTTAAAAGAGGAGATTCAACAACCACTACGCGAAGACGCCAACAAAGAAGAAGAACTAGTTTTATGGAGGAGAACGACCACCCCATCATATGTTACAAATGCGAAAGAGGGATATATCACCAAAACCGCCCACAACAGCTTTAAGGTATGCTATAATTGTGGAAAAGAAGGACATATCGCCGAGATCAGACGATATCGAAACCTAGTTCAATGAAATGGTGACTCAAAAGATGTCCCGTAAAAGTCAAAGTCAACGATTCTCGAAGAGCGCTTGTCGCGACCGGTCAAAATGCAAGGAACCCGAACGGTTAGCACGTTAGTTAATTATAAATTTCACAAGTATATACCTTACTAGATATCGGCTTCTACCCATTCTTTATCTCTTACTCATACCAACGCTTGAACTCGACTACGAGAAAATTAAACTTCGACCTATCTCGTGGAGACTCCATTAGAGAAACTTTCATTACATCCGTTGTTTAAAATCTTGCTTGATTCAAGTCAGCACTATCACATTACCGTTAACCTTATTTCTATAGAGATATTTGCTTTTGATGTGATTTTAAGGTTAACTACTCATCACGCCAAATTGATTATTTTCGTAAGGTCATAGTTTTCATATTCCTAAGCAACCCGTTATTCAATTCAAGCAATCAAACCATCAGAGTCAAACATTTTCATATCAAGCCATCGAAGTCATTCGCTTATTACTTGATGTCAAATTTTCTTAGTCCATGTTATGGATTCAATAAAGACACGCCGATTTGAATAATATTCCCGTTGTTATTGATTTTTCCCCGACGATTTCAAGAATTTCGCTTACTCCCAAAGCCCGATATTAAATTTTGTATCGACTTTCAACCCTAGACAAAACTCATTTCTAAAATCTCATATCGAATGGCTCCTATCAACTTCGTGAGTTAAAATTCAACTATAGAATTTGGTACCGAGCCTTTATCTTCAGACTTTTTCAGGAATTCACCTGCCGCACTCTCCGTAGGGACGCCATATTCGCAAGCGATAAGAAATCGATAGGTGTCATTGTGACGCATATCCAAGATCGGGATACGAAGTCACAATGAGAGCAACCTAAGTCAAGAATCGAAATACGAGCTTTCAGGCTTAGTCTGGTTATTATCTGAGATTCGTCAAGGATATTCTCAATCGCTATTCCATTAACGCAATTGACTCAGAGAGATACAAAATTCGAATGGAGCAAGGAATGGGAAGAGCTTCAAGAACTCAAGAGAGACTCATTTCAAAGACATGTTCGACTCACCATCCCGAAAAGTTTAACGGGTAAATGACGCGATGAGTAGAAGATCATATGCGGAACGAAAAGGATGATGTCAAGTATACGACAGAGCCAACTTTAATAGAAAAGTTAAGATCGCTTCAAGCCACCGACCCTTGAGTCGATGCGTATGAAGAAGAAAGTACAAGAAGGAGCTATTCCTAAGCGAGAATCGATGAAGAAGGAATACTTCGAGTCCACTCTGCACTTTCAGGTTCCTAACGACTGATTTGAAGTACAAGATTACGATGGAGGCACACAATACGCCATTTGCAATCCATCCTCGAAGTACTAAAATGTATCGTGATCTTCAACATACATTTTGGTGGAACAATACGAAGAGAGAGATTGCAAAGTTTATCTCGATGTGTTTAACTCACAACGCAGTAAAAAGGCGAGCATCTTGTACCTAAGGGTCCGCTGCAAACCACTCGAGATTCCTAATGGAAGTGGGAACACATTACTACGGATTTCAAGACGGGTCTTCCTACTGGCTTTCAAGGCATCAATGCTATTTGGGTTATTGTTGATAGATTAACCAAGTCCGCTTATTTTCTTACCGATACGAGAGACTTATTCCTCGAACGCCTTTTCTCGATGTACGTAAATGAGATCAGAGATCAGTACGGCATGCCAAGATCCATAGTTTTAGATCGCGACCCAAGATTCACTTCATGATTTTGGGTTAGTTTGCAAAAAAGCTACGGGCACGAATTTATTTATCTGGCTGGGCATACCATCCTCAAACCATGGGCAATCGTAAAGGACTACTCAAACTCTCAAGATATATTAAAACTCGTGGTCCTAGATTTCAAAGGAAGTCGATAAGTATTGCCATCGTGGAATTCTCATACAACAATAGTTATTAAACAAATATAGTAATGGTTTCCATTCAAGCATTATACGGACGAAAATGTCGCTCTCCAATATGTTGGGACGAGGTGGGTGAAGCAACATTGTTGGGACCCGAAAGTTAAGACGTATGACTACCGAAAAGATCCAAATGATTCGACAACGATACAAAACCAAGACAAGATCGACAAAAGAGTTATGCGATCTTCATCGAAAGGACGGGAATTTAATGTGGGGGATCATGATTGTCATGAAGTCAGCTCCACGGAAGGGTGTTACAAGATTCGGGAAGAGAGGAAAGCTCAATCCATGATTTATCGGGTCCATTTCAAATTCTCGACCGAGTAGAAATGTAGCCTATGTACTCATAAGCATTCTCCGAGTATGTCTCGTGTTCATAATGTGTTTCATATATCCGCATTTCAGAATATGTGAAAGACCCGAACCACGCTATAGAAGTTAGAACCTGATTTAGAGCCAAGAAGACTTAACGATGAGGAGGTACCGCCAAGATTTTGATAGAAGGAGCATGTCCCCCAAAGCTAAGAAAGGTTATACCACAAGTTAAAGTTTTGTGGAGGAATCATGCTATAGAGGAAATGACCGAATTGAAACTAAATGAAAGCGAGGTATCCTCACCTTTTCAAAACACTGTGTACGTACGCCAATTTCGAGGACGAAATTTCATAAGAGGGAGGTCAGAAGACCCTCAAATTTTTTTAAATAAAAAGGAATTTCCTTTATTTATTATTTTGAAATAAGTAGTGGGTTGATTTGATTAATGTGGATAGCTATGGTTAAATATGCAAATATTTCAAAATAAGCAAGTGGTTATAAAATATTCATTATCGTTTGAATATTCGTCATCGTGGAATATTCGATCGTCTTGAAATATTCGTATTTACCACAAGAAATGCGTGTGGGGCCCCATAACTAAAAGTGATCGATGAAGAAAACGACAAATATAAGTTGTTTTTAAATAACTACAGAAGTTGTTACCAAGTAATACCGCTGAATACCCGTGGTTAAAACACACTAATACGCCATTGTCGAACAAGAAGACACCAGATTGCACCAATTATTGATTCTTACGTAAGAAGGCACTACTCAATAATGGTTACAAAGAATTAATCGCTCAAAGATTTTATCGAAAGTTAATAATTGTCGCGGCTGATATTTTATATCATTGCTTGTTTCAATAATCACATTACACAAGATTTTTCATTATCGGCTAATAATTCATATTATCCTCAATAATATTATTAGATAACATTATTGGCAATGTCTAGAAAGTTCTGCTTAAGGAGAGGTTTGGTCACCTAATCAAGCGCACCAAGAAGAAATTTTTATCGAAAGCCCTCTTTCCTGAACCGCCTCATCACAAATATCAGGATTCTCAGTAATATTATTTGTGAATAATTAATTATTGATTTATATGATGAGGAAAATATTGATTTTATGTGGATATAGATGGAGAAAATTTTAAAATGACAATTGTTGAAAATTAATATTTTATCTTTTTCTCGATAATAATTCATTTAAATATATTATTTTAATAATATATTAACTATGATATTTTTACAACGAATGTGGGATATATGAGTATACGAGGAGGAAGAGTATTTTTGTTGCAATAAATGTTTAAAACATGTTAAACATGCTCATGGACCCCATTTATCGATCGAAATTTGATTATAAATGTAAAATCGCCCGCTTGTGGATTTCTTTACCAATTTCTATTTGAATTTGGAAAACTTTCTTCTCGCAAAGTTGTAGAGAATTGAATTTCCTATAAAAACTCGCGAGATTCGAATTTTCTGATGAAAGGGCTATTTATTATGAATTATTGAAGTTCAAGTTCAAATAATCGATTTTTGAAGTTTAAAATATTTAAAATTAGAAAACGTTTTTTCTTATTTTTTCTAGAAGGTGGTATGTGTTTGATGGCTGAAATCAGATTCTAGATATGTAGAGAAAAATAATATAATTATATTATTAATTTATTAAATTTTCTCGCTTGTGTTCTAAGCAATTTCCTATAAATAGGTGCTTAGTTAAATTGAAAATCACACCGTAAATCAAGTTTTCTCTCTATATTATCGAGCGATTCTTGTGAGTATTTTGAGTATACTTTGAGTATTGCTATACTACTGCAAGTCCAAGTCATAGCCTATATCCTGTTTCAAATTTGTAAGACCGATCTTCGAGGTAAGTGGATATTATTTTTTTTTCAGAATGATATTATTTCTTCAATATCATTATAATCGAAATGTCGATCCAAGTTTTTATCAAATTTGAACTTTTTTCATGCTCTGGGTTACTATTCATGGTTACTATTCATGAGTTACTATTCACGAAGTTACTATTCACGAAGTTACTATTCACGAAGTTACTATTCACGAGTACTATTCACGAAGTATTCATGAAGAAGATGTTTTTTGTGGAATTTCTATCTTTTGGTGCTCTGAGTTACTATTCACGATACTTAAGACTATTCACGATACTAAGACTATTCACGATACTAATTATTCAATCAAAAATAAAATTTCTTCTTTTCATCTAAAATATCTATTCGGATACTAACTCGATCAGATCCATGTTTTGATCATTCTCAATTTTACACCACTATGATTATTTTTGAGGTATTTTTGGACGTGGATAAAACCAAGTACTAATCCTTAATCCTTAATCCTCATATTTTGTTTCACCGATTCGCTTTTTTAAAAATATTTTTCATCATCCTCGCCTTAAATGATGATATTATTGAATATCTTCGCCCAGAAGCAAAAAAAGATGAATGATTTCAAGAATATCTTCGGCCCAGAGCAAAAATGAATGTGTGTAGATTTAATACGACCGATTGATTAATATCTTCGCCCAGAGTAAAAAGATGAACAGTGTTTAAAATGAATACGACTAATCGATGAATATCTTCGCCAGAGTAAAAAGATGAATATTTGATTCCGTATGATATCGATTGATGTTACAGGATAAAATATCGATGATGGACCGTTAAATTCATAGATTATAGAGATTTCATTCTCTACGAACTCTTCTATGAATTATTATTTCACCATAATATTGATCCGAAAACTTGTCAGCTCATCAGATTCTATCGATTTTTCCTCGTCAAGACTAACGATAATTTGTCAGATATTATCTTAGTCATAATATTCTTTATCGGGCTAGTTGAGCTCACCCTTTTCCTCGTTGTTCCATTTTTTCTCGTGAGGCGTCGTGAGGCGTAATGTAATGAGTAGTACTAGCATGGGGTAAAATGGAAACGAAGGTTCTGTAGAGAGTTGTTTAGTAGTCCTCACCATTTTTGTAAAATAATGAATCAATAATTATGATGGGGATTTATTTCATGTGGATATTGCCTGTAAGACAATATTATATTTAAACTCATTAAGATATATCATCGATTTCACACGACATTTGATTATCAAGTCAGATCGCTTCGTTAGGACTTTAAAGATTAACCGCTTCGTAAGTGTAAACGTAGTTATTTATCAGATTTCGATTCGCCTTCCATCTTCAATTATATACCCACACTTCTCTCGATCAACTTTCGCCGAACCTTATCTCCTTTAATTGCCCAAAATCATTTTTTTCATTCATACTTCTTCTACAACAATATAGCTCAGCGCTTCCATTCTTCAGACTTTTCGATGGTGAAACATCAACTTTTCACCAACTTCTGACTTCACCGATTCACTAGCCCATTCTCGAACAAACCCACAACCTAGATCCTCTTCAAGTTTGACACCGACCAACCGCTTTCTAAACCCTCTTTATTCAAAGATTCACTCAGAATCGCCGATTGAAGCTAAAGAACCCGTAGGCTTTCCCCTTCTTCTATTGCTTCCAAAACGCATGTGGAACTTATCACAAAGCTCTTGGCCCAAGAGGAAATCGAATCCGACGGTAAAGTCCCCATCCACCGTCTCATATGCCTTTTTCAAATGAAATGACAAAAGTGTGACACTCAAAAGATCAAGAAGTCATAATAGTCTATCAAACTATTTAACGCCTCGACTATGGTCATAATTCTCCGGACCCATCATAGTCAGAAGACCCCAAATATTATTATAAATAAAGATGAATTTTTCTATAAATATTATTTTGAATATTATGGAATAAATTTGATATAATGTTATAAATAGGGTAATATTTATAAATTTTGCAAAAGTATGCAAGTTGTTATAAAATATTCGCTTGGCCTGGGAATATTCTTTTTGTTGTGGAATATTCGCATAACTACCAATCATCAGTGGACCCCACAATGTAATTATCATTTCGATCGAGAAAACGACAAAAATATTTTATAAAAATAACGACGAGGTGTTACCGTTAAAACCGCTTGAATCCGCCTTGGTAAAGTACAAAGAATACGCTGTAGGTCGATAAGAAGACACTCAGATTGATTATCGATGCTTACGCGAGAAGTCACTCACCTATGCTTAATTATCACACACAAATTTCGGTCGTGATCATATCTCTTATATTATCGATTCAATTATCATTACAAGATCATCTCAGATAATATGTTATAATATTAAATCAATAATCGAGACGATAAGTTATAAATGATTAAAATTGTTGAAAGATTAAATACGTGTTGATTAAAAATAAAATGATTTGTGGTAAGTTTGATTATTTTACGGGGGCCCATATGTCATCATCTAAGAGTCTCTTCACAATAAGAATTACCTTTGGAATAGTAATTACCTTCATTAATAGTATTTACCTTCACCAATAAGAATTACCTTCACAATAAGAATTACCCTCGTGAATAAGAATTACCTTCACAATAGTAATTACCTTTACCGTACGCCAAACCACTTGCCGCTTCACATTACAAAATATTACCACTTGTCTTTCACATTAAAGGCCAAACCACTTGTCGCTTCACATTACAAAAGCCCGAACCACTTTTCTTTTCACATCACCAAATGCTTTACTCATTTTTTCACATGGTAAAAGCTAAGCCAGAAATCTTCTATAAATAGAGGCCTAGTGCTTCATTATTTTCACTTAATTCATTCAAGCTTTAGAGAGAGAAAGTATAGTAGAGAATAAGAGAGAAAGAAGAAGAGTATTTTGTTACTACACTACCGCAAGATTCAATCTCCTACCAAAAGTAAGGGGTGTTATTCTTTCTTATTCACGAAGAGAACTGCTGTTATTCCATCGCTTATTATTCTGCTGAATAACCTCAGATACGTGGTTTACCCTATACTTGGTGACATTCTTCTATTATTCTCGCTGAACATCCTCGTCTGTGTGTTTACACCCACCGGTTCCGCTTTTTATTATTATTCTCGCTGGAACATCCTGTCTGTGTTTTTACACCTTTACCGGGTTCCGCTTTTTATTATTATTCTCGCTTGAACATCCTCGCTCGCGGTTTTTACACCCACCGGTTCCGCTTTTTATTATTATTCTCGCTGAACATCCTCGTCTGTGTTTTTACGCCGACCGGTTCCATTCTTTATTATTCTCATTGAACATCCTCGTCTGGCATGCTTTTACGCCGACCGGTTCCGTTATTTATTATTCTCATTGAATAACTCGCCTGCATGGCCTATCGCATGCACGGTGATTTCTTTTGTTATTCTATTCTTTATTATACCCAAATAAGTTAAAACTTTGACTTCTATACTCCATGAAATTAGTGGAATATCCTCGATATTCATGGCTTCATCCAAAGATTCTTTCACGGAAATATTCTTCCCGATCATTCTTGAATTTTACTCACAAAACAAAGATCATGTCGATAATCCTGACGTTAATAATTCCTGGATAAAATAATTTTGAACTTGTTTTATCAATTCTTATATCATTGTCATCATCCTCATGTTTTTATTATGTTAAAAGTCATCCGTAGTCAGAAGAAGTATGATGGACTTGGTATGATTACGACCAGAGACTATTCTTGTAATCACGACCGTAATGTTACAAATGATGTGATAAAAATCCTCAGCGCCGGGCCGTGGTATCGGTGGACAAATGTTGGCACGATCATTAATTATTAATGAATACACAAATATTCTCGCCCGTAGTGCATGAATAATCGTGGGTCGTGATACTAAAGAATATCCTCGTCAGAAGTAGGTGATTCGATGATGTGAATATTTATTAAAGTCGAAGTCTCAAATTATAATAAAGGATGAAAAACCTTTAAAACCTAAAAGATAGTAGATTTTATTTTCTACTGACTTTTTTAATGGATCGATATTCACCGCAGCTTAAACCGGTCAGTCTATCAGATTTTATCGCTTAATATCACAAGACTATTGATAATTTATTCTGCATTATCTTAGTCATAATATTTCATCATGGGCTAGTTGAGCTCACCTTTCTTTCACCGTTTCTTCAGTGAAATGAGAATATAGCCGGGACGAAGCCTGGGAAACGAGTGATGGTCCTCAAGATAAGATTAGTAGTCCCTCACTATTCGTGAAATAAAGGTGATAATAATTGTAATGAGGACTCCTTTTCGAGTTTGTATAATATCTAGTAGACGATATTTGTATTTAAATCACGCTTATGTCGATTGCATACCTTACGCTTATGTTAGTAAGTTGTATTTAAATTCTGCATCACGTAAGTGGCACCTAAGACGGGCGGTGTATACCTAATTTTGGGGCGCCACAATACTTCCATACGAGGCAACTTTTTGGTGATATCTCCGCTTCTTTGAGAATATCCGAGGAAAAAGGGACGCCTTCTTCCTGAGTATCCTTCACCGTTGACTCACCACCGCCGAGCTCTTTTAACTCCTTCACTGTAAAATCAACACCTTCGGGTCATGGGGGAGACCTCTCTCCCGAGCGACATTCTTCTTTTGGAGTGGATCGACCTCTTCCGCCGATCCCATCGCCTCGGGGACTTCTCGATCTACTCGACGTAATTCTATCCTCACGATGAGAATGGTCACGCCGGTACTCTCTTCTTCCGGTTTCGCACGATCTCTCTCGACCGCTTCTTCGCTTCATCGTCGTCGCTGATGTCGAGAACCAACGACCATCAAGCGGTTTTTTTCGAGGCCACGGAGTTCTGGCCTCGATCTCCTACTACCGTGAGAACGATCTCTGCATTACGCATAATGCCCTGCTCTCACCTCTCGCCGCATCTCTCTTATGCCTACTCCGCCTCTCTGATCGAACACGGCTAGATGTTTCGCCCCTTAACTCCGCCACCAAGCATCTGTTTCGGCTTATATCTTCCTCCGCTTTAACAGTAACCTCCAAGGCTTTATCTCGCTTGGCTCGCCATTTTCGCCAATTTGGCAGCTCTGTCCTCCCCGACCACTTCGACGATGAGTCTTGGCTTGAGTCTTCCGCCTACCACCACGATCACGCCCCTTATCGCTGAAAACCAACTTTCGTCTGCCCCACCACGGATCTTCTGGACGGTTCTCCGAATCAGGTTAGAGGCCGTGGCTCGTGAGCACTTTTTGTAAGGACCTGACGATCCTTTATCAAGTACGAGGCAAAATGATGAGTCGATGCCCAAAGCTCCCGCCTTCTTCTGTACCATCTCTACTCCTCATCATCTTCCGGTAGGTTAAACAATCAGGATTGAAAATTCAACGACACACTAACTCCCTCCTTCTAAAGGCCAATGTTAATGCCAAGATCTTCTCGCCACGCCCCAATCACGTAAGACGCCTCGATCCTACACAAAGAAACACGATAAACACCACAAGCTCGACTTCCACGTTCCGTTTGGGATAGCTCAAAGCGAGAGAGTCAAGATACGTGTTCACAAGGTTAACAATGGAGGATGTAATATCTAATAGATTGAGAGAGAGATAATGATCCCTGGCCAGGTATGTGATTACGAATGATAATGTGCGAGAACGCACTTCTTGTGAAGACTTCTCGCTAAGCTATACTCTTTCACTTAGATTATCGTACACCCACTACTACCCCGACACACCTTTCGATCCGATGGGTTCACCGACTACACGTAGTCTATCCAATCGCCACATCGCTTTCTACCGTTTACTAAGATGATCCCATCCACATTAATGTACGGCAGTGCTCTAATCAACCATATATTTTTTCATCATCATAAGTCAAAATAATAGATATTAAAATGTCTAAGGGTCGATCCAATCGAATCCTAATCTTACTTTTATAGGTTAAAATGGAAATAATACGACCTACTCAATGACTTTCATACTTCAATAATAAAGCGCCCAATGGATTAATTAAATGAGTAGTTCTAATTTACCCTACCAAGCGAGAGAAAAAATATCACACCCAACAGTACTTATTCCTATTTTTCATTAAATGAGTAGATCCGATATTCAATGTATAGATCTAGTGTCATGCTTGATTTATATATTACAATCGAGTTTGAGTGTCGTTTATTTTCGATTTGGTTGTTGTTAGTTTTAATTTTTCTTTAGGGTTAAATACAATTTTTCCTATTTTACTCGACCTTGGTTTACAAATGCATTACTGAACTGAATTTATTTACAGTCAACTTATTAAACTACTAAATTTTTACAAAAGCTTAAAAATCCGTCGAAAACTGTTAAAAGTTAACGGCCACATCCATGTGGCGCCGTTGTGTAGTGATACATTAAAAAATTAGATATATTAAAAAATTATTTTATTAAATTAAATGTATTTATTTAAGTTTCAAGTTTCAACTTTCACTTCCACTTTCTCAATCTAAAAACCTCTAACTTCTTTTTTTCTCTCCACTCAAACAGAACTATTTGTGTTCTTAGAAATGCAGAAACGAAATGAAAATCCATTGTTAAGTCCTAGCTTCAACAACTACTCTTCCGATAAATTAGCTGAAATAGCAAACAAGTCGGCAAGGAATTTTTAAGGCAGACTCGGAATCAATCGATGATGACGATGACTTCGAGTTCTCTTCTATCAAGGTCCGATTTTCTCCATTTTCAATCCAGGTCTTTTATCACAATCAGATAATCATGTCGGAAAATTAAGCGCGGTGATGATGATGTTGAAGAATCTGTTCCTTGAAGAGCGTGAAGAACGTGATCCTCCGTCGTCTTCTTCATCGGAAGCTGACGAATTGAAAGCTATACCTTCAGGAATGTACTGCATTTGGAAGCCGAAAATCGTTGAGTCGTCGCCGTCTACATGTAAGAAGAGCAGATCTACTAGATCGGCGTCAAAGCGGTTCTGGATTTGAGATTTTCTCCGGCAAAGTAACAACGAGGGCAATGACTCGTCTGTGTTCTTGAAAGACCCAAAACAGAATAAAACTGAGAAATGCGAGGAGATTGAGAATCTGAAGTTACGATGACACTCCATTGATTCTAGTAAAGTCGCAGGAGATTGAAGGCGCCGCCGTCCTCGGCATCATCCGCTCACGAGTTGTTTTACGCCTTCTTTTTGCCTTTTTTTTATTTACTTTTTTTAATTTGTTTGATGTGTTAATGTTAATTGCAAAATGAGATCTAATAAATAAATTTTTGGAGTAAAAGGAGCAAATATAGCTTTATATTCACTTGGGATGAGAAAAATTATGAAGTTTAATGTGATTGATTGCAAAAATAGGGTGACCAAAAGATGATTAACAGAAGATAAAGAATTAACAATTTAAGTGAGAATTATTTTTGATTAAACACTTTTAATGTGCAGCTCACAAATGAAGTATTTGTTTTAATTTCTTTTTAACTTTTCTTTAATTTTGTAATATACTAAAAATTTTAAAGCTTACTTTTTAACATATTTTTATTTTTAATACTTTTATCTTTTATATTTAAGCCTAGATATAATGATTTCATAATATAAATAATAATTATATTAATTTTCGAGAATAAAAATAGTAATTAATTTTCAAAATTTTAGTTATATTTTTGAAGATTGAATTTATTTTATGAATTTTAATTTTAATTTGTGCTTATTATGAAAATATTTATGAATAATGGTAAAGACATTAAAATTTATCCATTTAAAAGTTCTATACGTTAATAATATTAAACTCATTTAATTTTCAATGCCAAGAACTATTGCGACGATAAAGACATTTAAGTCGCTGACGCGATATCGATTTAAAAGTTGATTTTAACGTTCCGCTAAAAGTCAACTTATTTAATAGATTTTGAACGATTCGATAAATATTCAAGCTCAACGAATCAATCAGAAAAAAATCACTCAAATGACGATTTATAAACCGAATTCCCAAGAGAGTTGGGATAAAAGTCAGATTTAACCCTTTTCCTTCCTTTTTGCTCTTTATTCGCGCAAGGTGCTAGAATTGAAGATTGTTTCAGGATCTGAGATTAACGGGGAGGTAACTGGATGGGGATGGGGACGACAACGGTGAAGACAATGGGGAAGACGATGGCAACAGGGATGAACTTTTGCTTAATTGCTTGCGGTATATTTCAATTAAATTATTCCGAAAATATTCATGTATGTATTTATATAGTCTGCTCCAGTGTGTTATGATCATATTCATGTATTGATATTGGTTAATTACTCTTCTTATGTTTAATCATTTAGGTTAATTATTGTATTTAAGTTAATTACTTTGATTAGGTATTTTATTTTGGGTAATTAGTTGGTTAATTATTTGATTTGAATTAAATAGTTTGATTAAGTATTTTATTTGGTTAGTTAGAATTAATTATGTATGTATTTATACACCCATAATACATTGTTTAATATACCATAATAAATAGGAGCTTGTGAAAGTCTGAACCAAAACAAAACAGTAAAACATTTCAAAGTAGTGTCATTAGACTATGAACCTGTTTTCACATTTATAAACCAAAGAGCATAAATAAATCAAACTTAAATCGATAATGCATGTTCTTTGACCACTATTTATATCCTACTTGTAACATCAAATGATGATAGCTACAGCCTCCCATAATGCACTGCAACTGGTAGTAGAGTGAACTCCGAAAGCTCATTTGCATCCTTTCCTAGACAAGCTTGTTGCACATAAATAAATTGTATTAGAAACTACAGATATTGAAAATATCTTACCAGCTCACAAGACATCTTTGAATGCCTGGAGATATAGGAAGAGTGAATGATGGATCTCGTTGAGCATGAAGCAAGCCAGCCTAGGCAAAATTGTTAACAGAAAGTCACGCTTGCATACTCAATTTGAGATTTGAAATGGAAAAAGTGAAATTGAGAAACGTACCTCTATCAATGCAACAGCTGAAGGATCATCTTACGGCTACAATCAGCAAGATAATTAACCTGTCACAAATTAAAATACATAATATAATTATCTTTTGTGTGATTTTGTGGTGTATTTGTTATCTGTAATATATATAGTATTATTTAATAATGCATATAAATATAATAATAATAAATTATGCGTAATATAAATAACTTGTAAAATGATGAATATAAATCAATCCTTTCAATTCACAAAAAGCCTCCTTAAAAGAAATTTATTCCCCACGATGCCAAGGGTTAATCAATAATTGCTTCCCAAGATAAAACGGATTTCAATTTTAATTAGTACCATTACAAAATTAAGAATTCATCGAACGCAAATTCTATGTTATGTACTTCAACTTTTACTATCAATAATAATGTTGTATGTAAAATGGAAATTACATTAATGATGCATGAAAAATGGTGTATTCATACACTTACTCGTAAACGCCCAAAATAGGTATACATCACCCATTCGAAATTGTCAATACATGGTAATGTAAACAACTACAACTTTATTATTACAACAAGAAACTGTGAGTTTGAATACAAATATTATCTTCTAGACAATATCTATACTCAAATAAATCCTCATCACATTTATCGATACATTATTTTACAAAATGGTGAGGACTACTAAACAACTCTTTTCTAGAACCTTCATTCCATACCCCGACTACATGACTCGCTTATATTCTCGCCTCCCGAGAAGAAAATGGAACAAAAGGAAAAGGGTGAGCTCAACTAGCTCAAAGAAAGAATATTACGACTAAGATAATATACAACAAATTATCGTTAGTCTTCAATGTGGAAAAATCTAATAGTAATACAATAGACAACAAATTTTAAATCAATATTCGCAATGGAAATAATAATTCATTGTAAGAGTTAAGTAGAGAATGCAAACTACTATCTTCTATGAATGAATTTAAAAGTTCATCGCTCATCTTTTATCCCCAGAACATCAATCAATATATATCCGAATCAAATATTCATCTTCAGACTACAAAAGCCAAAGATATTCATCACCGGGTCATGTTCATCTAAACACTGCTCATCTTCAGACTACGCCAAAGATATTCTTCAAAATCATTCATCTTTGCACTACAAAAGCCAAAGATATTCAATAATATCATCATTTAAGACCAAGATGATGAAAAATATTTTTTTAAAGAAACGAATCCAAAGGAAACAAAATGACAAGGATTAAGGATTAAGGATTCAGATTTTGTTTTATCCATGCCCAAAATACCTCAAAATAATCATAAAGGGTAAAATTCAAGAATGATCAAAACATGGATACAATCAAAGCTAGTATCCGTAATAGATATTTTGACGAAAATTTTTCATTTTTCATGAATAAAGCCAGATTCGTGAATAGTGTCAGATACGTGAATAAAATAGCCAGATACGTGAATAAGAATCTACACCAAAAGTTCCAAATTTGATAAAAACTTCAGATCAATATTTCAACATAATGATATCAAGAAATAATATCATTACGAAAAAAAAAATATCCCTTACCTCGAAAGATTAAGATTTCTAAATTTAATACCGGGATATAAGGTCAAGGAACTTGCACCGCGCCTAACAATACTCAAAGTATACTCAAAATACTCACAAGAATACGCCGATAATATAGAGAGAGAAAACTTCGCTTCGTGTGATTTTCAATTCTAACCCAAGACCCTATTTATAGAAAAATCGCTAGAATACAAAAAGCGTAAAATTTAATAAAATATTAATATATATTATAAATTTCCTAGCCCATCTTTTCCAGATCTGATTTCAGCAATTAATATCACATGTTAGCCCACTTAAATGCAAAAAAACGTTTTTCTTTAAAATAATAATTAAAACTTCCAAAATCAATTATTTTGAGCTTCAGAACTTCAATAATTCACAATAAATAGCCCTTTTATCGTAAAATTCAATCTCAAAAATTTTTATAGAAAATTCAATTCTCTACAACTTTACGTAAGAAAGTTTTTCCAAATTCCAAATGTAAATTGACCAAAATCCACAAACCACTAGATTTTATAAGCTATAATCAAATTTCACCAATAAATGGGGTCCACCGACATGTTTAACATGTTTTAAACATTTATTGCAACAAAAATACTCTTCCTCCTCAGATACTCATATATCCCACATTCGTTGTAAAATATCACCATTATTATATTATTAAAATATAATAATATATTTAAACGAATTATTTTATCGTAAAAGATAAAATTTCAATTTTCAACAATTGTCACATTAAAAATTTTCTCCATCTATATCCACATAAAATCAATATTTTCTCATCATATGAATCAATAATTAATTATTCACAAATAATATTACGTAATCACAATATCGACAACCAGCAGCTCCTCAGAGCAGGGGCTTTCCAATAAGAATTTCTCCTCATCTACGCAAGCAATTAGGTGACCAAACCTCTCCTTAGATGTAACTTTCTAGACATCGCCAATAATGTTATCTAATAATATTATTCAGATAATATGAATTATTGTTCGATAATGAAAAATACCGTAAATGACAATTATCAAACAACAAGAATATAAAAAATATCAACGCAAAGAATTATTAAATCAATAAAATAAAATATCGAATAAAGAATTACCGTCAGAACCATTATTAAGTAAAGGCCTTCACGTAAGAATCAATAATTGTGCAATACCGCAAAGCATCGTGTTTTAACCAATTTAGTATTTTAACAAGATAATCTGTAATAACTACGCCAAGTATTTTTAAACAACTTATATTTGCTGCTTTCTTCATCCAATCGCTCACATGGGGGCCACACATGGTCGCTACGTCGCATTTAATTTATATTCCCGACAAAGATTTAATATTCCACGACCAAACGAATATTCCCCGACAACAATGAATATTTTATAACCACTGCTTATTTTGAAATATTTATGATTTTACCCCTAACTATCCACATTAATCAAATCAACCCTTACTATTTCAAAATAATAAATAGAGAAAATTAAATTTCATTAATAATAAGTCAGGGGTCTTACAACCTCCCTCCTTATGAAATTTCGCCCTCAAAATCGACGACGACGACTGGTTTTTCAAAAGGTGAGGATACCTCGCTTTCATTTCCGCTTCCAATTCCTGTGTCATTTCCTCTATAAAGATTTATTCCTCCACAAAACTTTAACTTGTGGTATGACCTTTTCATGCAGTAGGACATGCCCTTCCTATCCAAGATCTTGACAGTACCTCCTCATACGCTAAGTCTTCTACTATCTCGTCCTGCTTCTAACTCTATAACGTGGTTCGGTCTTTCACATATTTACGGCGTATGAGATGTGAAACACATTATGAACACGAGACATACTTTTGAGGTAACGCGAGTCTATAGGCTACATTTCCTACTCGGCCAAGAATTTGAAATGGACCAATAAATCGTGGATCGAGCTTTCCTCTCTTCCCAAATCTTGAACTCCTTCCATGGAGCAACTCGCAACAATACATGATCCCCTATACTAAATTCCACGCCCTTTCGATGAAGATCCGCATAACTCTTTTGTCGATCTTGTGCCGCTTTGTATACGCTTGTCAATCATTCGATCTTTTCCAGAGTCATACGCATTAACTCTCTAGTCCCAACAATGTTGCTTCACCCACCTCGTCCCAACATACCGAGAGCTTACACTTTCGGCCCATATAATGCTTCAAATGGAGCCACACCTATACTTGCCTCGATAACTCATTGTAGGAGAATTCCACCAATGGTAAATACTTATCCTAACCGCCTCAAGTCTAGGACACAGTAGTCTTAATAGATCTTCAAGAGTTTGAATAGTCCTTCCGATCATCCGTCTGTCTGCTTGGGGATGGTATGCCAACTAAATCACAAACTGCGCTCATATAGCTTTTTGCAAGCTAACCCAAAATCTTGAAGTGAATCTTGGGTCACGATCCAAACTATGGATACAGCATGCCACGCAACCTCACAATCTCATTCACGCATATACTAGCAAGACGCTCAAGGAATAAGTCTCCGTGACGGCAAGAAATGAGCGATTTGGTTAATCTATCAACAATAACCCAAATAAAGATTAATGCCTTGAGAAACCGTAGAAGACCCGTAACGAAATCCATGGTAATGTGTTCCCACTTCCATTTCTAATCTCAAGTGGTTGCAACGGACCCTTAGGTACTAGATGCTCCGCCTTTTACACGCTGACAAGTTAAACACATCGAGATAAACTTTGCAATCTCTCTCTTCATATTGTTCCACCAAAATGTATGTCAAGATCACGATACATTTTAGTACTTCCAGTGATGGATTGCAAATGGTGTATCAGTGCCTCCATCATAATCTTGTAGACTTCAAATCGTAGTCGTTAGGGACACAAAGTCTAGAGTGACTCAAGTATTCCTTCTTCATCAATTCTCGCCCTAATAGCTCCTTCAGATTTTTCTTCATACGATCACTCCTGGCCTATGGGCTCGAGCAACCTTAACTTTTTCTATTAAAGTCGGGTTTCTATGCGATACTTGACATCATCGCACTCATTCCCGTGATATGATCTTCTACTCAACGCATACCACCACCACGCTCGCTTTTTCCAGATGGTATCAATAGTGTGGTCGTAGTCTTTCAATAGCTCGAGCCAACGTCACGCCAAGATGTCGAGTTCTTTTTTTGAGTGAAGAAATATTTAAGGCTTTTACGGTCCAATATATCTCCACTTTCTCCCCATATAGATAAGGCTCCATATCTTTAATATGAAACGATCGATCACCGCTAACTCTAGATCATGAGTAGGATAATTCCTCTCATACTTTTTGTTGTCGCGAGGCATAAAGCTATGACTTTCCCACGCTGTATGAGAACACATCCTAACCCTTTCGCCTCAAGTATCATCAGAGATAACAAATCCATCCCAACCAGATGGTATTGTTAAACAAAATAAATAAGTCTCCTCTAAGCTCTTGAAACTCTTCTCGCATTCTTCGCTCCAAACGAATTTTATATCCTTCCGAGTCACCGAAGTTAATGGAGTAGCGATTCGAGAAAACCCTTCATTTAATCTCCGATAATAACCAAATAAGCCCAAAAAGCTACGATTTCCTGGCCACCGACTTTCGCTGCTTGTTCTAACTTCAGATTGCTTCAATCTTCGCCGGATCCACTTGATACTCCATGTTTCGACACTGATCGCGCCCAAGAAATGCTACTTCCTCGCCGTAACTCGCATTTCTTCAATTTGGCATATAGTTTGTTTTCACGGGCCTTCGAGTACCAAATTTCAAACGGTGCTCATGATCTTCACGACTTTTGAATATATAAGATGTCATCAATAAAGACAACAACGAATCGATCCAAATATTCCTCAATACTTGGCTCATCATATCCATGAAAGTCATAGAGCATTAGTTAGTCCGAAAGATACGACTAAGAATTCATAATGCCCATACCGAAGTTCAAGGCGCCTTTTGAATATCCTCGCCTAATCTTCACCGATGATATCCGTAATCTAAGATCAATTTTTTTGAAAAGAATTGCGCCCTCAGAAATCGGTCAAACAAGTCATCAATACGAGGTAGAGGATACCTATTCTCGATGGTGACATGGTTCAATTCTCGATAGTCAATACAAAGTCGCATACTCCCGCTCTTTTCTTCTTTACAAATAAAACAGAGCACCCCAAGGAGATGTACTAGACGAATGAAACCGATGTCCAACAATTCCTCGTAGTTGACCTTTAACTCCCAAGTTCAATAGAGCCATTCGATATGGGGTTTTAGAAATGGGCTTTGTACTGTGTTCAAGATCAATAAAGAATTCAACTTCACGCTCTGGGTAGACCGGAAGTTCTTCGAAATACGCCAGAAAGTCAATAACAACAGAATATTATTCAAATTTGACGCGGTTTATTCAAATCCATAACATGGGCTAAGAAAGCTTGACATCCGCTTTTTCAATAAACGAATAGCTTTTTATGATTAGATATGATGTTGATTGATTTTAATGGTTTAGTTGATTGAATTGCATAACAGTCAAGTTAGAATATGAAAACTAACAACCTTACGAAAAACAATCAATTTTGGTAATGATGAGTAGCTAACCAATCAATCCCTAAAATCACATCAAAAGCAAGTATCTTTAAAGAGATAAGGTCAATGTGTAAGGTGATGGTGCCAACTTGAATCAAACAAGATTTATAAACAAAGGATGTGATGAAAGTTTCTCCTAACTGAGTTTCCACAGATAGTCAAAGTCTAATTTCTCCTGAGTCAAGTTTAAACGCTGAGCACAAGCAGAGAGATAAATGAATGGGTAGCACCCAGATTGTAAGTAAGGTATAAACTTCGCAAGAATTTATAAATAGCACCCGTGATCACCTCGCTTGGTTCCTCGATTTTGACCAAATACAACAAACGCCTTCCCTAATCGCTGACTTTCGACTTTTCTCGATGTTTTTTGAGTCACCGTCCTCACACGAACTAGGTTTCGCCACCGCATAATCTCGAGCGATATGTCCTTCCTTTCCACAATTATAGCATACCTTGAATCGCTAGGGCGCTTGACCGATATGTCCTCTTTTCCGTGATTTAGAAGATACGACCGGTGGTCGCTTCTCCTCCCTTAGAACCAGCTTGTCACGCAAGACCGCTGCCTTCATACGGTCGCTTGTTAAATCTCCTTTTTAAAAATCTCCTCCCGACTCGCTTTTCTATTTTCACGGCTATGATTACCACCAGAGGGTTACCATTTTTTGTCCGTCTCTGCTTTTCTCCGCCGTTATCATTATTCTATTGATCGCTATCTCTCGCACGATCCTCGTTATGGTCCCTCAATGAACATACTCAAGTATCTCGCTTCTAACAATTGAGCCCTCATAACAACATCCGAATAGAGAAAATTTACGAGAAATGAGATATCGTCGACGCCGTTTCAAACCTCTCGTAAACATCCGCCATACGCTCTCATTCTCCACCAAATGAGGTGCAAACTCGATAACTCGCAAACTTTGCCTCGCATCGAGACACCGCCATGTTGTTTTGCTTCTAATCATGAACTCCACTTCCTTCATACGACGTAACACTTTCGTGAAAGTATTTGTCATTAAATAGTTTCAAACGCTCCCAAGACATGCCGAAAAGGCCGATGGGTACGCTTACGCATTCTCACCAAGAGTCCGCCTCGCCACTTTAACATAAAGGTGGCGAATGGAACCTTCTCGTTCTTCCGCATCCCAAGACATCGAATATCTTGTAATTTGTTTCGACCCATGTTTCCGCCATGATCGGATCCGCTTTCCTTAAATTCGTGGTCCCAACTTTTCGAATCGCTTGGCGATAACCCGTGAATTGCTATCATTTCTCCTCAGATTTTGAACACGAAGTCTCCTCGTCTCGATTTTGCATGAAACCGCAAAAAGCTTCTAAACATCCCCTCGCATCATCATCTCGCCAAGGTGTTGTTCATGTGAGGAACATCACCACTGCTGTAGACGCTCTCCTCGCTGGTGAGTACAAAGGCTCCACGCCCTCATTTCCATTGTTAATATTCTCACCGACATTCTCAAATACCGCCATAAAACAAGGGTTAATTAAGGAAATCAATATATCACATAATATCCCTATATATACGACTAACTAACAAATAAGCTTAGTAGGACACACTAGCTAAGGATTTACTCGCCTCCCCTCCTAGTTCTATTCCCCGATCTCCGCCAGAGATCATATCCCTAAGCTCGATACCAACCGCGACGCCCCCAAAATAGTATACATCACCCATTCCGAGTCATCAATACATGGTACGTAAAACAACTACAACTTTATTATTACAATAAGAAAAACTGTGAGTTTGAATACAAATATTATCTTCTGCATAATATCTATACTCAAATAAATCCTCATCACATTTATCGATCATTATTATTTTACAAAAATGGTGAGGACTACTAAACAACTCTTTCTAGAACCTTCATTCCATACCCCACCTTGCATCGCTTATATTCTCGCCTCCCGAGAAGAAAAATGGAACAAAAGGAAAAGGGTGAGCTCAACTAGCCCAAGAAGAATATTATGACTAAGATAATATACAACAAATTATCGTTAGTCTTCAACAGGAAAAATCTAATAGTATACAATAGACAACAAATTTTAAATCAATATTCGCAATGAAATAATAATTCATTAGAAGAGTTAAGTAGAGAATGCAAACTACTATCTTCTATGATGAATTTAAAAGTTCATCGCTCATCTTTTATCCCCGTAACATCAATCAATATATATCCGAATCAAATATTCATCTTTGCACTACAAAGCCAAAGATATTCATCACCGGGTCATGTTCATCTAAACACTGCTCATCTTTGCACTACGGCCAAAGATATTCTTCAGAAATCATTCATCTTTGCACTACAAAAGCCAAAGATATTCAATAATATCATCATTTAAGACCAAGATGATGAAAATATTTTAAAGAAACGAATCCAAAGGAAACAAAATGACAAGGATTAAGGATTAAGGATTCGTATTTTGTTTTATCCACGCCCAAAAATACCTCAAAAATAATCATAAGGTGTAAAATTCAAGAATGATCAAAACACGGATACAATCAAAGCTAGTATCCGTATTAGATATTTTGACGAAAAAAAAAAATTTTTTATTTTTCATGAATAAAGGTCAGATTCGTGAATAAAGGTCGATAATGTGAATAAGGCCGATACGTGAATAAGAATCTTCCGACACCAAAAGTTCCAAATTTGATAAAAAACTTCAGATCAATATTTCAACATAATGATATCAAGAAATAATATCATTACGAAAAAAAATGATATCCCTTACCTTCGAAAGATTAAGATTTCTAAATTAATACCGTATATAGGTCAAGGGAACTCAGACCGCCTAACAATACTCAAAGTATACTCAAAATACTCACAAGAATACGCCGATAATATAGAGAGAGAAAACTTCAGCTTCGTGTGATTTTCAATTCTAACCTAAGACCCTATTTATAGAAAATCGCTAGAATACCAAAGCAGTAAAATTTAATAAAATATTAATATATATTATAAATTTCCTAGCCCATCTTTTGAAGATCTGATTTCAGCAATTAATATCACATGTTAGCCCACTTAAATGCAAAAAACGTTTTTTTTTTAAAATAATAATTAAAACTTCCAAAATCAATTATTTTGAGCTTCAACTTCAATAATTCACAATAAATAGCCCTTTTATCGTAAAAATTCAAATCTCGCAATTTTTATAGAAATTCAATTTCTACAACTTTGCGTAAGAAAGTTTTTCCAAATTCCAAATGTAAATTGACCAAATCCACAAACCAAGAGATTTTATAAAGCTATAATCAAATTTCAAATAATAAATGGGGTCCACCGACATGTTTAATATGTTTTAAACATTTATTGCAAAAAAATATACTCTTCCTCCTCAGATACTCATATATCCCACATTCGCTAGTAAAAATATCACCATTATTATATTATTAAAATATAATAATATATTTAAATGAATTATTTTATCGTAAAAGATAAAATTTCAATTTTCAACAATTGTCACATTAAAAATTTTCTCCATCTATATCCACATAAAATCAATATTTTCTCATCATATGAATCAATAATTAATTATTCACAAATAATATTACAAAATCACAATATCGACAACCGTGCGCCTCCTGTGAAAGCAGGGCTTTCCAATAAGAATTTCTCCACCATCGGGCGCCAATTATTAGCGTGACCAAACCTCTCCTGTATGTAACTTTCTAGACATCGCCAATAATGTTATCTAATAATATTATTCGTATAATATGAATTATTGCTCTCGATAATGAAAAATATCGTAAATGACAATTATCAAACAACAAAGAATATAAAATATCAACGCAAAGAATTATTAAATCAATAAAATAACGAATAAGAATTATCGTAACCATTATTAAGTAGTGCCTTCACGTAAGAATCAATAATCGGTGCAATACCGCAAAGCAATGTGTTTTAACCAATTTAGTATTTTAACAAGATAATCTGTAATAACTACGCCGTTATTTTTAAACCAACTTATATTTGCGCTTTCTTCATCCAATCGCTCACATGGGCCCACATTATGGTCATACTGTTGCATTTAATATTCCCCGACAAATTTAATATTCCACGACCAAACTAATATTCCCCACAACAATGAATATTTTATAACCACTCATTATTTTGAAATATTTATGATTTTACCCTTAACTATCCACATTAATCAAATCAACCCTTACTATTTCAAAATAATAAATAGAGAAAATTAAATTTCATTAATAATAAGTTGGGAGTATCCCGTCTTAACATATTTCAAGATATGTAAATCATTAAAACGATTCATCCTCGATTCTCGCTATGAGATGTGCAATCTCCTCATCTTAGGAATGGTTAGAGTAAATATCTCCTCAAGCAAGTACTACATAGTTCTTTGCCCATCGAACCTAGATCTTGGGATCTCCAAATACCTAGGTCATTGCCACTATGACTTACTTTTATTTAAACAAGAAGCTTTAAACCCATTCCATTCGATGATTTTTCACTTGCTTCCTTGTTAAACCTTTCGTAGAAATGATCCGCAATATTATCTTTCGACTTTACATATAATCAATCGAGATAATTCCATTTGAGAGCAATTGTCTAATCTGTAGATATGTCTTCGTCAGATACGACGCGATTTCATCAAGTTATATAAATGACTTTGCGTTTTTCCAATCACCGATCACTATCACAAAGGTATATATATAGTCGGCATGTGTCTCACCAATTTGAAATATCCTCTAAAAATTACGGCCACTCGCTTTTCTCTCCAATTTTCGTTTAACGCAATGAATTCGATTCCATCAGTAGACCTAGCAATACACGCTTGTTTTGAGGATTTCCAAGATACCATCGCACTCTCCAAGGGTAAAGACATATCCACTTGTGGATTTCAAGTCTTTATTATCGATATCCAATTAAGATCACTATATCCTTCCAATACCGCCGATATCTCAGATAGTGTATTCCATATTTTTTAGTATGTTTTAAATATCCTAAAACTCTCAAAATTGCTTTCCAAAGGATCTTTACCGGATTACTCAGATACCTACTTAGCTTACTTACCTAATAAGCTATATCTCGGTCTAAGATGCCATGACATACATTAAACCGCCTATTATACGAGAATATTCTAGTTGAGATATGCCATCACCTTCATTTTTAGCTTAGATGAAGATTTATATCAACTGGGGTTTTATTTAGAATTATATTATACTTGTTAAAATTTTCAAGTATTTTTCAATGTAATGAGTTTGAGATAATATAATTCCATCGAGGTTCTAGAAATCTTGATTCCTAATATTATATCAAGAACCCCCAAGTCTTTCATGTCAAATCTATTTGACAACATACGCTTATTGAGTCGATAACTTCATTGTTGCTACCCATAATTAACATATCATCCACATAAAGACAAACAATGACATAATCTTTTTTGAGTGCTTTTCGACATAAACACATTTATCACACTCATTGATTTTAAATCCATTTGATAACATAACATTATCAAATTTCTCATGCCATTGTTTTGGTGTTTGTTTTAATCCATACAAGGATTTAACAAGTACTTTCTTTCTCTCTCTGTCTGTGAGCTATGAAACCTTCAAAGTTGTTCCATATATATTTCTTCATCTAATTCACCATTTAAGAATGCGCTTTTACATCCATTTGATGTATTTCAAGTCTATTTAAAGATGTTATTGCTATTAGCATCCTAATAGATGTAATTCTTGTAATAGAATAAGTGTCAAAATAATCCAATCCTTCCTTTTGTCTATAGCCTTTAACAACAAGCCTTGCTTTTATATTTATCAATCGAACCATCAGCTTTCATCTTCTTTTTGAAGATCCATTTATACCCTAAAGGTTTAGAACCAGGTGGAAGGTCCACCAATTCTCATGTATGATTTTGCATAATGGACTCAATTTCACTATTAATCGCTTTTTTCCAATGAGAAGCATCCGAGAGGATATTGCTTCCTCAGACGCTTCGAGGATCGCTTTCTAACAAAAATGTTAGAAAATCTGCACTAAAAGACTTTTTAAGTCCTCGCTTTTTTTACGCTTAGGTTCATCCACTACGCATTTTGTCATATTTTCGTGATTATTACTAGTAAGATCCAAAGGTCTTTTTTGTTTGAATTCTGAATCATTATTTCCATTATATGGAAAAATATTCTCAAAGAATGATGCATCTCTTGATTCAATAAAAGTATTAATACGAATATCGTAAATTTTATTTATGAACAAGAAAGCGATAAGCACTACTATTATTCAGATAACCAATGAAAACACAATCAATTGTTTTTGGTCCTATCTTAACCTTTTTAGGTTTAGAACCATCACTTTTGCTAGACACCCCACACTCTTAAGTATTTATAGCAAGGTCTATGACCTTCCATAATTCATAAGGTGTTTTATGAAGTTTTCTTATGAGGCACTTTTATTAAGAATATAATCGCGTAAAGAAAAGCTTCCCCCACAAATTCTAGGGTGCTCCGTAATCGCTTAACATAGCATCAACATTTCTTTCAATGTTCGGTTCTCAAGAATAAATACTGCGACGCCCCAAAATTAGGTATACATCACCCATCTCGGTCCAATTACTTACATGGTATGTAATTTAAATACAACTTATTAACATAATCACTTGCACAATACGACATAAATCGTGAGTTTAAATACAAATATCGCTTACTAGATATTATACAAACTCAAACAAAAAGTCCTCATTATAGCTTATTATCACACTATTTTACTGTAATAAAGAGGACTACTAATGCTATCTTCAGACCATCACTGCTTCTCGACTCGTCCCAAATTTATATTATCATTTCCTCAAGAGAATAAAGGAAAGAAAGTGGTGAGCTCAACTAGCCCAAGAAGAAATATTACACTAAGATAATGCGTAATAAATTATCAATAGTCTTCAATATGTTAAACCGATAAAATACAATAGACAACCATTAATCAAGTAGCTGAATACGCAATCCATTAAAAGAGTCAAGTAGAAAATAAAGTCTACTATCTTTTAGGTTTTAAAAGGTTTTTCATCATCGCTTATAATGAGACTCACTTTTAATAAATATTCCACATCATCGAATCACCCTCGCACTACTACCAAGGATATTCTTTAAGATTACCACCACAATTATTCACGCACTACACGCCAAGAATATTTGTGTATTCATTAATGGTCATGATCATGCCAACAATCGGCCCACCAATGCACTACTACCATCGAGGATTTTTACCACATCACTTGTAATATTACTACCATGATTATAATCAATAGTCTCGGGTCATAATCATACCAAGTCCATCTACGCACTACAAATGTATTTACTTTTAAAAAAATATATAAATACATGAGGATGATGACAATGATATAAGAATTCAATAAAACAAGTTCAAGAATTATTTTATCCAGAATTATTAACGCCCAAATTATCAATACGACATCGCTTTGTAGAAAAAATTCAAGAATGATCGTAAGAATATTTTCATGAAAGACATCGATGAAACGCAAATATCAAGGATATTCCACTAATTTCATGGAGTATAGAAGTCAAAGTTTTAACCAACCGGGTATAATAAAGAATGAATAACAAAAGAAATCACCATGCATGCGATAGATCGCATGCATGTGTTGTATTCCAATGTATTAATAAATAATTAACCAGTCGTGTGAAATTCACACCGGTGTGATGTTCCAACAGTATTAATAAAGATGGAACCGCATCCGTAAAACACACACGATAGATGTTCCAATGTATCAATAAAGATTTTAATCCAGTCCGTAAAAACACACGCATGTGATGTTCCAATGTAATAATAGAAGAATGTCACCAAGTATAGGTAAATCACAGATACAAAAGTTATTCCAATGTAATAATAAGCAATGGAATAACAATGCTTTCTTCCTTAATAAGAAAGAATAACACCCTTTACATTTGGTAGAGATCAATACCGCCATAGAAGGTAAGAATAAAATACTTTTTCTTCTTTCTTATTCTTCTCTCTTTACTTTCTCTATAGCATTTAATGAATTGCGTGAAAAATAATGAAGCCCTCAGGCCTCTATTTATAGAAGATTTCTAGCTTAAGACCGCCGTGGTGAAAAGGGCAAGTGGCTCGATTTAATCGGGCTTCGACGCCTATAATGTGAAACGACAAGTGGTTCGACGCCGTAATGTGAAACTACAAGTTGGTTCGGACGTCTGTAAAGGTAATTACTATTAACGGTTAAAATACTATCGACGGTTGGTAAATACTATTCACAAGGATAATTACTATCGATTTGCTGGTAATTACTATCGACGAAGGTAAATACTATTCACAAGGGTAATTACTATCGACGGCTGGTAATTACTATCGATTTAAGGTAAATACTATTCACAAGGGTAATTACTATCGACGAAGGTAATTACTATCGACGAAGGTAAATACTATCGACGGTTAAGAGACTTGTATTTATGACATACGAGCCCCCATAAAATAATCAAACTTACCACAAATCATTTTTTTTCATCAACACATATTTAATCTTTCAACAATTATTAATCATTTATAACTTGTCGCCTCAATTATTGATTTAATACTATAACATATTATATGTATGTATAATCGCGACAATAATCAATCAATAATATAAGAGATATGACGCAAGCAATTATCGAAGTAATAATCGAAAGCATAATAAAAAGTGACTTCACGTAAAGATCAATAATCAATACCGCTAAAGCGCTACTACGCAACCACGCCAGACATCGTATTTTTTACCACCTTAGTTCAACAGCTTTAATTCAGAATACCTCCCAAGTATTATTTTTATAAAATATTTTTGTCGCTTTCAATCCGACAATAATTTCACTAGGGGTCCACCAATGATCGAGCTATCAGATTTAATATTCCCTAACAAAAATTAATATTCCCCACCAAACGAATATTTTATAACAACTCAGATACTTTGTAAAATTTATAAATATTACCCACAACTATAATATTATATCAAATTTATTCCATAATATTCAAAAATAATATTTATAGAAAAATTCATCTTTATTTATAAAAGTTCGGGTCTTACAAATACTGTTAGATTGAGGTGAATAAGGAGCTATAGTTTGGTGAATAATACCATGAGTAGAGTATATCTCTTCAAATGGTGATTCATATTTACCACCTCTATCGCTTCTTATTGCTTTAATCTTTTGTGTTAAGTTGATTTTCAACTTCATTTTATAAAGTTGAAACTTTTCTACAAATTTCATCTTTGCTTCTTAGCAAATATACATAACAATATCTTGTGTAATCATCAATAAAGGTTATGAAATATTTTTCCCCACCTCTAGTTTGTACAAACTTTAAGTCACATATATCAAGCAGAATTAAATCTAGAGGTTCTTTATTTTCTTTCAATGTAATGAAAGGGTAATCTTGTCATTTTTGATTCCACACAAATTTCACATATATGTTTCATATTAATATCAAATCTAGGCAAGAACTCTAAATTAATTAATCTACGCAATGTATCATAATTAACATGTCCTAATCTAGCATGCCATATGTTCGAAGATTCCAACAAATAAGCGTAAGAATTAACTTTATTATTATTAATAGACTTTTGGTACAACAAATATAACATTCATCTTAAAGAGCCCATCATTCATGTAGCCCTTTCCTACAAACATATCATTTTTTAGTAAGTACATATAGATATAATATCATAAACAAATTACTCGTGATATTGCCGCAAAGAAGACCACCCATTTTTTATTTATTTATTGTATTGAGTTTTGGTTTCTAATCTATTTATAGATTAGGTCGCACTTCATTATTGCAAACATCGTATCTTAATTAATTGGTCAGAACTCCAATTATTGGAACGATTCCAATTCCAACCGATTTTAATTTTTAGAAATTTTTGGCCCAACTCAATTTTAGCTCTAAAATTCCACATGCAAACTTGTTAAACTTGTATAAAATATAAAAGTTGCTGGAGCATGTAAATTCCAAAATAGTAACATGCAAGAGGAGAGATATTGATATTGATATTGATACTTTAAGTTAGTAACTTACTGCTTAAAAAAAAAAAAAAAAAAAAAATCCATGCACCATGCAATAGATGCAAACACTTACTGCAATCATTGATACAATCATGCAGGTAATTAATATACAAACAATTTATGCGCACAAAATAAAAATGTTGTGAGACCAGTTACTATACCATCCCAACTTGGTAATAAAAAATCTCACCGAAAATATGCAGTTTCAATATATCTTTTATAACCAGTTACATAACCTTTATTAATTTAATATCCTTTTTGATTAAATAAAGGCAGTTTCAATAAAGGTTACATAACAATAGAGAATCCTGCTTATGATTTTAGACATGAACACAACACTTTGTGATGAGGTGCAGTATTTTGCAGAACATGCCGAACATGCAATCATAGTAATATACAAGTCATTAATACAACATGCAATTTGTTAACATGAAATTTATATATAATAACAGAATATATATAAAATAATTAATATGTAATATAAAATAACAGAATATTATATATTAACATGCAAATAAATATTCTGTTAAAATATTATTTCTATAAAATGCTATATCTACAGAAAAGTTATTTTAGAAATCGATTTCTGCATTAAATAAAACAATACTATAATTACGTAAAAATAAATTTGCTTTTAAGATTGTTATCTCAGAATATATAAAGTATTATTTAATAATGCATATAAATATAATAATAATAAATTATGCGTAATATAAATAACTTGTAAATGATGAATATAAATCCGAGTCCTTTGAATTCACAAAGTTTCCTTAAAAGAAATTTATTCCCCACGTATGCTATATATTAATCAATAATTGCTTCCCAAGATAAAACGGATTTCAATTTTAATTAAGAAGATTACAAAATTAAGAATTCATCGAACGCAAAATTCTATGTTATGTACTTAACTTTTACTATCAATAATAATGTTGCATGTAAAATGGAAATTACAAAGAATGATGCATGAAAATGGTGTATTCATACACTTACTTAGAAACGGGAAAAGTATGCAGAATCGGAACGGATTGCATCACTTTTGCAGAAAAATGGGATTCTCGCAGAATCTATGAAGGAACGAATCAAGAGAAACTGGATTCTCAAGTAAAACAAAAACGGAATTGCGTAAGGAACGGGAATTCTATTGAAGTGCAGTAACGAGAAAGGTTATCGCTAAACGGAACGGGAAATTTTCAAAACGGAGGGAAAATTTTTCTGACGGACGGACTAATGCAGAGAGAATCTTAAAATTATTATTTAGAAATACGCCCACATCGCTCATTTATGTAAAAAAATTACAGAATCGGTTGCCAAAACGACGTAGTATTGCGGACGTAAAAAATATATATCACTAATCCGCCACGTTACTACACTACCTAATTCAATTCGAAATATTTTTCTCATTCAAATCCCATTTCCAACAGTATTAATTGTAAAACGAATTTGAGAACCTGAAATCAATCACTTTCAGAAGCAGCAGAACACAATTCCAACAAAAAACTGGGCAGTCGGTTGCTGAATTCGCCAAAGACCTCGAAACCCACCGGTTTGATTCAAATGCTTAACAGCATTCTTCCTCCACCGTTGCTCAACCTTTATCACCTCTTTGGCCAATCTTAACACGGCAATAGCTTCCCTATAACACAAGACCTCATCAACACTCGCACTATTTTCCTTCTCTCCCAACCCCAAAATCCCATCAATCTCTTCGGCATTTTGTCGAGCAGATAGAGCAAAATCCGCCAAATCCCATAACGCTGAAGTTTTTAAGTCTTCGAAGAATTGGAGTAATTGGATTTGAGTATTTGCTTAAGTAAGATGTTCAGATGAGAACTAATGGTACCCAGTTTGATACCCTGATGTGTCATGGACTCCGGACACAGTTCGACCTGGGTGGTAAGGTCTGGGAGAAGAGAGGGAGGTGGGAAAAAATGGTTGATACCCATGGTTGCTTCTTTGAGGCGTGCCGGTTCTCCCTCACTTCAAAAATGGGCCGACCTTGTTCATTTTGAATATTCACGCCTAATTAATCTTTAGGATGAATTACTTATACTATTACATTTTTGAAAATAATTACAATAATAGTGGACTAACAAAATACTTACACAATTAATACAATTTTATATTTATTTACAATATTAGTGTAATTAGAATTCCTTAATTTAGAAAATTAGTATGCAATTAAGATTCCTTAATTTAGGGATTAGTTATCCCCATGACTTCTTCTCTCTCCTCATCTAGAACAACTTCATTAGTTAGTCATTACCTTTCTTCTTCATTCAACGTATTCTTTTTTTTCTCTCTCTCTCTATATATATATATACCTTGAGATCTTTCCTTTACACTTTTTGAAGAAGGGGAGTTCATCGATTCTTCAAAGAAATCTCAACAAGTAAACTCCATTACTCGCTTTCATCTAAAAGACCGATATATATGGTACTATTTTTGCCTCTTCGAGTCTTTGATTGGGAGAAGCCGCCTATGCTTCTATCTTCATTTATTCATCTCATTCGCTTCTCCTAAATATCAAAATTTTTGAATATTTAGGTCTTGTTTAACGAGGAGAAAATACTACCCTAAAAGTGATGGGTTCAAGGAATTCTCAATTTAGAGTCATCATCTACTTGTACGCTTTTAAAGACTCCATGCTACAACTAGATAATCTTTCATTTCTTCCTCACCCAATTGATAATGATTCGCTTTTGTGACAAAGCTGTCAGTAGAAACGATTTTGTGATCGGAGGCGCTATTTATTTTTTTATTAATATTTGGTTATCCACAAAAAGTAAAATTGTTATTTTTGTATTTAATGTTCATCTACCAACTCGTGATCATATTCATAATTATTTTATTTATAAAATGTTATTTATAAGTCGATAGTCAAACATTCATAAAATGTAACCAACTTCAACCCAACTAAATACAATTAATAAGTCCAAATTTGAATAACTTTTTTGTTTATTTATTAGTTAAACAAAACTATTTAATTAATTAATTATTATTATTTTAAATTAAAAAATTAAATTTATTCATTTAAACTCTACTACTCAAGTCTCATCCAAACTATGTTTTCAATTAATTTAAAATTCAACTCAAATCAAGTTTAACAAGATTGAAATCAAGTTTCTATCAGGAAAGAAAGAGCGCAGAGGGATGATTTTCATAGAAAGATATTGGGACAAACTCCATGATAATGGATCCGCCACAAAAGGATTATCACCAAATATTTTTACTAGCACATCGCTTCATATAGGTGTTATTCTATTCGAGGATACTTTAGTTTAGTGAGTTTGTATTTGATTATCATATATGTTAAAACTATAGATTTCATTTATATATTTTCTCGCAGAATTAAAGTATTCAAATACTACACTCTATTAAGTTTATCAAAGTATCGATCTCACTACGCTTAATTAAGTAGACCAGCTTGAAATAGTAATGAAAGTGAATCACATTACATGTAATTTTCATGCTACGATCCATGATCGATCTATGTTATTTAGCTATGTCAGCATTACGAGACCATCGATAGTTCAATTACTTGCTATCAGAATGAAGACCGCTTTGATCCTATAATGAATCTAAGCTTCAACCTGCCCGGCCAAAAGGTCCGATTTTTCATGGACCAAAAAAATGCGAATCAAAACTCATTTTTTTGGTATACGTACCACTCAAATTTCACGCCATTTCTGGGCCCGCTTGCTGTGTCTACACCACATCTATAACATCACAAAAGTTTATATCAGTAGATTTTAGTATATAAGAGGATAGAGTTGTACTTTCTAATATAAGTTTGTCAGATAAAATATAAATAGAGGAACAAGGCGCTTTAGTAAGTAATGTAATGAACATCAACTTTGTGGTTCATATCTTCAATGTATACGATGATGTGTTTACATGAGTTTTATAAAAATACGATGTTTGTTATAAAATTACGGATGTCTAGATTCATATAATGAATGTCTAGATACATTCTACTTATCTTTGATTGTAAATCTTATGTCCATTTAGTTTTAAAACTCATGTCCTTTAAGTTTCAGAACCTCCTAGTATTTATGTTCTTATATCTATAAATAAGAGCATTGTAAAGTGATTGATATATACAAAAGATTATGATAATACTTTCTTTCTTCTAATCATATTTGTTCTTAATTTTAGTAATATTTTATAACACGCTATCAAAGATTTAATCGCTTTTTTTACTTTGTCTCAGAAGAGATAATCATATTTGGTTCGTTGATAAGAAGAAGAAAAAAAATAATGGAGCTTGAACTTTTAGCTTCCTCGAGTAATAGAATAGACTAATTTTCCATTTCATGGTGATTTAGCGTTAAATAAGGTAAGTATGGTTCATATTATTTGTCTTATTATTTGATTTTAAATTTCAGTATGGAAATGATATTTTTGTTTCCTAAATTTATCCCATATCACTTTATTTCAATCTATATACGCATCATTTCTAGAGATACTTATTATCGTGATGTGAAACCACTCTTATCATTAAACTTTCAAGAATCAGTACAACATTTCCGTAAATAAAATTAATTTTACTTCAAATTGCTTGTTGCATGCATAAATATTATTACTTGATCACCGTTTCAGGTCACCATCAGAAGACCCTCTCAGCTTTTTTAATAAAGATGAATTTTCTATAAATATTATTTTGAATATTATGGAATAAATTTGATATAATGTTATAATAGGTAATATTTATAAATTTTGCAAAGTATGCAAGTTGTTATAAAATATTCGTCGGTTTGGGAATATTCTTTTGTTAGTGGAATATTCGCATAAATGCTCAATCATCAGGTGACCCTCATTAACAAAATTATCATTTGATCGAGAAAAAACGACAAAAATATTTTATAAAAAATAACTACGAGGTGTTACCGTTAAAACCGCTTGAACTACCCTGGTAAAAGTACAAGAATACGCCAGAACAGATAAGAGAAGACACTCAGATTGATTATCGATGCTTACGTAAGAAGTCACTCAAATACGCCAATTATCACATAAAGAATTGGCCGATCATATCTCTTATATTATCGATTCAATTATTGTCACAAGATCATCCAGATAATATGTTATAAAGATTAAATCAATAATCGAGACGACAAGTTATAAAATGATTAATAATTGCTGAAAGATTAAATACGTCATGAAAAAAATGATTTGTGGTAAGTTTGATTATTTTATTGGGGCCCATATGTCATCATCTAAGAGTCTCTTCACAATTAAGTATTATTTACTCACCACAAGAATTACCTTTGTCAATAATTACCTCAGGAATAAGATTTACCTTCGCCAATAAGAATTACCTTCACAATAAGAATTACCTCAGGAATAGTATTTACCTTCGCTAATAGTATTTACCTTCGTAATTGTAATTACCTTTACCGCACGTCGAACCACTTGTCGCTTCACATTACAAAGGCCAAACCACCGGGTTGCAAGCCACTCGCTTTTTCACATCTAAGAAAAGGTTAGAAATCTTCTATAAATAGAGGCTCAGGGCTTCATTATTTTTCACTTTAATTCATTCAAGCTATGTAGAGAGAGAAAGTATGTAGAGAATAAGAGAGAAAGAAGAAGAGTATTTTGTTACTACAATCGTCAAAAGATTCAATCTCCTACCAAATGTAAGGGTGTTATTCTTTCTTATTCACGAAGAGAATCACAAAAGTTATTCCATCGCTTATTATTCTCGCTGAATAACCTCGTATAAGTGGTTTACCCTATACTTGGTGACATTCTTCTATTATTCTCTTGAACATCCTGCTCAGGTGTTTTACACCGACCGGGTTCCGCCTTTTATTATTATTCCGCTGAACATCCTCGTCTGTGTGTTTTACACCCCACCGGTTCCGCTTTTTATTATTCTCGCTGAACATCCATCTCACAGGTTTTACACCGACCGTTCCGCCTTTTTATTATTCTCATTGAATATCCTATCTCGTGTTTTTACACCGGATCGGTTCCATCTTTATTATTCTCGTTGAACATCCTCGCTTGCGGTGAATTTCACCGACCGTTCCGTTATTTATTATTCGCTGAATAACTCCGTCTGCATGGGTCATCGCATTTACATGGTGATTTCTTTTGTTATTCCATTCTTATTATACCCAAATAAGTTAAAACTTTGACTTCTATACTCCATGAAATTAGTAGAATATCCTCGATATTCAAGCTTTCATCCAAAGATTTTTTCATGGAAATATTCTTCGATCATTCTGAATTTTACTCTACAAAACAAAGATTACGTCGATAATTTGACGTTAATAATTCCTCGGATAAAATAATTTTGAACTTGCTTTTATCAATTCTATATCATTGTCATCATCCTCATGTTTATATTTTTTTTTCAAAGTCATCTCGCGGGCCAGAAAGGCATGATGGACGGACTGGTATGATTAAGCGACTGCAGACTATCTTGGTAATCACGACCGTAATGTTACAAATGATGTGATAAAAAATCCTCAAATGCAGTAGTATCGATGGACAAATGTTGGCACGATCATGACTATTAATGAATACACAAATATTCTCGCCCAGAAGTGCATATTTAATAATTGTGGTCGTGATACTAAAGAATATCCTCGTCAGAAAAGTGTGGGTGATTCACGATGTGAAATATTTATTAAAGTCGAGTCTCACCTATAAACAAAGGATGAAAACCTTTAAAACCTAAAAGATAGTAGATTTTATTTTCTACTCGACTTTTTAATGGATCGTATATTCCACCGCAGCTTAAACCGGGTCAGTTTATCAGATTTTATCGCTTAATATTATCAAGACTATCGATAATTTATTCTCGATTATCTTAGTCATAATATTTCATCGGGCTAGTTGAGCTCACCTTTTCTTTCAATCGTTTCTTCGTGAAATGATAATATAGCCGGGACGAAGCCTGGGAAACGAGTGATGGTCCTCAAGATAAGATTAGTAGTCCCTCACTATTCTGTAAAATAAAGGTGTGATAATAACTATAATGAGGACTTTTATTTGAGTTTGTATAATATCTAGTAGACGATATTTGTATTTAAACTCACGCTTTATGTCAGATTGCATACCTACGCTTATGTTAATAAGTTGTTTTTAAATTCGCACTACGTAAGTGTCGCACCCAAGACGGGTGATGTATACCTAATTTTGGGGGCGCCAAATGCCCATCCCTTTTAGTTTAGGATACGATATTTTGCCTCGACTACACTTCTCACTTTTACTTCGCGTGATCTTTTTACCTCATATGTGCGTGTTTTTTAATCACCTCACCGCTTATTTTATCGCACTAGTTTACATTTAGCTATACTACTCAATTATTATGGAGCGCGACTTTATCTCACCGTTAAGCAATAAGGGTTTTTAAGTTTTCTAAGTTGTACAAAGACATTTTACTGTCAGTAGTTGGTATTTTATTTACTATCGATGACTCTCTATCCAAAACGTTTGGACATCCTACCACCTCTCCTTTTGTTCTAAATATAAAGGTTCATCACAAAAAAAGTATTCTCTCTCACACATAAAGCATATATATATTTGATCAACCCCACCATCATTTCTCTCATCTTTATATACGAGCATATATCGGTGGAATCAGAACTTATTTACAGAGATCAAGTTATTTGTTTTAAGATTAAAATATGTTAAATATTTCCCGAAAGTAGTGAACAAACTTAATCATTGGACGAAAAAAGTAAAACAAAGATACATCTCTCATTTTTTATAATTGTGATTTAAAAATTTGCCATATAGATTTTTTTAAACGTATGAGAAGTCGCTATCAGTTTTATACTTTCGTCGTGACCTCTTACCCGTGATGTATAAATAGTAGTTAAATGTGATAGTTATATTTTTAGATAGAAGTTATAATAACAAATATACTTAGTAGTATTGGTTTGTTATTTAGTTTTAATGGACAAATTTAGTTTCACAAGAAAAATTTTACCAAACATATTTCTATAAATTGTTTCTATTACAATTAAATCAACATATATAATTATTTAATTTTGATAATCAGACATTTCAAGAAAAGGAGATTCAAAGAAAAGATGGAACAATGAGCCAAACCAAAGACCCATTGTTAAGTGAAGGAGAAACACCACCTATCATATGCTTCAAATGCGAGGAGAGGGACACATCACCCAAATCACACATGTCAGTCCAAAGATGTTTATAATTAGGAAGAGAAGGTCACTTAGCCCGATTTTGTCGCCATCAAGACAAATTCAACAGGATGGAGGCACCAAAGGCCATCCCGTAAAAGTCAAAACCCCAGAAGTGCAAGGAGAGAGCTGCTTTATCGTGACTCTCCCGTAGAGCAAGGAACCCTAAATGAGGTCATCACTGTAAGCTTTATCATAAACTCTAAATGAAGTCTATACTTTATTTGATAACGGCTTCTACCCATTCTTTTATTTCTCCTATCATACCATCGATTAAATTCGACTCCTGAGAAATTAGACTTTTGACTTATCTGCGGAAACTCCGCTGGGAGAAACCTTCATTACATCCACTCGCTTATAAGTCTTGTTTGGTTCAAATTTGCACTTCACATTACCTCGCGTCGATCTTATTTCATTAAAAATACTCAGATTTGACGTGATTCTGTGGATTGATCAAGTTAACTACTTATCATGCAAAAATTGATTGTTTTCGTAGCGTCATTAGCTTTCATATTCCTAATCAACCTATTATGCGAATTCAAACGCCAAACCATTAAAATCAATCACGCTATCTCAAGCCATAAAGCTATTCGCTTATCGAAAAACTGATGTCAAGCTTTCTTAGCTCATGTCACGATTTAAACAAAATACGCCGCTTTTGAACGATATTTCTATTGTTAATAAATTTCCGACGATTCTCAAGAACTTCCCTGCCTACCCCGTAGCGTGAAATCAATTTTGTATCGACCTCAACCCAGACAAAAACCTATTTCCAAAGCCCCATATCGAATGGCTCCTATCAACTTCGTGAGTTAAAGACCCAACCGCAGAAATTGTTAGACATCGGGCTTATTCGTCCCCAAGACTTCTCCTCGGGTGCTCCCGTGCTCTATTCGTGAAGAAGAAAGACGGGAGTATGCGATTTCAGATTGATTATCTGGAGTCAATCATGTCACCATCAAAATAGTATCCATCGCCACGATTGATGACCTCGTTTGACCAGCTAAAGGAGCCAAATTCTTTTCAAAGATCGATCTTCGCTCCTGGATATCACCAATCAAGATTGTAACCACCGACATTCCAAAGACCGGCCGTAACTCCTAGACGGCATTATGAATTCCTACCATGTCCTTTTGATCGACTAATGCTCCGCCGCCTTCACGGATACGATGAACCGAGTATTCAAGGAATATTTAGATCACTTTGTGGTCGCCTTTATCGATGACATCCTTATTTATTCCAAAAGCCGTGAAGATCATGAAAAACACTTCGAGGTCGACACTCCAAAAGCTTCATGAATATAAGCTTTATGCCAAGTCAAGAAATGCGAAGTTCGCTCGAAGAAGTAGCATTCCTCGGGCACGGGTATCAAGTCATGGAATATCCGCTGACCCAAAGAAAGATCAAGCTATTCAAAGTCGGGAACAACCTAAATCAAATGATCAAGTACGTAGCTTTCTGCTTAGAATTGGTTATTATCTGAGATTCGTGGAAGGATTTTCTAATCGCTACTCCATCGACTCACCGACTCAAAAGATACAAAGTTCTATTGAGCGAAGAATGTGAGAAGAGTTTTCAAGAACTCAAGAGGAGACTTATTTCAAAGACCGCTCCGACAATACCATCCTGCCTTGAGGGGATTTGTCATCTACAAGCGATGCTTCGCAAAGGGTTGGGATGTGTTCTCATGCAATATGGAAAAGTTATAGCCTTATGCCTCATGACAACTCAAAGAATATGAGAGGAATTATCCTACTCATGATCTAGAGTCATAAATCATTGTTTTCGCACTTAAAATTTGGAGGCATTACTCAGATGGGGAGAAAGTGAGATCTTTACTTGATCATAAAAGCCTCAAATATTTCTTCACTAAAAAGAACTCAACACGCGACAACGACGCTGGGCTTGAATCATTTGAAAGATTATGATCATACCATCCAATACCATCCTCGAAAAGTGAACGGTAAATGACGATCGAAAGTAGAAATCATACGCAAGCACGAAAAGCGATATTGTCAACGAAAGGCCCATTTTTGTGCGACTTCAGTAAAGGATGGAGATAGAGTTAAAGACTCTGTGGACGCATGACGATGATAGCGAGTATACGAAAGTAGAACCGACTTTTAATCGATAAAGTTAAAGTCGCCAAGCTGCGCACTTCGAGCCGATGCGCGTATGAGGAAGAAAGTGCAAGAAGGTGCTACGCCTAAGCAAAGAATCGGCGAAGAAGGAATACTTCGAGTCAACTCCACATTTTGTTCCTAACGACCGATTTAAAGTATAATATCATGATGGAGGCGCACAACACACCATTTGCAATCCATCTCGAGTACCAAATGTATCATGATATTCACTATACATTTTGGTGGAGCAATACGAAGAGAGAGATAAATATTGCTTATCTCAAGGTGTCTAACTTGTCAACGAAGTTAAAGCGAGCATCAAGTACCAAAAGGTCCATCAGAACCACTTGAAATTCCAGAATGGAAGTGGGAGCACATTACCACGGATTTCACACGGCCTTCCTAAGGTTTCTCAAGGCATCGATGCGATTTGGGTCATTATTGATAGATCGACCAAGTCTCGCTTCATTTCTTACCGATACGAGAAACTTATACACTTGAACGCCTTGCTTCAGATGTATATAAACGAGATCAAAGATCGCATGGTATGCCAAGATCCATAGTTTCGATCGAGACCCAAGATTCACTTCACGATTTTTAGTTAGTTTGCAAAAAGCTATGGGCACAGACTTACGATTTAGCTTTCTAAGATATCATCCTCGCATTTTGACGGACAATCGGAGAGGACTATTCAAACTCTCAAGATCTATTAAGACTCGTGTCCTTGATTTCAAGGGAGTCAGACAAGTTCTTACCATCAGGGAGTTTTCCTACAACAACAAGCTATCGCAAGTATCGGGTATGGCTCCATTCAAGCGCTTGTATGGAAGAAAGTGTCGCTTCTCCAAGATGCCGGGACGAGGTGGGTGAAGAACGCTGTTGGGACCGAGTTGGTACGTATGACTACACGAAAAGATTCAAACGATCCGACAACGATAAAAACTCACAAAATCGATAAAGAGTTATACCGATCTTCATCGAAAGGACGGGAATTCGATATAGAGATCATGTGTTGTTAAGAGTCGCTCCATGGAAAGGAGTTACAAGATTTGGAAAGAGAGGAAAACTTAATCCTCGATTCATCGGCCCATTTTAATCCTCGATCGAGTAGGAACTCGTGGGCCTATAGACTCGCTTTTACGCCAAATATGCCTCGTTTCATAACGCTTTTCACATATCCATGTTACGTAAATATGTGAAAGACCCAAACCATATTATCGAAGTTAGAACCTGATTTAAATAATGGAAGATTTGACGTATGAAGAGGTTCCCTGCTCAAATTTTGATAAGAAGGAACATATTCTACGCCCCAAGGTTATACCTCAAGTCAAAGTTTTGTGGAGGAACCACGATGTCGAGGAAACGACTGGGAGTTAGAATCAAATGAAATCAAGGTATCCTTACCTCTTCGACATACCAGTATCGCACTCTAATTTCGAGGGCTAAATTTCATAAGAAGGGAGGTCAGAAGACCCCAACTTTTATAAATAAAGATGAATTTTTCTATAAATATTATTTTTGAATATTATGGAATAAATTTGATATAATGTTATAGTTAGGGTAATATTTATAAATTTTGCAAAGTATGCAAGTTGTTATAAAATATTCGCTTGGCCTGGGAATATTCTTTTGTTTGTGAATATTCGCATAACTACTCAATCATCGGTGACCCCACAATGTAATTATCATTTGATCGAGAAAACGACAAAAATATTTTATAAAAAATAACTACGGAGGTGTTACCGTTAAAACCGCTTGAACTACCCGGGTAGTAAAAGTACAAAGAATACGCCAGAACAGATAAGAAGACACTCAGATTGATTATCGATGCTTACGCGGAGAAGTCACTCAAATTTACGCTCAATTATCACTACAAGAATTGCCGATCATATCTCTTATATTATCGATTCAATTATCACACAAGATCATCTCAGATAATATGTTATAAGATTAAATCAATAATCGAGACGACAAGTTATAAAATGATTAATAATTGTTGAAAGATTAAATATGTGTCGATTAAAAAAAAATGATTTGTGGTAAGTTTTTTATTTTAATCCTCCTATATCATCAAGAGTCTAAGAATAGATCTACCTTCACAATAGTAATTACCTTCATTAATAGTAATTACCTTCATCTAGAATTACCTTCTAATAATAGTAATTACCTCGTCAATAGTAATTACCTTCACAAATAGTATTTACCTTCACAATAGTAATTACCTTCACAATAGAATTACCTTCAATAATAGTATTTACCTTCACTAATAGTAATTACCTTTTACAAACGCCGAACCACTTGTCGCTTCACATTACAAAGGCCGAACCACTTGTCGCTTCACATTACAAAGGCCAAACCACTTTTCTTTTCACATCATTAGCCGCTGCCACTTGCCTTTTCACACTAAGCAAAAGCTAAGCTAGAAATCTTCTATAAATAGAGGCCTAGGGCTTCATTATTTTTCACTTAATTCATTCAAGCTATAGAGAGAGAAAGTATAGAGAGAATAAGAGAGAAAGAAGAAGAGTATTTTGTTACTACACCGTCAAGTAAGATTCAATCTCCTACCAAAAGTAAGGGTGTTATTCTTTCTTATTCATGAAGAGAACTGTTGTTATTCCATCGCTTATTATTCTCGCTGAATAACTCAGATACGCCAGTTTACCCTATACTTGGTGACATTCTTCTATTATTCTCGCTGAACATCCTGCTCACAGGTTTTACACCGACCGGTTCCGCTTTTTATTATTCTCGCTGAAACATCCTGAACACACCTCCCGGTTCCGCATTTTTATTATTCTGCTGAACATCCTGCTCCCGTTCAGGTGTTTTACACCCACCGGTTCCGCTCTTTATTATTCTTCGCTGAATATCCTATCTCGCAGGTTTTTACACCGATCCGGGTTCCATCTTTATTATTCTCGCTGAACATCCTCGCTTTGCAGTGAATTTCACCGACCGTTCCGTTATTTATTATTCTCGCTGAATAACCTCGCTCTGCAAGGCCTATCGCATTTACGGTGATTTCTTTTGTTATTCCATTCTTTATTATACCCAAATTGGTTAAAACTTCGACTTCTATACTCCATGAAATTAGTGGAATATCCTCGATATTTAAGGCTTCATCCAAAGATCTTTTCATGGAAATATTCTTCCGATCATTCTTGAATTTTACTTACAAAACAAGATTATGTCGATAATTGACGTTAATAATTCCCCGGATAAAATAATTCTTGAACTTGTTTTATCAATTCTTATATCATTGTCATCATCCTCATGTTTATATTTTTTTGAAAGTCATCTCGTGGCCCAGAAGTGCATGATGGACTTTGGTATGATTACGACCAGAGACTATTCTTGGTAATCACGACCGTAATGTTACAAATGATGTGGTAAAAATCCTCAAAGCGTCTGTAGTGTATCGATGGACAAATTGTTGGTACGATCATTACCATTAATGAATACACAAATATTCTCGCCCGTAGCATGAATAATTGTGGTCGCGATACTAAAGAATATCCTCGCCGTAGTGTAAGGGTGATTCGATGATGTGAATATTTATTAAAGTCGAGTCTCAAATATAACAAAGATGAAAAACCTTTAAAACCTAAAAGATAGTAGATTTTATTTTCTACTCGACTTTTTTTAATGGATCAGATATTCCTACCGCAGCTAAACCGTCATGTTCATTGTATTTTATCGCTTAACATTGTCAAGACTATTGATAATTTATTCTCGCATTATCTTAGTCATAATATTTCATCGGGCTAGTTGAGCTCACCCTTTCTTTCACCGTTTCTTCAGAAATGAGAATATAGTCGGACGAGCCTGGGAAACGAGTGATGGTCCCAAGATAAGATTAGTAGTCCCTCACTATTCTCGTGAAATAAAGTGATAATAATTGTAATGAGGACTCCTTTTTGAGTTTGTATAATATCTAGTAGACGATATTTGTATTTAAACTCACAGCTTATGTCGTATTGCATACCTACGCTTATGTTAAGAAGTCAGATTTAAATTTCATCACTACGTATCAGTGCACCCAAGACGGGTGATGTATACCTAATTTTGGGGCGCCACAATAGGTATCGTAGCTTGTGGATACGATCCTCGCTAAGATGTGAGAATAGTACTAGGAGGGAGAGACGGGAATACCTTCGCTAAGTATTTACCTACCTAAGTTTATGTATATTTTATTGGTCAATCGTAAGATAGGATAATTTGTTATACGTCAATTAACCTTTGTTTTGTGGCAAGATCTCAAAAATGACATCCGAGAATGTTGAGAATAAAGAATGGAGAGCGCAGCGATCGCCGATTCACCACATATCAATAATCGTGATAATGTGCATCGAAGAAGCGACAATCCTCACGCAAAAACAACAACACCGACCAAATGATGAACGATCAAATGTTCGAGGCTTTATGCAATTTATGCAACAAAGAAAGTAGAGCCGACTCGCCCAAAACGTAGGTGGAAACATTGAAAACTCTCCAGGCACACCGCTAAACAATTCAAGGAGCTGACCACCGGAGTTTTAAGGGAGAGCCAAAACCACTTCGCTAAGCACGGATAAAGCGATTACCAAGATATTTGATGTCTCGATGCTCCGAGAGCAAAAGGTTCCTTTCACGCTTTTATGTCATGCGCGAGAGGCAGACATCGGTGGGAATTTGTGAAACGACTCAACCTCATTGATCAAGATATCTTCGGGAGAAGTTCTCCAGAGTCGCTCAACGACAAATACTTTCCCAAAGTATTCGCCATACGGCGAGGAGGTGGAGTTTATCAAGTTGAACAAAACAATACGACCGTGTCGCAATACGAGGCAAAATTTATGAGTTATCACGGTTGCATATCCCACTCGTGGATAATGAAGAGAGAAATGGCGCGAATGTTTTTAAGAGGTTTCAAGTCGAGATACGCCAACATCTTATTTCTCATAAACCGTGGTTTCAGATTCGATGTTGTAAATAGGGCTCGCTTAGTGGAGCGCGATAACGAGTCAACGCAACTAAAAGAGAGCAAATGAAAATTATAATACCAAATGAGTAGTCATCGTTTGGACAACAAGCGTGAGGGAATCAACAAAGCCAGATATGGTAACCACTTCGGTAATCGTACCAAAACAATAAGAATGGACATTTCAAGAAAAGGAGATTCAACAATGATGGAAAGACGCCAAAGACCAAAGACCCATTGTTAAGGAAGGAGAAAGACCACCTATCATATGCTTCAAATGCGAGGAGAGGGACACATCACCCAAACCGCTACACGCAGCATTCAAAAGCATGTTATAATTGTGGAAGAGAAGGTCACTTAGCTCGATTTTGTCGCCATCAAGACAAATTCAACTAGATGGAGGCACCAAAGGCCATCCCGTAAAAGTCAAAACCTAGAAGCAGGCAAGGGAGAAGCTTTGTCATGACCTCCCAGAGAGCAAGGAACCCGAATGAGGTCATCACGTAAGCTTATCATAAACTCTAATGAAGTCTATACTTTATTTGATACCGGTTTCTACCCATTCTTTTATTTCTCCTACTATACCATCGATTAAATTCGACTTCGAGAAATTAGACTTCGACTTATCTCGTGGAAACTCCGTTGGAGAAACCCTTCATTACATCCACCGCTTATAAGTCTTGTTTGGTTCAAATCTGCAGACCCTCACATTACCTCGCCGATCTTATTTCATTAAAAATACTTGCATTCGACGTGATTCTAGGGATTGATCGTTAACTACTTATCATGCAAAAATTGATTGTTTTCGTAAGTGTCATAGCTTTCATATTCCTAATCAACCTATTATGCTAATTCAAACGACCAAAACCATTAAAATCAATCACTACTATCTCAAGCCATAAAGCTATTCGCTTATTGAAAAACTGATGTCAAGCTTTCTTAGCTCATGTCACAGATTTAAACAAAATACGCCGCTTTTAAACGATATTTCTATTGTTAATAAATTTCCGACGATTCTCAAGAACTTCCCTGCCTACCCCCAGTAGCGTGAAATCAAATTTTGATCGACTTTGAACCCAGACAAAACCTATTTCCAAAGCCCCATATCGAATGGCTCCTATCAACTTCGTGAGTTAAAGACCCAACCGCAGGAATTGTTAGACATCGGCTTTATTCGTCCTAGTACTTCTCCTTGGGTGCTCCTGCTCTATTCGTGAAGAAGAAAGATGGGAGTATGCGATTTCAGATTGATTATCTGGAGTCAATCATGTCACCATCAAAATAGTATCCATTGCCACGATTGATTGACCTGTTTGACCAAATGTAAGGAGCCAAATTCTTTTCAAAGATCGATCTTCGCTCCGATATCACCAATCAAGATTGTAACCGACCGACATTCCAAAGACGGCTTTCGAAACTCCTAAGACGGCATTATGAATTCCTAGTCATGTCCTTTTCGATCGACTAATGCTCCCGCCGCCTTCACGGATATGATGAACCGAGTATTCAAGGAATATTTAGATCACTTTGTGGTCGCTTTTATTGATGACATCCTTATTTATTCCAAAAGCCGTGAAGATCATGAGCAACACTTGAGGTCGACACTCCAAAAGCTTCGTGAATATAAGCTTTATGCCAAGTCAAGAAATGCGAGTTCTCGTCAAGAAGTAGCATTCCTTGGGCACGTGGTATCAAGTCATGGAATATCTGCTGACCCAAAGAAAGATTAAGCTATTCAAAGTCGGGAACAACCTAAATCAAATGATCAAGTACGAAGCTTTCTTGCTTAATTGGTTATTATCTGAGATTCGTGGAAGGATTTTCTTCTAATCGCTACTCCATCGACTCAAATTGACTCCTTGAAAGATACAAAGTTCTATTGAGCGAAGAATGTGAGAAGAGTTTTCAAGAACTCAAGAGGAGACTTATTTCAAAGACTGCTCCGACAATACCATCCGCCTTGAGGGATTTTGTCATCTACATTGATGCTTGCAAAGGGGGTCGATGTGTTCTCATGCAACATGGAAAAGTTATAGCTTTACGCCTCATGACAACTCAAAGAATACGAGAGGAATTATCCTACTCATGATCTAGAGTCATAAAATGTTGTCTTCAGACTTAAAATTTGGAGGCATTACTTGTATGGGGAGAAAGTGAGATCTTTACTGATCATAAAAGCCTCAAATATTTCTTCACTCAAAAGGAACTCAACACGCGACAACGACGCTGGGTTTGAATCATTGAAAGATTATGATCATACCATCCAATACCATCCTCGAAAAGCGAACGGGTAAATGACGATTGAGTAGAAAATCATATGCAAGACGAAAGCGATATTGTCAACGAAAGGCCCATTTCAGTGTGACTTGCAAAGGATGGAGATAGAGTTAAAGACTCAGGACGACGTGATGATATAATGAGTATACGAAAGTAGAACCGACTTTAATCGATAAAAGTTAAAGTCGCCAAAGCTACGCACTGAGCCGATGCGATGAGGAAGAAAGTAAAAGGTGTGCTATACCTAAGCAAGAATCGATGAAGAAGGAATACTTCGAGTCAACTCCAAACTTTCAGGTTCCTAACGACCGACGATTTAAAGTATAATATCATGATGGAGCGCATAACACACCATTTGCAATCCATCTCGGGAGTACCAAAATGTATCATGATATTCGCCATACATTTTGGTGAGCAATACGTAAGAGAGAGATAAATACATGCTTATCTCAAGGTGTCTAACTTGTCAACGAAGTTAAAGCGAGCATCAAGTACCAAAAGGTCCATCAAACCACTTGAAATTCCGTAATGGAAGTGGGAGCACATTACCATGGATTTCACACTCTGGCCTTCCTAAGGTTTCTCAAGGCATCGATGCGATTTGGGTCATTGTTGATAGATCGACCAAGTCTCGCTTCATTTCTTACCGATACGAGAAACTTATACACTTGAACGCCTCGCTCAGACAGACATAAACGAGATTGTAAGATCGCATGGTACGCCGATATCCATAGTTTCGATCGAGACCCAAGATTCACTTCACGATTTTCGGGTTAGTTTGCAAAAGCTATGGGCACAGATTTACGATTTAGCTCTCCAAGATATCATCCTCGCATTTTAGACTGACAAATGGAGAGGACTATTCAAACTCTCAAGATCTATTAAGACTGTGTCCTCGATTTCAAGGGAGTCGGGACAAGTTCTTACCATCGTGGAGTTTTCCAACAAATAACAGCTTATCAAGCAAGTATTGGTTGTAAGACCCCACTTTATAAATAAAGATGAATTTTTCTATAAATATTATTTTGAATATTATGGAATAAATTTGATATAATATTATAATCAGGGTAATATTTATAAATTTTGCAAAGTATGCAAGTTGTTATAAAATATTCGTTTGGCTCTGGGAATATTCTTTTGTTAGAGAATATTCGCATGACGGCTCAATCATCAGTGGACCTTACAATGTAATTCATCATTTGATCGAGAAAACGACAAAAATATTTTATATAAAATAACTATGAGGTGTTACCGTTAAACCTGTTGAACTACCGTGATCTTGGTAAAAGTACAAGAATACGCGATGTATTCGATAAGAAGACACTCAGATTGATTATCGATGCTTACGTGAGAAGTCACTCAAATATGCTTTCAATTATCACTATGTTATCGCGATCATATCTCTTATATTATTGATTCAATTATTGTCACAAAGATCATCCGTATAATATGTTATAGATTAAATCAATAATTGAGACGACAAGTTATAAATGATTAATAATTGTTGAAAGATTAAATATGTGTTGATGAAAAAAAATGATTTGTGGTAAGTTTGATTATTTTATGGGGGGCCTATATGTCATCATCTAAGAGTCTCTTCATTAATAATAAGTAATTACCCTTGTGAATAGTATTTACCTTCGTCAATAAGATAATTACCTTCGCAATAAGAATTACCCTCAGAATAGTATTTACCTTCACCAATAATAGTATTTACCTTCGTTAATAGTAATTACCTTTACCGTGACGCCGAACCACTTGTCGCTTCACATTACAAAAGGCGCCGAACCACTTGTCGCTTCACATTACAAAGGCCGAACCACTCTGTCGCTTCACATTACAAAAGGCCAAACCACTTTTCTTTTCACATCATTAGTCGCTGCCACTTGCCTTTTCACACGAGGTCTTAAAGCTTAGAAATCTTCTATAAATAGAGGCCTAGGGCTTCATTATTTTCACTTAATTCATTCAAGCTATAGAGAGAAAGTATAGAGAATAAGAGAGAAAGAAGAAGAGTATTTTGTTACTACACCGCTATTAAAGATTCAATCTCCTACCAAATGTAAGGGGTGTTATTCTTTCTTATTCATGAAGAGAACTGTTGTTTATTCCATCGCTTATTATTCTTGCTGAATAACCTCAGTATAAGTGGTTTACCCTATACTTGTGACATTCTTCTATTATTCTGCTGGAACATCCTGCTCATGTATTTTTACACCTTTAACCGGTTCCGCTTTTTATTATTATTCTGCTTGACATCCTGTGCATGTGTTTTACACCTGACTCGTTCCGCCTTTTATTATTCTCGCTGGAACATCCTCGCTCGTGTTTTTACACCCAACGGTTCCGCTCTTTATTATTCCATTGGAATATCCTATTCATGTGTTTTACACCCGATCTCAGTTCCATCTTTATTATTCTCGTTGGAACATCCCGTTGGGTGTGAATTTCACCGACTTCGGTTTCGCTTTATTATTCTGCTGGAATAACTCATGCATGCAATTATCGCATGCATGGTGATTTCTTTGTTATTCCATTCTTTATTATACCCAAATGGTTAAAACTTTAACTTCTATACTCCATGAAATTAGTGGAATATCCTCGATATTTGCGTTTCATCCAAAGATCTTTTCATGAAAATATTCTTCCGATCATTCTTGAATTTTATTCTACAAAACAAAGATCACGTTGATAATTTGGACGTTAATAATTCCCGGATAAAATAATTCTTGAACTTGTTTTATTGAATTCTTATATCATTGTCATCATCCTCATGTTTATATTTTTTAAAAGTCATCCATGGGTTCAGTAGTGCATAGATGGACTTGGTATGATTATGACTGAGACTATTCGGTAAGTAATCATGATCGTAATGTTACAAATGATGTGGTAAAAATCCTCATTAGTAGTAGTGCATTGATGGACGAATGTTGGCATGATCATTACGAATTATTAATGAATACACAAATATTCTTGGCCCGTAAAGTATGAATAATTGTGGTCGTGATACTAAAAGAATATCCTCGGCCAGTAAAAGCGAGGGGTGATTCGATGATGTGAATATTTATTAAAGTCGAGTCTCAAATATAACAAAGATGAAAACCTTTTAAAACCTAAAAGATAGTAGACTTTATTTTCTACTTGACTTTTTAATGGATCGTATATTCCGCCGCAGCTTAAACCGGGTTGTCTATTGTATTTTATCGCTTTAACATTGTTGAAGACTATTGATAATTTATTCTCGCATTATCTTAGTCATAATATTTCTTCCGGGCTAGTTGAGCTCACCCTTTCTTTTACCGTTCTCTTCGTGAAATGAGAATATACCGGACGAAGCCGGGAAATGAGTGATGGTCCCGAAGATAAGCATTAGTAATCCTCACTATTCTGCGAAATAAAGGTGATAATAATTGTAATGAGGACTCCTTTTGAGTTTGTATAATATCTAGTAGATTTATATTTGTATTTAAACTCACGCTTTATGTCGATTGCATACCTATGCTTATGTTAGTAAGTTGTATTTAAATTACGCACTATGTAAGTGGCGACCCAAGATGGGTGATGTATACCTAATTTTGGGGGCGTCACAAATATATTTGGCCTGTAGTGCAAATATGAACTGTTGATGAATATATTTGGTCTGTAGTGCAAATATGAACTGTTGAGGAATATCTTTGGTCTGTAATGCAAAGATGATTTATTGATGAATATCTTTGGCCCGTAGTGCAAAGATGACCTGTTGTTGAATATCTTTTTCCTGTAGTGCAAAGATGAAATGATAATGAATATATTTAGCCTGTAGTGCAAAGATGAATTATTAATGAATATCTTTGGCTCGTAATGCAAAGATGACTTGTTGAATATCTTTGGCCTGTAGTGCAAAGATGAATTATTGGTGAATATCTTTGGCTCGTAATGCAAAGATGACTTGTTGAATATCTTTGGCATGTAGTGCAAAGATGAATTATTGGTGAATATCTTTGTCCCGTAGCGCAAAGATGACCTGATGTTGAATATCTTTGGCCCGTAGTGCAAAGATGACATGTTAATGAATATCTTTGGCCCGTAGTGCAAAGATGAATTTATTAGTATGATTATGAATATGAACGGTGATTTGGTATAACCATGATCTTTGATGTTTCAGGTAAAGACAGGTGATGAAAATTATCTTCGTTCTGGATGAGAAGAGAAATTTAGAATCACAATTATGATTATGAGTTATTCATATGATTGTGGAAAGGAATTGTTGATTGATGTTACAGGATAAAATATTGTTGGTGGACTTTTAACACATGAAGAAGATAATGGACTTTATATCATTCGACTCTTCTAATGGATTGTTTCGTTCAACGCAACTATGGTTGAAAAGTTTTATTATCTACCATATGTTCTAAATCTCCGATTTATTCTTGATGATGAAGTCTATTGATAATATAATTAACTTTAGTCATAATATTCTTTATCGAAGCTAGTTGTGCTCACCCTTTTTGCTTCACAATTCCTTTCGTGTAATACTAATGTAATTTGGCCGAAAGAGGTAACAGAAGAATGTAATCGCCGGTCTCTAAATGGAGAGTTCTCCCTAAACAGTTATTGACTTTACCTTTATGTAAGGTGCCATTATGAGGTACTGTCCATAGTTGGGACATGAGTCATAGTTAGTATTAAAACTCACAGTATATATGTTGTTGTATTTTGCACGACAATTGTAGTAATAAAGTTGTAGTTGTTTTCTGTACCATGTATTTGGCGACTCAGAATAGGTTGGATGGATTGGACCTATTTTGGGGGTGTCACAAGCATGATCATCTAGGATCAATAATGATCATTGAATTATTGAAAACTCCCATGAACATCCCTTAAAGAAGCAGAAGATTCTTTTACCTGTTGATTATATCAAAGTAAATTAATTACCAATATATGCTTGGGGTCATGCTATTCATAACCTCAATAAGTGATATTTTTTAAGGTATATTTTGAGGATTGTTATTTTAATGAAATAGTTTTCCCACCATTAGGGGAGAAAAGTCGTTGCCTGAAGCACGATGGGAGATTAATTGGAATGTTTCAACATTATTTAATCTTGATCCTTATACAAATCAATACGAACTAGAAGTTCAAAGGATAATTTATTTGCAATGAATTGCAAATCAATTACCAGAATTATTCACCGATAATAAGAAAATACTGATATCTCACATTCTAGTCATAGTACTTTAGCGAGAGATTGAAGTCATCAGAGACAATCGCTTAATACAACAAAGAAATTGAATTAAAACCACACCTGAAGCGTGGAAGATCTATCGGTGTTAAAAAATAAAATTTCCCAAAAGAAGAAAGTACAAGAAAAACAAGTTGCAGTCTATAAAGAGACTATACCCATGAAATAGATTACAAAATTTATCGATCTATCCAAAACTTATGAACAAAAATCTCTTGTAAATAAAACTCTTGAAGAGTTATCCCCTGAAGAGGATGAGTTATCCCCTAAAGAGGATTAGGTACCTGAAAATAACAAGATCTCGATACATTATGTATATCAGGAGACGATATATTGGGATATAAATAAAATCGTCATTTACAAACATATTTTCATATAAATTTGCTATGGATATTACCGTAAGTAATGATCATATATATGAACCACAAATCGTTGATGAATGTAGAAATATTTGGCCAACGTGGAAAGAAGCGATTCAAGCGCAATTAAATTCACTAAGTAAATGTGAAGTTTTGGACTCAGAGTCCTAACACCTAAAGGTGTAATGCCTATTGAATACAAATGGATATTTATGCGAAATAAGAAAATGAAATTATATGGTACAAAGCGCAACTTGTAGCACAAGATTTCTTCAGCAGAGACATGGTATTAATTATGAAGAAACACATGCTCACCGTAATGGACACAATTACATTCGATTTTAATTAGCTTGGTAGAAAGAGAAATTAATGGATGTTGTTACATCATATCCAGTATGGATCATTATATAATTATACCTACATGAAAATCCCTGAAGGATATAAAATGCCTGAAGCATATAATTCTACATCTCAAAACATGTATTCTATTAAGCTATAAAGATCTTATATAGGTTAAAGCAATCCAGATGCATATTATGGTATAATCGCCTGAGTGGATATCTTTTAAAAGAAGGTTTTGAGAATAATCCAATTTGTGCATGCATTTTTATCAAAAGATCATAATCTGGATTTATTATTATTATTGTATTTATTGATGAAAGATCTTGCTCCAGAAGAGTCAAAAAAACAACAACTAATTAAAGATGAAAGATATTGGTAATCCAAATTTTTGTCTTGGCCTACAAATTGAACTATGGAATTCTTGTTCATCAATCAGCTTACACAAGAAAAGTCCTGAAGTAACTTTACATGGATAATGTTAATCCTTTAAGTACTCCAATGATGAGTTGGTCACTTGATATCAAGAAATATCCGTTTTGACCACAAGAAAATGATGAAGAAACTTTTGGTCTTGAAGTACCATATCTTTGTGTTTTGGTCCTGAAGTACTATATCTTAATGTAATTAGTACTTTGATGTATCTTGTAAATTTGACAAGACTTGATATAACATTTGTAATTAACTTACTAGCAATGTATAGTTATGCACCAACTCGAAGATATTGTAATGAAATTAAACATATTTTATGTGAGACTATTGATTTGGGATTATTTAATCCAAATGGTGATAGAACCAAGCATATTGCACCAAAATTATTTTATATACATGAGCCCCAGAAGAATGGAAATATTGATCATGTGATAATTTGGTTGATATATTCATTAAGTCATTACCAACTATGATTTTGAAGAAGATGGTGCACAATATTGGCATACTTTGACTTGCTGATATTTTTACCATGGACAATGAAAATTCTATGTTCTTATGAAGGGGAGTAAAAAGGATATGTGCTGATTTTACTCTTTTTCCTTCGCTAAGTTTTTTTTCCCACTGGGTTTTTCTTTGCAAGGTTTTAATGAGGCAATTCCAAGGCACTAGAAGTTATACAAGAATATTGTACTCTTTTCCTTCGCCAAATTTTTTTCCAGTGAGTTTTTATTTTGTAAGGTTTTTAAGGATGCATATTTTTAGAAAATTGCTACAAAAGAACTCCATCCATTCTGTCTGAAGACAATGCTGCATATATAGCTCAATTAAAAGGAGGATACATCAAAGGAGATAGAACAAAACATATCTCACCGAAATTCTTTTTCACACATGACCTTGATAAGTGTGGTGACATTGATGTTCAACAAATTCGATCAAAAGATAATCTAGTAGATTTATTCACCAAAGCATTACTAACTGCAATGTTTGAAAGATTGCTTCACAATATTGGATCATGATAAACAAGAAGGAAGGATATATATTCAGGGGGGATCTAATACGCGTTGTGTCAGGAATAAACATGTGAATGATATTCCTATTTAATATATGATTTGATTATGATATATATATATGAATGAATATGCAAGTATGCTTGCATGAAGAAAAGTCAAAAAAGTCCTTTGATAGATAATAGAAATATATGTATAAGGACTTAGAATGAATTGATCAAATATGTTAGTCGATCCTATATAAGCAAAACAACTTTGTGAAGTCCTTAAAAGAAATGATGTACAAGGTCTATAAATATAGAAAGATCAAGCATGTTAGGTTGATCTTATGTTGTAATAGATAGTTTGCTCGATCGATCGCTTCGCACCGCACCAAAAAGTCGTAATGCGCCAGAGAGTCGAGTCAACTCGGGAGCTATCGAGGCGTAATAGGAGTATGCAAGATAGTGAGATCTCTGAGTTCGTAGACTTCGTGGAAACGAAGAAGGATCGTAAGTGTGTCGAGAAGAGCTTCCTGGATCGTAGTGTCTTTGAGGAAGTCATGTTCGTAATCGTAGAGACAACCTATCTATAAGCCGAACGACCATCTCGCCGAAGCTAAGTATGAACGTAGACTACACTCGGAGTCGTAGAGTCTAAGCGATGCCAAATCCAAGACAAGGATCGTAGGCTACACTTTGAGATCGTAGAGTCCACCAATGAATCAGAGAGATCGTGAGTCCTGACAAGATCGATGAAGACAACAAAGCACAAGGCGTAAATCGTAGAGTGTCAAGATCCGATCTCGGATCGGCGTGTTCTGTAGACAAGAAAGCTGAATCGTAGAGTGCGTAACTTCGACTCAAAAAGAAGTGCTCACAATGCTAAGTCGGGATCGTAGAAAGCGATACGGTTCTCAACGAATGAGCACTCCCTGCAATATCCAAAGGTACGAAGCCTCTCTAGTTAGCGCAAAGATGCAATCCACGTAAAGGGAACCGAGAGCACTCAACGAATGACATATGAGCTAGCGGAGAACTAAGCAACAATCCAATCGAAGATCAAGATTGAGTTGAAAGGCCATTCGTGATGAAGTCTTCCACAAGATGATTCAAAGAAGACTTCCGAAGAACCGACTAAGGAAAAAGTCGCCTAATGTAATTCTTGACGAAGAGAGCAGAAGACAACGACCTTGGAAGTAACCAAGATCGTAGTGTTTGCCAAACAAAGAAGGGACTGATGGAAAGTGAACCGAGATATCGGTCACCTCCTTCTGAAGCAAGGCTAAAGTGATTAAGTCCGTGTCGGATCATCGATAATAAGTGAACGGGAGATCACAAGAGAGAAAGTAAGTTGGGCCGCACCACAAATCAAAGTGTCTTAATATTCGAAGGGACCGGGACAAGGAATCGTGCCATCGATCTCGAAACGCTGTCAGCAAAACAAGAAGTATTGAAGCAATCGCATAATACAAGGAAGGGGTCTTCATTTGAAGATCCAATCAACACTCTTCCGGATCGTAGTGTTAATTCTACCAACCAACGAGCAACACTCAACACGACACTATGATTAGGTCCTCAAGACATGATCGAATCGTAGAGTTCGAATACCAAGACCAAGCATTGACAACGGCTCAATCAAGAGTAATATTCAACAAGTGCTTATTGAGAGCATCAATGCAAAAGGACAACCTCGATCTAGAAATCGGAAGAGATAAAGTCTTCAACTGCCCAAGACAAGAAAGTGATACATCTAACAGGCAAACAAACAAAAGACTGCAGTGTCAGAAAAAGTTTGACATGTCACATCAAGCAGTCTACCTCAAGAACTCGAGATCTGCGAAGACATTTGAATAGCTTCCAATGGCTACTTTCCAACCAAGAATTGGGAAGATGTATAAATATAGAAGAGTTTCAAAAGATCAAAGGTTCACGGAGTTGTGAGTTTTGTAGAAGGTGGACTGATCGAATCAAGTGATAAGTGAGTCCAGAGGCTCACTCTACGATCCACCAAGAACACTCAAAAGTCGATTAAGCAAGAAATAGAAGTGAGAGCTCTACTACATGAAGAGTGTTCGAATCGCCGAGAGAGAAGAAGAGCATCATGCCATCCGGATGTCCATCATGGGAAGACTCTAAGTACAACAGAGAGAAAAGCTTACGGTCATCTTAAAGAAGTCCATCATGGGAAGGCATCGAGTAGCGAAGAAATCACAAAAAGCCATCTTGGTGTCAAGCATGAGAAAGCTTTTAAGTACTTTGCGAAGAGCTTACACCATCTTAGAAGCCTCTCCAGCCAGCAGCCCATCAAGTACCAAGAAGAATGATCTTCAAGGCGCTCATCAGGGGTCATCCTGGAGTAGTTGAAAGCAACCTAAGAAGTCGAGCATCATGCAACACTCAACTGCTTTCTTCAAGGATGATCAAGTCAAGCTACTAGGGATAAAAGATGTTCAGAGCATGAAGACATCTTAGCAACTTCAACAAACTCCAACAACAACAAACAAACAACTCAACGGCTAGGGCACGAGGGTCCTTATCCAGAGGGACTAAATGAAGCAGGGCCAAAGGGTCCTCGTCCTAAGGACTAAACAAAGCAGGCCAAAGGGTCCTTGTCGAGAGGGACTAAACGAAGTTCCAAGCTCGCTTTGGGCTTGAAGAGTTCCTGAGGGAACTAGAAGAGTCCCAAGTGTGCCGCCTTGAAGAGAGTTCTTAGTGAATCAAGTCCCAAGTCTGGCAACAGCCTCAAGGAATCATAGAGATTCGTGGTGTTGCCTTCCTTGGTGGAAATCTCGCTAGTTGAAAGCGAGAAGAGTGGATTAGAGCTTGAGTCTCGAACCACTTAAAACCTCTTGTGTTTTTACATTATGTCATTTACATTATGTCTATAACTCGCTATGTATGTTTTAATCGCTACAACTAAACTAACCCAATGAACATTGATGCATATGATTATGAATATATCAATGAAGTGGAATCTTTTACTTATTTCAACATGCTTGAAAAGATTCTTATGTTTGTCATATACTACTAATATGAACAATACATCATAAACCGTAAAAGTATTTGAAAAAAAAAAGGATCTATTCAACCCCCTTCTAGATCTATTGTACCCTCTCGGGAACTAACAATTGGTATCGTGAGCGGTTTCTCATGTTATATTCAAAAGCTAATCGCTTTGAGTCCGATCCAAGGTACCAACATTGTTATAAACTTAGTTTAGTAGTAAGTAACTTGTTATATGAAGAAAGAGCTCACACGTTGGAAATATCAGGTATAGTAAAAATGTGTATACACACTGAAAGTCGCTTCAGATTGGTCCATATCCTCGATTGCTATATCAACAAGACCAATCCTAGCTCAAGTCAATCTTGTAGTCTCAAGACAAGATGAGAGAAAAGAAGCGAGAGACATCGGTGACAAAGAGTAAAGCATTCATCACCGAAAGATGAAGAGGTCACGCGCGTCTTTCAAGAAATCTTGATCGAGAGGAGAACGAAAATCTTCTCAAACTTATGAGTGACCAACCAACAACTGGGGTGCTATCTTTGTAAACTCAAAAAATGTCAAAGATCTTAATGCTACGATTCTCTTGATCTACATCATCAAGACCACGACTGATTTATTAAAGGCCAACAAGAGCATTAAGCTGTCAGGAGAAAAAGTAAAGCCATGCACATCAATACCCAAACTCAGTATATCTTCAATAAATGACCGCTTTAGAATCGATGCGAAAAGGTACTGCCTCACTATTATAAATGTACATCATTATTGCATCTTCTTATGAACTATAATAGTATTCTCATCAAGGAGTCATAATCTACCTAAAAGGTGAAGAGAGAAAGTAATATGAGGATGGAAACTCAAATGACTACAAATTTTCTCTCCATCTAAGTTTTAGGTTGAAGATGATATCTCAAGGAAGTCCGAAATGGGTCATAAGAGCATCATGAACTCTAATGAACTTTATGTGAAGTAATCTTTCTTGATGGGTTAAGATGTATGTATGCTGAAGCCTATGTTCTAAGTGTTTGACAACACACGTAGCATGATCGCCTCTAAAGAGGATCTTCATTGATTTGGTAAAACCGATCACCTCAATGAATCAACTGGATACTCCTAAAATTGTGGAGCGATTCTCACTCGTGAACACTTAAACATTGTGAACATAACCCAAAGAATGATGAAACCATCATAGATAGAGTGTGTGTTATTAAATGTCAAATTACACACACTCACCATCACGCATCTCAAAATATATTATCATAAGATAGTTGCATGTATGGATATGTCATTGATGATAAATATGATGATTATCCAAATAAGAGGAACAGGGGTTTAGAAAACTAACTCTAGCAGGACCCATTTAACTATGGGTACCAAAATAGAAATATATTTAAACTTGAAGGTATTTAGACAACACTGACCACACTAAGGAATGATGAAGCGAAGACTTCATCAAGAAGATACAACCAATGAAGGCTAAGGACCGCTCGAAATGAGTCTGATAAAGTTCCTATATGTTCAAGCCTGTCCTTGAAGACCCTCTAAGCTAACCGGAATGGAGCTCACATGGCTGCACATCTTTATATGAGAGCATGCCATGAAACAGAAGATAAAGAGGATTCTATGTGCTCATATCAAGAAAGACAAGCTTTATGGAAAGGATCCTCAAGGGAAGCTCACAACAGAATATCATTGAGCTTAAGACAAAAGGAGTTCTTTATGAAGCAGAACTTCTCAAAACAAAGGACTGACAAAGAAGACAACATTCGTAGTGCTGTCAAATGATCGTAGAATGATCAATCCTGAAAATACTCATCTCTACGATACAAGGAAAACTAAGCAACGATGATGATTCCAAATGTAAGGAGAAATGTTTGAAAACCTTCAAATAAACATGAAGACGGAATCACATCTATTTGAGAAGACAAAGATCAACAATTGGGGAGCAAGTGATCCATTAAGAATAACAACACTATTAAACCCGGAAGAGATGTACCACCACTGAGTCCCAAAACTTTGTGGTCGATGAACTATATGAAGATCCATAGTCGAGAGAACGCCTCAAAACGTCTTTACGGATAACCCTTCACCACCCAATCCATAATCGTGAAGTTCCTACGATCAAACACACGATCGTAGTAAGAAAGCGAGAACAACGACGATTTCAAAGAATGCGTAAATCCAGAGTGGTAGAAAGACCTCCCCATCGGGAAAAGGTCTAATGAGATGTCATTGAAAATCACCGCCTTAGTATTTCATCTCGAAAGCGCCTCGTGGACAAACCTCGACCCTTTAGCTAACTCTAAGAGGTTGGCCTTCCCGAGCTACCTTATCCTGTAAGAAGAATGCTTGATCTAGTTCATCTCAAAAGAACCAAGTCGGTCCAACGATCGTAGAGTTGAACTTGAAGAGGACTAAACGATTGTAAGACAAACTCAACGATCGTAATGTTGTCTCTAAACGATCGTAAGGCAACCTCGGCGATAGAAGAAGACAACTCAATGATCGTAGTCCTACCAAAGGGTATTCCAGTTCAAAGAGCATGAAGAATGAGACATCTTCTAAGCCATTCAAGTTGAGGAGATAAGTTCGAATACATCGTTGATTGAGCTATCAACATCGAAGTAAGGAGGAAAGATGAAGCCATCCACCGCAAAGATCTCTCGTAAATTGATCGTTGAGTAAACAAATGAAATCGTAGAGTCTATAGCTATCTCATCATGTTACTCTACGAATCAAAAGGTCAATGGTCAAAGCCACGTCAATTAAACGTCCACTCCTCTAATAACTGAAAAGTTGTGGGGAGTTACAGCTCATTACTGGGCAACGTACAACCAATGGACAGTTGACACATCACTAAGTATGCAGAGTTAGAAGGATCTACCATAAAGACAAGTTCAAATCTGCAGACAGTTACCAAAAGATATCGAACCTTTCTCCCTCCCATTTTTAAAACTCTAGAAAGCTTTTCAAGAGCAAAATCGATTAACCTTCCGTAGTCTAACCAAATCTTAGTCGACCATCTCGCATAATCTCTAAATCAAACATCCACAGCCTTCAAACGATTCAAATGGAGAACTGCAAGTTATCACCCCATTCGCCTTGAACCAAATCGTTTGCAAAATTACGAGAAGAAGTTCGTGGACGCCCTTGAGACTCGTAAAGGAAGCCGGGTTTTAGAATGTCTTGAGGCGTACTGAGTGTATACATCGACCTAGTTAAGGAGTTCTACTCAAACATCTCCATAAACTGTGGAACTCTATCTACCAAGGTTAAAGGTCGATTCTAAAGTCAAATCTTCCGACCTTAATCAATGCCTGGGTTCCCTAGCCAAGTATCAAGAACCTTGAAGATGTGAATGTTAAGCAAGTCAAGGAGTTGATGGGATATCAAAAACCCTAGCTTCAAAGATACGAAGAAGAAGGAGTTCCCTGAAGAGTATGAGTTCTAAATGAAATTGTAGAAAGTGCATTATGTGCAAAAACACTTGCATACGATACGGTGATTGATCAACAATCAAGATTATGTCAACTATAGTCTTGAAGAAACAAATTGACTTTGGAGCAATTTTGTTTGATCATATCTCTAAGTGGGTAGGTAGAAGGGCGTTGAAAGAAACCACCGACCAAAGTGTTTCATGGAAGGTCATGCAAGTGATCATATCTTCAAGAAAAAGCTAGGTGGAAGGATCAAGGATGATGAGGAGAAGCCCTCAATGTGCACAAAGTAATGTCTCCACAGCTATTTGAAAACTGGAAGAAAACCCCAGGAGAACAAAAGGTCCGACAAAGGGAGCAGCAGCAGAGAGCCTCTGCAAGAAGAGGAAGACAAGAAAGGCAGAGAGCTCGAGTCCAAAGGACTTTGAAGCACCAAATCACACCACCAAAAAGAATCAAAAGTGGTGAAAAGAAGTGGTGAAGTGAAGAAAGCCCGTGCCCCACTAAGGAGAATCTCTTCCTCGAACAAAGATAAGGAAGAAGAAGCCCAAACTGCTGAGACCACAAAAAGAAGAAGCGGCGGAGTTCTTGAAGGGCCAACAAGAAGAAAGTTAAGTCCCCACAACAAGATTCAAAAATGAAAGTGAAGTCGATGTGATGGAAGAAAAGTGCTCAAGCCCTACGGCCAAATTCTCGCAGAAGCAACTCGATGAAGAAAAAAGGAATTCGTAATGATCAAAGTGCATCCCAAGTGCAATCGCCTAACCCGCCCCAGAGAATGGGTCAGAAAATACTATTCTAGAAGAAAAAGAAGAACATGTCTCCTCAATCCAAGAAAGCTCTCATAATGGTTTAGAAAGTGATGAGGCCAAGAAAGAAAAGTCTGCCCCTGCCAGTGCTGATCTTCAAAGAAGTTTATCTGATGAGCAAATGGAGTTAGAGACTGAAAAAGAAGAAGAGTCTGTCTCTCCAATAGTTGAACCTCTACAAAGAAGGAAGAGCTACAGGCTGCAAGCCCAGTTTGCCTCCAAAAGGAACATTAGCCAATCAAATGCCATCATTGAATTAAGTGATGATGAATCAGATCCCTGTGAGAAGATTTGAAGAAGAAGCCAGCCAAAGATGAAGAAGTAGTATCTAAGAAAAGTCTTGTCAAGAAAGTTCGGATAATGAAATTCAAAGAAGAAGGATTCTCTGTGAGATGATCGAGAAGAGTCCGAACATGAAATGCAACATGAAGATGATCCTTCATTGAAGTCGATCTAAATGGTTCTGGTTACGAGAAAGAAGAAGCGGAAATGATTCCAACTCAAGATCGTGAATCGAAAAACTTCGAACTCCACCTATTCTCTCACCGCAAGATTTATCAAGAGAATAGTAGTAGAGTTCCCAATGAACCATCGAGACTCCTCCGACGGATGGATAAACCATGGAGGTGAACGGATCGTAATAGTAAGAATGACCTCCTTTGACTTGGTCAAGAACTGGAACAACATGGAAATGGACCGCATGACCATTCTCTACAACCCCGATGATCTGCTAATGAGATGGTTCTTCCAATTGGATGCCATGGCAAAGGCCATTATCAAAAAGATGGAAGCTACTTCATTGGTGTTATAAGCGCTTCAAGCATGGAACCGGTGGTTCGTAAATTTCAAGAGTGAAGAAGTTTGCCACCAAGTCGATCACAAACCACCCCACTTCAAGATCTATCGACACGTTGAAATCTCTACATCCCCACGATCGTAGGGTGGACTCTGAAGGAAGAAGAACCATGTCCAAGAAGTCGATCGTGAGTCCGATCACTCTACACGCTATGATGTTCAAATCCAATCTCATAAGTCTCCTTATGATCAAGCAATCGCTAATGTACACTCCATCATCCTCCACAGTAATTGGTACTCCACAATTGTTCGGATTATCCACACCTTTGAAAATCATTCCAAAGATGACAATCGTAGAGTCCAATCCATTACCCATACCGGCTACCAATCAAGAGGATCAAACCGCTTTGAGTAGAAACTCATCAAGAGCTCGATGATTTAAGCAAGAAGATATCTATGCTCACCGAAGAATCACGTATGCACCGCATCGTGAGATGACTCTTTCCAAAGATAAGCTTCAAGCTATTTTGGTGATGTATCTCTCAAACTCCAGAGAGAGCTAACATCTATCGGAAGGCCATCCAAGATCGGAAGGCGGAAGCTCTACAAGTTCGGGGAGGCCAATGCAAAGCGATCGAAGCCCTCTCCGACAAGATTGACGATCCGAATGCAGATCCTTCTGCTCTGCAGCTTGAACTTGAACTCTGACAAGAAGAGCTAAAGTTTGAAGTTGTAACTCCTCCTACCTGATAGAAAGCGACTTATGTCCAACATGGAGCGCCTCTCTCAAATGATTGATGACAAAAGGGGGAGAAAAGAGGCAAAGAAAGAAGAAGCGGAGGGTTAAGGGGAAGAAGTCAAAGAAGAAGGTAAAGAAGAAGATAAAGAATCATCATCCGAGGGGAGCACAAGATGATGATAACAAAATCATAGAAGTTGAAAGGAAACCAGATCAGAAAGGTGATGAAGGGGAGCCAAGCAAAGATAGAAGATCATCATCCGAGGGGAGTAAGAAGCGAAGCGCGAATCGGATGAGTAATCGATCAACAAGCATCCTGGAAACATACATGGATCCAAGGAGGTACATCTCTAGTCTGTTAGTATGTTCTGGATCCAGGATGTAGAATGTCTGAATATAGAAAAATAGGCAAAGAAAGAAGAAGAGCAGAGGGTTAAAGGAGAAGAAGTCAAAGAAGAAGGTAAAGCGAAGATAAAAAGAATCATCATCCGAGGGGAGAGCTCAAGATGATGATACCAAAATCATAGAAGTTCGAAAAGAAACCAGATCGAAAAGGTGATGAAGGGGAGCCAAGCAAAGATAAAGATCATCATCCGAGGGGAACAAGAGAAAGAAGCGTAATCGGATGAGTAATGATCAACAAGCATCCCCGAAACATACATGGAGCCAAGGAGGTACATCTCTAGTCTGTTAGTATGTTCGGATCCGTGGATGTAGAATGTCCAATATATAATTGCCATATTAATATAAATGACATTCATGATTAACTGCTTAGAAATACAATCGCTCACCGTATCTAAGATTCATTCATAACATGCGATATGCACTTATTGTTTTTGTCATAATCAAATAGGGGAGATTGTCGGGAATAAACATGTGAATGATATTCCTATTTAATATATGATTTGATTATGATATATATATGAATGAATATGCAAGTATGCTTGCATGAAAGAAAAGTCATAAAGTCCTTTGATAGATAATAGAAATATATGTACAAGGACTTAGAATGAATTGATCAAATATGTTAGGTTGATCCTACATAAGCAAAATAACTTTGTGAAGTCCTTAAAAGAAATGATGTTCAAGGACTATAAATATAGAAAGATCAAGCATGTTAGGTTGATCTTATGTTGTAATAGATAGTTTGTCTTGTCGATCGTCGAAACCTTTGCACCAAAAGTCGACTCGCCGGAGAGTCGAGTCAACTTCTGGAGCTATCGAGGCGTAATAGGAGTATCTGAGATAAGAGATCTCTGAGTTCGTAGACTTCCGGGGAAAAGAAGGATCGTGAGTGTGTGTAGAGAAGAGCTTCCTGGGATCGTGGTGTCTTTGAGGAAGTCGTGTTCGTAATCGTGAGAGACATGCTGTCAATGTTCCGAACGACCATCCGCGCCAAAGCCAGTATGAAAACGTAGACTACACTCGAGTTGTAGAGTCTCAGCGATGCCAAAGCCAAGACAAAGGATCGTATGCTACACTCTGAGATCGTAGAGTCCACCGAATGAATCGCAGATCGTGATCGGGCAAGATCGGATGAAGACAACAAGCACAAGGCGTAAATCGTAGAGTGTCAAGATCGATCCGGGATCGTAGTGTCTGCACAAATTAGGTTTAATCGTAGAAGTCGCGAACTACGACTCCAAAAGAAGTGCTCACAATGCTAAGTCGATATAGTAGAAAGCGAGATCTTGGTTCTCAACGAATGAGCATCAGTAAGACCCGACTTTTATAAATAAAATGAATTTTCTATAAATATTATTTTTGAATATTATGGAATAAATTTGATATAATGTTATAGTTGTGGGAAATATTTATAAATTTTGCAAAGTAAGCAAGTTGTTATAAAATATTCGTTTGGTCTGGGAATATTCTTTTTTGTCGGGGAATATTCGTATGACGACGGCTCAATCATTAGTGGACCCCATGGCGGAAGTATTATAAGTAGTTAAAACGACAAAATTATCTTTCTATAAAAATAACTACGGAGGTGTTACCGTTAAAACTGTTGAACTACCCGGTGGTAAAAGTACAATAATACTGGCGTGGTTGCATAAGAAGACACTCAGTATTGATTATTGATGCTTTACGTGAGTAAGTCACTTAGCTATACTCAATTATTACTTTACGATAATTCACGCATCATATCTCTTATATTATTGATTCAATTATTGTCACAAAGATCATCTCAGTATAATATGTTATATTATTAATTGAGACGACAAGTTATAAATGATTAATAATTGTTGAAAGATTAAAAATGTGTTGATTAAAAATAAAATGATTTGTGATAATATTTATTCAATCCTCGATGTATATAAAGAGTCTTATATGAGGCGTTTGTGGTAAATTTGATTATTTTATGGGGGCCCATATGTCATCATCTAAGAGTCTCTTCAATAATAAGTAATTACCTTTGTGAATAGTAATTACCTTTGTGAATAGTAATTACCTTCGTCAATAAGATTTATGTAAGACCCCAACTTTATAAATAAAGATGAATTTTTATAAATATTATTTTGAATATTATGGAATAATTTGATATAATGTTATAGTTGTGGGTAATATTTATAAATTTTGCAAAATATGCAAGTGGTTATATTATATTCGATTGGTGGGGAATATTGGTTTAGCGAGGGAATATTCGTATAACTACTCAATCATTGGTGGACCCTATTAAATGTAATTTATTGTTTGGATTGAGAAAACGACAAAAATATTTTATTAAAATAACTATGGAAGTTTTACCGCTTAACTACTTCCAGTAGTAAAAGTACGATGAATACGTGTGGTTGTATAAGAAGCACACCAGGTATTGATTATTGATGCTTATGTGAAAGTCACTTCGGTTTGATTCCATTATTGTCGATTAATAATATGAATTATTATAATGATAATGACGCTTTTGTTTTATTCAGATTATTAACGTAATAAAATGTAAACATCTTTATATAAAATGTAATACTTTATTAAAGTTATTCTATAAATAAAATATATTATATTTTATTATGCATAGTGTTTTGCATAGTGTTGCATAGTGTTTGCATAGTAAAATATTTTTATATAAATAGAATATATTATATTTTATTTAAAAGATTTTGCTTTAAATATGGACCGCCGATTAAAAGTAAATCAATCTGACCGTTCATGAATTAATTACTTACTACGATTCTATTTTCCTATAAATAGAAGCTCATTCCTTCATTATTTTCTTACTTAATTCACTTTGAAACTCTGTAGAGAAACTATAGAGAAAAGAAAGAAAAGTATTCTGCTACTTCACTTTGACAATATTCGCCTTTCTCTAAGGTAGGGAATATTATTTGTTGTAATTCGTAAAGGGTGTTATTCTTTTGTATTCATGAAGAGAACTTCTTTTGTTATTCCATTCTTATTTATTCATTGGAATAACTTTGTATACGCTAATCCCCTATACTTGGTGATCTTCTTCTTTATTCCATTCTTCTTATTATTCATTTGGAACATCCTCGTGCATGTGTTTTTACACCGACCGGTTCCGCTTTTTTTATTATTCTCCGTTGGAACATCCTCGCTGCATGTGTTTTACACCCACCGGTTCCGCTTTTATCATTCTCGCTGGAATATCCTATCATGTGTTTTTTACAGTTACGGTTCCATCTTTATTATTACATTTGGAACATCCATGCCGGTTGTAATTTCACCCGACTGGTTCCGTTATTTATTATTCTGTTGAATAACTCGCTGCACAAGGATTATCGCATTTACGGGTGATTTCTTTTGTTATTCCATTATTTATTATACCCAAATTAGTTAAAACTTTGACTTCTATACTCCATGAAATTAGTAGAATATCCTTGATATTTCAAGCGTTTCATCCAAAGATATCTTTTCATGGAAATATTCTTCCGATCATTCTTGAATTTTACTCTACAAAAGCGAAGATCATGTTGACAGATTTGATGTTATTAGTTCTGAAATAACTTAATTCTTGAACTTGTTTTATTGAATTCTTATATCATTGTCATCATCCTCATGTTTTTTTTAAAGTCATCTCATGGCTGTAGAAAGCATGGATGGACTTGGTATGATTATGACCGTGGATTATTCGGTGTAATCATGACCGTAATGTTACAAATAATGTGGTAAAAGTCCTCGAGTGACCGTAGTGCATTGATGGACGATTGTTGGCATGATCATGACCATTAATGAATACACAACTATTCTCGCCCATAGTGCAGGAATAATAATTGTGGTCGTGATACTAAAGAATATCCTCGGCAGTAGTGCGGGTGATTCGATGATGTGGATTATTTATTAAAGTTTAGTCTCAAATTATATAAAAGTGATGAAAAACCTTTTAAATCATAAAAGATAGTAGATTTTATTTTCTACTTGACTCTTTTAATGGATTGCTTGTTCCGCTGCAGTTAAACTTGATGTTTATTATATTTTATCAGTTTAACAATGTTGAAGGCTATTGATAATTTATTCTGCATTATCTTAGTCATAATATTTCTTACTGGGCTAGTTGAGTTCACCCTTTCTTTCACTGTTCTCTTCAGGAAATGAGAACATAGCTGGGACGAGTCGGGGAACGGAGTAATGGTCCATAGGATAGCATTAGTAGTCCTCACTATTATGTGAAATAGTGTGATAATAATTGTAATGAGGACTCCTTTTGAGTTTGTATAATATCTAGTAGACATTATTTGTATTCAAACTCACAGTTTATGTCGTATTGTACACTGCGCTTATATTAGTAAGTTGTATTTAAATTCTGTACCATGTATCTGACTACCCAAGATGGGTGATGTATACCTAATTTTGGGGGCGTCACAATTTACCTTCGTCAATAGTATTTACCTTCGTCAATAGTAATTACCTTCTTCAATAGTAATTACATTCGTCAATAGTAATTACCCCTTCACAAATAGTAGTTGTCTCTTCATATTACCAAGAGTTAACTCGCTTCTTCTGATGTTCCAAGGTTAATTACCCCTTCAGAAATAGTAGTTGTCTCTTCAATATTACCAAGAGTCATTTTGACCCTTCGTTAAGACTCAAGAGCCACCCTCGCTTTTTTCTATAAATAGAAAGCTCATTCCTTCATTATTTCTTACGAATTCACCGAAACTCTGAGAGAGAAACTATAGAGAAAAGAAGAAAAGTATTCTCGCTACTTCACTTTTCCAATATTCGATTCTTCTAAGGTAGGGAATATTATTTGTTGTACTAAAGGGTGTTGTTCTTTCTTATTCATGAAGAGAATCATTTGTTATTCCATTGCTTATTATTCTATTGGAATAACTCAGATACTGCAGATTTACCTATACTTGGTGACATTCTTCTATTATTCTGTGTAACATCCATGCTCATGTGTTTTACACCTTGACTGGTTCCGCTCTTTATTATTATTACATTGGAACATCCTGCATGTATTTTACACCTGACCGGTTCCGCTCTTTATTATTATTACATTTGGAACATCACATGCTGCATGCGTTTTACTGCTTGACCTGGTTCCGTTATTTATTATTCATTTGGAATAACTCGTATGCGCTGGCCTATCGCATGCATGGTGATTTCTTTTGTTATTCCATTCTTTATTATACCCAGTTGGTTAAAACTTTGACTTCTATACTCCATGAAATTAGTAGAATATCCTTGATATTTGCGTTTCATCTAAGTATCTTTTCATGGAAATATTCTTCCGATCATTCTTGAATTTTACTCTACAAAAGCAAAGATTATCGTGTTGACAATTTGGGCGTTAATAATTCCTAGATAAATTAATTCTTGAACTTGTTTTATTGAATATCATTGTCATCATTCTCATGTTTATATTATGTTGAAAGTTATCTATGGCCAGTAGTGCATAGATGGACTTGGTATGATTATGACCAGAGACTATTCGGTGTAATCATGACCGTAATGTTACAAATGATGTGGTAAAAATCCTCAGTGGCCCGTAGTGCATTGATGGACAGTTGTTGGCATGATCATGACCATTAATGAATACACAACTATTCTTGGCCCGTAGTGCGTGAATAATTGTGGTCGTAATACTAAAGAATATCCTTGGGTTGTAGTGCGGGGTGATTCGATGATGTGGAATATTTATTAAAGTGAGTCTCATTTATAACAAAGGATGAAAAAACCTTTTTAAATCATAAAAGATAGTAGATTTTATTTTCTACTTAACTCTTTTAATGGATTCTTTGGTTCATTGTAGTTAAACTTGATGTTCATTATATTTTATCGGTTTAACATTTGTTGAAGGCTAATGATAATTTATTACTGCATTATCTTAGTCATAATATTTCTTCTTGAGCTAGTTGAGCTCACCCTTTCTTTCACTTTATTCTCTTCAAGAAATGAGAATATAAATTTGGGACGAGTCGAGGAGCGGAGTAATGGTCCGGAGGATAGTATTAGTAGTCCTCACTATTACGTGAAATAGTGTGATAATAATTGTAATGAGGACTCCTTTTGAGTTTGTATAATATCTAGTAAACAATATTTGTATTCAAACTCACGCTTATGTCGTATTGTATATTAAAAGCAGTTATATTAGTAAGTTATATTTAAATTACATACCATGTATCGACTACCTAAGATGGGTGATGTATACCTAATTTTGGGGGCGTCACAGTTGGTATCAAAGCTTAGGGATATGATCCCTGGCTAAGATGTGAGAATAGTACTAGGAGGGGAGAGATGGGGAATACCTTCGCTAGTATGACCTACCTAAGTTTATATGCTATTTTATTGGTCGATCAGAATATAGAGATAATTTGTTACATGTCAATTAACCTTTTGTTTTGTGGCAGTATCTGAAAATGACATCTGAGAATGTTGAGAATAGCAATGGAGCACAGAGATGCGATCGTTGATTCACCACATATCAATAATCGAGGATAATGTGCATCGTGAAGGCGACAATCCTCATGCAAACAACAACACCGACCAAATGATGAATGATCAAATGTTCGGAGGCTTTATGCAATTTATCAACAAAGAAAGAGAGCGACTCTGCCCAAAATGTGGGGTGGAAACACGGAAAACTCTCGGCGGTCACCGCTAAACAATTCAAGGAGCTGGGACCACCGGAGTTTAAGGAGAGCAAAACCACTTAAAGCGTAAGCATGGATAAAGCAGATTACCAAGATATTTGATGTCTTGGGATGCTCCGAGAGCAAAAGGTTCCCTTTCGCCTTTATGTTGCGAGAGAGGCGATTCTTGGTGGGAATCGGTGAAAACGTACTCAACTTCTGCCATGAAGATATATCTTGGGAGAAGTTCCAGAGAGGCTATTCAACGACAAATACTTTCCGAAAAGTATTCGCCACACATGAAGGAGGTGGAGTTTATCAAGTTGGAACAAAACAATATGGCCGTGTCGCAATACGAGGCAAAATTTGCGGAGTTATCACGGTTTAAATCCCCACTTGGTGGATAATGAAGAGAGAATGGCACGAATGTTTTAAGAGGTTTAAAGCGGAGATCGTCAACATCTTATTTCTCATAAACTATGTTTGTATTCGAGATGTTGTTAATAGGGCTCGATTAGTGGAAGCGCGATAACGAGTCAACGCAACCAAAAGAAGCGGTAATGGCAAAATAATAATACCGGTGAGAAGCGATCGTCGAAGAGGTGACAACAAGCGTGGAGGAATCAACGAGGCTAGAAATGGTAACCACTTGGTGGTAATCGAGGCCAAAGCAATAAGAATGGACATTTCAAGAGAGGAGATTCAATAATGATGGAAAGACGTCGACACCAAAGACCCGTTGTTAAGGAATGAGAATGACCACCTATCATATGCTTCAAATACGGAGGGAGGGACACATCAATCAAACTGCGCGATGCCGTGCCGTCAAAAGCATGTTATATAATTGTGGAAGAAAGGTCACTTTGCCTGATTTTGTCGTTCACCGAAGACAAGTTCAACTAGGATGGAGGCACCAAAGGTCCCCGAAAAAGTCAAAGCCGGTAGTGGAAGGGAGGCGTTTGTTGTGACCTCCCGAAAAGCAAGAACCCGAATGAGGTCACCACGGGTAAGCTTATCATAAACTCTAGCGAAGTCTATACTTTATTTGATACCGGTTCTAGCCATTCTTTTATTTCTCCTACTTGTGCTCAACGATTAAAATTGACTCGAGAGAAATTAGACTTTGACTTATCTGTGGAAACTCCGTTGGGAGAAACTTTCATTACATCCACTTGTTTATAAGTCTTGTTTGGTTCAAATCGGTACCCTCATTTACACATCGATCTTATTTCATTGAAAATACTTGCAATTGACGTGATTCTAGGGGATTGATTGGTTAACTACTCATCATGCAAAAATTGATTATTTTCGTAAGGTTGTTAGCTTTCATATTCCTAATCAACCTATTATGCGAATTCAAGCGACCAAACCATTAAAATCAATCACGATCATCTTAAGCCATAAAGCTATTCGTTTATTGAAAAACGGATGTCAAGCTTTCTTAGCCCACGTCCACGGATCTAAACAAAAATACGTCGATTTTGAATGATATTTCTATTGTTAATAAATTTCTGACGTATTCCTGAAGAACTTCATGGCCTACCCCCAGAGCGTGAAATTGAATTTTGTATCGACCTTGAACCCGGTACAAAACCCATTTCCAAAGCCCCATATCGAATGTCTCCTATTGAACTTCAGGAGTTAAAGACCCAACTGCGAGAATTGTTAGACATTGGCTTTATTAGTCCTAGTACTTCTCCTTGGGGTGCTCTGTTACTATTCGTGAAGAAGAAAGATGGGAGTATGCGACTTTGTATTGATTATCGGAGTTGAATCATATCACCATCAAAAATAAATACCCATTGCCACGTATTGATGCCTGTTTGACCAATTGTGAAGGAGCCAAATTCTTTTCAAAGATGGATCTTCGTTAGGATATCACCAATTGAAGATCGAGCCAGATGACATTCAAAAGGCGGCTTTGAAACTTCGATGCGGGCATTATGAATTCCTAGTCATGTCCTTTGGATTGACTAATGCTCCTAACTTTATCTTCATGGATATGATGAGCCAAGTATTCAAGGAATATTTAGATCACTTTGTGGTCGTCTTTATTGATGACATCCTTATTTATTTCAAAAGCGTGAAGATCATGAAAGCGACACTTGAGGTGACACTCCAAAATCTTCGTGAATACAAGCTTTATGCCAAGTTAAAGAAATGCGAGTTACGGCTTGAGGAAGTAGCATTCCTTGGGCACGTGGTATCAAGTCATGGAATATCATGTTGACCCAAAAAAGATTGAAGCTATTCAAAGTGGGAACAACTTAAATCGATGACCAAAAGTCGTAGCTTTCTCGGTTTAAATTTGGTTATTATCGGAGATTCGTGGAAGGATTTTCTCGAATCTCTACTCCATTGATTTCGGTGACTCGAAAGATATCTGAAAGTTCGGTTGGAGCGAAGAATGTGAGAAGAGTTTTCAAGAACTCGAGAGGAGACTCATTTCAAAGACTGTTACGACAATACCATCCGCTCGGAGGGGATTTGTCGTCTCTGATGATGCTTGAGGTAAAGGGTTGGGATGTGTTCTCATGCAACATGAGAAAGTCATAGCCTATGCCTCAAGACAACTCAAAGAATATGAGAGGAATTATCCTACTCATGACCTAGAGTTAGCAATTGTTGTCTTCGCACTTAAAATTTGGAGGCATTATTTGTATGGGGAGAAGGTGAAGATCTTTACAAATCATAAAAGCCTCAAATATTTCTTCACTCAAAAGGAACTCAACATGCGACAACGACGTTGGCTTGAATCTGTTGAAAGATTATGATCATACCATCCAATACCATCTGGAAAAGTGAGCGTGGTGGTGACGCATTGAGTAGAAGATCATATCTGAAGTCTGAGTGCGATATTGTCAACACAAATGCCCATTTTGTGTGACTTGCAAAGGATGGAGATAGAGTTAAAGACTCAGAGGACCCATGTTATGATGGAAAATATCTGAGTAGAACCAGACTTTAATTGATAAAGTTAAAGGCTGCTCAAGCTCTGACACACAGGAGGTGATGCGTATGAGGAAGAAAGTCAAGAAGGTCTTATCTTGGGAAGCAAGAATCGATGAAGAAGGAATACTTGAGTCGACTCAGGACTTTGTGTTCTAACGACCACGATTTAAAGTATAAAATCATGATGGAGGCGCGCAACACACCATTTGCAATCCATCTGGGAGTACCAAAATGTATCATGATATTAAATCGTACATTTTGGTGGATCAATATGAAGAGAGAGATATCATTGTTTATCTCAAAGTGTCTAACTTGTCAACGAGTTAAAGCGGACATCAAGTACTAAAAGGTCCATTGCAACCACTTGAAATTCCAAAATGGAAGTGGGAGCACATTACCATGGATTTCATTCTGGGTCTTCCTAAGGTTTCTCAACGTATAGATGCGATTTGGGTCATTGTTGATAAATTGACCAAATCTGCTCATTTCTTACCGATCGAGAAACTTATACACTGAACGTCTTGCTTTCGTATGTACATAAACGAGATTGTAAGACTTCATGCCGGTATCCATAGTTTACGATCGAGACCCAAGATTCACTTCACGATTTTGGGTTAGTTTGCGAGAAAAAGCTATGGGCACAAATTCTGATTTAGCTCGACATATCATCCTCGAGACGGACGGACGATCGGAGAGGACTATTCAAACTCTTGAAGATCTATTTAGACTCTGTGTCCTTGATTTCAAGGGAAGTTGGGACAAGTTCTTACCATTGGTGGAGTTTTCCTCAACAACGCTTATCAAGCAAGTATTGGCATGGCTCCATTCGAGCGTTGTATGGAAGAAAGTGTCGTTCTCGGTATCTTTGGGATGAGGTGGGTGAAACAACGTTGTTGGGGCCGGAGTTGAGTGCGTATGACTACGAAAAAGATTCAAACGATCCCAAGACGTATAAAAAAACCTCACAAGATCGACAAAAGAGTTATCTTGATCTTCATCGAAAAGATGTGGAATTCGATATAGGAGATCGTGTGTTGTTACGTGTTGCTCCATGGAAAGGAGTTACGAGATTTGGAAAGAAAGGAAAGCTCGATCCTCGATTCATCTGACCCATTTTAATCCTCGATCGAGTAGGCGGGGCTATAGACTCGCTTTTGCCGCCAAGTATGTCTCGTATGTTCATAACGTTTTTCACATATCCATATTACGTAAATATGTGAAAGACCCGAACCACATTATTGAGTTAGAACCGGACGAAATAGCGGAAGATTTGGCGTATGAAGAGGTTCTGTTCAAATCTTGGATAAGAAGGAACATATTCTACGCTCGAGGTTATACCTCAAGTCGAAAGTTTTGTGGAGAAACCACGATGTTGAGGAAATGACTTGGGAGTTAGAATCTGAAATGAAATCAAGGTATCCTTACCTCTTGAGCATACATACAGTGCGTACGTACTCTAATTTCGAGGCAAAATTTCATAAGAAGGGAGGTTGTAAGACCCCAACTTTTATGAATAAAGATGAATTTTCTATAAATATCATTTTTGAATATTATGGAATGAATTTGATATAATGTTATAGTTGTGGGTAATATTTATAAATTTTGGAAAATCTGTGAGTTGTTATATAATATTCGATTGGTGGGGAATATTCGTTTTAACGAAATATTAGATAACCAAGACACAATCATTGGTGGACCCCATTAAATTATTATTATTGTCGGATTGAAAAAAGCGACAAAAATACTTTATGAAAATAACGGCGAAAGTTTTACTGAGTTAACCTGTTGAAACACCCGGTGTTAAAAAGTAAATGTCTGGCGTAGTTACGCGATAGCACCAGTATTGATTATTGATGCTTATGTGATAAGTCACTCGGTTTTGTTTTATTGGTATTATTAATGTAATAAGCGAGAAAAGCTTTTATATAAAAGCAGAATACTTTTATAAAGTTATTCGTTTTATTAGGCTAATAAGAAAATCTTTTTATATAAAAGCAGAATACTTTTATAAAGTTATACATTTTATTAGACAATAATTAGAATATATTATATTTTATTATGCATAGTGTTTGCATAAGTACTGCGTAGTGTTTGCATAGTACTGCGTAGTGTTTGCATAGTAAAATCTTTTATAAAGTTATTCATTTTATTAGATTATAAATAGAATATATTATATTTTATTTAAAAGATTTTGCTTTAAATATGGACCATCAGATTAAAGTAAATCAATCTCGGCCAGTTCATGAGTTAATTCTTATGCGATTCATTTTTCTATAAATAAAAGCTCATTCCTTCATTATTTCTTACGAATTCACTTGAAACTACTGAGAGAGAAATTATAGAGAAAATTTATAGAAAAGTATTACGCTCCTTCCCTACTCTTATATTTGAGTTCTTTTTACGGTAAGGGATATTATTTGTTGTACTCGTAAAGGGTATTATTTCTTTTGTATTCATGAAGAGAACTTATTATTCCATTCTTTATTATTCTGCTTTGGAATAACTTGGTATATGCTGTGGATTACCCTATACTTGGTGACATTCTTCTAATATTAAATGTCTTTATTATTACTCTGTTGAATATCACATGCATGCGTTTTCATGGCTGGTTAAAATTTTATTACTGGTTCTTTTTATTATTATTTTGTTGGAATATTACATGCAATGCGTTTACTGCGGGACTGGTTAAAATCTTTTATTATTATGTTGGAACACCACATTGCATGCAATTTCTCGACGACACAGTTCCGTTACTTATTAATCTGTTGGAATAACTTTGTCATGTCAATCTACTGCATGCATGGTGATTTCTTTTGTTATTCCATTCGTTATTATACTCGGTTGGTTAAAGTTTTGACTTCTATACTCCATGAAATTAGTGGAATATCCTTTATATTTGTGCTTCATTCAGTATCTTTTCATGAAAATATTCTTACGAGCATTCTTGAATTTTATTCTACTAAGCGGATGTCATGTTGATAATTTGGGCGTTATTGGTTCATGGATAAATTAATTCTTGAACTTGTTTTATTGAATTCTTATATCATTGTCATCATCCTCATGTTTATATTATGTTGAAAGTCATCTACGTGGCACATAGTGCATAGATGGACTTGGTATGATTATGACCGAGGGATTATTCGGTAATAATCATGGTAGTAATGTTACAAATGATGTGGAAATAGTCCTCATTGGCAGTAGTGCATTGATGGATAGTTGTTGGCATGATCATGACCATTAATGAATACACAAATATTCTTGGCTCGTAGTGCGTGGATAATTATGGTGCGTGATACTAAAGAATATCCTTGGTGCGTAGTGCGAGGGGTGATTCGATGATGTGGATTATTTATTAAAATTTGAGTCCCAAATGATAAAAGTCATGAAAAACCTTTTAAATCATAGAAGATAGTAGATTTTATTCTCTACTTGACTCTTCAATGGATTGCTTGTTCATTGCGATTAAACTTGATGTTTGTTATATTTTATCGGTTTAACACTTTTTTTGAGGCTAATGATAATTTATTACGCATTATTTTAGTCATAATATTTCTTCTTGGGCTAGTTGAGCTCACCCTTTCTTTCACCGTTCTCTTGAAATGAGAATATATATTTGGGACGAGTCGGGGAGCGGAGTGATGGACGGATGATAGTATTAGTAGTCCTCATTTATTACATTAAATAGTGTGACAATAAATATAATGAGGACTTATTCTGAGAGTGAATATTGTCTAGAAGATAGTATTTGTATTAAAACTCACAACTCTCTTGTTGTATATTAAAGATTGTATTTGTATTCTGTATCATGTATTTGGCGACTCAGAATAGGTGATGTATACCTATTTTGGGTGCGTCACATAATGAATGTCTAGATACATTCTACTTATCTTTGATTGTAACTCCCATGTCCATTTAGTTTTGAAACTCATGTTCTTTGAGTTTTGTAACCTCCTAGTATTTATGTTTTTATATCTATAAATAAGAGCATTGTAAAGTGATTGATATATACAAAAGATTATGAAAATACTTTCTTTCTTCTAATCATATTTGTTCTTAATTTTAGTAATATTTTATAAAAATGTTATATATTACCCTCTATTTTAACTAGTCTCGAAAGCTAAATTTTTATTTATTTTAAATAATTTATTTTTATAATAATTTATCTATAATACTCTTAATATTAATTATAATATTTTCATTATCTATACATATGCATGGAGCATTATTAGTCATATACAATTAAATAAAAAACTTAAATATGAATAATTTTATCACTTTATTCTCTTTCTTAATATGCGTAAAAAATTAATGAGAATTTTTATTTATATTATTTGATTTTGAATTAAAAATAATTTTTCAAAAATTTTATTGAAAAAATTAAAATAATTAATTTAGAAAAAGAAAAGAATTCGGGTAAAAACGGGACAGGACGGATACGGGATAATGATCTCGGGTTCAGGGGTAATATATATATTGGCGCCTTGGCGGGGAGTGGGGACTGGGGAGTGGGGAAGTGGGGAGGGTATTGGAATGGATCCCCGGATCATACCCGCGCCAGGCCTAAATTCATAAAAAATAAAGGAACAAGAAAAAGGAAGAAACAACACATTCGAATGCCCAAACTCAGTCATAGCACGCACGTATTAGCATAACCGTCACCGTGCCAATAGTCTTCTACGGATCCGGTCTACAAGTCCACACGGAGTTTCTTACGCGCGCATTCCCCTTTCTCTCTCTCTAACCGCAGTAGTACAGTCTTCTGATAGATTCATTCCTCCAAACTGAAAACTCTCTCTCTCTCGGATCCACTTCCCCCCCTCTCTCATCTCTCTCTCTCTATATATATATATATATATATATTCGTTTATATGTATCTGTCCGGGCGTTCAACCTGAATCATTTCCTAAAACCGGGATTGTCCAAATGCATTCCACCGCCGCACAACGCCCACCGTCTCCAGCTGAAACCCTAGGCAAGATCTCCAACCTCCTCTGTCACCTCCTCCCCTCTTCTCTCTCCATCAAATCCTTCACCGGCCGATGGCAAGTCCTCCGATCAAAGCTCGCCTCTCTCAAATCCTCCATCTCTGAAATCTCCGATTCACCGCACTGGTCCGAAAACCCCCTCCTCCAAACTCTCCTCCCAAACCTCCTCGCCACCCTCCACCGCGTCCAAACCCTCTCCGACCAATGTACCGACCCATTATTCCTCGGCGGCAAGCTGCTCATGCAGAGTGACCTCGACATGGCCACCGGCTGGCTCTCCAAGCAGATTCTCGACATCGATTTGCTCATTAGATCCGGCGTCCTCCGTCAATCGACCGCCATCGTTTTGTCCCAACCCGGACCCGGCTCCGACAAAGAGGACCTGGGCTTCTTCATTCGCGACCTTTTCACCAGATTACAGATTGGAGGCATCGAGTTCAAGAAGAAAGCCATGGAGTCCCTCCTTCAACTCCTCGGCAACGATGAAAAAGCCCCAAATTTGGTTGCCAAAGAAGGAAACATCGGCTATTTAATTCACCTCCTTGACGTTAATGCTCATCCTTGTATTCGCGAACAGGCGGTTTCAGCTGTGGCCATGCTCGCCTCAGCCAGTGACCAGTCGAGAAAATGCATTTTCGAAGAAGGAGCATTAGGGCCTTTATTACGAATTATTGAATCGAGCTCACTAGCTTTGAAGGAACAAGCAATAATGGCAGTAGAAACAATTACAGCCGATCCTGATAATGCTTGGGCAATCTCAGCATACGGCGGGATCGCTGTTCTAATCGAAGTCTGTAAATCTGGGTCTTCCACCGCACAATCGCACGCTGTCGGTTCAATTGCAAATGTGGCGTCCATTGAAGAAATTCAAATTTCTTTGGAGGAAGAAGGAGCTGTACCTGTTATAGTTCAGTTACTTGATTCTGCTCATTCAGGACAAGTAAAGGCAGCAAATTGTATATCAATTTTAGCATCCTCCAGCGAATATTTTCGTAATTCGATACTGGAAGAGAGAGGTTTGCAAAGGCTTTTACATTTGCTCCAAGAATCATCCAGTCCGGCTACACTAGAACACGTTTTGCGTGCAATTTATTCTCTTTCGGCTTCGGATTCCACGGCTAGATTATTATCTTCATCAAATAGCTTTATAATCCGGTTATCAGAATTGATAAAGCATGGAAATTTAGTCCTACATCAGCTTTCAGTTTCTTTGTTGGCTAATTTATCCACGATGAGTGATGGTAATAAGCGAGCTATTGCTGGATGTATGGGGTCTTTAGTGAAGCTAATGGAGGTGGTGAAGCCAGTTGGACTGGAGGAGGTGGCGACACAGTCTTTGGTTTCGCTGTTGATGGTAAGATCGAATCGAAAAGATTTGGCGAGGGATGAGAAGAGTGTGATGAGGTTGGTACAGATGTTGGATCCTAAGAATGAAATGGTTTCCAAGAAGTTTCCGGTGGCGGTGGTTTCGGCAATTATGGCCGGTGGGAGTCAGGGTTGTCGGAAGAGGCTGGTGGCTGCTGGAGCTTATGGACATCTGCAGAGACTGGCGGAAATGGAGGTCGCCGGAGCTAAAAAAGTATTGCAGAGATTCTCCGGGAACAGGCTCAAAAGTATTTTCACAAGGACTTGGAGGGAATAAACAACAAAGTAACTAGCCCCCGCCAACAAAGGTAATATTTTTCATGTAATAAAATACACAAAATAGAATTTAAATATGTCCAACGTGTCGGCTATGTGTGTCAATCTATAGGAGTTATCATCGAATCATAGAATGCCTTGTGTACATTTTTAGGTTGGATGTATAAAAGAAATCCACCTTGATGTCAGGTGGTTGGCGGGTGATCAACTGTTCTATTCATTAGCGCCTTCTATACTTAATTGAAAGACAATAATGTTCTTACTCAATTACATGTGATTTTCAGAATCCCCTGGAAAGATATGGAAAGATATTGGAGGAATCACATCTTTGAACTAAATTTTAATCTAAGAGTCTCTTCTCCTACAAACTTGTTACTTAGTAAAACCCAAGTAGTTAGTAGTAGCAAGGCTTGTCATATGTGCCGAAAAGGCATATGTTTATAGGTTCAATACTCCACCAAGTAAAACAAATAATCTCGCAAATGACTATACCCAATATAACATACCGTGTGGTTTGTGTGTGGGGTATTGTATGCACTGAGGTTGTCCCTTGCACACCTGGTTTCGACTGTCATTGAAAAAAACTGTTACTTGGTAGAATTTATCAAGTTTCTTCATTTGATCATTAATTTTAGGACCCATTAATTGCTATGCTCTAATTCCTGCTGCTGCATTGCTATAATCACTAGCCTTATCTCTTAGTGTAGTAATTGTTGGTGCATCATGTCCTTGTATAGCTCTGTTTTTGCTAACTAGACTAATAGAAGGGACAACTCTCCACCATTAAAATCCGTCCACATTGAGATATAAGTATGTGGTCCTTGATTCTGTATCTGAACTTAAGACTATGCAGACTGCAGTAAGTAGTTTTTCTTAAACAAAATTTGGTATGAGTAATGCATAAAGCTAGTAAAATATGGGATTACAAATTTACAATGATTCTAAGTTCTGTGTCTGGTTGGTATGAATGAAGTGAAAGCTGGTTTGGTAGCTCATGAACTTATTTAATATTTTCTGCCAGGTATATATCATTGATAAGATTGAGTAGGAAACCCGTGATATTTAAATATAACAATTCGCTAACTTTATTCAGTTTTGTTTTGTCGGTCCTAATATCGTTGTCATTGTGTTTTATTTTCTTGCAGGAGTTCGTTTGGACTTTTCTAACTGTCAATGTGGAAACTGCTTTTCCTCACCTTGCAGCAAACAACACACACACACACACACACACACATGGTATACCCCATATTCTACCTTTATACTAATCATGAAAAAGATCTAAAACTTAATTATTCTAAAGATTTATATGACAACTGCAAGGATGCGGTTTTTAGGGAGTATCCTTGTTTTCTTTTTTTTTTTGTTAACCTTAAATTGGTTGACTTTGAGAAGCTGTAAGAGAGTATAATGCTTGCTTGCTATGCCCTTTATTTTTATTTTTTTAATTTCTTTTTAAATTTTGTTTGATAATGTATATTTGGGGGCTGCTTGTTTTTATTGTAATGGCCAAGGTGTAGTTGGAAAGGCTATCAACTGTTTTTGGTGTGCTTTTTAAAATATCAAGTCATCTTCCTGTGATGGTGCAGAATGTTTATTTATGAATTTTCATTTCTCTGGCTTTTGCTTAATGCATTATGAAAATGGTCTTTAGATGGTGATGTTGAATGTCAGATCCCGTGAGACATTGCAAGTTGTAGCACCCACAGGAAGCTTGTAATCTAGGAGTTTGTCTTTTGCTTTAATTTTCTTTTTTCCTTTACCTAGGGCTAAGTGCTCGTAGCCGTTAGGTGAGGAGAATTGATACTAATGAATATAAGATGTCTTTGAACAATGTATTGGCCGTTTTTATAGATTTGGAGATGGTGGGTCATGGGTGGGTCCTTCTCCCTCCCTGGTGCTGGTAATACTTGGTCATTCCGTGAGCTCACAGGAGCTCAGCAGGTAGGAAAAAGTCAATAATATTTATTAAATGAAAAATAAGGAAATAGTGAAACAAGAACCAGCAAATGAAGATGTAATATATATTTTTAGTGACTGATGAATTGAATCCGTGTTTTGGGAAAGTAAAAATTGGGCCCTTGGGTGTTGGCCACTGGAATATGCTAAAAAGACGAGAAAAAATAGATATGAGGAAGCACCGGCGCAAATGTAGGGTAAAAAGAGTAAAAAACTATGACTATATTAAAGAGTGGGGAAGGGTTATAGGTCCCAAGTTATGAACAAGTTTTACAGCCAACATGACATGGGGGAGATGAAAGAGATTATATATATATATATATATATATATATATATATATATATATATTTGTCGAGAGAGAGAGAGAGATTATATATGTATAATCTGTGTTTTTAATGTAATGGGGTGGGTCTTGGGTGGTTATATTTGTTATGTACTGTAGTACTAGCTAGTGGTAGGTCATATTCATTTCTTGTGTGTGGTCCATTTCTCGGTTCACAAATCAATATGCTTGCCTGCCCCTGTCTGCCTTGGCTTACTGTGAAATACACTACTACTGCTAGCTAGCTAAGCCTGCTACTATTACTAGGAAAATGCATTTGATGCTGCTAAAGAAAGAAAAGGCGGAAACTTTTTCTGCCCGTATACATGTTTTGAGAGGTGATATGATATCCCTCCCTTAAAAGCAACTGCATAAACAAGCTGTAAAGCTTCAAATCAAAACCCCTCTCTCCTGTCCATTTGGTTTCCCCCTCCCCCTCACTTTTTCTTGTCCTACCTGCTAACTTCACAGTTACATTAGCAATTCAAACTTTATCTGCCCAAATTCCATTAAATTCCTTAAACATGTTCTTCACAACCCCCTCCTCCCTCCTCCCTCCTCCTCCTTTTGTATTTTCATGTGAGCACCAAGTGGATGATTGATCTGGTACCTTCTTGTACACTTGACATTAAAATTATCTTCCCTTAAGCAACAAGTATTATTGTTACATATCTTGCATATTAAAATTGTCTGTCCATTATTATATACACACACACTGAGACAAAGCAACAGTTGGGAAATGAGAGGGACCCATGTAGAACAATTTCACATGCATTAGCTTATCCAGTATCCATCATTTGGATGATTTGTTGGTTATAGCCCGAATAACTCCAATTTTAGATTTGAACCCGATCCAAACATCGCGAGGCTGGCATCCATATTGTACCAAATATAATACTCCACTAGGACTACTTTTTTGGGGTGTTTGAACACGAATTAGGTGACTTTTTTGACGTGGAAATAAAGTGCTTTTTGGGAAAGAGAAGACTCGTTTAAAATTTTCGTCATCTACTTTATTACTTTTAAAATGTCTTACCTCAAAGATTGACAAGTCAAGAAAGAACAAAGAAGCTGCAATTTAACGGCTTTTCAGTCCGGAGTCCGGACAGACAATTCCCTTAGACTAAGAATCCATCTTTTATTTTTTATTTTTTATTTTGTGAAGCCTCAAATTCTCATAATAAGGTATATTATTTACCACAACTGACTAGAATTATAAAATTAACTCCCCATATCAAATTAATCGTTAAAATATTATTAATTATAATTATTCATGTAACTCGCAATTAAAAAATGGATAATTAATGAAGTCTCACTCGATGATTAAACTGTAAAATAATTAATTAAAGTTATACTACAGTATTGTGTCTTGTGGCTTTTTTTCCCTTCTGATAAATCTTAGGACCTTCATTTCATAAAATGTCAAGAATATTACTAGATAATAAAGACTGAAAACACAATCCATCCTAAATTTGAATGTTGGATCTTTTTTTTTTATTAACTCTCTCCATCCTGAAAATGGTACCACTTGCATGTAATTTATTTCAATGATCATTTTTATATTTTGGCTATTGAGTAGTATCAGTTCGAATGTTAGTACAAACCCCAATTTAGGATGAATTGGATGGTTTGCTATAGGTAACGTCCGACTTTGTTTCGCGTTCTTGGTAACCATGGCTTGGACGAAGAACAATATCCAACCAGCAGAAAAATTGACTAGTTCAGCTAAATTGCTTCTTGGACTTGGTTCTCAACTTCAAAACGAATTATATTTTTCCACTTCTAAACGAAGTAACGAACTGAACTACCGCATAAAATATAAATTCTCACTATAATATAATTCACTAATTGTTAAATCCACAATATTTTTTGTTATTTTCACAACAAAAGTGTCGATGTAGATGTATAGCGATGGTGAAAACCGTTGTTATAAATCTATAGCGACACTTTTGTTGTGGAAATAGCAATTTCTATTGTGGATTTAACAATTTACTCTTCTAATCAAAGTAATGTCAATCTCCTGGTCTTTAAGATAGGAAACTGCAGCCTTTTTCCTACGTACTAATAGAGTCTCTATAGTAAAAAAAAATTCCCAAATGCTAAATCCCAAACTGAATAATGAGCTTTGATAGTTGATTGAGATACCTACATATAAGAACTAATTAGAGAGAATTTCAAATAGCAAAAGATTGGAGCAGAGAATCTCATATGTGCTTGTAGATAACAGAAGACAAAAGGAGTAGATAGAAACTTTTGCCATTGTGAACTAAACATAAATCGATACAAGAAAGAAAAGAATTTACAAGATTATCTTTGGTTCATAAACTAATATGCTTTGCTATGATCTTATTCTGTTGCTGCAACCATAATTGTTGTTCATGCAACATGTTGTGTGGATTCATGGAAGCATTAAACATTTGTTCGCTAGCCAATGTAGCAAAAGGGTCATTCTCATCATGCATTGGCATCGTCGTATTGTCTGGATTTTTAGCAGAAAAAGTTGGAGTTGCATGAAATGTAGGCGTTGATGAAAACACATCTGTGTTTGAAAAATTCGCCTCAAAACCTCCTGCACTAGTACTGCCTGCAGCTGGTACAACAGCTAATTCTTTTGATTCCTCCAAAAATGGGTTGTAATGTATTGGTGATGATGCCGCTGGTTGATTATACAAACTGTCTAGTGAATAGGGTAGATCTAACATTTGTTGCGTAGGTTGTGTTGCAGCCTCTGCTAGCCCTTTTTGTCCTTGTTCGTGTTCCCTAAAGGCATTGAATGTGTTTGATAAATTAGCCTCTGGTTGTTGCATGGTTTCTGCAAGAACAAGCTCCCAACCCTCTCCGGAACTCGCCTCTTGCCCTTTTTGTTCTTGTTCTTGTTCCGAAAAGGCATTAAAGGTGTTTGATAAATTAGGCTCTTGTTGTTGTATGGTTTCTGCAAGTACAAGCTCCCAACTTGTTGCTGAGTTTGACTGCACTTGCTGCTCTTGTTTCGGCTTCTGTTCTTGTTCTTGTTCTGTTTCTAATTCTTTTTCTGGCCAATCATCCAAAGATACCATATCCACAATTGAAGTTGAAGTAGGTAATGAATGAGTAGAGGCCGCATCACTCATTCTAAGGTGTTGTTTGTTTGTTCTCGATTGCTTCTTAATGAACCGCCTTTATTCACTAAGAAGCGTGATCTTTGTTTTTTGTTTTCCTTATTCATACTCGAATCTTTCTTAATCTCCAGTAGATGAAACGAAATCTTAATAATTAAGAGATCATCTTAATGAAATTTTTTAATAATTTTTTAAAGATAAATATATTCAACAATATTATGCACTCATTTTTATTAAATTGAATGTTTAAAATTATTAAATAAAATTTTACCCTTTAAAATAATAAAATAGTGTCATTAAGAGACAACTTATTTTTAAGTTATCAAACAATTTTTTAGATTCAGACTTCATAATCATTCAGATGATCTAATTTATTAAGATATCATAATCATTCAGATCTTAATTCTCAGGTTTATCAAACACAACCTAAATGTCTCATCTCGTTGAGATTTTTTCTCAAATTGATCTGTATAAGCCTCCAAGTCTATGGAAATTCCATGGTTTTTCCTGTTTCTGAAGCACGTAATAGATCCTCTAATGATGTACCTTGGGAACTGAAATCTGAAACCCCCTCAGAAAAATTGGTTGTCGATATTTCTGAGAATTCGGATAGTCCCCCGTAACTGCCATAGCTCTCATGTTGTGCTGAGCCGGAGTCCGGTGGAGCTGGGAGAGCTAGCCTATGTGGAGATTTTGTAACCGATGGAAAAGAAGATTGGTCTTTCAAAAATTCTTGCAATGTTTCGATTAACTCTTCGGATACGTTTTGCACACTAGGGTAGTCAGATGTTCTACCTACACCTAGTGTTTTACAGAAATAATAAAATTCACCAAGCTCTTCGTATTGTTTTGAAGCCTTGCAACAAGTTTGAAAGGCATTGAGGCAAGAATTGTATTGCAAATGAAAGAAACTATCAAGAAGAAGAGTTAGCCCATCAGAAATGTCTTTGTACAGATCAAAACTCTCTTGCACAACAGCATAAAGAGAGGCTTGGACCAACCGGTTAGCTTTGGCTGCACCGGTTGGCCTTGTAGCAATTGCTCGATCGAGCAATTGCTGCCAAAACGCAATCCTGTCAAGCAGCATTGCCGGTTTCATGTCGTGAATAGGCTCATTAGCCCTCCGGCTTCCCCTGTGGCCGGTTCTTTCTTGCTCTTTATGAGTGGTTCGACGTTGAAGTTTCCCCGTGAGAAAACAATCCAAACGCTCGTCTAGATAAAGGGCAAATGTGCGTACGAATGCAGTGTAATCCCACGGGCTTGAGTTTGAGTCGTCGCGAAAAGCACAAAGATTGAGGATTTTGGCACCTTTTTTCATTGCATGGAGGACTTCTCTAGGGAAATAAGGATTACCATCTTGAAATATTCGAAGAACTAGCATTAAAGATTTTAACGCCACGATCCAATTACACGTGCGGCCTATCCTTTTGCCAATGGCTCTAGCGCACGAGGCTGCGTAGGTTTTGTTGGACGAGACAAGCTGCACAACTTCTTGTACGTAGCGTTCATCGATGGGAATGTCGTCATGGGAGGTGGCTTTGAGGACTGCAACATCTAGGTTTGATGAATTGTTGCTAGCAACCTTTGCAAGACTAATGCTAGTTTGATCTTTTACTGCTCCAATTGCCTTTTTAAACTTGCTCGGCATTGTTGATTTATAATTCTTTCTTTGTTGTTGTTGTTAAGAATTCTGTTTTTCACATTGTTTGATATCTCAATCTTGTTTGTTTGTAATAAAAGTTATGAATTTAGGAGAATGTGGGCGATCACAAGTTGTTGAATTGAGGTTGGAAAGTTCACCACATATAGGATGTTTGATTGAGAAAGTATACAAGTATAGGAAGTGAAGTTGTAGGAGATTTTTTGATCTTGGGGGAGGGGTTGGGGGAGGGGGAGGGGGTAGGGGGGAGGGGGGTTAGGAGTGTGGATTGTGTACAAATTGTTCCCGATGGTGAAATGAATTGGGAGTTCTCCTTGAGTTTCTCATGTCCTCATAGATGTTACAAAGACTCGCACACCTTTTTGACCTAGTCCAAGAAATTTGAGGAGATGCTTTACAAATTATTATAATAAAAAAAGAATAAATTCTTTATAGATCACAAATAAAATCATGTATTTACACCATCTAATAAAAATTGAATTGGATTCAACAAGTAATTATCATTAATGGATTCGGTTACCATGAAGTTAATTTCATGGTAAGTTGGTCAATTGACCAATACATTGCTGAGTAAGATATTACCTCACGCAAACAATATAGTGTTGAGTAAGAGATTACCTTTTGTCTGTGTGTCGACACTTTACTAATCAATTAACCAAAGTTAACTTCATTCTAAGCACTCTCATCATTAACTATGGTGACATTCTTTTAGTTAACCAAATTAATTCAATTCAAATTTCTCAAGTTTCTCTCAGAATACCTATTTGCATATTTTGCAATTTGATGGTGTAAACTAAACTGGTTTACTAACTGTAAATAAATAAATAGAAAGATATACATATCGACAAATGTTTGACGAAGTTGAATTGAGTCTAATTTATAATATAAAAAATGGTACAAGCTGATGTTGAGATTAACCATATAAATTTATGAGGTCCACATAGTATTTAGAAAAAGAGGGGAAATATGCTAAATGCCAATGGGGCCTAATAATCATGCAGAGCAAAAATAACTTGGGTTTGTCTAACATGGGCAAACTCTGCATGTTGTTGGGCTTAGTTTAGGCTAGTCTTAATCAATTGGTGAGATTAATACTAAAACTAGTTAAATTGGGGTGTACAATTAGTCAATTACCAAGAGAATATAATCATAACTTCAAATTTGGAACATAAATAGTAAGATTTGAAGATAAATATGAGGAGTATTTTTGTAGCTTAGCCGATATTATTATTGCATGTAGTCCATAAAGTGGACAACGATCTCATTAACAATAATAGAGCAAGCAACATGTGAGTGATGGATGAATGTGGGAAGCAGTAGCAGAGCAGAGAAATAAATTCTCAACAGTGTCTGTATACACTCTGTAATGTCTATTTAAAACATAAAAGAAAATTGAGGGATTGGGGGAGGAAAATAGTAAAAATATTTTAAATTATATATCCTGCCTGTTACATATTATAAAAAATTTCAACTGACTTGTAATTACGACGTGAGATAAAATAGCAATCGAAATATAAAAGGAAATATAAAATATAAACGTGAGATCAACAATAACAACATTAAAAGGAAATTATAATTTTATTTATTTATTTTTCTATAACATAGTTTAAAGTTTAATTCTTTTCTTTCCTGTAAAAAATACAAAAGTCAAATGATTCTGCTACTAAAAATCGAATTTATGGAGTATTTATTTGTTTAGTGTAGTAGTAGTGCAGTTGAGTTTTTTGTGGTCGATCGGTCCCTTGATCACATGGGATGGGATGGGATGGGATGGTCTCATCTTGTTTATAGAGCAATAAAGCAATGGATTCCCCTGACACCATTGTCGTTTTGGACACAAACTTCTTTTACGACTACCATTCTTCTACCAATGGACAGCAGATCCTCCGTTATTCTTAATATACTACTGACACGCATAAATATATCATTGAATTTCAATGTGTGTATATATAATTTCCTGTTTTGCGTATATAAATTATGAGGAATAAAGTTAAAATTTATATAATTTTTAAAAAAAATTAATATTAAAAAAGATAAAATAATAATATATATTATAAGAGCGAAAGAAAAAAGAAAAGAAAAAAAAAAAGTGACTCAATTACGCCAAACATATGGAGGAAACCACTTTGGAGGCTTTATAATATAGATAGATAATGGAGTATAAAATTTAAAAGCTAATAATTTTATATGTAAATAGTATTATATTTCGTTTATTATTGATGTAAAAATATCAATTTTCCGAAATTTTCTTATGTTTAGGCATTCCTTCTCAGTGTTGTTGAAATCTGATTGGAACCTACCTTATACTATGCATGGGGCATTTTTCAGAATGAGTTTGATAATTTTGTCAAAGTATATTTAACAAATGAAATTCACAAGGTAATATCGTGTTCAAAACACACTAAACCAATTATTAAAACTTTAAACCTATAATTAAAGATAAAATTATGTGAGATAAAATAAAAATTTTATAAAATTAAAAAAAACAAAATAATAATATAAAATACGACATCGTTTTTTTCAGTTTCTAATCTATACCGTTTTTTCAAATAAAAGAAATATTATTAGTAGCAACAAAGTAATAACAAATTTGACTAGTAGAATTGCATTATACACAAAACTAATCCAATCCAATCCAATCCCATCCAAATTACCCTACCTACCATCATAACAAAACAACGACCGGTTCCAACCCAACCCCCAAAAATTTGACAACCAAAACACCACATACATACGTGTTGTTACTTTTCCTTTTCACTTCAGTATCCAGTCCCAGTGGGGAATTCACATTTCCCAAACTCTGCAAACAAAACCAAACACCAATTTCTCATATTAGGAAGAATTACTTTTTTACCACACCAAGTTCAAGTAGTAAGCAATGAAAAATAGCTCCATTTACCATTTCACTATTAGCCTAGCCTAGCCTTTCTCAATAGAGTTACTACTAAACTGTAGATGTCGATATTAATTAATTTCCTACTAATAATTTACATTTTTTATTATATTATTATTATGTCTACTCATATCCTCCTAGTAAATAAAAAAAACAAATAATTCTAACCCAAGCTTATGTCCATCACGTGATGACCCAACCGTACTGACCTCCTGCGGTGGTGCACCAACTTTCCGGGCTTGGTGGGCCTGGGGCTCCATTTACAGTTACCGTGTATTTCAGCATTTTACCACCAAAAATACGCCAGCAAGAGAATCCAAAGAGGTTGACAATAACACTACTACTAAATCTATCTATTAGTCAATTATTCAAGTTTTCTTTTTAGCAAATCAAGAAATACTCCCCCAAAAATAAAAAATAGAATACGTACTAGGTGGCTGAGTAACAATGTAAGCGGCTCCCCCAAAATAACACGTCCCAATCGCACGCCCCTTCTTCTGATAGTAACTGTTGAACGCAAACGAAGCATGGGCCTCTAATGTATTAGGATCGTAACACGTCGAACCCGGCTGGATCGGATGGCAATCAGCTCCCCCCTCACCACAAGCATAATCTAGACCTCCCTGCAGTTTTGTTTTCCCAGCTTCCCCATTTGCCACGCACCAAGTCTGCCCGGATACACTTACCGACATATTCCCCTCTACCGGCCTTGACAACCTCTCACCGCCGGTCACCGGCGACGGCTTATCCCGGTAATTCTTCAATCCTTTCACTGTAAATGGTATTTCATAAACCTTCTTTTCATCGGGGTAAAAGAGCCCATAGTTTCTTTCTGAGGTTGGGCCGAATTTATTATTCTCGTTGAAGAGAGCGAAGAGATAAACGGTCAGATCTGCTTTGGGTCTCAAGGGGGTCCCGCCGCCGGTCAGAACTCTTTTCACCAGGTTACCGTTATAGGCAGCTGCGTTATCAATGCTCGCGCCAATTTCGTTTTCGTCACCTTTTGACGGCCAACCGGTTTCTGTTACGACCATGCTAATATCGTCGTATTTCAAGGCCGACAATGCTGCAAAAACGGCGTCGATTTGGGCATCGAAGAGGCTCAAGTAACGGAGACCATTGCCGGCGTCAACCACACCTGGGTTCTCCCGGAAAAGTGCGTAGTCCAACGGAATGACGTCGGAGTTGGATTCGTACGCGAAGAACGGGTAGGCATTTACCATGAGTGGTGACTCGGTTTGGCGGAGGAAGTCAAGCATGGGTCGGATCACGTATTCGACCAGGTCGGGTTTGAAGGATCCGGCTGAAGACGGGTAGGAGTTTTGTAAGGCGGAAAGAGCTATTGGAGAGGAGACTTTAATGGAGGAATGGAGGTTGTATTTGACTAGAGCCTGGTGGATATTCTTCATAGCTTGAACAAGGAACTTGGTGGTTTTTTTTGGGTCGACGAAAACTTCGTTACCCACGGCAATGGCTTCGATTTGGGTGGATGGGTAGTAAGCGGCGACATTTCGCTGGACCCATTGGTTGGCAAATGACTGGCGTTTTGCGGCGGAGTAGAGCAGTTCGTTGGGAAGGTCGACGGTGACTTTTATCCCGGTTCCGGATAACGACTTGAGAACAGCCGGGTCAGTATCGTAAACCTTAACCCGTTCAAGTCCTTGAGATTTGAGGAGCTGGGCAACCTTGGAAGCTGATGGTAGGTTGTTCGCTATTCTGCCATAGTTTACTCCCACTGAACCTCCATCTGAAAAATGTAACACCAAAAAATTAAAACACATAAAACCATTGTATAGTGTATGCATGAAAATGTAAATATGTTATGCAACACCAAAAAATTAAAACACATAAAACCATTGTATAGTATATGCATGAAAATGTAAATATGTTTGCAAATTAGGCACTGCGATCACCTGCAAGTGCAAAAACTGAAAGAAGGAAGAAGATGGAAATGGTGAGTCGTCGGTCCATGCTCTGTTTGGGGAGTGAGCAGAGCATGAGAGAGAAAAGGAGAGTGTAGAGAAAAGGAGAGTGTGATTTCTGAGAGAGGGGAGGGGGGGGGGGTAATTGCCAATTGGAGAGAGTGAAAGAGGCTTTTTATGGTGGAGAGAGAGAGATATGAGTGGATGGCAGAATGTGGGGCATAACGTGTCAGTAAATGACAAGAACAAAAGGGCGATCAACGGGGGCACCTTCTCCCACGCCCCCACTCGGGCTGTATAACCAAACTGTACAGTACAAACAGCCAGGAGGATTGCACAATTTCTGGTTGCAGTACTCCACGTGGTGACGCCATGTAGGGGTCCCACATAGTCGACCGTTTTTTATAACCCGGAGAAATAAAGATCCACTACTTTCCATTGAGAAGTGCAATCAGAGTCTCTGTATTATATATGAACCATTTGATTGTGATTAGAAGGAAATGTGGTCCGCTGATGAGGTGGTGTATAGCAAGATTAATTACATCCGGAGCGTTAATAATCATCGTTGTTGGAATATGTGAAAGAAAATGAACAGGTGAATTTGTATTTTTGTGTTATTATATCCGTTGACGCATTTTCCGAACGTTGAAGAATGAGTGATGACATAGATAAAGACAATTAGCTGCTGCTGTATGTGCTTAGTTGTTCTGGACCGTCTGATCAGATGAGATTGAGATGAAGATATATCAAGTGGTGGCAGTAAAAAGATGGTTGAGGGAGGAGACGTAATAGCAGTCAGTTAATATGGAAATGAATTCAGCTTTTACTCTATTATAAGATGGTTGTGAGAGTGATAAAAGACACCCATTACCCATATTTTGTTACAGGTGTAGACATCAGGTTACCATCACATATATATCGGAGTAGTTAAATTTCTAACCGAATCCCATATTTATCGGCAAAATTATATTTTTTAAAAAAGTTCCGTTTTTTTAAAAATTTTATTTTTAAAAAAAATCTGTTTTAAAAATTATATTTTTATATAATTCTGTTTTTTAAAAATTCAATTTTAAAAAAAAATCTGTTTTAAAAAATTCTGTTTTTTAAAAAAAAAACTGTTTTTAAAAATTATGTTTTTTAAAAAAATCTGTTTTTAAAAATTTTGTTTTAAAAATTTCTATTTTTAACAAATTCTATTTTTTTTAAAAATTATGTTTTTAAAAAAATTCTGCTTTTTGCCAAATAAGCAAGATGGTTAAATCTTTTTAGTTGAAGAAGAAAATATATTTTGATTTTTTGTTTAATTTTATTATATTTTTGTTATTTAAAAACTTTAAAATGTTAATTTTTTTATTTTTAAAATCTGTTTTGATTTTTTTTTGCCACATAAGCAATTTTTTTTTGCCACGTCAGCGCCATATAAGTAATATTTTAACGTCTGTCAATTTTTTTTAACAGAATGACCCAATTTAAAAATAAAAATTAGTTCAGTAAGTTAATTTAAAAAATTAAAAGTTCAATCGGATATTCAATAAAACGTGTCAACATCGGTGGCCAAATCATTAGTTTTACCCATATTTATCTATCTCTATGAAGTAATTTGTCACGTTACGTGTAAGACCCCGAATTTTTTTAAATAAAAAGGAATTTCCTTTATTTATTATTTTGAAATAGTAAGGGTTGATTTGATTAATGTGGATAGTTAAGGGTTAAATACGCAGATGATGAACGAGGGGATGTTTAGAAGTTTTTTGCAGTTCATGCAAAATCAGACGAGGGAAACTCGTGTTCAAAATACGAGGAGAAAATGATAAGAATTCACACGGGTTGTCGCGTTAGCTTCAAAGAGTTAGACCACCACGAATTTAAGGAAAGCCGATCCGATCATAAGTGGAAACATGTCAAACAAATTACCAAGATATTCGATGTCTTTGGGATGCACGGAGAACGAGAGGTTCCATTCGCCACCTTTATGTTCCCGTGGCGAAGGGAGACTATCGGTAGAGTCTCAGTAAGCGTATCCATCCAAACGTACTCAAAGATGTCTTGGGAGACGTTTGAGAGACTATTTAGTGACAAATACTTTCCGAAAGTGTTCAATCGTATGAAGGAAGTGGAGTTCATCGATTAGAAAGAAACAACACGACGGTGTCTCAAAGATGCGAGGCAAAGTTTGCGAGTTATCCAGTTTTCAGACCTCATTTGGTGGAGAATGAGGAACGATGACGCGGATGTTTCTTAGAGGTTTGAAACCCCAGATACGTCGTCGATCTCATTTCTCATAAACTTTCTTTATTCGGATGTTGTAAATGTGGCTCAATTATTAGAGCGAGATAACGAAGTACTAGTCAACCGAGGACCATAACCGTGGATCGTACTGGAGATAGCGATCAATGTAATAATGATAACTCATGAGAAAGAAAGCAGACGGACAGAAATGGTAACCACTCTAGTGGTAATCATGGTCGTGAAAATAGAAGAAGCGAGTCGGAGGAGATTTTAAAAGAGGAGATTTAACAACGACTATGTGAAGACGACAAAGGTCTGCGTGAAGAATCGGTTCTAAGGGAGGAGAACGACCACCACTCATATGCTACAAATGCGAAAAAGAGGGACATATCGATCAAACCGCCCACAACAATTCAAGGTATGCTATAGTTGTGGAAAGGAAGGACATATCGCCGAGATTATGCAGTAGCGAAACCTAGTTCAATGGGACGGTGACTCAAAAGATCGTCCCGAAAAAAAGTCAAAGTCAACGATTCCGGAAGAGCGTTTGTTGTGGATCGGTCATAATGCGAGGAACCCAAACGAGGTGATCACGGGTAAGCTATTTATAAATTCTTGCGAAGTTTATACCTTACTCGAATCTTGGTGCTACCCATTCATTTATCTCTCCCAGGTGCTCAACGTTTAAACTTGACTCAGGAGAAATTAGACTTTGACTTATCTGTGGAAACTCATAGAGAAACTTTCATCACATCCACTGCTTATAAATTTTGTTTGATTCAAGTGGCACCATCACCTTACACCGTTGACCTTATCTCTTTAAAGATACTTGCTTTTGATGTGATTTTAGGGATTGATTGGTTAACTACTCATCACGCCAAAATTGATTGTTTTTCGTAAGGTTGTTAGTTTTCATATTCCTAACCAACTGTTGTATGCAATTCAATCAACTAAACCATTAAAATCAATCACCGTCATATCTAATCATAAAGCTATTCGCTTATTGAAAAACTGGGATGTCGAGCTTTCTTAGCCCATGTTATGGATTTGAATAAAGACACGCCAAATTTGAATAATATTCCTGTTGTTATCGACTTTCCCGACGATTTCTGAAGAACTTCCGGTCACCCCCGTAACGTGAAGTTGAATTCTTTATCGATCTTGAACACGTACAAAGCCCATTTCTAAAACCCCATATCGAATGGCTCTATTGAACTTCAGAGTTAAAGGTCCAACTACGAGAATTGTTGGACATCGGTTTCATTCGTCTGAAGACATCTCCTCGGGTGCTCCTGTTTTATTTGTAAAGAAGAAAGACGGGAGTATGCGACTTTGTATTACCATCGGGAATTGAACCATGTCACCATCAAGAATAGGTATCCTCACCTCGTATTGATGACTTGTTTGACCAATTCAGCGAGGCACAATTCTTTTCAAAATCGATCTTCGCTCGGATATCATCACCAAGATTAAAACGAGGATATTCCAAAAGACGCGCCTTGAACTCCCCAGTATGGGCATTATGAATTCTTAGTCATGTCTTTCGGACTAACTAATGCTCCTATGGCTTTCATGGATATGATGAACCGGTATTCAAGGAATATTTGGATCGGTTCGTTGTTGTCTTTATTGATGACATCCTTATATATTCCAAAAGTCGTGAAGATCATGAGCACCATTTGAAGCCGGTACTCCAAAGGCTTCGTGAAAACAAACTATATGCCAAATTGAAGAAATGCGAGTTCGGCGAGGAAGTAGCCTTTCTTGGGCATGTGGTGTCAAAACATGGAGTATCTGTTGATCCGTGAAGATTAAAGCAATACAAAGTTTAGAGCAACCGAAAGTCGGTGGCTCAAGTACGAGCTTTTGGGCTTACCGGTTATTATCGGAGATTCGTGGAAGGGTTTTCTCGAATCGCTACTCCATTAACTCAAATTAACTCGGAAGGATACAAAATTCGTTTGGAGCGAAGAATGCGAGAAAAGTTTCCAAGAGCTTAAGAGGAGACTTATTTCTAAGACTGTTCTAACAATACCATCTGGTTCGGATGGATTTGTTATCTACAAATGATGCTTCGTGCAAAGGGTTAGGATGTGTTCTCATGCAACGTGGGAAAGTCATAGCTTATGCCTCGCGACAACTTAAAGAGTATGAGAGAAATTATCCTACTCATGATCTAGAGTTAGCGTGCATCGTTTTCGCTAAAAATATGGAGGCACTATCTATATGGGGAGAAAGTGGAGATATATTCGGACCATAAAAGCCTTAAATATTTCTTCACTCAAAAAGAACTCAACATCGCGGCAATGACGTTGGCTCGAGCTATTGAAAGACTACGACCACACTATTCAATACCATCCCGGTAAAGTGAACGTGGTAGGTGACGCATTGAGTAGAAGATCATATCGCGGAACGAAAAGTGCGATGATGTCAAGTATACGCACAGAGCCAACTTTAATAGAAAAAGTTAAGGTTGCTCAAAGCCACCGAATCAGGAGGTCGTCACGTATGAAGAAGAAAGTACAAGAAGGAGCTATTCCTAGGGCGAGAATTGATGAAGAAGGAATACTTGAGTCCACTCTGAACTTTGTGTTCCTAACGACTACGATTTGAAGTACAAGATTATGATGGAGGCACACACACATACACCATTTGCAATCCACCACAGGAAGTACTAAAATGTATCGTGATCTTCGACATACATTTTGGTGGAATAATATGAAGAGAGAGATTGCAAAGTTTATCTCGATGTGTTTAACTCGGCTAACGTGTAAAAGGCGAGCATCTAGTACCTAAGGGTCCGTTGCAACCACTTGAGATTCCTAATGGAAGTGGGAACACATTACCATGGATTTCGTTCACGGGTCTTCCTACGGTTTCTCAAGGCATCAATGCTATTTGGGTTATTGTTGATAGATTAACCAAGTCTGCTTTCATTTCTTGCCGACACGGAGACTTATTCACTTGAACGTCTTGCTAGTATATGACGTAAATGAGATTGTGAGGTCAGTACGTGGCATGCTGTATCCATAGTTTCGGATCGTGACCCAAGATTCACTTCAAGATTTTGGGTTAGCTTGCAAAAAAGCTATGGGCACGGATTTTGCGATTTAGTTCTAAGATACCATCCCAAAACGGACGGACAATTAGAGAGGACTATTCAAACTCTTGAAGATTTATTAAGACTACTGTGTCCTGACTTCAAGGCGGTTGGGATAAGTATTTACCATTGGTGGAATTCTCCTACAACAACAGCTTATCGAGCAAGTATAGGTGTGGCTCCATTCAAGCATTATATGGACGAAAAATGTCGTTTCTCGATATATTGGGATGAGGTGGGGTGAAGCAACATTGTTGGGACCCGAAGTTAAGATGCGTGATGACTACCGAAAAGATCCAAATGATTCGACAACGTATACAAAATCAAGACAAGATCGACAAAAGAGTTATGCGGATCTTCATCGAAAGGACGTGGAATTTAATGTAGGGGATCATGTATTGTTACGAGTTGCTTCCATGGAAGGGAGTTACAAGATTTGGGAAGAGAGGAAAGCTCAATCCACGATTTATCGGTCCATTTCAAATTCTTGACCGAAAGTAGGAAATGTAGCTATAGACTTGCGTTACCTCCGAGTATGTCTCGTGTTCATAATGTGTTTCACATATCCATATCAGTAAATATGTGAAAGACCAACCACGTTATTGAGTTAGAACCGGACGAGATAAAGAAGACTTAACGTATGAGGAGGTACTGTCCAAGATCTTGGATAGGAAGGAGCATGTCCCACGCCAAGAAAGGTCATACCACAAGTTAAAGTTTTGTGGAGGAATCATGCTTTATAGAGAAATGACACGAATTGGAAACGGAAATGAAAGCGAGGTATCCTCACCTTTTCAAACACTGGTTATCGTCGTCAATTTCGAGGACGAAATTTCATAAGGAGGGAGGTTGTAAGACCCTCGAATTTTTTAAATAAAAGGAATTTCCTTTATTTATTATTTTGAAATAGTAAGGGTTGATTTGATTAATGTGGATAGTTAAGGGTTAAATACGCAAATATTTCAAAATAAGCAAGTGGTTATAAAATATTCATTTTGTCGGGGAATATTCGTTTTGTCGTGGAATATTAAATGCTTGTCGGGGAATATTCGCATAAATGACGGCCAGCGACCATGTGTGGGCCCCATAACGAAAAGCGATTGGATGAAGAAAACGACAAATATAAGTTGGTTAAAAATAATGGCGTAGTTATTACTGTGTATTATCTTGTTGGAATACCCGGGGTTAAAATACGATGAATACGCGTGGTTACATGAAAGACACCACGGTATTGCATAATGATTGTTGAATTATTGATCCTTACGTAAGAAGACACTACTCAATAATTTTCACAAAGAATTACTCGCTCAATATTTTATATTATTGTTGTTCAATAATTCTTTGCGTTGATATTTTATATTATCATTGTTCAATAATTGTCACCGCACATTATCTCCATTATCGGATCAATAATTCATATTATTTAAATAATATTATTAGATAGCATTATTGGCAATGTCTAGAAAGTTACATCAATGAGAGGTTTGGTCACCTAATTGCGCTACCAAGAAGATGAGAAAATCCTTATCTGAAAGCCCCTCTTTCCTGGAAACTACCGTTGTCGTAATTGTGATTCGTAATATTATTTGTGAATAATTAATTATTGATTCATATGATAAAGAAATATTTATTTTATGTGGATATAAATGATGGATTTATTTATGTGGTTATAAATGAAGAAATTAATGTTGAGGTGTTTTATCGAGATTTTATCTGGATTGGAGGTATTAAAAATCAAATCGGGGTTTTGAGATATATTATGGGTTATAATTTTTAATCCGACCTTTGGATTGTGGTAATTTTTGGGTATGTTATACATACATAAGTTGAGTATATGTCCACAAATTTTGAACCGCTAAAAATTCACGAAATGATTTGTTATGAATTTTAAGAGGTGTCCGATTCTAAAATTAGGTTTATAATTGATTTTGGTGGAAAATTCTAGAATTGAGTGGGCCCCACTTGTGGTTGGTGAAGAAATGTGCTGAATTTTATTTCAAATGTGGTGGGTGGCAATAGTAGCGAGAAAAGCCATCGGTGTGTGTCAAGTCGCTTTGGTAGGGCTAACATTTTCCTATAAATAGAGAATTAAGTTAGAATTGAAAATCACACCGTAAAACAAAGTTTTCTCTTTCTCTATATTATTGAGCGTATTTTGTGAGTATTTAGATACTTTGAGAATTAACATTCAAAGATCTGAAGTTTCATTCAAAGATCACTTCCGACCTTTCCTTCCGAAATCTTGATTCTTTGAGGTGAGGGATATTATTTTTTTTCGTAATGATATTATTTCTTCAATATCATTATCTTTGAAATGTTGATCGATGTTTTTATCAAATTTGGAACTTTTTCATGTTGGGGTTACTTATTCATGAGTTACTATTCACGAGTTACTATTCATGAGTTACTTATTCACGAGTTACTATTCACGAGTACTATTCATGAAGCGTGAAGATGTTTTTGTGGAATTTCTATCTTTTGGTGTCTTGATTTACTTATTCATGATACTCGGATTATTCACGATATCTGACTATTCACGATATCGACACTATTCACGATATCTGACACTATTCAATAGAAAAATAAAATTTCTTCTTTTTGTCAAAACATCTATTCGGATACTAGCTTTTTGATTAGATCCATGTTTTTGATCATTCTTGAATTTTACACCACTATGATTATTTTTGAGGTATTGTTGGACATGGATAAAACAAAGTCTTTAATCCTTAATCCTTAATCCTTGTCATTTTGTTTCACCTGGATTCGTTCTTTAAAATATTTTTCATCATCCTCGGTCTTAAATGATGATATTATTGAATATCTTTGGCACATGTAGTCAAAGATGAATGATTTCTGAAGAATATCTTTTACCACGTAGTAGTCTGCAAAGATGAGCAGTGTTGAGATGAATACGACCGATCATGAATATCTTTGGCACAGAGTCACAAAGATGAATGTTTGATTTGAGATGAATATTGATTGATGTTATAGGGATAAAATATTGATGATGGATTTGTTAAATTCATAGATTATAGTAGATTTCATTCTCTACGTAACTCTTCTACATGAATTATTATTTCAATACTGCGAATATTGATCCAAAATCTTGTTGTATCAGATTCTATTAAATTTTTCCTGTTGAAGACTAACGATAATTTGTTGTATATTATCTTAGTCATAATATTCTTTATTGGTAGTTGAAATTTCACTTCTTTTCTTTTTGTTCCATTCTTCTTGGGAGGCGAGAATATAAGCGAAGTCAGTGGGGTATGGAATGAAGGTTTTAGAAAGGATTGTTTAGTAGTCCTCACCATTTTGTAAAATAATGTATCAATAAATGTGATGAGGATTTATTTGAGTATATAAATATTGTCTGAAGATAATATTTGTATTTAAACTCACAGATTTTCTTGTTGTAATAATAAAGTTGTAGTTGTTTCTGTACCATATATTGACAACTCAGAATGGGTTATGTATACCTATTTTGGGGGCGTCACATTACGTTACACCCACATGACATGACATAATGATAGATGATGATAGAGGGTGGTGTAACACGGACCTGATGAAGTTTATTTTTTTAGTAATGCTGACAAACATAGAACCTCGCATGTGTGTCAGCACTTTATTGATTAATTGATCAACTTACTCAAAAATAAACTTCATGCTAACTACTTGCGTATAACGCATGTAATTGGTGTGAAATGATTATGAATTAGTAGCAGCAGCTGCTATATGATTTTATAAATGTATCTCCAATCTTCTTCTTCCTTTTTAACTCAAAACTCATAATAATCAATCATCACAGTTTATAGTTTTTGAAGCTTCTCGATCTTTCCTTTTTCTTTCATTTCAGGTTTTTCCAATTTCCACTCCAACTCACTCACTCAACATAAGATTGACGTACGTGATTAAAAATTACTAACGCAATCGACATTATATGCAAATTACTTGCCACAGCCCACAGGACATGGTACTAAAACTGAAGCAGAGTTTTGGGCCATTTATATTTTGTTTACAACTAGTAGTAGTGGACTAGTGGTAGTGGTGGATCAAGACGACCTACCTACCTACCAGCACCGGTTCACATAATTAAACATGAATTTTTCTTCAAATTGAAGTCAAGACCAAGAGCAAGTCGCTAATATTAATTTTTTTTTATTAGGAGCCTGTAACTGATGTTTGATTGCATTTTAACCGCCAGTTCATCTCTTAGTGTCGGTTAACAGAGCCCACATATTTATATTAAGAGATCATTTGAATAGTTAAAATATAAATACGAGTCTAAATTATTTAAAATACCTCTTAATACAAAAATATACTACAATTGTTAAGATGCGTTGAGAGTTAAGTTGTGAAGTTGCAATCAAACATAAAAGTAAAATGAGTATGGAGTAATAAATATAAAATTAATTTTAGGGTTTCAGCATCAATTAAAAATACGTCCGTACTCCTTCCTTCCCTACGCAAAAAGAGAAAAGAATAGGAGGAAGAAAAGCGACAAAACAACTTGGAAGTCGCGTGGTTTTGAAGCTACTTAACCCCGTATTTATTAAACCCTTTCTATTCCCCCTCCCGCTCCCCCTCCCCCTCGTAAAGGTGTATTTTACCAATTCCACACTATACATCATAACTAAGAAGATGAGCCAGCCACAGCAGCAAGGAACTGAAGAAGACAAGAAGCCCGGCGTTGATCACATCAATCTCAAGGTTAAGGGCCAGGTCTGCTCTTTTTTATATATCGATCAAAATTATTCTAATTTATTATCTAATTTTTTTAATTTATACAACCCAAAATGGATATGTTTCTTGTTCTTGTAAATCTATCTTTGATTATATATTTTGTGTGATGCTTGTTGATTTTGCTTTGTATCAAGGATGGGAACGAGGTATTCTTCCGGATTAAGAGGAGCACTCAATTGAAGAAGCTAATGAATGCCTACTGCGATCGCCAGTCCGTTGAGATCAACTCCATAGCCTTCTTATTTGATGGCCGTCGCCTCCGTTCTGAGCAGACCCCTGATGAGGTACCTACCTCTCAATTCAATTTCACAATATATAATAATCAAATCATATTAGGGCTTATTCGTTTTGTGGTCTTCTTGTGGTTTATGTAAAGATCAGGACTATTAATGCATTAGCTTCCAAAAATCCCTAACACACTCATTCTTTTGGGAGTTCAAACGATTAGACCAGGTTATTATGTGGTATAGGAAAATATGTTTGGGGGCTTATAAGTCCGTCCGTTGATTGAGATTTACAAACATTTTCAAGTGTTTTTGGTCTCCAAAAGACCCAAACCAAACGTGCATTTAGGTACAAACTCATTGCAATATTTTTAGTACAAACTTATGACCTTGTATTATTTTTTTTGTAAATTTACAGCTAGAGATGGAAGATGGTGATGAGATTGATGCGATGTTGCACCAAACTGGAGGCGTTGCTGTTTAGAGTTGGACCTGTTATTTAGTTTTTATATATGCATGTGTATGTTTCAGTGAGAAGAAGTACTTGTTGAGTAGAAAAGATATTTGTTGGTTGGCTTATGTCAAGTACTTGTTAAGTTCTAAATTTGTTGTGAGAATGAATGGTGGAGTATCTGTCATCTCAATCTCTTGATGCTGCTGCTATGCAACAACTCCTTATTACTATTAACTGGAGTATACACATTAGGATTTAGTAGTATTGATATTTCCACAAAAAAAATGATTTGGGATTCCACATCAGTTTCCTTTCTTTTTCTTTACAGGTTATACAACTAAAACCATTAAACATTAGTTGTCTTGAATAGTTTTTAACTTGGGCATGTTTGATTTATGATCCAAACGAAGATGGGAACTTGAGTCTTTCAAAATCAGTACTTGGGACAATGCTTTAAATTGGACAAGTAAATTAAATGCCATTACTACTATCATGTTATAAAATGGTGTTTGAAAAAATATTTTTTTTTCCCTTTAAGTCATCGTTTTCAAAATATATCTCTAATTAAAGCTTTTGAATGCACTTTAATAACAGTTAAAAACATCCCCTTCATCCATTCCCCACAAGGGGACAGCACCTGCAAAATCAAAAATTCTCCAGCTTAAATAATCAATTCAGTCAACCATGGCTTTATGATTTTTTTGAATATTTTATTGCAAAAAAAAAAAAAAATTTACCGACAAAATCAATATCATCCAACATATATTAGTTTCTGAATGTACATTAGTTATACAAATACTGATTTACCTATGGGAGAACCTAACATTTAAAAGGGAACAGGACAGTAGATTTAGATTGGACATGGGTGAAAAGAAAAACAAAATTTGAATAAATACAAGACGGTGAGTGGTGGCTGGCTGGCTGGCTGGCTATGAGACTCAAATTAGCTCTTGTAGAAACTCCGCTTAGGTTTCTCTTGTGCATGTTGGTCACAGAGTGCCCTCCTGCACAATAATTACATGTCAACTCTGCTTCTGGTGCTTCATTTGGCGTGGGCTGTTTTCCCTGCTCTTTTCTTGCCTACAAGAGGAAGACAATAAAATCAGTCAGAAGCTCGATAATATTGCAAAGAAAGCACCTAATGGAAACAAATATAACATCAATGACTCCCAAATAGCATAAACAAATGTGTTTTCAGTAATACAATTTATTGCTATAATAAAATTAACTTGCCATAGCAAAACGGACTGGAGTAGTTAATTATCTGGTAAAACATGAGCTATTCTTTACAAAAGCAAAATTATTTTTGCTAAAACAATTTGTTACAAGTAACTTTAATAAACAATATGGACAAAAAATAAAAATGGCATGCATGCAAATGGAGCAAACTATTATATTTGAGCTAGTAAATACAACTCACAAATTTTGAGCTTCAGATATTTGGATTCTTCGACTAGAATCAGTAGATTGTAATCTGTGCGAAGGTCGAGATAGTCTTTGAATGAAATCAAGGACATGATTATAAATGCTGCAAAAAAATAATAATCAGTTAGACCTACTACTTGCACTGTTGTACAAACATTCTTTAGAGCAAACTTATTTATCAAAATAATAAATCCTAAAAACAAACTTACTGCGAATAAATTAGCTATCCACATCCCACTTATAATGACCAATTTTTTTAAAAGAAATGGAAGTCAGATGCATAAAAACTATATAGCTCATCTGATTCCTATGGCTTTCAAAACAAATCTCTTAGAACTCTACGTGATGTTATTAAACAATTATGGCACACAGTAAAATTAGCGCTAAGGATAACCTTTACCTTGTGCTACACACTTCTGACCATAATTACCTTTGGAATTTGAAATAATAAAAAAATGTAAAAAACAAATCACCATTATGTTAAATGTGTGACTGAGGCAATGCCGCAGGAGATATAATTTAGACACCAGGTTTTACAGAAAAGAGGATACTATGACAGATGAGATCGATCTCCCTTTATTCTGCAAAAATAGTCCCATTTGTCAATTTTTTTTATTTTTTTTACAAAAGAGTAATCTTTTTATTGATATTAATATAAATGACACATTGTCCTCAAGTTTGTCATCCTTATTCCATTATCATGACATACTACTAACTAAAAATTTATTATTTTTAGGGGGTAAAAATTGGGGAAAAAATTACATCCTTAATATTTGCAAATTTTACAAATGGGACTCTTTTGTGAATGGAGTATTAAAGAAACTCCTTTCCAATCAATAACTTCCTCACAACTTAAAACAGTGCACCCTGACTTAGCAATCATAACAAGTTCACTATTTCAAACCTTAAGGGAAGCTGCTCCCACCTGTCATATGCTAAATCCTCCTGGGTTTGAGGTTTAGCAAGGGCAATGAAAGAAGCAGTTGGGTGCCGTTGTAGGACTTTGAACTACTATGACAGTAAGAAGGTTGCAATGGAATCATTTGGATTCAAGTTTGTAAGAGTCAGAGATGGCTTTATTTTGGACTTAATCTTGGTGAAGAATAGTCAAGACCGGACACCTAGATTCTCATAGGCATCACAAACGAGATAAATACATGACACATCAAGGTTAAAGAGCATAATATATTTCTTCATTCATATAACCCTAAAAATAAGAACTATTACATTGATACATCGAAAGCCTAAGACATCAGGATGAAGTAACGTGAGCAGCAGCCAAAGCAGCCTTCAGAACCAAGTAACGAAAAGACTAGACATTAATTTTGACTTGCAAAACCAATTGAACAAATAAATAAGAGCAATATATCATCTAAACCCAAACCTAAAACTTGAAAACTTTCCCCACAGTGCATTCCCACAACCCAAAAGACAATACAAATTTACCCTTGGTAGCTAAACATTATTAAAAGTAAAACTGGATTATAAACTAGTGGCATATGAACATAAAGAAACACAATTGTGCACATTGGACAACATAATCATTATTAAATTAACCAGAGCGGGGAGTCAAGAAATTCTACAGTTTCCAGGCAAGGATACCCAATTATCCAGTCACTTAGTGGTGGCGGCAATATGCATTTATGTTATTTCAGTGGCTCTTCTATAATATGAGTACACGTTTTCTTTTAACTATTCAATTATTTAAGTAGTAATAGTTTTGTTGAATAAAAATCAAGTCTAACAAGAATAGTTACTCTTAAATAAGTGTCGGTTCTTCTTAGCATTTCTAACTAATGGCAATCTAGCCTTCAGATACATAATATGAATTTCAATCCAAAGTTAATTAGTTGGAAAATTAAAGCACCAGAGATTTATAAATATTTTCATGCACTGTGTGTAGCAGGGAAAGACAACTATGTGAGAGAGCCAATACAATGATACATAGTTATCAAACAAACTAAAACCCAAGTTTAACCTTAGCCGGTGTCGATTGCAGGCTGTGAAGAATGCAACGAAACCATTCAAAATGCTCCGAACAGCACGAAAAACCTAAAAGGGAAAATGGTTATGAGCATGGAAACAATTTATTGAATCCTTGCTACAAATTACAATAAGGTAAAGATTTATAACCTGGGAAAAAGGTCATTCCACAGAGTCGCCACATGGAAACCTCATATGAGCTCACATAATGTCAGCATTTGATGCAAACTGGAAGATGCTACTCATAAACAGCCATATATCTCCAATCAAATCATACGCTACAGTTACTAAATACAAAGGCCAGAAGACTACATAGTCCAAGAAAGAGGCGTAAACGGAACATATAGTACTTCCCAGAGGATCCAGAACATAGGGTATAACAACGATGTTGCTGCAGTCCAGTACAAGTTATTGAAGGGGGGAAATATATCACTAACAGATCTCATAAATCACAATACTGAAACCTTAAATTACTCACAGATGTGTGTATATGTGAATAGCATATTAACCTACCAATATTCCATATAACTGACAGGATAAACCACAGAGGCAACAACACAGTCTCAGCAAGGTTCTCCACTAAACTAAAAGAAGACTCTGCCACAATCCAAATAACTGTGCAGAAACTCTCTGCTACCTGTATAAACATGTCCCAAAAAGGGAGGAGAAGCTGCCAAAACACGACAATAGGTCCTGCAACTGGCTGTGTGAGAATACGAAGAAATGATCTAATGGTTCGCGTAATCATCAGGAACCACTCAATAGCCTTCCGAGAATTGTGCAGAAATAACATTGTCCCCAAGTACTTGATCCTTGAAACCATCTCCCATGTATCTATCCAATCTAGGAGAGGGCCACAAAAATGAGATGCTGTTGCCTTGAGAACAGGGACATTTTTATATAAATCATAAAACCCAATGAGAACAGTGACAACAGAAATAAGCACATATAAAGCTCTCACTAAAGGGCACATCCATGGACGATATAAATGGCAAAATACTGGGTATGACTGAAGAAAGATGACCCAAGATGGAAGCCCAGCCTCTAATAAAGTAAGTAATCGCAAATTAGATGTGATTATTTTCTGTAGTTCAAATGGGAGGTCACGGTCATTGAACCGAAATAAAAGCAAAACATCCCTGTACTGGGTAGCTTCAATATCTTCTTCACAATCACTTGCATTAGGGGTCTGGGGATGTGTTGGTGAACCAAAAGTATCATTTTCTGTTTCTTCTGAATATATATCAACCTCAAATTCAGAGCTGATAGAGCTTGTTAGCTTTCTTCTTTTGTAGGGCTCATCCTGAAGAGGTGGTGTGCGTGGTGGAAAATCGGTTCTATTCTCCACAGTTGCTGGGTATAAACCGAAAGTACTACTAGGGAAGCATGGATGTTCATCCTCAGCAGGTAGACTGTTAGTAAAGATATCTCCATTTGTATTATCCGGAAAAGAATCCTGAGCATCATAGAAGACATCTCCTGTAGAAGTTACAAGTACAACTGTGAACTATAGAAACAACACTCCGTATGTAAATTTAAAATATAAGACAACCTTACTAATACAATGATATGAAGATCCAACACACACACACACACATATATATATATATATATATATATTTGAGTATGTATATACATATATTATAAGCAAGGAAATAAGGTTCCACAAAACACACTCAACACCCCCCCCCCCAAACCCCATGCACGGGGCCGTGCAGAGTTACCTTTGTGGTATACAGATGGCTCTTCAATGAAAGGGATATTAATACTTGGTTCAACAGTTTGACTTTTGGTCATCACCAACAAATACTAATGAATGAAAAAAGAATGACCTAGCAGGTGTCGAGATGAAACGAGGCGAGGCACATTACTTGGTATTTTTATGGCTTGAGTTGTAAGAATTAAGAGCTATGCCAAAGAGTATTGCATAATGGAAAACAATGAATTGAATGAAATGATAAAGAAAGACTTGCGAGTAACCATGTAAGCACATGCACACATTATATACACAAAATGGAAAAAATCTACCATAAGAGAAACCGCAGTAGGGGTAGAAGGGCTTGCACTATATGGTTGAAAGAAACCAATCCAAAATGGCAATGCAACCAACAAATTCCTCAAAAAATACGTAAATGTCTTTAACTGGTTTGTACATTTAAGAGCTTCGAACACTGAAATAGCAAACAATTACATTAAAGGAAAATAATAACCAAAAAATTACGAAAGAACGATCAGTGCTATGCATGTATACAGCAAATTATACAATATAAACTTTCTATGGCTTTTATTTTTTTGGAAAACAGAGCCTTCAAGTCCAACATCCCACATCAACTTAAAAAGTATACCCCTTTCCATGTCCAATATGAGCTACTTTATTTTAGTAAATTAAAAAAACAAAAGCAAGAATACCTATCGCAGATTCAAGATTCTCTTTCAAGCAAACCCTCTCAGTAACTGTCCCTTGAAACCATGAAGGTATGCATCTAGCAGCTTGTGCTATACTATCGAATTCCCATCTTTTCATGAACTTAGCCTCAATAGCCAAAGATGTATCAGTCTGCACGTGGCATGGAAATAATAGATCCTGGCAAATCATACATCAAAGAAATAGAAAGTGGAACATCAATAGGATAATCACCTGAAGTTCATTCAAGTAGTTGATACCACGAACATCAGGCCAAGCAACTTCAAAGACAATAAAACCATACAGTGTTCTATGCAACTTGCTATTTAAAGCTAGCGAAGTCCTCAGTTTCTTTACAGGTAGCAAGGCTCTCTTCCTGGATAATGATGCAGCATCAATCACTTCGAACCATCTTCTAAACTTTCTGGATTTACTTGTATTCAGCTTGGCAGCCTTCACCTCAAACAACCCTCCAATCTCTTTTCTCTCCTTCTGCTTCCTAGTGTTTGCAAAGGGGGACAACCTGGACTGATATTATGCAGAAGAATTACTTAATTACGTACACACCATCTTAAAATATGTTAAAGTGAGATTTTAGATGCTCTTAACAACCTTAGTGACCATCAATTGCCACAAGTGTGCAGGCCGTGAGGCAAGGTCTTGCAACCATGGGCGGTTGTCCACCAAGATATAGATTTTTTTACTTTCGGGAGCCAGGAAAAGGCTAAGATGTGAAAGATAAGATTGCAAGTCCCTGGAAACGTAGTAACATAGTTTTAGTAAGCCAGCAAAGAGCACAAAACAAATTAAGGTTCCTCTATGCTTTTTATCTACAGCAAATAGACAATACTAGAGTAACTAGACTACACATTCATATTGAATATTAAAAACTGTAAAGACTGGTCTCAAATCAAGTAGTATAAATCCCAACTAGGTGGCGTTGCATCACAGTCAATCTTAATCAAAAAGTCATCATGTCATTGCGATCAGCGTATCACCTTCAACAAGGTGGTACAGTGGCCCTCCTGTTCAGCGCAAATCCAACCTGTAAGTTGTATAATTAAATATTCTTTAGCGTATTCACTTGTCTCATTCTCACCTGATTAAATCAACCTACAGAACCACCAAATATTCCTGTTCTAAAATTACCCTCCTGCATCTTTCAACCTAGTCCATACCTATAATATCCATGTAACATTTCAAAGTAGATTTTACACAAAATGAAAAGCCTACATGTTCAACCCACCCCAACACAAAAACAACATTACAACAAGAGTTTCTCTTAGGTGAGAAATAAATATTACAACTATTACAACTCATGCTCAGATGTCAACCACCTCACTATTAGTTTACAAACCTATGCTAGATTATTTACATGAAAACTCGAATAAGCCCATAATAAAAGAGCTACATGATATTGTATAGACCAGTAAAACCAAGTCCACTGAAAATAAAAAACTATATGACATTTTAGAGACCTATTAGACCAATATTCTATATACTAGAAATGTTACAGTCGATAAAACCTTAATGGCTTATTCTGATGAGGGAGGTGCAAGCCTCTAGAACCAAAAACAAAGTAAGGATCAGCAATTTTGAACTTTAACATGCAAGAGTATTCTGTGGATACTAATTTCTGTCTCCATCGTGTTACATGGTCTTCCACTGTTAAAATTGTGTTGTTTTAACCCAGAACACACAGGGAAATTAGAAAACCTTTTTAAGCAATGCCAACTGCACTACTTTTAAAATGTCCTCCATGGCTCCATGTAACAAGCAATCAAAATAATTTTTACTCATTAGACCAAAAACAACAATTCTTAATAGCTTTGCATAGAATTAAATCTAGCTAAACACAATTAACTAACAAATGAATGCTTTAGACAAACAAAATGATAGCTTTCTTGTAAAATAAATTAAATTAAAACGAGAGTAGCATGCAATTTGGACTAATTCATTTAAAATCAAAATGACAAGTCAAAAAAAAATCCTTACCCAATTTGGAGACTTGTTAAAGGGAAAACACAGCGGCCATTGCAGCCTTCCCCCATGGTTATAGCGCTCTAAGCCCTGCTTAAAGCTCGAATTAACACCACAAAACACTGGCAAATTATTCAAATACACATCAATTTATGAGCCTCCATAAGAATTTGTCTACTAAAAACAAAAACCAAATTTTATAAAGATACTATTATATCTATAAATACGAGAGAGGGAAGACCTTGAAAGAAATGATCAAAGGAATGCCATGAGATGAAGAAGAAGTAATCAGCGAACTTCATAACAAATTGGGAAAGAGAGAAACCTCCCCCAGAGACACGTTGCCGGCCTAGATTCCAAGGATCAACGGAGGACAACGCCACAAAGACACGGACATCCAACAAACCACCGCAATTAACCCATAGATTATAGATAGAGGTCAGTTATGAAGGGCAACAAATAATCTCCGTGTCTATAAATTTCTCTGTTGCTTGAGTTGGAAGGTTAATGGAGGTGCTGGGTTTCGTCAGGGGGGGAGACGTTGAAATTCAAGGGGAGGACGTCATTCCATTTAATCTCATTAATTAATTTGAAGGTTTTGGATTTTGGAGGTTAGGGAAGAGTGAAGGGTAGTATAGTAAATTTAACTTAGAGATCTGAGATATTCCGCCAGCATCGTCCTTGTCTTTACACAGAGAGAGAGAGAGGGGTCAACAATTTTGGGAAGACAGGTCTGAAGGAGAGAGATGTTTGGGATAAATCTATTGTGTATCTCATGTGGGGCCCAAGTGTACTTTGATTCAACTAAATAAAGCTATATTTTTAGGTAATATTTTTATGTGTTTTTCTCTATAAAAGAGGAGGGATTTACTTAACTTTTTGAGATCCGGTTATCATGAAATTTATTTTTTTATGAGTTGGTCAATTCATTAATAAAATATTGATACATATATAATCTCGTCTACGTGTCAGTATTTTATTGACCAATTGACTAATTTATCCAAAAATAAACTCCATGCTTCCCATTTCCACTCTTTTGTAAGGAAAAATAATGTAAAATATTAAAATTATATATGAAAATAATATTCTCTTATTTTTACGATATGAATATTGTATTTTCACGCCTACTACAATATTTTCTAAGATAATAATACACATTGATATTTTTACTTTTACCAACAGAAAAAAAATATATTCTTTTTTACTCTATTAAGTACGTTCTCATAATAACACTATGCTCAAATAATAATAAGTGTGCGAGTTATTAAAAGCGCGACTCAAGTAATTAACGGAAGTCAACAATTAACCTGGCATGTGATGTCGTTTTATTTGTTTATTCACAGTTCTTGTGCATAATAGAACTAATTATTATTATTATTATTATTATTATTATTATTATTATTATTATTATTATATTTTAAATAAGAAAAGTTTTACATTATTCAAACTTTTAGAATTTGAAAAACCGTATGGACTATTATTATTTTTCATGTTACTGTCATTCGTTGGTTTATTTTGGAAAAAAAAAAATCAAAAATATATCGCTATAATAGTGATTACAACCAAGCTTGAAAATTAATAATATTTATATCATTAAAATTTTAATGCATAATAAATCAATGAAATTTAATTCATAAAATTAATTGCATTAAAATGATCTCTTTTCTTTTGTTAACGTTTTTATAATTTTGTCCCACTGAATTTGAAAGAACAAAAAATAAAAATATGTCATCTGAAGAGTACATTATAATCAATTTTGACTAATGGCATGTCTAAAATTACTTTTCTATATACATACAAGTAAGAGAATAGATATTTTTATAAATAAAAAATAATAATTATACAATTTTTTCACATTAGTAGTAAATAAAATTCACTTTTATATGTGTAAATATCAATTCCCTAATTCAATATGACTTAATTTTATCACACATAATTTATTAGTAATTTATAAATGGGCCAAACTCCTTATAAAGTTGGTTTTAGATGGGCTTTCAGGCGTATGAATTACCATATAATTTCTGTGGGCTTTTATAACACGTAGCCCAGACGGCCATTCTCATAAGTGCCGCCGAACATTAGGTTTTTCTATGAATTAGGGTTGTGAATTCATTATATATACACATGTACTCTTCCTACACTTGTATCTCATGTGTTCTCTCTACTTCTTCTTTCTTTCAATATTTAACTTTCCTCGAGTTTTTTCATTAGTTAGGGTTTTTAGTGAAGGTTGCCGATGAAGAAGAATTCCCAAAAGATAGGAAGTGCCGTATGACACTTTAAACAGCAGCGGAATACAGTTCCCGCATATTCCCATCCACCAATTCTTCATCGATAATCCGTCTGAAAGTTGTTATTTGTTAACAATTATCGCAGAGATTTACATGTTAATTGGTCGGGATTATGCGGATCTATAGCTCTACCCGCTGTGTGGTTGATTTGAAACGGGACTCTGAGGTTTAATTTATCTCTATCCTTAAATCAAATTCATAAAATGTATATATATATATATAGTGGTGATTGAAGAAGGTTCGATGCCACGTCGCCGGTAGCCAAAGAGCATTGACCGGCGATGCTACGATTGAACCTATAATGATTTTTCGCTTATTTATAGGAACCTGTGGACTGATTCTACACAGTTCATCCACAGAGCCGTTTTTGGCGATTACATATTTTTTTTTGTCTCCAAATAGATTTATGTGAAGGAAGCCAATGAGGATTTAGTTAAAAAGTTGGAATTACCGACTGAATTAATCTTTGATGTGAGATCGACTATCTGAGGCTTATTTTATCTTGCATTTTATTATATTCAACCATTGCAATACGAAGGTCAAGTGTTTATTTGACGTCAAATTAGTCAGTCTTCCGGAGTGAGATGAAATAGCATTAATAAACAAATTTAGCTACGAACCCAAATTGAAGAATGATGGAGATTTCTAGATGAGGAGAAGAAACTTTTGAAGAACAGAATTGCAAAAAGTAGTAAGGGTTATGTTGAAAGTGTATTTTTCAAAATTTTATTAACCATGTCAGAACTCTCTGTTTGTTGAAAATCATTGTTTGTTGAAAATCATTATTTAGAGGATGATAGTTTTGTCTTTTTCTGCCACTGTTTTTTTTTAAATTATGATTTTATTTATTTGCTTAGATTGATTTTTAATAGAAGAAAAATGCAGTTGAGATTTATTGGAGGAAATTTATTCACTTGTTTGCAGAAGCTTTGGAATTACTCAACAGGAAAATTATTGAAAATTTATACGGGTCATGTAAACAGAGTATATTGCGTATCTCCCACATTTTCGGTGACGACTGACGAGTGGATCAGAAATAAGTGTGTATACATATGGGATCTGCAGGGGAAATCTATGATTTAAAAGGTTGAAGTGAATTATCTCAGGTCATTTTGCTTTGTGCAAGTGTTGTAAAAGAACCATCAAATGCTTGCATGGCCTGTATTCGGATTACGTATTATGTGTTTGTTTGAAAGCTTAGCCTTGACCTTGTCATATTCCCCTTTCATGTCATGATTTTCAATTTTCTTTCAGGTTAATGGGAAGAATTACTGTTCTCTCAAGTAAGCAACTTAGCTTTTGAAGGGTACTGAGTTGGAGGATGAGTTTTGTGATTTTTTGTAGCCATATCTTTAATGTTCTTGACTATCTTATTGCTAATGGTTTCATGTTCAAGTGAAGCTTGAGGATGTTATTCAAGCTTACCAAAATTATTATCTCGAACAGTAGCACAAAGAAAATGAAGCTTAGAAAGCATAGGAATCTATCAGAATGAGTCTAAGATTCATATAATAATTTTATACAGTTAAAAAAGCGTTATGATCCCATTACTAAGCAGATCTCACAAAAACAACTGCAACGCAAGTTTACAAATAAATATTGAAAGTGAAACAGATGTTTAGAGGGATAAATAGAGGAAGTTATTCACATGCGAGTAGGCTATATAGTGACACTGATATCTATTTGTAGCTCTGCTCTTTCATTGACTTTCATGATTGAGCATCTAATAGAAAAGATTTACAGGAGAGATTTCTATTCTCATTAGCAACAACACATTAAAATTGGCTGATGGTTCACATGTCTTGAACCTTCTGTCAATATTGCAATGTTTTAGTCATGCCCCCATCTAAAGTTGCTTCCTGAAAATGCAACATGAGATACAGTTGGTTCCGCATGAAAAATGAAGGCTTGGTAAATGCAAGGTTTTAAATCTTCAAATCATGTCTGAGTACACCTATGAAAGAAAAGAAAAGCCAAAACATAAAAACCGAATTATCAACACTTCTTGGAGCCTCTTTGTACTGTAATTGTTGAATGGCATTAAAAAAGCCAATATCTAAAACATTCAAATCTGGAGAATTCGCAGGTATAGCAGCTCGACAAAAATCAGTATCGGTCAAATTAATGTGTTTCATTGTCTTGTTGCACTTGAGTTAAGAATTTGACACAAATTGGATATTCTACTAACCACATTACAGATTTTTATCAGTCCATTAGAATATAAATAGAACTTGCTTCACACTTATGTATACATATAGAAGAAATAAGTGTGTTGATATGAACTTGCTTCTTTTTCTAATATACCTCTTCAGAATTTTCTGGTTATCATTGTGTCAAATTTTTACTATTAGAGAGACCAAGATTTTAATAATTTGTTTCTTCTTCTTCCAACTATAGCATAAGAAAACTTTGTAGAGACACGTTGCTTTTCATTAAATGAGATTTCCCCAAGCAAGAAAGGTACATTTACACCACTTCCATGTGTGCATCATCATGATTTTTTCATGATTAAATCCTACTCATTATGCAGCTTAAATCCTACTTCCATGTGTGCATCATCATGATTTTTTCTCCAGCAAAATTTTAACTCCATCATAATTTTTGCAAAAGAAGTTTTCAACAAAATTCATACATCAGCAGAAGTTTTCAGCAGATTTCTTACTCCAGCAGAATTTTAACTTCAATATAAGAACACCAACATTAAGCACTTGAGCTAGTCTGTAGTACCTAAATTATAAAGAAGCCCTTGGCAACTGCATACAAAAGGCCTCTGACTTGAAACTGGAAACCACTTGAGCTAGTATGTAGAACACAGTGAGAACCAATTAAATCAACCAACACCTATTTAAGGACAATTACAGATTAGTATACAAAATTTCGAGTCATACCTTCATCAAATGGACTTTTAGATAATTCATAACTTCTTGTACCAATTCATAATCACATTTTATTTGAGTCGATAGGCTGCCCTCTCTTTCCAACAATGCTTTTTTGATATGTGGTATCTTGTACTTGTTCGAACCTTTGGCCTTCATTATCTCTATCATACTCAATTGTAATGACAAAAATATACGGTTAGACTTCAATGTAGGATAATCGTTGAAAGCCTTCACCGCAGCATTTACCGGCTCATCAATATTTTTAATAGGCTCTTTCTGTTGTAATGATTGAATGGCATGGGAAAATCCGAGATCCAAAACATTCAAATCTGGAGAATTTGCAGGTTGACACATCAAACAAATATTAAACCCATCTTGTGCATCAGCTTGACAAAATTCCTCATCATTCAAAGCAATATGAGTTCTTGCATTGTCTTGCTGAATAAATAGAGGATATCTCGAGTCCTCTCTTGGCCATTTTTCCTTAATGGCAGGTAGTACTTTTTCAATCATATAAGATCTTATAACTTCTCTTGTTACTGAAGTTATATGTTTTGTCTCCAATGTCCCGGCAGCTCTATTAACACTCCTCTTCCTAGCTGGCTCTTGTGTAACCAAAGGAAATACGCCAATTTTTCCAGAGAAAAGTTCACTTCCTTGAGCATCAAACCTTGGACTTGCTATGGCAACCAAAAACATCACTTTTCCGATAAAATTTTTGCTTTTACAAATGCGTTACGGATCTTCTTCGTCGTGTGCCAAGTAGAATTTCTCATTTTGCTTTGTCATATCGAACCACTTCTCATCTTCTTCCTTGTTTCTATCAACAATTATGGCAACAAACAGAACTGATAAAATTTTAACGGTGGAGTAATTAATTATTGTCTGGTTAATTCATTTATTAAGGGCAAAAGAGTCATGTTTAATATTTCTTAATTATTGCAAAGAATCCTTAAACCTAAGATATAATGGGATGGAGGGAGTATTAATCAATGATTTGATTATAGCATGTTACCATGACATTTTCAGACCTCAATTTGTTGACCACTGAAGTCTGCTAGTTCTGTCTTTGATTGCCTTGTAAAAGTAAGATCATGTTTTTTTTCACAATTTGTTAATGACATAATGATACATGTTTGTCTTTCTGCTGTATTTCTTGGTAATGCACATCTCCCATCCCCATAAGTGAGTGTATACGTTGTTTATGACTTTTCAGTGGCCTCAACCTGTGGTTTAATTGTTAAACATGTCATTGCCTTGTGACACTTGTAAAGAATGTTTTTTCTATATTATGGTACTTTAACCAAAAGCTGAGTGCATAGATTTCAAATCACGCTCCTCCCAAAATCTTGGGAATGTGTAATAAATTGCTCATGAATTTATATGTAACTTTAGAAATATACACGTTTGCTTATGGTTATTTAAAATTTCTGGGCACTAGCAATGAACTAAGCTTGATTTGGCAGCAGTGTATGTTCTTTTGGAGACTTCATATTTTAAAGGGAATTGATATAACACATGACTCTCTCTCACATTGGTATGGTTCGTGTGAGTGGGGAACCATGTGGAATGTCAGAAGCACTCTTTTAGGCATTAAAAGCACTATTGAAGAATTAAAATGCAGCCAGTGTCCAATTTATGCGTGGTGAGACTGCAACAAAATGGATACGAGCATGCATCAGTCTCCTTTCCCACAGTACCTTTGTTCTATATACTCGAGGTTATGGATGTATATATAGAATCAATACATCTACCCCTGTCGGAAACACACTATGCCGATGGATGCTTCAATTGGGATTCTAAGATTTTCTTTAAAGAAGGGGGAATATTTGCAGTTTGACCCTTAATTATTTGCATTTTGTGGTTGAAAAATTGAATAAATGTGACTCCATGACAATCCTGCAGCTGAAATACCTATCCAAATCCAAACAAGACAGGTCTTCATCTACATCTCTCATGCATATAATTAAATGATTAAAACACTTGTGTGCCCAAGTGAAATTGTTTGAAGAAGAAAATCAAGCCAAGACCCATACTTAAATGCTGACTAAAATCTAGAAGTAATATATTGTTGTTCGTTATAAATTTCTACCAAATGATTTCACTTCTTTAATGCAGGAATTTGTGATGCCTGGTTTATATTCTTTCTTTCTCATGCTTGTACTGGCCTTCTTTGCAGAGGTGAAGTGCATGATGCGATAAACATTGATTGCTTCTGGCTTCTGTGACTATGCTGCAGAAGAATTTGGACTTAAGAACCCTGTAAGTTTGCTGCAGGTATTTTTGGCTTGAGGACTTCAACTGGAGAAAACAAGCAAGGTTGCAAACATTCATTACCTTGAGGTAAAATTCTTCATTTGTTCTGCTCACCAAAGAAACTGCAAGAAAGACCTGGAAAATGGAAGAGAGAGCTAACAAATAAATTACCATATATACAACAAAAAACCAAATGAAAAAAGTTGGATAGTAATCTTCCGGTAAATTAGCAGTTGTGCTATTGATGAAAATACAGACTGAATTCAAAGGAATATGAGTAATGCAAAACCACGTTTCTAGTTCCTGATGTCTCTAGGTATTTATGCCTGGGACATATGACTGAATCTTGCCTTATCAGGGTTAGGGGATTTACACCTAGGTCTTCAAGATATTTGCAAAACCTATCAGTCGCCAAGTTGTTATGACAATGAAAAGGAGTAGAATTGCAGCTAGAACCAGGACCCCGCTAGCACCTTAATTTACTTGCATACATAAACTGACGTGGAATGGAAACATGAAATCAAATGTATTTTCTATCAGTGTTCAAGTCTTTCACCAGACTTGCAGGGTCATATTTTCTACGAGCAGTCACAACATTACAGAGTATCACTAACACAGTCCCTTTTTCTCGTTTTATATGTCTTCAGAGTTTCAGAGAACCTATACATTCATGGTACTGATTACAGCAATTCACACCATGCACATGATGTCTAGTAATTTATAAATGGGTCAAACTCCTTATAAAGCTGGTTTTAGATGGGCTTGCAGGCGTATGAATTAACTTATAATTTCAGTGGGACTTTATATTCTGTATATAACAGCTACGCACGGAGCCCACACTCGGCCATGCTCATCCCTGGCCGCCGAACATTAGTCTCTACTTCTTCTTTCTTTCATTCAATATTTAACTTTCCTCGAGTTTTTTCATTAGTTAGGGTTTTTAGTGAAGGTTGCCGATGAAGAAGAATTCCCAAAAGATAGGAAGTGCCGTATGACACTTTAAACAGCAGCGGAATACAGCTCCCGCATATTCCCATCCACCAATTCTTCATCGATAATCCGTCTGAAAGTTGTTATTTGTTAACAATTATTGCAGAGATTTACATGTTAATTGGTCGGGATTATGCGGATCTAAAGCTCTACCCGCTGTGTGGTTGATTTGAAACGGGACTCTGAGGTTTAATTTATCTCTATCCTTAAATCAAATTCATAAATTCATGAATTAATTTATCTCTATCTCTATCCTTAAATCAAATTAATATAGTCCAAGTTCCAAGCCAAGAACATGAAATAAACATAAAAGCCCAAACGATGTTCGAATTGCTTTTCTTTGCATTTTCCTTGCTTTTCCTTACCAATAGTCGCTCACACCGCTTCCAAACGTATAACCTACAAAATAAACACAAAATGCATGAAAAGTAACTAAGACACGTGAATATAAGCAACTAATTCAATTAAAAGATACCGGATAAGTAGGTATAAAACCTACTTATCAAATACCCCTAAACTTAAACCGTTGCTTGTCTTCAAGCAACACAACATAATGCAATGCAATGCAATGAAATAAAACTAATCTATATGCCTACGAATCCAGCTGTATTGATAGAATCAAATCTATTCACTCGGCCTTAGAGAAATCAAGCAAACACGACAATACTTCATATCAAAACCAATCAATAGTTTCCTAGTCAATCATCAAGTCTTAAACTGTTATTACTGGTATAGTGTGTGTGTGCTCCACAACAATGTTAACTGATATAAAATCAAATTTAACACATAACAAGTCTCTTTGAAGGCATCATACAGTGTAAACTCAAGATATCCAAAAACAAGCTAGATCCAACTAAAATCAAACAATTACCAATATCGAGGGTCAACATGGGATACTTATGTTTTATTTTTCATCTACGGGGGCTTTTTGCTCCTATTTCCCGTTTTATTTATTCTCTTTTTTTTTACATACACATAGCTATGCAATGTTTTATTCCCTTAGGCTTTTCAATGTTACCTTAACGAGCTTTCGACCAACGACTCCCGGACCATTAAGACCTTAGAGTATTTAGGTGTAAAAACAATCCCCTCGAACTTACTTACTCGAGTAACAAAGGCCACAAAACTAGACAAGCACGCCACGGTGTTTATTCATACTTTTTCTTTTCTTTTTTTTTTCTTTTTTTTAGCTTATATACCCCAAATATTCCCCCAAACTTAGGTTCTTGTGTAACTTTAGTCATCACTACTTGTTCTTGTCATTCTTTCATTCAAACTAGCATTATCCTTTAGAATCCCATTATGTATCAATTTACTCAATCAATCAACAAGTTGTTTTTACTGTGTTATCTTTATTATACTAGTTTCAAACAAAAAAAGACTCAATTCATAACAAGAAAACACATCAAAGCTCTAATAGTCAGTACTATACTTGTCTACCCAATTCCAATCTCATCATTGGCCAAAATAAACTGTAACTATCTAATAGCTGGAATCATGCAAGATAAACATAGTAACTAACTATTATTTTGATTTTATTTTTTCATTTTTTTTTAGTTATAAATAAAAACTATTATGCAACTACTCTACTATGCAAACTATTATGCAATTACACTACATGAATGCAAACATAAATAAACCTAAATTATTTAACTCCCCCAAACTTAACAATCACAATGTCCTCATTGTAAAATAAAGCATGAAATGGACGAGGACTTCCCTGTAATCATTTAAGCTTGTGATGATGGTGGCGTATTTTGGCATGATCATTTTCCTATCAATTGAACCTCCAATACCTGCAATGAAGAGAGACAACATGGATTAGAATAACACTTGGATTCCTATCTACTAAATAAACTAGGAAAGCATATAAATAAATATAAAAAAAAATCACAGGTTGCCTCCCGATTAAGCGCTTGAATTATAGTCTTTCGGCTGACTTTGTGCGGTCAACGCTATCCAATTCTCTTCGGTAAATGAGAAACCTCCATCCATCGGAAATAATGTAGCTTTTGGTAGGTTCCCATTTGTGATAGCCATTGCATTAAAGTCACCTAGCATGCTCTGATTTAGTATGCTCTCAATCAAGAACGTCCCACAGTTAGGTGTTTTCTCCATTGTGTATGTGATCACTTTGGGGCATGAAAGCTTGTAACACACAATGGGCTCTTCGTCTATCTTCTCTTTCTCTTCCCACCATGGATTGAAAATTGTACTCACTCTTATGTCAACAAGAGCTTCGCCGACGACATGACTACCAAGTGGGCATGATTTTGCAAATCTGACCGACTCTTTGATCTTCGATGGAGACCCATTTAGATCTTTGTGGACCTCTATTTCATTATCCCAAATTGTCTCCACACTTCCTATATCTTGTGGCTCATCCAGTTGCAGATTTGGTTCGGGCACTTCATCAATCTCAGAATCCTCATCATAACACCAATTGTTTCGAGGAAGGTTGCTTACGGCTTTGGTCAATTGATCTATCTTATTTTGAAGATTTTGAATTGCTATCTCTTAATTCTGAATTAACCGCTCTTGATTAATCATCCTCTCCTCAGTTGATGCTACAAATTTGAACCACAAATCCTCCAAACTTGAATTATCTGTCTCAGTTTTGGAATCCATGTATTGAGGACCATGAGTTGAAGTGGTGATGAGTTGTTCTATCTGGTGCTGAAAATTGTGGCTCGATATTTCTTGACTCATCATCCTCTCCTCTTGGTTTGCTATAATCCTTAACATGAATTCCTTCAACTCTAAATTGTCTTCTTATCGCATTGGAGGTGGATATGAGAATCTCGGCGTGTATGTTGAATTTGGAGTAGAGTATTGGTCTTCATAAGTATAGCTCCATGAAGAATTCGAGTGATACCCCCTAACTTGATCATAATTATCATATGCATACTGATTGAGGTAGTTACCACCATACTGCACCGGCCCAAGATTGATGGTGCATTGATTACTCGGATGATTGCCAGCACAATAGTCACAAATAACTGCAATCCTTCGACTCCTTTGGTCTGCAAAAACGTCCAACTTCCTCGAAAGTTCTTCAATCTGTGCTGACATTGCGGAAAGTGTCGCGAGTTTGTCAATCTCCGCTCCCTTTGGCTGAGTCATTCTTGCCATCCTTCGACTCGATTCATGACTGCGATAACCTCAGCGTCTTGAAGTTGCCTCAATTTGTATTGGCTCTATAGAAGATGTATTAAGTCCATCAATCTCTGTTTCCCTTGGTTGAGTCATGTTCGTATGGTCATTGATACGAAAGTCATCCATGGTACCTAAAAAGAGAGAGAAATATAGGAAGAGAATTAAAATAAAATAAAAATATTTAAATTAAGACTAATTTGATTGAAATTAATATTGGCAAAGAGATATTAAACTAAATCCCGTGAATCTGCTTAAAAACTTGTTGGGTAAAATCTAATTACGCCTATGACATACGCAAGTATACGATGGTTCAACAAGTAATAAAGTGAAAGTAGAGTATCGTTCCCACGAGGAATTGTTTAATAAAAATCACCAAGTACTTAACTCAGTAACCAACTCGATCTTATTTAAACGAAGGAATTTCAATTTATAAGTAAACCAATTCTAATTACCACTAGTTAAATTAAGATAACGGAGATTTAAGATCACAACTTCACTTATTGCTTCATTTAAATTAACACACTTCTCATCAATTATTCTCTATCCTGAATTGTTAATCAAGAACACTAAAGCAGATAAAACCACCTCTCGATGCATAATACCCATATTAACGTCAATCCACAATTAAGATAGAAATCCGTTAAACATCTTAATCAACTAACCCACTATATCTCTATGTGAATTAAAATTGAAGAAGGTTGAAGAATAAGTTCTCTATCCAATTACATGCGATGTCAAGCGTATCTCTACCTTAACAATAATAAAAAAATCTGCTATTGACAAAATTCATGACACATGCTATCATGATAAGATCTAAATCAATACTTCATCTCTCGAGTTCATATAGATTATCACGGCCAATCAATTAAACAATTAAGTCCAAATCACAATAGACAATCCTCACAATAGAACATAATAATTGATAACGAAACATATTAAAATAAACTACACAATAAGATCCATTGTAATCTCAAACAAAGAATTAGTTCATGATTATTGAATTAAAACTAAGAATCCACAATTGAATAATCATTAAAAGATAAAAATAAGAGTAGAGTAAAGAATAAATCTGTTGTCAGCAAATCTCCATCTTCCTTAAGCTCCTGCTCTTGATCTTCAATGGTCTTCAAGTTGCTTCAATCTCCAAATCTAATTAGAACTAGTGTTTTGATCTAATTTACTCTAATCTAATCTAATTGAATCCTCTATCTAGTCTCTCATCTCCCCTAATCCTTGTAATTCTCCTCCTTTTATAAGTCTCTTTATATGTCTTTAAGTCTTTTTGGAAGTCCTCTTGGAAGTCCTTGTGTCAATCGGATCGAAACAATCCTTTCCGGACTCAAATTGGACCAAAATTCGCATTTTTTGCAAGATTTTCTGGGCTACCCTTTTGTGGGTCTATGTTATTTTGGGTTCGCCCGCCGGGCTAGGGGCCTGTCTTGTGACTTGCATGCCCACCCCAGCGGCGGTTTTGTGAAGAAAAATTTTCTTCTCTGACGTCCTTTGGAAAAACGGCCATAACTTTTGATCCGGGAAGATTTACTAGGCCTGACACCTATCAAATCGAAGATATCGACGAGATCTACAACTTTCATTCTTTAAGATTTTAGAAATAACGGACGAATGAAGGTCGAAATTGGGCTGGAAGTGACTTCTATGCAAATGGCCACCCAAAACAGTGACGTTCGATGTCCGTTGGTACAAATGTCATAACTCTTGCATCTGAACTCCGATTGGAATGATTCAAGATGTTCCGGAAAGCTAAGAAGAAGCTCTACAATATAGTCCAAGTTCCAAGCCAAGAACATGAAATAAACATAAAAGCCCAAACGATGTTCGGATTGCTTTTCTTTGCATTTTCCTTGCTTTTCCTTGCCAATAGTCGCTCACACCGCTTCCAAACGTATAACCTACAAAATGAAAACAAAATACATGAAAAGTAACTAAGACACATGAATATAAGCAACTAATTCAAGTAAAAGATACCGGATAAGTAGGTATAAAACCTACTTATCAAGTACAAAGCATGAAGAATAGTTGACAACACTAAGAGAATGCATCACGTGCAGTTTAAAATTTTAAGTTTTCTTCCATCAGCCAAAAAAATAAGCATGTTAAAACAATACTATGACGTTTACAAGCCCACGCAAAATATATACTCTTTCTCACAGGATACATTCTATGTGAAAATGGAAAAGTACATAGAATTAGCAATTACATGTATAAGATATAGAACACATATAGAGGCAGGAAGCGTGAAAATCTGTTAGATTCAGAAAAATAGTATTCTAGCCTTGTAATTCAGAATTAACATTATAGGATTTTCTTAAAGAAAAAGGACATATCTTTCCATCATATAGCTTAGAGGGTTTCATTAACTCACTTCTACTTGTGCAGTAAGCATCGAATGGAAAATTATGAGCACACCAAAGAAACTGCAAGAAAGACCCGGAAAATGGAAGAGAGCTAACAAATAAATTATCATATATACAACAAAAAACCATAGTCATATGGGAAAATGGTCCATCGTGTCTCAGGAAGAGCAAACATCTTTTAAAATTGTAATCAAATGAAGAAAGCTGGAGAGTAATCTTCCGGTAAAGCAGCAGTTGTGCTATTGATGAAAATACAGACTGAATTCAAAGGAATATGAGTAATGCAAAGCCACATTTCTAGTTCCTGATGTCTCTAGGTATTTATGCCTGGGACATATGACTGAATCTTGCCTTATCAGGGTTTGGGAATTTACACCTAGGTCTACATGGATACTTATGCTCATAGATATTTGCAAACCTATCAGTCGCCAAGTTGTTATGACAATGAAAAGGAGTAGAATTGCAGCTAGAACCAGGACGCCGCTAGCATCTTAATTTACTTGCCTACATAAACTGACGTGGAAACATGAAATCAAATGTATTTTCTATCAGTGTTCAAGTCTTTCACCAGACTTGCAGGATCATATTTTCTACAAGCAGTCACAACTTTACGAAGTATCACTAACACAGCCCCTTTTTCTCATTTTATATGTCTTCAGAGTTTCAGAGAACCTATACATTTATGGTACTGATTACAGAAATTCACACCATGCACATGATGTCTAAAAGATGGAGCTGTTTAAGAAGAATATGCAGTAAGAGGTATATTTTGATAAGTAAATAAGTATACACAAAAAGATTATATTATCATTAGTTCCAAATTTCACCTTTAAAACCTTTATGCACATGACATTATTTGTCTAATAGGCCACGATGTTGTAAGACTGGAATATGCTGTAAAATTTACAGAAGTACATATTATCATACCTCCGATTTCTGGAATTTTGATCTTTTCACGCAAAATGATTCTTACCGCAACTGACGCCATTATTGGAGTTGTAAAGCTCAATATAATACCCTGAGATAGAGGTAATCTCTGCATGCTGCATAGAACAATGACATAATCATTATTAGTGGTACATTAAGCTCCAAGTATAAAACTAATAAGCCTTTGTGGAAAGTATTTCAGACATATTAACAGCATGACAAAAAAACATTGTAACACTTATATGACAAAGACAATTTTGTGCATGTACTAGTCATAGTTGTCACGGCGCTTACTGCGGAGTCATGGCAGAGTGACGCCGCTGAGACGCCTAGACGACAAGGCGATCGACATAAGCGTCCGTATGGCGATAAAATCGTTCTGATGTGCAATTTATATATTATTTATTTTACTTAACAAATATGTTGGCAATAAAATTTTATATATATTAAAACCCAAAACATAATACTATGGAATAACATTAAAAACACAATTATGTAAATACTTAGCAATAACAATTAAAAAATAAAAGCGGATAAATTATACCACCATAAACCATATCAAGTAGATAAATGTTACATATGAATGGATAAAATGTAAATAGTACATATATAAAATATAAATAAATAAATACATATATAAATATATATACACATATATATTTATATTATTATAATATATTTATATTTATATATATAATTTATTATTATTATATTATTATTATATATATATTAATAATATTTATATATTTATAATTTAATAATAATATTTATAATAGTTTATATTTATTATTATAACTTATAATTATAATGTAATAATTATATTTATAATTGTTATTTATAATTATAATTATTTATTATATTTATTATTATAATAATTATATAATTATAATTATTAATAATATTTATATATTTATAATAGTTTATATTTATAATTATAATAATTATATTTATTATTATAATTATTTATTATATTTATTATTATAATTGTTATATAATTATATATATAACCATCTCCATCAGTTAACATGACAATAAAGTACAAGTGGCCCAGCGATGACGCTGAGGCCGAAGCCTCTACTTGATCGCATGACCCTCGTAATCTCCTCCTCCACAAAGCGTGACCCTCGTTTCTCTCTCTCAGCGTCGCATCTCCCTCTCCTGGTCGCGATCTCTCGCCCTCCTGATCGACTCGGTGCAATGGCCTCTCTCGACTTGATTTCTTTCTATCGACTACGATCTGCTTGAATCATTGTGTTCTCTGCGAGTCGACTTCATTGGGCATGTTTTGGAGATCTGCGACGTAGTTTTTTTTAACCCAGTTCAGATTTGGGTCGATCATACCCACCAAGTCGCCAGTCGGATAGTCATCCAAGTCGTCGCGGCGTAGTCTAAGGCGTCGATTGTTTTTTAAGCGCCACCTTTCGAGCATCGACCAAGTCGCACGCTCATTGCAGTCTCTCTCATGAATGGGCGCCTTGGCGACGTCGTAACAACTATGGTACTAGTTGGTATATGATTCAGTAGTCTAAAAATCCCTATCTAGGTTCCTTTAATTCTCGCCTAGCCGCTAAGCGGTACCTACCTAGGTTAGCTTATCGATTTTTAGAACACTTATATGATCAATAATTATGTTGGTAAATGTTTATGGTTCTTGTGACGCCCCCAAAACAGGAATACATCACCCATCTTTGGTCGCCAGATACATGGTACAGAATTCAAATACAACTTACTAATACCACTGTCGTGTACAATACGACAAAACATAAACTGTGAGTTTGAATACAAATATTATCTACTAGAGATTATACAAACTCAAAAAGAGTCCTCATTACAATTATTATCACACTATTTCACAGAATAGTGAGGACTACTAATGCTATCCTCTGGACCATCACTCCGTTCCCCGACTCGTCCCAGCTATATTCTCATTTCCTGAAGAAAACAGTGAAGAAAGGATGAGCTCAACTAGCCTAGTAATAAATATTATGACTAAGATAATGCAGAATAAATTATCATTAGCCTCTAACAATGTTAAACTGATAAAATACAATAGACATCAAATTTAACTGCAGCGGAACAAGCAATCCATTAAAAGAGTCAAGTAGAGAATAAAATCTACTATCTTTTATGATTTAAAAAGTTTTCATAACTTTTATCGCTGAGACTCAGCTCAATAAATAATCCACATCATTAAATCATCCCTGCACTACATGCCAATGATATTCTTTAGTATTACGACCACGAATTATCCATGCACTATAGGCCAAAGATAATCGTGTTTTCATCAACGGTCCTGATCATGCCATAAAACAATTCATCTTTGCTCCCTTGGCGAAGAGAATCCATAGCCATAATCATACCAAAATCATCCCATCAATGCACTACGGGCGAATGAGGACTTTTAATTTTTACATCATTTGTAACATTACGGTCATGATTATACCGAATAATCCCTGGTCATAATCATACCAAGTCCATCTATGCACTACAGGCCACAGATAACTTTCAACATAACATAAACATGAGGATGATGACAATGATATAAGAATTCAATTAAACAAGTTCAAGAATTAATTTATCCATGAACCAATAATGTCCAAATTGTCAACATGATACTTCTTTGTAGAATAAAATTCAAGAATGCTCAGAATAATATTTCCATGAAAAATATTGGATGAAGCGCAAATATCAAGGATATTTCACTAATTTCATGGAGTATAGAAGTCAAAATTTTAATCAACTGAGTATAATACCGAATGGAATAACAAAAGATATCACCATGCATGCGGTGCTTCGCATAGACGGTTATTCCAACAGAATAATAATAACGGAACCAGGTCAGGTGAAATTCACACCGACAGGATATTCCAACATAATAATAAATGCGAAATAATAAATGATGGAACCAGGTCCGGCGTATAGCACAGACAGGACATTCCGACAGAATAATAAAGGATGGAATATTAGAAGAATGTCACCATGTATAGGGTAGCAGCGTATCTGAGTTATTCAACGAGAATAATAAATAATGGAATAACATAAGTTCTCTTCATTAAGACGAAAAGAAAGAATAACACCCCAAGAAACAAAAAATCGGCTTAAAGGCGGTTGCAAGCGCTAAAGGAGGCCCTGGCCTTGGCTACAAGGCCAAATCGGTGGAAAAAAGCTGTACGCCTGGGAGGCCTAGGCGGCGCTAAAGCGACTAAAGTGAACCTTAAATGCGGCCTAGGCGGGAAGGCGGGAAAGGCGGCCCAGTGGGAAAGGCGGGGGGCCTAGGCGGATTTTCTTTTTTTTTTTAATTACTACCAAAATTAGATTTTGATGTATTTATTTTTCTAATGATTTATCATATTCTTAATGCAGGTTGTAGCTTATCAAATCACAACAAGAAGTGAACAAGATCAAGTCAAAATGAATAATTTTATTATATTTATAATTTGTTGAACTTGTACTCAACTTCAAATTATATAAATTATGATACATTTGTAATATTTAGTTTAATTCAATATAATTCTTAAATTTATGTTTAGTTTCTTAAGTTTTAATATTCAATTGAATTCTTAAAATTTTAAATTTATTATTTAATATCAATTATGTTTATGAATAAAACTATTAAACTAATACGTTAAAGATATATAATTATATATATAAAGATAATACTTACTAACACTAATTCTATAATTTAATTATTTCAAGCAATATATATATATATATATATATATATATATATATATATATATATTAAATTTATGTTTAAGTTCTTAAGTTTTAATATTAAATTGAATTCTTAAAATTTAAATTTTATTATTTACTAACAATCTTGTTTATGAATAGAAGTACAAAACTAATAGCCTAATATGTTAAAGATGTTTTAATATGTTAATAAGTTTTAATATGTTAAATTTTTAAGAGAAAGAAATAAGTATATAATTATATATAAAGATAATACTTACTAACACTAATTCTATAATTGAATTATTTCAAGCAATGGATATATATATATATATATATATATATATATATATATATTCTTAAATTTATGTTTAAGTTCTTAAGTTTTAATATTAAATTGAATTCTTAAAATTTAAATTTTATTATTTAATAACAATCTTGTTTATGAATAAAGTACAAAACTAATAGCCTAATATGTTAAAGATATATTAACCATACTTAGCAAGTAGTTAGCATATGGTATTTGTTATTTCCTTTTTGTCCTCAATTTTGAAGATTACACAAATAAAAATAATTTCATAATTAATAATATCAAATGTCTCATTCAATAAACTTCACACTAATTTTAAAAATAATATTTATTTAAGTAGTAACACTAATTCTTAAAATTAAATAACAATCTTATATTTTTATTTATCATTTTCTTTAAGTCCTTAATTTTAAAAATTACACAAATAAAAGTATAAAACTAATTTTGTAATTAATAATATCATTTATTTACATTTAAATAACATTACCTTAACATTTTTAAGAAAAAAATCAAAAATACTTGATGGCATATTTGATATTGCTTTCAACACGTGGCATGAATTGATGACAATAAATAAGAAATTAAAATGAGATATTTACTCAAAGTTAAAATAAGTAAGAAATTAACAAAGTCTCATAATCATCGATCTCTCTTTCTTCCTTTCTCTAGCGAAGAAGACCATCGAAAGAAGAAGAAGCGGCGATTATCTTTGCAGTCTCATACTCCATCTGTCGGCGTGCAAAATCATCGGATCATCAATCAGCGGATCATCGAGTCTCATACTCCATCACAAATGACATTATTCCACTCCATCGCCACCACAAATACCCACTCATCGCCAGCCACACGCACGACAAATACCCACGCCACTGCGTGTCGAGTAAGAGTTCATCAACAAACTTGTGATATAAAATTTAAATGAACAATCTCTAGAAATTCTTGTGACACGGATGTCAAAGAATATAAAATGAGAATATAAAATATAAAGCAGAGAAAAAAGCGATGTCAAAGAATAAACTTGTGATATCTGACAAACCTTCTTGTATATCTTGTATACCAAACAGAGAATAAAAAATATAAAATATAAGTTCTAGCAATAAGCTCGTGACATTTGTAGGTTTGTTTTGCCTCATTTTATTCTTCACTTGACTTACTTATTTTTATGAATTATTGTTGTCACGCTTACATGAATTACGACATTTGTAGGTTTGTATCAATGGCACAAATTCCTTCTCCCGAGCATCTAATTACGCCATTGCATGCGAATCACAATTGAAACGTGCATCAAATGACGTTGGATGGGAGTATGGGATGTTGATTAATCCTAAAATAAGCGATAAGGTGAAATGCAAGTTGTATGGACATTCTATTAATGGAGGGTTTATAGAATTAAACAACACATTACACGTATTACGGAAATACTAGACCATGCCCAAAGGCTACTGGAGTGAAGATAAAGCAAAGTGTAAAATCGCATTAGAAGAAGTAAAAAGGAAGAAGCGAGAGAAAATGAAAGAGGTTGAAGAAGTTAGAAAAGAGGTTAATTTAATTGATGAAGAGGAGAAGAAGAAATTGAAGTGGCGGGATCGAAAAAAAGACCACAATTGATTGGGGCTATGGATAAATTTGCATCGACCATAAATCCCGATTCTTGATGAGTGCAAGTAAAAGCTACAACAACAAAATATCAATGATGCACTTTGGAAGGAAATGACGCGTAGTGTGCATCAATACATGGCTCGATGGGTGTATGGGCCGTGGTATTGCTTTTAATCTTATCGATTGTGATGACTTCAAAGGTTTTGTGAGGCGGTTGGTCATATATGGCCGGTTACCAACTTCAAGTCAATACCAACTAAGGGAGCCATTATTGAAAGAGGAGGCGAGAGAGGACTAAGAAGTCACTCAAGAAGAAAGAAGAGGAATGGTCTTACTGATGGTTGTTCTATCATAATAGATGCTTGGGCGAGATAGAAAAAAAGAAGTATCATAAATTTGTGTGTGAATTGCAAAGAGGCATAACTTTCCTTTCTCTAAAGAAGATTAGAGGAAGCACACAATGGAGAATATATTTTCAAATATATAGATGATTTCATTGAACAAGTTGGGCCACAAAATGTAGTGCAAGTTATTCTTGACAATGCTTCCAACAACATGACCATGGCATGACTTGTTAATGATAAAGAGGCCACATATGTTTTGGACTTCTTGTGTCACTCACACCTTGAACCTCATGCTTGAAGGAATTGGCAAGCTACCAAAGTTTAAGGGAGTGATTGAGAAAGTAAAGGCCTTTACTATCTTTATTTATGCACATCATAAGACATTGACATTGATGAGGAAGCATACAAAAAAGAGAGACATAGTGAGACCTGGCGCTACTAGATTTACAACTTCTTTCTTGACTTTGCAAAGTTTGATAGAAAAGAAAGAGAAGTTGAGGTATATGTTTACTAGTAATGAATGGGATCAATGCAAATGGTCGAAAAATACTAAGGGAAAAACGGCGTATCTCTTTGTCTTGAGTTTGAGTTTTTGGAATGGAGTAACACTATGCTTGAAAGTGTTTGCTCCATTAGTAAAATGTTCGCCTTGTTGATGGAGAAAGAAAGCCATCAATGGGTTTTTATATGGAGAACTCAAAAAGGAAAGGAAGAGATCAAAGAGGCATTCAAAATAATGAGACTAACTATCGTCCCATTCTCGCGATTATCGATGCTAAAGCAAAAGACCATTGATAGTCCTTTGCATTTGACTGACTACCTATTGAACCCTTATTACTTCTTTAAAGATCCTTGCATACAAAGTGATCCACTTGTCATGGATGCGATGTTTACTTGTGTTGAGAAGTTCTTTCTAAGAAGACTTCAATATCTGAAAGTCTTGTCATAAATCTGAGTTATTGAAGTATAAGAAAAAAAGAGGGTGGGTTTGGAAGACCTTTAGCGGCGGGCGGGATGTGCAAATGAATGATGATAATTATGATCGGGGTATAAATATTTATTGTTTAATCTTTCTTTACTATTTAATACTTGTTTAAATATTTGTTTAATAATTTACAATCTTTAATGACTAGTTGGATGGTGGTCCAATTATGGCAATAGTACACCCAACTTGCAAAGGATGGCAACAAGGATTCTTTCGTTGACTACTAGTTCATCCGGGTGTGAGAGAAATTGGAGTACTTTTGAGGGGGTAAGTATCAACTATCTAGTATATAGTAACTAATAAGTAGTAAGTGGTTGTGGTTTATTAAGTAAAATCTAATATAAATATATAATTTTTTGATTTTTTTTAATTTTTATTTTTATTTTTTGTAGATTCATACAAAGAAGAGGAATAGACTAGATGCAACAAGATTGAACAATCTAGTCTATGTCCAATTTAATGCAAGACTTAACAACAAAAAGAAACGGGAGAAAGATAGGAAAGTAGGTGTGCAACTAGCAAGTGATGCTTCAAAAGTGCAAGGATGGATTGTTGAAGGTGGTGATGATGAAGTTGAGGGTTGTACGGGCCTTACTTGGGAGACGATTGGTGAAGCATCCGAAGCGGATAGCGTGCTAGAGCCTAGGAGAAGTAGTAGAAATGTTGGAGTAAGAGAACTGAAAGTAGTATGCACACAAGCCAATCATGTTTGATGATAAAGCATATACTTTGTAACAATCTTATTCATTTATTAATAAAAAGTATTAATTTATTAAAGGCTTTTAATTATCTACATGATGCTATTTTATAATATGTGATAAACCCATAGTTTTAAGCAATGCTTTTAGAATAATGATGATGATCATTCTAATGAGATCTAAATTCTTAGAAAGCTTAAAACTAAAATAGTTTTCAATCGTTGGATTACTAAATTGGGGATTAGTAAATCCAGGAAAGATTGAAATACATCGTTAACTTTGCTTTCGTTGGATGAGGATGATTGATCTCATGATCATTTGTGTGGAGACACTAAAGCAATTATGTAAGTGCTTATTAGAGAATAAGTTCATTCCTTTGAACGCATTGGCTCGCCAAGGAATACCTAATGGAGTTTTACTTGCTTCGTCGATAGGAATTCTGTAGTGATAGTAATCTAGTGATCCTTGGACTTGAGATCATCATAGTATCTTGTGTATGATGAGTTATACTTTGACTTATTCCTTAAGACCCTTAGGGTATATCAAAGGGTATGCTTGGGTATAATAAGTTGTACATGGAGATAATGTATGATCAATAAAGAATCTACCACTTATTAAAAGAGAAATGTCTATGTGATTCGATAAATGACAACCCAATAGTCCTTGGCGAAAAGAGAATGAAATTAGAAAGGAGTTTCTAATTTGCATTATTTGGAGTTGTGCATTTAAGAGTCGAAATACATATAATTAAATAAAATAAGACTTGTGATGTAATTCCATGTCTTATATTTAATTGGGACATTGTATGGTGGAAGGATTGAATTATCTGGTAACTATTTACTCAAAGGTTCTTTTATGATTAATGTTGAAATCTATATTATCTGGAAAGTCGTTGATCATTGGGAGAGGCTTATCCCTATTGTAGAATAAATATTATTTATTTAAATAAATTAATTGTTTAATTTATTTATTTAAATAAGATTAAATTATTCTAATTGATTTATTCACAACCTAGGTTTAATATGGAGAACCTAAAGGGTCACACCATAAAAGAAAGAATAATTAATTAAGAAGTTAATGGCATAATCGTAATAATATGTTATGTATATTTAATTTAATCTATGGTGATAGAATAAATTAAATAGCTTAATATTATTATTTAATATTTTAGAAATATTAAATATAAATTAATAAGAGAGTCTTATTAATATTATTACAATTATTATTATTATTTTAATTTCTAAAAGAGTTTAGGAATTAATTTAATATAAGTACTCTCATTTATTCCTAATTGATTAGGAAGGAAAATTAATTAAAGGAGTTTAATTAATTATCCCTAATAAGATTAGGGAGCCCATTTAATTAAAAGAGTTTAATTAAATAATACCTTATTTTAATAGGGTTATTTGATATCTATATAAGAGGAGTCTTATATCGGATATATCGAGATATCTGCAATAATTCCAATTAGTTGGAGAGTGCGCGCTTTTTCTATGAGAGATAGAAAAACTAGGGTTTAGCCAATCACCTTTCTTCTTGAAAATTCTTTTCTTTGGTGGATCACCTCTGAGAGGCCAAACACTTGGGTGGCTAACGTTGATCGAAAGGAAGGAACCAAACCCGGTGGATTCAAGTTGAACGCGAAAAGGATTGGAGGTGAACTTGTACACGAGGAAGCTTCGGATCTTCAAGGGTATGTTTCTTATTCATCTTTTTCGTTTAATTAATAATTGTGCATAAAGGGTGATCCGGTATATGGTTTGTAAAAATTTTAAACTCTGATTTTTACACGTTTTCGCTTATTTTTGCAATTTGATTGCGTTCATGAATATTACAAACCTAACAAGAACTTCATGAAGAAGATTTTTTGTCTGATGATGACACGGAGGAAGAGGGAGATGAGGAGTATGAGTGTAAGTCAGATGGAGATATTATCTTTGAGGATATGGAGAAGAAGAGTTAGAGATATAGAGGGATATGGGGATGAAGACTATTAGTTTGTATTTTTGATTATTTGTTTGTGTTTGAATTTTGAACAATTGTGTGTTTGTTTAAACTTTGAAATTGGCTATATGTATGTGTTTAAACTTTAAACAAATGTCTTTATTATCAGTTTTATTGATTGTTTTGCTTTATATTATTGTTTTGTTAGAATAATGTAAGATAAAATATTAAAATTGACTTACAAAAAAAAATCCCGCCTAGGCCCCCCATGCGCTAGGCCCCCCACTCGCCCTTACTCCGCTTTAGCGCCTTTTAGAACCTTGACACCCTACTAGTAAAAGAACTGAATATAAGAGTAGTTAAGTAGCGAAATCTTTTCTTCTTTCTCTATAATTTTCTCTCTACAGAGTTTAAGTGAATTAAATGAAAATAATGAAGGAATGAGCTTATTTATAGAAAATGGACTACATAGTAATAGTAACTCATGAATCGGTCAGATTGATTTACTTTAATCTGACGGTCCATATTTAAAAGCAAAATCTTTTAAATAAAATATAATATATTCTATTTATAATCTAATAAAACAAATAACTTTATAAAAGATTTTACTATCTGAACACTTATCAGCACTTTATCTGGCTTACTATGCATAATAAAATATAATATATTCTAATTATTGTCTAATAAAACAGATAGCTTTATAAAAGTATTCTATTTTATAATAAAAATGGAACCAAGTCCCACAGATATAAGCACAAACAGGATATTAAAATGAGAATAATAAAGACAGAATAATGAAGAATGTCACCAAGTATAGTAGTAGCAGCGTATCTGAGTTATTCAACGAGAACAATAAAGAAATGGAATAACAGAAGTTCTCTTCTTGAATACAAAAGAATAATATCCCTTACCGTAAAATAATACTTGATATAAGAGTAGTGAAGTGTAAGACCCCGAATTTTATGAAATAAAAGTATTCAATTTTTCTTATAATTACTATTCAGTAAATGGTTAAATTGATAAAAGGTTAAAGTTAAGGGTGATATATGAATTTTTTTCAAAATACACAGTGGTTATAAAATACTCATTTAAGTGGGTGAATATTAGTTTGGTGGTGGAATATTCTTCTACGTCGGGAATATTAAATGCTGACAGTCTTGACCGTTTATGGGCCCATAATGAATAATAAGCGTCGGATGAAGAAAGCGACAAATTTGAGTTGTATATAAATAATTTGCCGCGATTGTTACCATTATCTTTGTTGGAATACCGGTGGTTAAAACACGATGTCTGGCGTTGTTACCAAGATAGCACCGGTATTGCACCAATTATTGATTAACTACGTGAAAGCCTTACTTCAAAAATTATTTTAGTAATTCTTTATTCAATATTTTATTTTTGATTCAATAATTTACTGCGTTGATATTTTATATTATTGTTGTTTTAATTATCAACGCATTATTTTCCATTATGAAATCAATAATTAAATAATACCTTATTTTAATAGGGTTATTTGATATCTATATAAGAGGAGTCTTATATCGGATATCCGAGATCTGTGATAATTCCAATTAGTTGGAGAATGCGCTCTTTTTCTATAGAGATAGAAAAACTAGGGTTTAATGAACCACCTTCTTTCTTGAAAATTCTTTTTCTTTGGTGGATCACCTCTGAGAGCCAAACACTTGGGTGGCTAACGTTGATCGAAGGAAGGAACCAAACCCGGTGGATTCAAGTTGAGCGAAAAGGATTGGAGGTGAACTTGTACACGAGGAAGCTCGGATCTTCAAGGTATGTTTCTTATTCATCTTTTTCGTTTAATTAATAATTGTGCATAAAGGGTGATCCGGGTATATGGTTTGTAAAAATTTTAAACTCTGATTTTTACACGTTTTCGCTTATTTTTGCAATTTGATTGCGTTCATGAATATTACAAACCTAACAAGAACTTCATGAAGAAGATTTTTTGTCTGATGATGACACGGAGGAAGAGGGAGATGAGGAGTATGAGTGTAAGTCCGATGGAGATATTATCTTTGAGGGATATGGAGAAGAAGAGTTAGAGATATAGAGGATATGGGATGAAGACTATTAGTTTGTATTTTGATTATTTGTTTGTGTTTGAATTTTGAACAATTGTGTGTTTGTTTAAACTTTGAAATTGGCTATATGTATGTGTTTAAACTTTAAACAAATGTCTTTATTATCTGTTTTATTGATTGTTTTGCTTTATATTATTGTTTTGTTAGAATAATGTAAGATAAAATATTAAAATTGACTTACAAAAAAAAATCCCGCCTAGGCCCCCCATGCGCTAGGCCCCCCACCGCCTCGCCTCACTTTAAGCGCCTTTTAGAACCTTGACACCCTTCTACCGTAAAAAAAATCCGAATATAAGAGTAGTTAAGTAGCGAAATCTTTTCTTCTTTCTCTCTATAATTTTCTCTCTCTAGAGTTTAAGTGAATTCGTAAGAAAATAATGAAGGAATGAGCTTCTATTTATAGAAAATGGACTACATAGTAACTAACTCATGAACGGTCCAGATTGATTTACTTTAATCTGACGGTCCATATTTAAAGCAAAATCTTTTAAATAAAATATAATATATTCTATTTATAATCTAATAAAACAAATAACTTTATAAAAGATTTTACTATGCAAACACCTTGTCGAGCACTTATCTGCAAACACTATGCATAATAAAATATAATATATTCTAATTATTGTCTAATAAAACAGATAGCTTTATAAAAGTATTCTATTTTATAATAAAAATGGAACCAAGTCCGGCGTATAGCACAAACAGGATATTCCGACAGAATAATAAAGACAGAATAATAGAAGAATGTCACCAAGTATAGGGTAGCCAAGGATATCTGAGTTATTCCAACAGAACAATAAAGAAATGGAATAATGAAGTTCTCTTCTTGAATACAAAAGAATAATATCCCTTACCGTAAAATAATACTTGATATAAGAGTAGTGAAGTGTAAGACCCTAATTTTATGAAATAAAAGTATTCAATTTTTCTTATAATTACTATTCAGGTAAATGGTTAAATTATAAAAGGTTAAAGTTAAGGGTGATATATGAATTTTTTTCAAAATACACAAGTGGTTATAAAATACTCATTTACGCTTGGTGAATATTAGTTTGGTCGTGGAATATTCTTTGCAGGGGAATATTCGTATGCACTGAGGTGCGACCGTTTATGGGCCCCATAATGTAAATAAGCGCTCGGATGAAGAAAACGACAAATTTGAGTTGTATATAAATAACTTGGTAGCGATTGTTACCATTAATCTTTGGAATACCCGTGGTTAAAACACATGTACTGCGTTGTTGCGACAATAAGACCGCAGTATTGCACCAATTATTGATTCTTACGTAAGAAGGCCTTACTCAAAAATTATTTTAGTAATTCTTTATTCAATATTTTATTTTGATTCAATAATTTACTGCGTTGATATTTTATATTATTGTTGTTTTAATTATCAACTTTGCGCGATATTTTCCATTATGAAATCAATAATTAAATAATACCTTATTTTAATAGGGTTATTTGATATCTATATAAGAGGAGTCTTATATCAGATATCTGAGATACGTGATAATTCCAATTAGTTGGAGAGTGCGCTCTTTTCTATAGAGATAGAAAAACTAGGGTTTAGCCAACCACCCTTCTTCTTGAAAATTCTTTTCTTTGGTGGATCACCTCTGAGGCCAAACACTTGGGTGGCTAACGTTGATCGAAGGAAGAACCAAACCCATTGATTCAAGTTGAGCGAAAAGGATGGAGGTGAACTTGTACGAGGAAGCTTCGGATCTTCAAGGTATGTTTCTTATTCATCTTTTTCGTTTAATTAATAATTGTGCATAAAGGGTGATCCGGGTATATGGTTTGTAAAAATTTTAAACTCTGATTTTTACACATTTCCGCTTATTTTTGCAATTTGATTGCGTTCATGAATATTACAAACCTAACAGTGGCATCAGAGCCAAACCTTTATGCAAATTATTAATTGTTTTAATTTAATATGTATATTGATATGTGTTTAGAACAATTTAATTGAGCATAATTTACTGTATAAATTTTTTTTTTTTTAAAAAAAAAAAAAGGAGCCGAAATTATTATTTTTTTCCTGCGGACTATTGAAAAGAAATGATTAAATGATTTCCTTGATTCGCGTCAACTCCTTTATTTATTCATTCACGTGAAAACTAGCATGCAGGAGGATTCGGCATATTATATATATATATATTATATATATAACGGTTTTATTATATATATATATATATATATATAATAACGGTTTTGTTTTATTATTATATATATATAATATTCTTAATAATTTTATTATTAAAATATAAAGTTTATTTTAATTTTAAAATTAAATTTCATGCTTAACTAATTAGAGTTGGAATTTGATTCCATGATAACTAATTGGAGTTGAAATTGTATTCCAACTTTCCTTAAATAAAGGAGTTTATTTAGATATGAAATAAGATTTCATATTATTCTAAATAAAAGAGTTTATTTATGAATAGGAAAAAGAGAATCAAGTATTTCCTTAAATAAAGGAGTTTATTTAGATATAAAATAAGATTTTATATTATTCAAAATAAAGGAGTTTATTTGTGAATAGGAAAAGAAAATCCGTGTTTCCTTTTATAAAGGAGTTTATTTTTTTTACATGGAATTGGATTCCATAATTAATTAAAATAAAGGAGTTTATTTTGATTAAAGATTTTGATTAAAATAAAATATTTTATTTTATTCAAAATTGGATAAATTAAAATAAAATAGTTTTATTTTGATTTAAATTTGGATTAAAATTAAGGAGTTTATTTTGATTCAAAATAGATTTTATACTAACTAAATTTGCCCATTAAATGATATCAATATATATATTGAATGTTTATTATTCATCGGATGAATGTTATGTATTGATGCGTATGGCGATATGTATGATAATAAATGAGATTGATTATGAACAATTGACCAATGTGATTGGATTTTATTTTAGTTGGATGCATGAATGTATGGGTTTTATTAAATGGGGTCTGCGTACCTACTTTCTCTAATTTTTTCTCGAATGTAAATTCTATCTCCCTCCTATGTACTTCCCTTATTTGTTGATCAAGGTTTTATTTATTTTAAATAGTTTTGTAATAGAATAGTTAGAATTAATTTTGAAAAATTGGAGATCGAGGAGCAAAGGGAGCGCTGAAGACCCGTTGTAATGGAGCAGGGTTTAAAATGTAATAGTTATATTTAAATATTATTTCTTGCACCCCTAGGGTTTGACCTTTTGGTTCACTTGGTGGCTCTAGTAGAACCAAACTAGAATAAAGTCCATAATCAATCCGGGGTAGAATATAGTATTCTATATGTGCATACTATACTATATATATATATATATATATATATATGCAAACATGCTTCGCATGTTTATTAATATAACGCGTATTTTATATATATATATGCATGAAATGCTAAACAAGATGAGACAATTTAATAATAAATCCTCAATTTTTATATTAAGTCCTAAGCGTTCAAAGATATTTGGAATATCGAGCGTTAAGCCTTCTAGCATGATAAAATTAATAGAGTATTAAATATTTAATATGAGTTTGTTATGTCACCACAAGGCAAGTATTAAGTATTTAAGATGTTAATTTATCACATTTGATGCTTATAAAGAAAATTGAACAATATTGTTTTGTTGTGTCACCACAAGGATGATATTTTTCTTTTTGAATATATGGAGTGCTAGGTCGGACTTAACTTGGATAATTTTGATTCGGATGTGCCACCACTCGATCAAAATAATCTAAGAGGTAAAAGAAAAGGAGTTGCATAGTTGATGTAATTGACAAAAGTTGTCTACCTATTTATTTATATATAGTTTGTTGTGTCACCACAAGGCTATATACATTTGAAATGGGATCCTTATTCTCTCTTTAAGAAATCTTTAATTAGATTTTGCCGAACTATATAAGTGAGGTAATATAGTTTGAAGAAAATAGTGGGAGATACCAATTTAAAACAAGACCTAATTTATTTTGGTAATTAATAAAAGAATGTATGTTAAAATGTTGTTAATTACAAATTCATTTACGAAATTTTATAATGTCTAAAATTACTATCACTACTGAAGTATTAGATGCTAAATTAACCGCACCAATTAAGCGGATTGGTTAAGGAATTTGAGAATAGTTCTCATGGTGAAAAGCTATCTTATGTCATTAATACGCTATCCTGCAGAATGGTTGCGAATGATGCCTCTGAGGAAGACATTGCTACTTTTAAAAAGTGGCAAGATGATGCACATTGGCTCGATGCATCATGCTCGCATCTATGAATAACGAGCTTGTTGTCGGCGTGAAACTATGGATGCTCCTACTATATTCCCGCACATCAAGCGAGTTGATGGTGAGGAAAGTAGGGGCGATAGATATCGAGATATCTAAGGAGCTCTTCCGATCTAGAATGGCGATGACACTATAAATGCAGACAAAAAGTTCTTAACATAATCAATTTGATTGATCAATTAGGATAACTTGGTTTTGTCGTGGATGGAGAGTTGAGCCAAGATTTGATCTTGCACTCACTCCCGGACTCCTTTCACAATTGTTGTGAATTTTCATATGAACAAGCTAGATATCGACTTGATTGATTTGCTTAACTATGTTGAAAATGTTGAGTCATTTTACAACCAAGAAAGACCATGTCTTCTTTGGTAGGGGCCAAAGGATCTTCTAAAAGAAGATTGATTTAAAGAAGGTAAGCGAGAAGGCGTAAACAAAGGATAATAAGAACAAAAGCGATATGGATAAGCAAAGGAGTTTGCTTCCTTTGCTATAAGCTGGACATTTGGAAAGAAATCGCAAGAAGCATCTTGCGAGAGGCTAACCAAAGAAGCTTAGTGAAGTTTTGGTTACAAATACAAATTTGTTCATGATTTAAAATATTTTTTTCTTTAAGTCGATGTTCTACTTGGGTATTGGATACCAACTTTGGTTATCATAAATATAGATTTATGAAAGGACCAAATAGTAGTAAAGCTAAACAAATATAAGTAATCCTATGTGTGGGAAATGAAGCAAAGGTTGCAACATTAGCCATAGAAACTTATAGTTTAAAGATCGCTTTACTGAAGCAAATCTATTAAGTCGATAAGTTGTTATTGTATTCAGGTTCTCGTTAAAAATATTATTTCCATTTTATTGTTGAATGATGAAATCTTTGGTATTATAATTAAGAACAATTGTTGTTCTATTTATAATAATAATGTTTTGTATAGAATGGAATATTACTAATAAATTTTGTATACTTGACTTACATGAAAATAATTTTGCATATTGAACAAATTAGTATAAGAAAAGGAGATGATCATTCAAAGAGTTGAATGTGTGTATTTCTTTGAATACAAGTATGAATTATTTGAAAGGTTCAAAGAATTGAGAAGTGAAACAAATTGACAATGTATTAAGATTCTTTGATTAGATCAAAGAATAAATACTTGTGAAATAAGTTTCTAGATCATCTCAAATGGTTTTCTCATAATGGGCGCCTCTCGATACATAATAATTGATTGATGTATCCGAAATAAAAATCGTACCTTGTTGGACATAGTGCGGTCCATAATGATTTTACCGACATTCCAAAGATCCTTACGGGATAATGTCCTAGAAATGGTCGACATATCTACGAAAAATGGTAACCTCAAAATCCGGTCCTAAGACTCCATAAAAGTTATGGACGGGAGGATTCCTAATCTTAAGTATGTTAAGTTAAGGAGTTGTCCAACTTATGTGAAAATGTTTGAAGGATAAGCTTGGGACAAGATTTGACATGCTCTGATTTGTGGGACATCCTAAAGTAAGTTTAGGGTAAATGTTCTATAATCCTACTTAGCAAAAGGTGTTTATTGAAAACACGTTTCCTTCTACAAGATAAAGGTGTTTATCATTGAAGGGGCTAATGGGAGGATAATAGATCTTGAAGAGTTCAAGAACCACAAAATACTATAAGTCAAATAAGAGGAACACAGTAGATAGACCTATTGTACCACAACCAGATCGTAAATGCGAATAGTCACCAAGATACACAGGAGGTATGGATTCATCATGGATGATGATGATGAGATGCATGCATCATAGAAGATGATGATCCGAGTTACATACGATGAGGTAAAGAGTTCTAGTGTGTACAAAAGGGTCGATTGGGAGCGTCTTGAAATTTCTAGTATTATATGTTGATATACTACGGATAAGGAATGACATACCAATGCTACAATCGGTAAAGATAAAGTTGTCTAAACATTCCTCCATGAATGATTTGGAAGAGTATCTTAATTGGGGATATAAATCTATATAGATAGATTTAAGAGGATGCTCGACTTAACCCAAGAACGTATATTCATTTGATGCTAAAGTCGTTTAGCATGGCAAACTCTAAGAGATGTCTCATGTCGATGAGCTATGGAGTGTATCTCTCTTAATAGTCCCCACGGACTCTAAAAGAGAGGTCGCATGAGTGATGATCATCAATGCATGCAATGAAATGTCACGAGACACGATGTTGATCACCATATTATGGAGAAGTTCACTATAGTCGGTGAAAAACATCTTAAAGTGCTTAACCCAAGGCACTAAGGATGTGATCATATTCATGGTGGGTCTTAATTAAAACTAGAGGGCTTAACAGACTCAAGTTTTTCGAGACGGCACCAAGACAGACGAAAAAATCCACTTTAAGGTAAAGGTTACCTTGGGCCCGAGGTGGTGCGATGAATTGAAAAGGTTCCAAACAAAGAAAGAGTTCTTTGGTTTAGTGATAAAGACAAAGTATATAGCTATAAATGAAGGCTGCAAGTTGATTGTTTGGATTAAAAGTTCATTACTGAAACTAGGAATAGTTCTAAGTCTCATCTTGGATCTAAACATGTGTTGTGGCACTTTCATTTGATTATTAGAATTATTGAAGATGGGAAATCACTATAGAGATAGTGGACTCTCATGAACAACATTACATATCCATTAACTAAAGCTTATCCAACAAAGGGATAATCGTCACTTAGAGAAGAAGAGTATGAGATACTATGACGATTGGCTTTTAGTGCAGTGGGAGATTGAAAGTAGTATGCACACAAGCCGATCATGTTTGATGATAAAGCATATACTTTGTAACAATCTTATTCATTTATTAATAAAAAGTATTAATTTATTAAAGGCTTTTAATTATCTACACGATCTTTGTTTTATAATATGTGATAAACCTATAGTTTTAAGCAATGCTTTTAGAATAATGATGATGATCATTCTAATGAGATCTAAATTCTTAAAAGCTTAAAACTAAAATAGTTCCCAATCGTTGGATTACTAAATTGGGGATTAAGTAAATCCGGATAGATTGAATACATCGTTGCTTGCTTCATTGGATGAGGATGATTGATCTCGTGATCATTTGTGTGGAGACACTAAAGCAATTATGTAAGTGCTTATTAGAGAATAAGTTCATTTGAGCGTTGGCTCGCTAAGGAATACCTAATGGAGTTTTACTTGCACTTATCAATAGAAATTCACGTAGTGATAGTAATCTAAGTGATCCTTGGACTTGAGATCATCATAGTATCTTGTGTATGATGAGTTATACTTTGACTTATTCCTTAAGACCCTTAGGGTATATCAAAGGGTATGCTTGGGTATAATAAGTTGTACGTGGAGATAATGTATGATCAATAAAGAATCTACCACTTATTAAAAGAAGAGAATGTCTATGTGATTCGATAAATGACAACCCAAAGTAGTCCTTGGCGGCGAGAATGAAATTAGAAAGGAGTTTCTAATTTGCATTATTTGGAGTTGTGCATTTAAGAGTCGAAATACATATAATTAAATAAAATAAGACTTGACAAAGAATTCCATGTCTTATATTTAATTGGGACATTGTATGGTGGAAGGATTGAATTGTCACGGTAACTATTTACTCAAAGGTTCTTTTATGATTAATGTTGAAATCTATATTATCCGGAAAGTCGTTGATCGCTAGGAAGGCTTATCCCTATTGTAGAATAAATATTATTTATTTAAATAAATTAATTGTTTAATTTATTTATTTAAATAAGATTAGAATTGTTCTAATTGATTTATTCACAACCTGGTTTAATATGGAGAACCCAAAGGGTCACACCATAAAAGAAAGAATAATTAATTAAGAAGTTAATGGCATAATCGTAATAATATGTTATGTATATTTAATTTAATCTATGGTGATAGAATAAATTAAATAGCTTAATATTTATTATTTAATATTTTAGAAATATTAAATATAAATTAATAAGAGGAGTCTTATTAATATTATTACAATTATTATTATTATTTTAATTTCTAAAAGAGTTTAGGAATTAATTTAATATAAGTACTCTCATTTATTCCTAATTGATTAGGAAGGAAAATTAATTAAAGGAGTTTAATTAATTATCCCTAATAAGATTAGGGAGCCCATTTAATTAAAAGAGTTTAATTAAATAATACCTTATTTTAATAGGGTTATTTGATATCTATATAAGAGGAGTCTTATATCGGATATCCGAGATACTGTGATAATTCCAATTAGTTGGAGAATCGCTCTTTTTCTATAGAGATAGAAAAACTGGGTTTAGCCAACCACCCTTCTTCTTGAAAATTCTTTTCTTTGGTGGATCACCTCTGAGACCAAACACTTGGGTGGCTAACGTTGATCGAAGGAAGGAACCAAACCCGTGGATTCAAGTTGAACGCGAAAAGGATTGGAGGTGAACTTGTACACGAGGAAGCTTCGGATCTTCAAGGGTATGTTTCTTATTCATCTTTTCGTTTAATTAATAATTGTGCATAAAGGGTGATCCGGGTATATGGTTTGTAAAAATTTTAAACTCGATTTTTACATCGCCGCTTATTTTGCAATTTGATTGCGTTCATGAATATTACAAACCTAACAAGAACTTCATGAAGAAGATTTTTTGTCTGATGATGACACGGAGGAAGAGGGAGATGAGGAGTATGAGTGTAAGTCCGATGGAGATATTATCTTTGAGGGATATGGAGAAGAAGAGTTAGAGATATAGAGGGATATGGGGATGAAGACTATTAGTTTGTATTTTTGATTATTTGTTTGTGTTTGAATTTTGAACAATTGTGTGTTTGTTTAAACTTTGAAATTGGCTATATGTATGTGTTTAAACTTTAAACAAATGTCTTTATTATCTGTTTTATTGATTGTTTTGCTTTATATTATTGTTTTGTTAGAATAATGTAAGATAAAATATTAAAATTGACTTACAAAAAAAAATCCCGCCTAGGCCCCCCATGCGCTAGGCCCCCCCTGGCCGCCCGCCTCCCGCCTAGCGCCTTTTAGAACCTTGACACCCCTTACCGTAAAAGAACTGAATATAAGAGTAGTTAAGTAGCAGAAATCTTTTCTTCTTTCTCTCTATAATTTTCTCTCTTTAGAGTTTAAGTGAATTCGTAAGAAAATAATGAAGGAATGAGCTTCTATTTATAGAAAATGGACTACATAGTAACTAACTCATGAACGGTCCAGATTGATTTACTTTAATCTGACGGTCCATATTTAAAGCAAAATCTTTTAAATAAAATATAATATATTCTATTTATAATCTAATAAAACAAATAACTTTATAAAAGATTTTACTATGCAAACACTATGCAGGCACTATGCAAACACTATGCATAATAAAATATAATATATTCTAATTATTGTCTAATAAAACAGATAGCTTTATAAAAGTATTCTATTTTATAATAAAAATGGAACCAAGTCCGGCGTATAGCACAAACAGGATATTCCGACAGAATAATAAAGACAGAATAATAGAAGAATGTCACCAAGTATAGGGTAGCAGCGTGATCTGAGTTATTCCAATGAACAATAAAGAAATGGAATAATGAAGTTCTCTTCTTGAATACAAAAGAATAATATCCCTTACCAGTAAAATAATACTTGATATAAGAGTAGTGAAGTGTAAGACCGAATTTTATGAAATAAAAGTATTCAATTTTTCTTATAATTACTATTCAAGAAATGGTTAAATTGATAAAAGGTTAAAGTTAAAGGGTGATATATGAATTTTTTCAAAATACACAAGTGGTTATAAAATACTCATTTACGTAGGTGAATATTCGTTTGGTCGTGGAATATTCTTTCATGTCTGGGAATATTAAATGCGACAGTGCAACCATTTATGGGCCCCATAATGTAATAACTGCTGTGGATGAAAAAAACGACAAATTTGAGTTGTTTATAAATAATTCGGTAGCGATTGTTACCATTAATCTTTGTTGGAATACCCGGTGGTTAAAACACAAGAATACTGGCGTTGTTGCCAAGATGATTACCAAGTATTGCACCAATTATTGATTCTTACGTAAGAAGGCACTACTCAAAAATTATTTTAGTAATTACTGTTCAATATTTTATTTTTGATTCAATAATTTCTGCGTTGATATTTTATATTATTGTTGTTTTAATTATCACTGCACAGTATTTTCCATTATCAAATCAATAATTCATATTATTTGAATAATATTATTAGATAGCATTATTGGCAATGTCTAGAAAATTCTCTCTAAGGAGAGCTTTGGTCACCTAATTGCGCGCCAGTAAGGAGAAATCCTTATTGGAAAGCCCCCTCTTTCCTGGGAACTGCCTGGTTGTCATTATAGTGATTCTGTAATATTATTTGTGAATAATTAATTATTGATTTATATGATGAGGAAAATATTCATTTTATGTGGATATAGATGGAGAAAATTTTTAAAGTGACAATTGTTGAAAATCGATATTTTATCTTTTCTGATAAAATAATATTTTATTATTTTATTATATTATTATAATATAATAATGGTGATATTTTTACAATGAATGTGGGATATATGAGTATATGAGGAGGAAGAGTTTTTTGTTGCAAAAGTTGTTTAAAACATGTTAAACATGTTGGCGGACCCATTCTTGGTCGAATTTGATTATAGCACAGAAATCGTCTGTATGTGGATTTGGTCAATTTACATTTGGAATTTGGAAAAACTTTCTTCTGCAAAGTTGTAGAGAATTGAATTTCCTATAAAAAAGTGCAAGATTCGAATTTTCTGATAAAAAGGCTATTTATTATGAATTATTGAAGTTCTGAAGTTCCGAAATAATTGATTTTTGGAAGTTTAAAATATTTTAATTAAGAAAAACGTTTTTGTTGTTTTTGGAACATGTGTGGCTGATTTGTTGACCAAAGAAGTGGTGCGTAGGAATTTAATTTGGTTTCTTTTTCTAACCAAATTATAGTTGATTTATGAATATTACTCTGGAGATTAAAACTATATATTGATTATATTATCATATATAACATTTTTATAACCCTGATATTGAAATTCTCTTTCACTGGAGTGTAAAGAAGGGTAGATTATTGGTATGATCATGACTAGGGTTCTCTTTGGCCAATAGTGAAAAGTTGAATTGTGACTGGTATAATCATGATCGTTGAATTTATAATTGAATATCTTTAGCTTAAGTGCAAAGGTGAATTGATCAACATGGTTATAATTATTGTTTATATAAATTCTGAAATGATTATATATTTCTTTGAGATATGAATATCTTTGGCAAAGATGACTTATTGATGAATATCTTTGGCCCATAGTCATGTAGATGAATGATTTCGATGAATATCTTTGGCGTGTAGTGCAAAGATGGTTGCATTGATGAATATCTTTGGTCCGTAGTGCAAAGATAAATTTATTAGTATGATTATGAACATGAATCGTGATTTGGTATAACCATGATCTTTGATGTTTCAGTGATGAAAATTATCTTTGTCCCGGATGAGAAAAGAATTTAGAACAACAATTACGATTATGAGTTATACATGTGATTGTGGGCGAGAATTGTTGATTGATGTTACGAGGATAAAACATTGTTGGTGGACTTTTAACATGGAGAAGATAATAGACTTTATAGTCTATTTGACTCTTCTAATGGATTGCTTCATTCACGCAACTATGGTTGATAAGTTTTATCATCTACCATATGTTCTAAATCTCTGATTTATTACTGTTGAAGGCTATTGATAATTTATTTATCTTTAGTCATGATATTCTTTACTAAGCTAGTTGTGCTCACCCTTTTGCTTCACAATTCTTTTCAGGTAATAAGAGTGTAGCTGGGTCGAGCGGGGGAATAACAGGGGAATAGAACGGTGGTCTATAGATGTTGAAGGTGAGGTGAATTTAACTTGGAAGGGTGTTTTACCACTATCATACAAGATGTCTCATGACATACAACCTCGAGTCATCATAAGACAAGGTTGTGCTCATCCACTTGCTGAGTATATTTACAAGCATTACCTATATAATCTTGGTGTTTGTTAGGAGTATAATGCCCAATTAGAGACAGTGGAGATAATGATATGTCAAGAGAAGACTCACCATTGGGAAGAATATGATAGTAATCTTCTCGTTTTTCTTTGGGGTCTATTGGGTCAACCAAGGATAATTTTGTGGGCATATGATATCTATAATAACCTAGACGTATGGCCTCCTATGTACGAAGGTTTTCTTGAACACTTCCCAAAGATTCTAATTTCTAAAACAGTTTTTGACTATACCTTTTTGTAAGGTGTCATTGTGACGTGTTATCTAAAGGTTGGGATGAGAGTCACAGTTGGTATATATTTGTATTTAAACTCACAGTTTATGTATTGTTGTATTTTGCACGACAATTGTAGTAATAAAGTTGTAGTTGTTTTCTGTACCATGTATTTGGCGACTCAGAATGGGTTGGATGGAATGCACCTATTTTGGGGTCGTCACATGAAATAGCAGAAAACTTTTCTTCTATCTCTCTATAGTTTCTCTCTATAGTTTCTCTCTCTAGAGTTCAGTTAATTCGTAAGAAAATAATGAAGGAATGAGCTTCTATTTATAGGAAAATGGAATGCATAAGAATTAATCCATGAACGGTCCGTATTGATTTACTTTAATCGACGATCCATATTTAAAGAAAAATCTTTTACATAAAATATAATATATTCTATTTATATAAAAATATTTTTACTACGCAAACACTATCGCAGCACTATGCAAACACTATGCATAATAAAATATAATATAATCTATTTATAGAATAACTTTAATAAAGTATTCATTTTTATATAAAAAGATTTTACTATACAAAACACTATGCATAATAGAATATAATATATTCTATTTATAGAATAACTTTAATAAAGTATCATGTTTTATATAAAAGATGTTTCTATTTTATTACGTTAATAATACGAATAAAACAAAACTTCTAAATCAACAATAATTGAATCAAATAATGTGAGATCTATGCAAACAACTATCAGCAATAATTGAACAAAACTAAGTGACTTCTCACATAAATATCAATAATCAATACCGCGTAATACTACTTGTCTGACAACAACGCGACATCTTTGTACTTTACTACCGAAGTAGTTCAACAAAGATCAATTCGGTAAAACTTCCGCCGTTATTTTCAATAAAATATTTTTGTCGTTTTCTCGATCCGATAATAATTCCGTTGTGGGGTCCACTAATGATTGTGTTGTCATTTAATATTTTCTCTGCTTAAAACGAATATTCCCACCAATCGAATATAATATGACAACTTGCATACTTTGCAAAATTTATAAATATTACCCACAACTATAACATTATCTCAAATTCACACCATAATATAAAAAAATTATTTCGAGAAAATTAATTCTTTATTCATAAAATCTGGGGTTTCACAATCTCCCCTCCTTATGAAATTTCGCCCTCGAAATTTACGTACGTACCTGGTATGCCGAACATGTGAGGATACCTTGACTTCATTTCAGATTCTAACTCTTGAGGTATAACCCTTGAGTGTTGGATACGATTCTTCTTATCCAAGATTTTAACACGAGATCTCATACGTTAAATCATCCGCTATCTCGTCCGATTCTAAATTAATAATGTGGTTCGGGTCATCCACATATTTACGTAACATTGATATGTTAAAAACGCGTTATGAGCACGCTGACATACTTGGCGGTAAAAGCAGTCTATAAGCCACGCTTCCTACTCAATCGAGGATTTCAAATGGGCCAATTAAATCAAGGTTGAGATTTCCTCTCTTCAAAGAACTCTTTAACTTCTAGAATAACGCCTCTTGAACCTTCTTCTTCACATTCATCGATTCGTATATAGCTTGGCGTCTTTAACTTTATCGATTAAAGTCGATTTTACTCATATATTCGTTATCTTCACGTGGGTCCTAGAGTCTTTAACTCTATCTTCATCATTTGCAAGTTATACTGAAATGAGTCTTTGTGTTAACAACATCGCACTTATAACGATACGATCTTCTACTCAACACGCCGCCTATCACGTTCGCCCTTCCACGATGATATTGAATAATACGATCGTAATCTTCAACAGCTCGAGTCAACATCTTTGGCGCATATTACGTTCGTTTTAGTTGAAAAAATATTTTGAGGGTTTAAGAAATGGGTTTTGTACCGGGGTTAATACAAAATTCGATTTCACGCTCTGGGGTAGGCTAAAAAGTCTTCAGGAATACGTCAAGAGATTTATTAATGATAGAAATATCATTCAAAACTGTTACTCTCATCCAAGACTTGGATAGTACGTCACATTGATACCAACTGTGACTTCTATCCCTTAACCTAGATAGCACCTCACAATGATACCTATCAACTTGTCATTGTCATTCACGACGTCGCCTACAGAAAGTCTGGCTTCGGTGCATTCTACACCAGGAAGTCATCAACAAAAGGATCGGGGCTCTTTTCTTATGGCTTGATATGACAATGATTGAATTTAGTGGTTTGGTTGTTTTAATTCGCATAATAGGTTGGTTAGGAATATGAAAGTTAACAACCTTACGAAAAACATGATGAGTAGTTAACCAATCGTTTCCAAAAATCACATCAAAGGCAAGTATTTTCAAAGAGACAAGATCGACACGTAACGTGAAAGTGTTGATTTGAACAAGATTTATAAATAGTGGAGGTAACGAAGGTTTCTCCGAACTGAGTTTAAACAGATATATCAAAGTCTAACTTCTCCGTAGTTAACTTCAAACATTGAACACAACTAAGTGAAATAAAAGAGTAAGTAGAACTGGTATCTAATAAGGTATAAACTTCGCAAGAGTTTATCATTAACTTACCCGTAATAACTTCGTTCGGGTTCCTCGACAAACGCTCTCACTTAAACTACTGGATTTGACTTTTCTATAGGGTACATTCCACCCTTAAGTGCTTCGTCCCATTCCTAATCCATGATTTGAATCATTATTCTCCGATCCATATTGAATTGGGGTTGACCGCTATGCACAGGGTAATTCCGAATTCGATGTTGGATTCTCCCAATTGTTGTCCAAAAAGTGAAATCTATTTCATCTATTTTGGATTTATTGGATCGAACGTCTTTTTCTACAATATCAACGCGTCGTGCGGCTTTTACCCATGCATCCTCTATTCTTATTCATTTATTTGTTTCTTCTTTCATCAGAATTTTGATCATAGCATTATTAGATTCTAGCTCTAATATCTTATACTCGACAAAGAGTGCTTCGCTTTCAAGTATCGCATTTATCGTAACACAATTTTGAATTGTTACATCTCTTTTGCTTCACGACCATCACCGTCGTTCTTCAAATTTCTGCTTCTTCTAACTCATGAATACGATTTTGCAATTCTACATTTTGATCATAAAGTTCTTCTAATAAATTCTCCTCGTGTTCCTCTTCTTCCTCTTCTTCCTCACTCTCAAATTTACTACCTCTGCGACTACTATCTCGTGTAACTATCAATTCTTCACTCACCACATGGATATCTTTAATCCCTTCTTTGCCTGACATCACATTATCCTGGTTGGTGATTAGAGGTGTCTCCACGATCTCATGTGCTTCATTGCTTATCTCAACATTTTCGGATGCCATTTTCAAATATTGCCACAAAACCAGGGTTAATTAATATATCACATATTATCTCTATACTCTGACCAACCAATTTAAATACCAAATAAACTTAGGTATGTCATACTAGCGAAGGAATTCCCTCTCTCCCTCCTAGTTCTATTCTCACATCTGGCAGGATCATATCCTAAGCTTTGATACCAAACCGTGACGCCCCAAAACAGAATACATCACCCATCTTGGGTCGCCAGGATACATGGTACAAATTCAAATACAACTTCCTAATACCAATTTGCCGGTACAATACGACAAAAACATAAATTGTGAGTTTGAATACAAATATTATCTACTAGAGATTAAACAAACTCAAAAGGAGTCCTCATTACAATTATTATCACACTATTTCATGTAATAGTGAGGACTACTAATGCTATCCTCTCGGACCATCACTCCGCTTCCCGACTCGTCCCAAATATATTCTCATTTTCCGAAGAGAACAAAGTGAAGAAAGGGTGAGCTCAACTAGCCTAGAAGAAATATTATGACTAAGATAATGCGAATAAATTATCATTAGCCTCCAACAATGTTAAACCGATAAAATACAATAGACATCAAATTTAATCTGCAATGAACAAGCAATCCATTAAAAGAGTCAAGTAGAGAATAGAATCTACTATCTTTTATGATTTAAAAAGTTTTTCATCACTTTTATCGCTGAGACTCAGCTCAATAAATAATCCACATCATTAAATCATCCCCGCACTACGTGCCAAGGATATTCTTTAGTATCCGCAATTACGAATTATCCATGCACTACGTGCAAAAGATAATCGTGTTTTCATCAACGGTCCTGATCATGCCATAAAACAATTCATCTTTGCTCCCTTAGCCGAAGAGAATCCATAGCCATAATCATACCAAAAACTGTCCATCAATACACTACGGGCAAATGAGGACTTTTAATTTTCACATCACTTGTAACATTACGGTCATGATTATACCGAATAATCCTCGGTCATAATCATACCAAATCCATCTACGCACTACAAAAGCCATGTATGACTTTCAACATAACATAAACATGAGGATGATGACAATGATATAAGAATTCAATTAAACAAGTTCAAAAATTAATTTGTCCAGGAACCAATAATGTCCAAATTGTCAACATGATACTTCTTTGTAGAATAAAATTCAAGAATGCTCGGAAGAATATTTTCATGAAAATCTTTGGATGAAGCGCTTGAAATATCGAGGATATTCCACTAATTTCATGGAGTATAGAAGTCAAAATTTTAATCAACTGAGTATAATACCGAATGGAATAACAAAAGATATCACCATGCATGCGGTACTTCGCATAGTCGGTTATTCCAACAGAATAATAATAACGGAACCAGGTCAGGTGAAATTCACAATTTACGGGATGTTCAACCGTAATAATAAATGCGGAATAATAAATGATGGAACCCGGTCCCACAGATAGCATGACGGGATATTAGATAGAATAATAAAAAAATGGAACCAGTCCTCCAGATAAGACATACGAGGATATTCCAGGCGAATAATAAAGACGTAATAATAGAAGAATGTCACCAAGTATAGGGTAGCCCATGTATCTGAGTTATTCCAATGAACAATAAGGAAATAGAATAACAGAAGTTCTCTTCTTGAATACAAAAGAATAATATCCTCACTGTAGTAAATAATACTTGATATAAGAATAGTGAAGTAGCGAGAAAACTTTTCTTCATCTCTATAGTCTCTCTATAGTTTCTCTCCGAGTTCAAATTGAATTCGTAAGAAAATAATGAAGGAATGAGCTTCTATTTATAGAAAAATGGAATGCATAAGAATTAATCCATGAAACGGTCTGATTGATTTACTTTAATCTGACGATCCATATTTAAAGAAAATCTTTAAATAAAATATAATATATTCTATTTATATAAAATATTTTTACTATGCAAACACTATCGCAGTACTATGCAAAACACTATGCATAATAAAATATAATATAATCTATTTATAGAATAACTTTAATAAAGTATTCATTTTATATAAAAAGATTTTACTATCGCAAAACACTATGCATAATAGAATATAATATATTCTATTTATAGAATAACTTTAATAAAGTATCATGTTTTATATAAAAAGATGTTTCTATTTTATTACGTTAATAATACGAATAAAACAAAACTTCTAAATCAACAATAATTGAATCAAATAATGTGAGATCTTGTCAAAGAACTATTGTAGCAATAATTGAACAAAACTAAGTGACTTCTCACATAAATATCAATAATCAATACCGCATCTTTACTATGCAACAACGCCAGTATTCTTTGTACTTTTACTACCGAAAGTAGTTCAACAAGATCAACCAGAAAACTTCTGCCGTTATTTTCAATAAAATATTTTTGTCGTTTTCTCAATCCGACAATAATTCCGCTGTGGGGTTCACCAATGATTGTGCCGTCGTACGAATATTTCCTATTTAAAACGAATATTCCCCGACCAATCGAATATAATATGACAACTTGCATACTTTGCAAAATTTATAAATATTACCCACAACTATAACATTATCTCAAATTCACACCATAATATAAAAAAAATTATTTCGAGAAAATTAATTCTTTATTCATAAAATCTGGGGTTTCACAATTCTTACATCAACTTTGATGTGAACTTTTCTTCCCTTCCTTTGCCGCCTGTGTGGTATATGATAATTTCTTTACTTCATTTTGAAATAGAATTGAAAATTTATTTCTTTTTTAATTGGCTTCTCTTGAATGCTCAAAAAGTTGTATTTCAACATAAGGTCTGTCAATTTACATTTCGTTGTTAACAAGTATCCAAAAAGTCTATCATCTGTTGATTTGAGGAATTTTATTTTCTAATTTAGAAACATTGAAGAAGTACTGAACCAGTCTCTAGGGCCATGCTTGTTTGCAAGGATACCATTTGAGATTTGATTATTAATCCTAAGTCCTTTGTTTGTTTTAAAAATTAAATTATTAGTCTAAGGGTAACAAAATGGCTTGGAATGGATGACTAGATAATACCATGTCCAACTAAGTAATATAATCACAATCATTTGGGATTAAAAATTTGTGGATAAAATTAACCTTTACCTTTTTAAAAGAAAAAAAAATTGGTATCATCTTATTCTATCTATCTATATACTCACATTACCAAGAGTACGATCTTAGTTATTTCTGGTCCAAATCATAAGTTTTTACCCAATCTTTTAAATAATCCTGGACAAAACAAACATAACTTGAGATTATTTCAAGTTATCTCCCATGAATAATCCCATTCATGGGATAACTTGAAATAACATGGGACAAAACAAACATACATGAGATTATCTCATAGTTTCCGAACCACAAGTAATGACTCAAGAATTGGTGTAAATCACAGGTTTTTTTTTTTAATTTTACTCAAATTTATTTGATGATCAGTATTATATTTTGCCGGTAACTATAGTTTTCTTTGATATTCTATTAGGCTAGGCTATCATAGTTTTCAAACCATGAATCGAAAAATTGTGAACCATGAATCATGAATCATGAATCAAATTGTAGGGTTTAGTGTAAGGTGCAAATAGATAATTATAATCTCTATAACACGATTTATTAAACAAGAAACCACAACTTAGCTCTAGTGCAAAGGTTGTCTTACAACAGGATTGTATCATCTAAATAAATGGTAAGAAAAATGCCTTTGTGACAAGAAATGTGGGTCCGCATCTTACAATAGTTTTACACGTGCACCGCGTTGGTTTCAATTTAATGTACTGATTCTGTTTGGGATCTAGCCTTCTTTTCCTTCATACATGTGATGTGTATGCCAGCGAGTGAATCTCGTCCAGATTTGTTGATTCTTTACTTTATAGTTTGGAGTCAATTGGTGTTGTTTGTCTTCTCTGATTGCGGAAGATTCAGCGTCCCAATTTAGGCGAGTCTATGTTTTGATTTGATTCCACGGTTTTGGTGGGGAGCAAGGGGTAAGAAGATTCTTTGACTTTGGAGTTTAAGATGGTTTGCTACTCTGTGGAAGATATGAGCTGGGAGAAATTTTATTCCTTGCAATTGTTTAAGGATATAATGTGCTTTCAAGACTCTCTGGACCTCTTTGTTGGGCGCTGTTAGAGGGGTGACTGCTTTTGATACTCATAGGGATAGTCCTTTGTGGAGGATTTTTTATTGGCTTCCTCTTTTGCTTCGATTTGTTCTGAGGACACTTGTCAGCTTCTATAGTACCTTCTTTCTTCCTTGTTAGATTTCTTCTTTTATCTACAATAAATGTGTTCTTAATTCAGAATTTTAATTTTTTGGAAGCATACAGGTACATGTGTTTTGTAGTTGTGTGCCACTTATATTTCATAGTTTTCTCTGCTAGCAATTTTTCTTTCTTCCTCCTTTTTTTGGGGGGGATGGGGTGGGGGTGGGGGTGAGGGTGAAGGGGTTGAAAGTAGGTTTGAAAAGCCGAAAAGGAGTTAATTGATTCTACGGAATGCTATAAAAAAAAACAATCATCAATTAGAACAGTCAAATGCTATGCACTCTTGAATACAACATACAATTTTATACTCCAATATGTTAACCATTTTAAGAAGACTTGACAGAAAATGAGGGTATAAGCTTTGGTAAACCATATTGAGTAGGTTAGTATATATTATTTCTTTTCTTCTATTAAATAATATATACAAATCTTTTTTAAGTTAACGTTTGTTATTCTGCTCTTATAGTAGGTTTGAGGTTGTAGTTTGTAACAGTATCATGATTATGTATACTCTCCACTGTATAAAATCTTCCAATTTCTTGAATCACTACTTTTTTATGAGTATTCTTTTCTTGATCATGTAGTTACTATCATGGAAGCCTGAATAAATTATAAATTTTGTGTCATGAAGAGGTATATTCTCCCATCTCTTCTTTTCCTGTTGTTTTTTATTGACTTGCATTTCTTATTTTGAACACACCAACTATATTGCGTGTGGCTATATTGCCCAATTGGTTGGGTTCATAGGAATTTTGGTTGCTATAATGCTAGTATAACTATAGTTCTGGAAAATTCACAATTTATTATTTAAACATTTCTTTCTTTATATACATTTCTTTTTTAATTTCATAACTATTTGACTGATTTATGTCTATATGTTTTTTTGATTTGCAGATAGAGTTTTTCTAGAAGGTCAATAACCACAAGGTTGAAGGTTTTAATTAAGCATTTTCTTAGGATATAGATTTCAGACTTTCAGCTTTTTGGATTATATAATTTGGTTTTGTGATACTTAGATTATTTAAGCAACTGTTTATTTCAGTGAATCTACTATTTTTTATAAGATAATTACTTTTTATTTTAAATGTTTATTGCCTTTTGTTTCTTATATTATATACATGTGTAAAGTTGATTTAAAAAGCACACTAAATGTATTATATTTTTTATTAAAATTGTTAATGTAACAATACATTTTGAATGTCAAACAACTTAATATGACCACCACATCATCACGATTTATAATTATTTATTGACAAATAATATTTGGTCAATGAAAATTAAAATTTAATAACGAATAATATTAACTCTTTAGAATTAATAGTATTGTCATTATATATATTCATTTAGTTATGACAATTGATCTTGTCACAAATATTAATTATTTGGTGACAAGTTATGCCGTCATATATCATTTAGTGATTACTTTTAATTTTGTAACTATTAATAGCTCTTTATGCGACGAGTTCTATTGTCACCATAAGTGTTCAATTAGCGACAGAGAAAAATGTGTCATAGAAATTAACTCTTTGGTGACAAACTATATCGTCACTATTATATATTCATTTAGTCACAACAAATAATTTTGTCACTATTATTAACTCTTTCTGTGACTAGATGTATCATCACCATAAGTATTCAATTAGTGACATTGAAAAATGTGTCCTAAAAAATAACTCTTTGGCGACAAATTATTTTCTAATATTATTTAAAATATGAAATGACAACGATATAATTGTCATGTTAAATATAGTATTAGGTGACGAATTATTCTGTCGTCATTTATTTTCTTATTTTTGGTGACGATAAACACAAAAACATGATGAAAGAATAATCATAAATATGACAATATTGTCGTCATTAAAATTAGATAATTTAAATAGAGTAACATATTTTCGTCACTAAAACAATATCATTTAATGACGAAAAAAGATTTTCGTCATTTAATGCACTAAATTTTGATGACGAAACATAATTTAGAGTGACGAAAGTTTCATTCAAATAGTAACGCTATTAAAAGTAATTAATTATAGTGACAATGGTGTAGATCGTCACTATAAGTTAAAACATTTAGTGACGACATCAAATATTGTCAAATAAACCTAATACCACGCTCATACGGTGACGGTCTTTGTGACGATTAACACTAATCACCAAATGTTTTAGTGACGAAAAATGAATTTTATGTGACAAATTTTAGCGTCATTTTTTGTGTAATTTCTTGTAGTGTAACCAGTTTTTTCTGCTGTGCAAAAATGTACTAACATCAGTAATGGACCTCTATTCAATTGCAATTTGCAATCTGCAATTTGAGCAGCGATCTCTTCCTGCTTAAATAACTCTTTTCAGATATGTTGTGGAACACTTAATTTTATGGGCTATTTGGAAATTCCCAAGCTAATTACTTGATGTGCCCAGCATCAAGGGAAAACAATTTAATGGCCACCAAGGTTGAAGCTATTCAAGGTTCAATGGGGGCCATGGTTATCAAATCTTTAAAAGTTTCAGCTACTTGAACATTGCTTTAGATGTTTTGACACGTGTAAGTTAGCTGGCCTCTCCAACCTCTTAAATATTCTCTAAGCTTGTGTAGGGTTATACTCATGAAAGAAACATACGTCTTTACTCGCATTTACTAATCGAAATAAAAATGTTATCACACTTGAAAATTCCAAGTCACTTATAGTAATTGATATGTGTGATGAAATGACTTTCGACTCAAGTTTTAGTGGTTACTTACTCTTTACCTTAAACAATTTTATTATTTTTCAATGATAAGCTCTTTACATTATTTAATGAATGAAGATCTCACAGGGTCGAGTTGGTGTATGAGAAACACTTACCAGTAAACAAAGCTCGTTAATGACAACATTGCCATTATTGTACATCTAGTGAATGCTATTTCAAATAGAGGAATTGATTGCACTGTCAATATGAAAGAAGAAAAACCATTAAATAGTTAGACTGCTAAGAAAATACTATGAAATAGAGAAGTGAATGTATATAGAGTCGGCATCTTAACACATTTAGCTCAGAAATTTGTGTACACAAGTTCTTGTATTCCTCAAAAGGAGGTTGAAACATCAAGCTCAAGTATAATTAATAAACAATAACAGAAAAGGTTGAAAGATGGAATAGTACTGCATGAAGCGACAATCACCCAACAACTTAAAAGTATCTGCAAGTCGTGAATATAAATATTGCTATAGACTATGACATGTTTTTAGGACTAAGATATTATGTAAACATATTATGAGTAGCAGGGCCGAACACAAGAACGGACCAGTGGCGGCTGTAGACCACACTGAGATTTTCCAAATAGTATTTGTTAGTGTAAGGGTGTAAGTGAAATTCGTTCAAACATTTAGGGGTCAAAATAAGTTTTCCAACTTTTGGGGTCAAAATAGTTGTCAATAATTGATAAACGCCAGTAACTTTATAAACTATACTTAAGCCCTATAATTTTGTTCATTTTGAGTATCTGCATATCAGAGAATAATCTATACACGTGACATGTGAATTTTGATAAGTTTAGGATTTAATAATCCTCATCATATTTGTATCTGTCTATAAATAGGCACTTCCTAACAATATATCATTCAAGGAAAACCCATAGAAGAAATCAAAGAAAATATAATAAACATGTTTCCTTTCCATTCTGGGACCTCAACAAATCAATGTTAAACCTGAATATATATGTCTATGTTTGAACTATGAAATAAGAAAAGTCAGTTTTGAAACATTGTGGACCTCATTCCATAATAAAACAGGTCACCTGAATTGGCATGTAGGGAGTACCAGATAAATTACTAACCAGAGAAAAGATCTGAAAGACTTTCCATGATACAGTAGATAGATAGAAGATGACAAGGCCATGCACAATAGACCAGAATACCTAGATCCACCCCACATCCACATAATAGACTGGGTAAATGGTGATGTCTCTGTTTCAACTAAGCTTGCAATTTGCTCCTGCAAATAAACAACAAAAAAACAAAATTATTTTTCCCCATCTGGTTTTAAATTGTGTAATGCTCAGATTTTAGAGAGATTATTTATCTTTCATTTTATTAGGAGATAGGATGTTTTTCTTTGGGCCTCTGCTATGGGTATTGTAGCCTTGTACAGTTGGAGAGCTGCTCTATTTCAAGTATTTCTCTCTCTTTTACCGGGTGGACTAGTTCTTCCCTCCATGCTTGTAAACGATAATTAGATACTCATGCCATGTTTCCATCAAATGATAAGTTGCAGAACTTGGTCATCAAACAGCTAATATTCATTTAGTGATTTTAAATTTTCAAAATTCCACTTAATATTATAATGAACTAAAATTTATTGTTTCCAAGCTGCTAAGACATGCATTACTAATGAGCATCACCATTCACCATATGATACATTTTCCTGAATATAAACCCAAATTGTCAATCTTTACAATTCCCAAAGTCCTCACAACTCTTAATTACGTAATTCTGATCACAATGATAACTCAAATTGCACATAAAACTGTTCAAGAATATAACATTCAAATATAGATTTTGCTCTAAAGTGAATAATACAAAAAAATAAAATAAAAAATCTGCAACAAAACAGCAGTTTTGTACTCTAAAAAAAAAGCTTAAGATAAATGAACACTAAAATACCCGGTTAGATTTTCGTCTAGGGTATGAGACGGAGAAGATATTGATCCTGGGCTTCTCCGAGTGGGTCCAAAGAGGGGCAATTTGATCTGAATCGGAATCGGAATCAGCCGTTGCCATCAATTCCACCACATGGGCGTGTTCCTCTCCTCCTTCTCCACCACCGCTGTTGGACTCCATAGTAGCCAGTCAACGTATTTTTTGTTTTTTAATAAAAAGGAAAGAAGATGTCAGAAGTGGGGTTTGAACCCACGCCCTCGTAAGAGGACCAGAACTTGAGTCTGGCGCCTTAGACCACTCGGCCATCCTGACTTGATGCTTTTCTGTCTGTTGAAATGGATAACGTCCTTTTTTTTTGTCTCTATGTATAGCAATTATTAATTTAAGCTTGCTAAAATTACCTTCAACTTGCTCCTAAGTCCCAACTTTAAAAATTATAAATTTTACATTTTGATTAGAAGAAGTTTAAGCATATGGAGCTCATGGTCCATTGGTATTTAAGTGACCTACATTTATATTGCTAATATGAATGAAGTTCTCATACTTATATGGAGGGAACAGAATATAGAATTTAGTTAAAAGAAACAGCTGAAAGCAAATTCTTGCACATCTCATTACATTAGCATACCATTTTGTACTGCTGATTACGACTTCTGCTTGAGGTGCTAATTGAATTGATAAGCCACCAAATTCGCAAAATAATACAGAACCACGACCTTGTTTGCTTACCAAAATGTCCAGGTCTTTTAGAAAACATATGAAGTACGCACTGATACTAGAAGCTCCGCAAAAGAATTTGCATGCATGCATGCCAGGATAAACCGTTTAAACTTTTCTTCCACTTCCCATAAACAAAAAGCTTCTAAATCAAGAGACTTTTAGTAGAAAATTGATATTTCAACATCATTTTTTTTGATATTTTCACATGTAGGGCCCTGATGTGTCGAATTTTTATTGGCTAATATGTGGGTCATACGTGTGGAAATATCAAAAAGTAAAGTCAATTTCCTTCTAGTATGGTCAAGGAAGATACATTAACAGTTACAACTTGATATATACCAATCCGTCTACGGATTAAAGAACATTGTGAATCACCACCAAAAAAGTAAAAACCCCCCACCACCACCACCACCACCACCACCACCACCACCACCACCCAAACACAAGAAAAATATATATATGAACAAATAAGAAAACAAAATGGTATAAGTTCCGGCAACTGTACAAAAGGGTATATAATACACTTGAAACAACTTGAATGCCGGGAGATTGCAAAATTAGGAGCAAATAGTGAAATGCCAAGCCCTTTCTCTATTAAAGTAACAAGCATACGCACAAACTAAGTGAAGTTATTTTCAGTAACTAATAAAAAGGACAAGCATGGCTTCTTTCTTCATCATCTGTACTTTCCTCAGTAAAGAAAGTTGGAATCACTCACTTATCTGTAGGTGGGAAGTTGGGATTTAATGACATCTCAATTTCTTCAAGAGATCGCCCTTTAGTTTCAACTACAAAATAATAAGAAAATGCAGCCGCCAACAAGGAAACACTGCCAAAGCTTTGCATAAACTGGAGCAACACCAAATTTTTCCACCAGTTCAAGGAAGAAGAGACCAACCAAGAAATTACAGACCTACAATTTGAAAAATAAAAATAAAATTACAGACCTGAATGAAATTGCCACATGCAAGCTGGGCTCAGCCTTCAGATATAATGACAAAACATCATGAAATGGGTAATGGGTATGGTTGATGTACAAGATACCACTTATAACCAAGAGTAGCATATTATAAGATCAGCTTAAAAGTCTGAGCAAGGAAATGAAAATGGCATACAACTCTCAGGACTAAAACATATTTCTGTTAATTCCTCCTTCCCACTAAGCAATGCTATTTATAGACAGTTATCATTATTATCTTATTGGGAAAGGGGGAGAAACAGCAGGTGCTGTGCGGTGACAGGTTCAATTTCTGGAAAATCCTTTCCTTGTAAACTTTAGTCTCATACTTGAACTATCAAGTTATCATCTAATGTAGCGTCTCTTGTATCCCACTCTATACAATTCTGACCAACATGTCATTATAGTGTTTGAATTGGCATTCTGCTGTATTACTTTATCTCTAACTAATCGGAACAGGCTTGTGATACATACCCAATGAACAGAGAAACTGAAGCCCATGATTTTTCCACGTGTCCTGCTGCTGCTAAGCTCTGGTATAATAAGACCAGTTGCTGGGCCAGCTCCAATGGCAAAGGTAAATATGTACCTAAAAGAATGTAAAAAGGAAGAGGAAATTTCAAAGATATACCATAATCAGAACTTGAATGGCACAGAATATTAAACACAAGGATTAGGAGCAAAACAAAATAATTTCTTAAGGGTAGATTTAAAATGTAAATGCCAGGGAGTGAAATAATGCATACAGTAGTGTTCCCAGTTTTGATAAGTTGTGACTCAGTTCTTCATCCATAGGAAAGCTGATAGCATAGACCACAAGAAACATTGATATTGCCTGCATAAAGACCAGTTCCATGGAACAGTTCACAAGATATGCAGTAAAAGGTATACAAATTTAATATATCTTTTTGTAGGCATTGGAATTTGAAAGAAGCAAATTTTGTTCCGTCCGCAGCAATTCGTACATTGAAGTCTGGAAAGCTGGTATGATTTGAGCGAGCAATATAGGCAAGAGAAGGACGTTTTATAAGAACAACAATTAAGCGGATTCAGAAATTCTAACCTCCTCCCTTTTTGTGCAGTCTTATGTTCCAATGCTCCAAGTCAAATTACATTTCAAAATTCGTATCAATATGTTAAGTCATAACCCTAATTAGTCACTAAAAGATATTAAACTCTATGAAAGTATATAACCACTCACCATTCCCATGTAACTTCCTATTAGAAGCCTCTGCCTTCCTTGTCTATCAATTAAGTATAAAGCACCAAGTGCACCTACAAACGAAAACCAGTCACCAAGATATAAGAACTTGTACATAAGCTTGTATACATAGGCATTAGATTTTATATTGCAAACCTGCAAAGTTGGTCAGTCCAATATATAAGCTTGCTAAAGCACTGCTTGTAATTCCAACATCATGGAAAGTTAAGGATGAAAAATAAAGAACTCCATTTATGCCAGCAAACTGCTGAAGTACAAAAAGAGCACCTCCAATGAATGCAACTGCAACATAGAAAATGTGCCCCAAACTGAGTATACAGGCATTATAAAGGACATTCAGTCAAATAACTCTTTAAAAATCTACATATATAGATCTACTGAAATGTAAAATTAAATTGCCAAAAAACGAAATCTTATAGCCAAAAGATGTGTTTTCTATCACTCTAAAGTCACACAAGCATTAGAAACAGAATTCATACAGTTGCATGTTCGTATGTAATGTCTCAACTCCTTCACATACACTTGGAGATAAGTATATAAGAAAAATTGGCAGGTCTAAAAAGTCGTTCTTTGTGGGGATGGAGCTCAAATTCATGAGCTTTTGTCTCATCCAAGCAAATGGGTTCCAAATTATTAGTAGTGACCCACATATCTTGGCAACAGATGTAGCATTTTTGACAAAGGCAATGTAGAAAACAACATCTAGCAAGTAGCAACATCAACTAAAAAAAGAAAATATAACATTAGAAAGTACAAAGAATATTTGCATGAAAAATCCAAAAACCACCTTAATACAACCTCTAGCATGTGGCTCCTCAAGGAGTTCCAACCATCTGCTATCCAAATCACCACCATCTGTCCTAATGACAAACTGAAATTCTTCAATGGCTTGGTCGACTTTAGATGGTCCCCAAAGACTGCTAATAACTTGTTTAGCATCATTAAGTCTCCCTACCTACACAAACAACAAATGTTACATATTAAAGACGCACCAGGAACATTTACAGAATGCACACAAAGACTGAAATCTGGTCGTACTCTACATAACCAGCGAGGGCTTTCTACAGCAAACTGCATACCGAGTGCTAAAACAAAACCAGGGACACTTGAAATGTAGAGCATTGCCCTCCACCTGAAAATCATATTAAGCCAATTTTTCCTAGCTCAAATATTCACTATATTGTAATTTTAATTTTTGGGGTGCCATGATTAAGTTGTAAAGTTGGATAGCAACAATACATGCAACTAACTATTCGAAGACAGAATTATGCAGAAAGCCACACAAACAGAAGGCATTATTGATCATAATGCTTATATTATTACCCATTTACAACTTTATCTTTTTTATAAAAATAATAAGTACTTATTTGCAACTTTATCATGGAGCATTACAAAATGTTTCCATATAAATTGTAAATAGAATACAATTATGCACAATATTCAAAGCTGATTAAATATAGTACGACAACAAAATTGCACCGCAATTCCATTGCTGCAATATGTTCTCAACTCCGTCTTACTGAAATACTTTCCATGAAAGTATGGTTAAATCATTGCATTTTTGCTTCTTTTTCTATTCACTAATGACACAACAAGTTTCTATGCTGACCTATATGATGTTGCTACCATTCAACTACAAAAACAAAAGGAAACAACATATATTGACGCTCAAAATGGGTTACAGCATGGAATCCTAACAGTGGACAAAAGAATAAGTGTGCTATGTATAGCTACCAAGGCAACTTGGGTACTTTTCTTTAAGTGGGGGAATAATAGATTAACACAACATAAATAGACCTTCTCAAAGAAAACAAACGAATCACATATGGCATATCAATCAGCATGATCTTCCTAGCGTGGGATTATGGGTTATAGAATAACATTAAATGCTTCCTGAAAGCTTGCAGTGGAAAGTTAATAGACAAACAACTTACTTTTTAAAATATTATTGGTGATATATATCAACAAAGGATACTGCAGTAGACTAGTAGTATACTTGTAATCACCCCATAGAAAGTAAAACCAAACATGGAACTCGATCCTCAAGCACCCACAAGCAAATGAAAGGGAAAAAATCTAACCAATTAGGATCATTTTCTGAGAAAGTTCCAAGAAACAGTGATGCAATAATTCCGGTGCATGTGCCAATTTGGCACAAGGACCCCAGTGAGCCCCTATATTTTGTTGGAGCAACCTACAATCAAGAATTGAGGAATGGATCAAAAGGCAATGATATTCTTGAAAATTTGGGCTTTATAATGTGTGGAATATGCAGTACATGCAAATAATTTTCATCCTATATGTCTATGCATCACATTGTTCTGTAACTAAAAACAATACATCAGATACTGTTTGAGTGCATCCAAAAAACTTAGAAAGGTTTTAAAACGTCATTTCAATGCAGAGGCACTTGAATTTTATTTTTTTGGATAAGTAAATAATTCAGAGGCACTTGAAATCATTCTCAGCATTTCTCTTCATAATAGTATCAGTAACAAGTTACCTTACTAGCAGACTTTTTACCATTTTGCTCACATATAGATTCTGAGAATGATATAATATTAATCAGTTTTCATCTTTCTTCATAACCAGCGAAGCGGGAAGAAGACCTAAAAATATTAAAAATAAATGCTATTCATATGAAAGGTACGGAAATCAACAATCCTTCTAGCTCTCCCACTCACAAAGAACAACCTTTATTGACAAAAGTAATTACTTCAGGATTATTCATTGTAGGAGTGAAAATTAGAGTTCTGAACAAGACGCATTCATATGTTAGCATCTTTATATCATGGTTTACCTCTGAAATGTATATTGGAACAAGAACAGTATCCACTCCAATACCAAGGCCAACAAGAAATCGTCCGCACAGTAACTCATCCAAGCCACTGGCTTGTGCACTGTTTCAAATGCAAGGCCTCACAAATCAAATGGTTTTTCAGCAATACAAGTCAAAGCAAAAAAATATATATATAATTATTGGAACAATAAGAATGATAACAAGATATACATAGAATGTCAAACAAGGTGTCATGATGGCACTACCATTAAATATATAATTATGATCCTCATCAAACTTAGGAGTACATATATGTGCTTAACCAAACTTGTGTGTGCGCGTGTGCTACTATTTGTTTTTTGATCAAATATAAAGTAATAGAACATGACAAAAACAAATATGGGAAGAAAGAAAGGTTTCATTTTAAATGTCTAATATGATCGTGTGCCCAAGGTAAATACATGAGCTTTATTCAATAAAGGGAAAAACCATTTTTACTGGGGTCACCATTGTGTAAAAGCATGGCCTGGTGTTGGACATTTGAAGAGCAATTAAATTTACCTCCTTGTAGAACTGCTACAAAGGAGGCATGGATAAGATATAAGATGATGAAAATAATACAGGGCAAGGATAGAAATAAAGAGAGGTTTTATAACTGCACATTGGAAATGCAGTTCCTTAAGGACCATAACATTTGTGTGCAACCCATCTAAGGGTATGTGTAACAACTCGGGTCAAATATTAAGTCCAAATCAAAATATAGCATAATAAGGTCCAATGCGCTTTCTCACTAATATCTTCTTGGGTCATCTTAACCCACCACAAGCTCACCCAAAAGTCATGACTGAAGGTATTAATGATAGCAGCTTGAGTTCTTATATGCACATCCAAATATCCCACATGTTACGATATGGGACTGGGGAGTTACAGTATGACTCGTACGAGTTACATTGAGTTGTAATCTTTCATGCAGATATACTATTACTCACATGAATAACTCTTACATAACTTTGTATTGAACCACAGTAATCCTATCAGTAATATTCTCCACACTGAAGGTGAACTTTGAATCAAAAAACATGAAAAGACCCTGCCAGGATTACTACTTCTTTGACCATAAAGTTACCAAGTCACATTTAGTGGCAAAAGATAGTAGAAGAGATGGTGATTGAAATGATGTCCAAAGTAGAATCCATATATTTAGCAAGGATACATCAAAGATTATGAACCAGAAGTTCACTTAAGTAACCTTAAAATGGCACCTAAAATAAGAGGTATTGTGGCAACCTGAAGGGTACGTCGACAACCAAGTTTATCAACTAATGAACCACAGCTTATGCTTCCCAAAAATGCACCGGCTATAAATATGCTCACCACAAGTCCCTCGAGAATTGAATTTCCTTCAAAGCCAAGCGCTCGTGCAATAGAGACAATAGGACCATTCATTACTCTGCATCACACAGACAACAGAATTAAAAAAAATCTTAGAACCAAAAAAAAATTCTACTTAAAAAGCAACCCAAGCTCTCATGCAAAAGATAAAATTGGAAGCAATCGCAGTTAATCACAACAATTTGATTTATTCCAGTGTACTTATCGTCATTTCATTGGAAAGGTCCTCCTTCCAATAATCAAATACTTGACTGTGCACCATAATGTTTACTTCAAGGTCCACCAAAACAATTAAACAAAGGGGTTGTCCCCATTCAACACCTATATTGCGTTCCATTCCATGATGAGGTTCCGGCAGATTGTAGGTATCTGGTAAGACTACGTAGAAACTATACCAGATAATCATCCCATTTCAAAATAGATAAGACTAACGGAACTGTAAATTTTTGGGACCGATATATTACTATTAGGCTTACCTGGTATTTTTTATTAAAATATGCATCAATCAACCCCAATTAAACCTTCAAAACAGTCAATTATATTCTTTAGCATAATTACTAAATCTTTCATAACCTTAAACTTGAACTTCTACATTCACACTGCTCAAGCAATGCAAGAAAAAAAAACCACGGAAACATGATTATCGACTTCAACCTAATATCAAATTATCTTCTACCTTCATGAACTTATATGAAAGCATACAAATATTTGACATCTAACACTTACAAGAAAAATAAGATGAATTACCCAATGTGATATCCAAAAAGGAAATTGGACATGGAAGCAATCAAGACATGTGGGAAAGCAGGTAACCATCCCAAATCAATTCCTTCACCAGCTTCCTTTTCTCGTAATGATATATTTTCACCCTCTGCTAAAACACGTCACACTTTCAGATAATCATGAAATAGGGATATTAAGATAGAGGAAAAAAGAAATAGAAAAGGTACCTGGTTTCTGAGTGTCTAATTCCGGAAGCTGTTGCTGATTTTTTGCGGCCAAAACTTTGAGTCTTTTAGGCAAAGAAGAAGAAGATAAAAATCGAAACGGTTGATTTATGGGTCTAGCTATAGTGGTATGATGAGTGGATAAGTGGTAAAGTTTAGCCGCCGGAGTCGGAGGGGCAGCGAGGAGGATCAAGGGATACGGAAGGTGTACTACACCTGAAGGCCTCATCGGATTCCGACACGTAATATTAGTATAGTACTCTCTCCTTTTTTGATTAGATTGCGGGCATTAGAAATTAGAAAGTACACTATGGGGACAGGGACGTCTGGAGTCTCCGTCCCTGCCTCACAGCACTATTTCTAGTTCTACGTGTTGCTTCACATCCATATAAAAGTATTAAAAATACGGATTAGGTTAGCATGAATTTAATTTTTGGTAAGTTGGTCAATTGATCAATAAAATGATACTCTCTCCCCTCCGTTCCTAAAAGATTATCTTTCTGAGTTTTGAACAGAAAAGAAAAAAATAGAAAACTTAAATTAGAACAGAAAAGAAAAGAATAAAAAACTTAAAATTTTTAACATGTTGTTTACAAGTTTTTAATGGAAAATGATAGAAAATTTAAAATTGAGGACATGAGTTGTAATTTAAAATTTATTATATTAAAAGTTGAGGATAATATGGGAATTATAAAATATTACTTATTTTAATTTGTTTTCCATCAAATCATGCCAATTTTGAATGAAAAACTTTAACGAGAAAAAGTGGTAAAGTTTTCTATCCATTTCTTTTCTTTTAGCTTATTAAAAACTCGAAAAATAAGAATTGAAAAGAAAACTTAAATTTTTCGTCAATTTCTTTTTTTTCTCATCATTTTAAAACTCAAAACAGGCGTTAAGGTTTTGGCACATGGATTAAGGAAATAATCATTTTTACCAAGTAAAATTTATTTAAAATTCCATCACTATCCCTTTACTTTAAGTTGAAAATTATTAATCTGAGAAGAAATTTCTTTGAACGATGAGAGAAAGGTATGGGTAATATAGGAAAGTAAATAATTTATTCTCCTCAAAATTGTAAACGACAAACTTTTTTGGAACAAATTTTTTCTTCTAAAACGACAATCTTTTAGAACTGAGGAGAATACACATAAAACCCATAAGACCCCAAATTTTATAAATAAAGATGAATTTTCTATAAATATTATTTTTGAATATTATGGAATAATTTGATATAATGTTATAGTTGTGGGTAATATTTATAAATTTTGCAAAGTATGCAGTGGTTATATTATATTCGATTGGTGGGGAATATTTGGTTTAGCGAGGGAATATTCGTATAACTACTCAATCATTGGTGGACCCCACAGCGGAATTATTATCGGATTGGGAAAAACGACAAAAATATTTTATTGAAATAACTATGGAAGTTTCTGGTTGATCTTCGTTGAACTACTTCAGTAGTAAAAATACGATGTCGTGTGGTGCATAAGTAGCACTGCGGTATTGATTATTGATGCTTTATGTGAGTCACACTCGGTTTGATTCCATTATTGTTATGAATTATTATAGCGATAATGACTTTTTTGTTTTATTCAGATTATTAACGTAATAAAATGAAACATCTTTTATATAAAAAAGAAATACTTTATTAAAGTTATTTTATAAATAAAATATATTATATTTTATTATGCATAGTGTTGAATAGTGTTTTTGCGTAGTGTTTGCGTAGTAAAATGTTTTTATATAAATAGAATATATTATATTTTATTTAAAAGATTTTGCTTTAAATATGGATAGTCGATTAAAGTAAATCAATCTGAACAGATTCAATGGATTAGTTCTTATGCATTCCATTTTCCTATAAATAGAAGCTCATTCCTTCATTATTTTCTTTTAATTCATTGAAACTCTGTAGAGAGAAATTATAGAGAGAAGTTTATAGAAAGAAAGTTATAGAAGAAGAAGAGTATTACTATTACTTCACTACTTATATTCAGGTTCTTTTACGGTAAGGGTGTTATTCTTTCTTCTTGAAGAGAACTTCATTATTCCATTCACTATTATTACATTGGAATAACTTTTGTAAAAAATGGCATACTACTATACATAACTCTGTATATCTGGCGTACCATATACTTGGTGAAATCCTTATGTTATTCCATTGCTTTATTATTACATTGGAATAACTTTTGTATCTGTGATTTACCCTATACTTGGTGACATTCTTCTATTATTACATTGGAACATCCGTCATGCATGTGTTTTGGCACAGGACTGGTTAAAATCTTTATCATTCTATTGGAATATCCTATCATGTGTTTTACACCTGGATGCAGGTTCCATCTTTATTATTCTGTTGGAACATCCTGCCGATTGTGAATTTCACCCCACCGGTTCCGTTATTATTATTACATTTTAATAACTTTTATCTGTCTGCAATCTGCGCGTGCGTGGTGATTTCTTTTGTTATTCCATTCTTTATTATACCCAGGTTGGTTAAAACTATGACTTATACTCCATGAAATTAGTAGAATATCCTTGATATTTGCGTTTCATCCAATATCTTTTCATGGAAATATTTTTACGATCATTCTTGAATTTTACTCTACAAAGCGATATCATGTTGACAATTTGGACGTTAATAAATCTGGATAAAATAATTCTTGAACTTGTTTTATTGAATTCTTATATCATTGTCATCATCCTCATGTTTATATTTTTTTAAAGTCAATACATGGCTGTAGAAGCGTGGATGGACTTGGTATGATTATGACCGAGGATTATTCGATTGTAATCATGGCCGTAATGTTACAAATGATGTGGTAAAAATCCTCGAATTAGTAGTAGTGCATTGATGGAGAGTTGTTGGCATGATCATGACCATTAATGAATACACAACTATTCTTGGCCCGTAGTGCGGGAATAATTGTGGTCGTGATACTAAAGAATATCCTTGGCCGTAGTGCGGGGTGATTCGATGATGTGGATTATTTATTAAAAGTTTGAGTCTCAAATATATGATAATAAAAAACCTTTTAAATCATAAAAGATAGTAGATTTTATTTTCTTTCTTTTTAACCTTTTAAATCATAAAATGTTAATAAGTCAGATTTAAATTGCACTACGAAGTTGCCCCACGCACTTTGGTGATGTATACCTAATTTGGGGGCGCCACATTGGTATTTAGCTAAGGATACGATCCTCGCCAAGATGCGATAAAAGTATCACAGGGGAGCAGGACGTAAGACTTTCGCTAAGACGACTTACCTAAGTTTACGTGGTTATTTTATTTATTTCATTTAATATACAGATAATCGTTACAATGTCAATTAATCTTTTGTTTTGTATGAAGATCTCAAAAATGACATCCTCGAGAATGTTGAGAATAAAGAATGGAGCATGTACTATCGCTGATTCACCACATATCAATAATCGTGATAATGCCGCATCGTGAGGCCGTATTAACTCTGCTTAAACAACAACATCAACTCAAATGATGACAATGTTCAAATGTTCAGAGGCTTTATGCAATTTATAATAAAGCAAAGTAGGTTTAATCCTCGTCCAAAAACGTAGGTGGAAATATCTTGGAAAACTCTTGCGGTCAGCCACCGCTAAACAATTCAAGGAAGTTCGACCACCCAGTTAAGGAGTAGCCAAACCACTTCTAGCGAAGTACGGATAAAGCAGTATTACCAAGATATTTGATGTTCTTCGGATGTTCGGTGGAGCAAAAGGACCCTTTACCATGAAGCCGCGCTTTTATATTAAGTGCGAGAGTGTATTACCGTGCGAATTCCAGAAACGTGATCAACCATCTTGCAAAGATATCTTCGGGAGAAGTTCCCAGAGTCGCTCAACCACAAATACTTTCATGAAAGTATTCACCATACGAGGTAAAATTGTTATGGAAGTATTCATTGCCATACTTCCACTGTGCGTGGATAATGGTGCTATAGAATTGCCGCTAATGTTTTAAGAGGTTCAAGTTCGGGAGATATGGGCCAAATATCTTATTTCTCATAAACCTGCGGTTTGTATTCGTAATGTAAGGAACAGGCTTGTGGGTTTTATTAGTGGAGCGCTGGAGAACGAGTCAATTTAACTAAAGAGAGAAAACGGCATTATAATACCAACAGGAATCATCCTGCTATGGACAATGTTGCGTGAGGAATCAACACGCCAGACACGGTAAATCACTTCGATGGTAATAAGGCAAAATACGTTAAGAATTTGATATTTCCAATAAAACCGAGATCTGGGTCAATGATGGAAAGACGTCAAGATCAAAGACCATGTTAAGTGAAGGAGAGCACCACCTATCATACGCCTTCAAAATGCTGGTATAGGGATACATCAAATTAACTGTACATGTCATTCAAAGTATGTTATAATTGTGGGAAGAAGGTCACTTTAGCTCTCGATTTGGTTGCCATCAAGACAAATTCAATTCAGATGGAGGCACCAAAGGTCAGTCTCCGTAAAAGTCAAAACCCAGAAGGTGATAGCCATTACAGACCTGAGAGCAAGTGAACCCGGCTACACAATACGGGTGTTTATCATGAACTCTAACGAAGTCTACACTTTATTTGACACGGTTCGAATAAATTTGGATCCTGAGAAATTAGACTTCGACTTACTGCGGAAACTACCGGGAGAAACCTTCATTACATCCAACGCTTATAAGTTCATTCAAGATAGTAGATTTTATTTCTACTTGGCTCTTTTAATGGATTGCGTATTCTGCTGATTAAACCTGGTTTATCTATTGTATTTTATCGGTTTAACATTGTTGAAGACTATTGATAATTTATTCGCATTATCTTAGTCGTAATATTTCTTCTTGGGCTAGTTGAGCTTTTTCTTTCCCGTTTCTTTCATGAAAATGAGAATATTTCAAGGACGAAACGCACTATTCTTGATATTAGTAGACTATTCTCAAAATGAGAATGAGGACTGATAATTTGGGGATTTCGAGTGAGTGATGGTCTGAAGATAGCATTAGTAGTCCTCTTTATTACATGAAATAGTGTGATAATAATTATAATGAGGACTTTTGTTTGAGTTTGTATAATATCTAGTGAGCGATATTTGTATTTAAACTCACGATTTATGTAAGATTGATAGTTATGTTAATAAGTTGTATTTAAATTACATACCTACGTGTATGGCGACCCAAGATGGGTGATGTATACCTAATTTTGGGAAGCGTCACAAAACCTCACCTGTTTGTCAGTATTATATTGGTCAATTGACTTATCCAAAAATAAACTTCATACTAGCCACTCCCTAAAAATACATAATCTAATTATTATCCCGCGCATATTTTATTATTATCTCAACTAGTACTTTCCTCCCCTACCAAAGTACAATTTGCAGTCAGTATTAATAAAACTAAAAATAATATATAAAAAATAATATTTTTTTTTATAATTTATCTTCAATGACTACATAAAATTATATAAAATAATAATTATTTTTATTTTTTATATTAATATAAATGATTTAATGTGACGCCCCCAAAATTAGGTATACATCACCCATCTTGGGTAGTCAGATACATGGTACAGAATTTAAATACAACTTACTAATATAACTGCGTGTATGTAATAATGCGACGACATAAACCGTGAGTTTGAATACAAATATTGTCTACTGAGATCATACAAACTCAAAAGGAGTCCTCATTATAATTATTATCACACTATTTCACGAATAGTGAGAACTACTAATGCTATCCTCTCGGACCATTACTCCGCTCCCCGACTCGTCCCAAATATATTCTCATTTCCTCAAGAGAACGGTGAAAGAAAAAGGGTGAGCTCAACTAGCTCAAAGAAGAAATATTATGACTAAGATAATGCGAATAAATTATCATTAGCCTACAACAAAGTTAAACCGATAAAATATAATGAAAGATCAAGTTTAACTACAAATGAACCAAAGAATCCATTAAAAGAGTCAAGTAAAAAATAAAATCTACTATCTTTTATGATTTAAAAGGTTTTTCATCAAGTTATAATTGAGACTCACTTTTAATAAATATTTCACATCATCGAATCACCCCGCGCATTACTACTACAAGGATATTTTTAGTATCACAACCACAATTATTCATGCACTACGCCAAGAATATTTGTGTATTCATTAATGGTCATGATCATGCCAACAACCGTCCATCAATGCACTACGGGCCACCGAGGATTTTTACCACATTATTTGTAACATTACTGGCCATGATTACAATCAATAGTCTCGATCATAATCATACCAAGTCCATCTATGCACTACAGTGCCATGTATGACTTTCAACATAATATAAACATGAGGATGATGACAATGATATAAGAATTCAATAAAACAAGTTCAAGAATTAATTTATCTAGGAACCAATAACATCCAAATCACAACATGATATCGCTTTGTAGAGTAAAAAATTCAAGAATCTTTTGAGAAGAATATTTTCATGAAAGGATACAAGATGAAGCCAAGAAATATCAAGGATATTCCACTAATTTCATGGAGTATAAGTCAAAATTTTAACCAACTGGGTATAATAAAGAATGGAATAACAAAAGAAATCACCATGCATGCGATAGACCAAGCGACAAAAGTTATTCCAATGTAATAATAAATAATCTGAACCGAGTCCCATGGCGTAAAACGCATGCAGGGACGGATATTCCAACAGAATAATAATGAATGGAACCAGTCCGGCGTAAAAACACACGCATGTGATGTTCCAATGTATAATAATAAAGATTTTAACCAAGTCCGTGTAGAACACATGCATGTGATGTTCCAATGTAATAATAATAAAGATTTTAACCAGTCCCAATTGCAAAACACACACAAGATGTTTCAACAGAATAATAGAAGAATGTCACCAAGTATAGGGTAAGCAAGCGTATATACAGTTATTCCAATGTAATAATAAGCAATGGAATAACAAATATTCTCTTAATGAATAAGAAAGAATAACACCCCTTACCTTTGGTAGGAGATTGAATCTTTGCAGTAGTGTAAGTAACAAATACTCTTCTTTCTTCTCTTATTCTCTCGATACTTTCTCTATAAACTTGAATGAATTCGTGAAAAAATAATGAAGCACTAGGCCTCTATTTATAGAAGATTTCTAAACACTTTTGCCGTATGAAAATACAAGTGGCTTGTATTTGGTGATGTGAAAAAAAAAGCTGGTTTGACGCTTTTGTAATGTGAAACGACAAGTGGTTCGGCCTTTTGTAATGTGAAACGACAAGTGGTTCGGCGCTTTTAATGTGAAACGACAAGTGGTTCGACGTCTGGTAAAGGTAATTACTATTGACGAAGGTAATTACTTATCGACGAGAGACTCTTAGATGATGACATATAGGCCCCCATAAAATAATCAAACTTACCACAAACGTCTCATAACAAACTCTTTATATACATCAAGGATTGAATAAATATTACCACAAATCATTTTATTTTTAATCAACACATATTTAATCTTTCAACAATTATTAATCATTTATAACTTGTAAATCTCAATTATTGATTTAATACTATAACATATTATACGAGATGATCTTTGTGATAATAATTGAATCAATAATATAAGAGATATGATCTGCAATTCTTCGTAGCAATAATTGAGCGTAAATTGAAACTTCTCACGTAAGCATCAATAATCAATATCGTGTCTACTATACAACTACGCCAGATTCATTGTTTTTTTCTATCGGGTAGTTCAACAGTTTTTAACGATAACACCTCTAGCCGTTATTTTTATAGAAAGATAATTTTGTCGCTTTCTAACTACGACAATACTTCCGTTAATGGGTCCAATTAATGATTGGTAGTAAATCATTTAATATTCCCCGACAAAAGAATATTCCTCAATTAAACGAATATTTTATAACAACTTACTTACTTTGCAAAATTTATAAATATTACCCACAACTATAACATTATATCAAATTTATTCCATAATATTCAAAATAATATTTATAGAAAATTCATCTTTATTTATAAAAGTTAGGGTCTTACATTTAATTACTTTTCATTTCTCTTATTTTTTAAAATAAATAAAGTATTTATTATGAAATGAGTTAATATATAAAAATTAATTAATTAATTTAAAAACGCATTTAAGAATAATGAAAATGAAGCTGTCCAGTGTGTCTGCTCTAATTTCCCTGTCCCCCTTATGTCCCACCACTTAAATTTTAACACCTAGTCTCTTACTTAACATCAATTAATTATAAAATTAAATAAAAAAATACGTGTCAAAATTTAAGTAGTGGGACACAAAAATACAGGAAAATTAAGGACAAAAGATATGCCCTCCTCAAATTAGCCCTAGCGTAGAGACCAATGGTCAACAGAATGACGTAGCAAAAGATGCATAAAATTATCCCATCACGTCTAATACAGATGGATAAGTACGGGGACCATAACTATATTCGAATTCAAAATGGAGTATATAGTTACACAACCCTATTCTTGTATTTTTGGGCTCGTGTTTTATTTTGGATCTGTAAACTAATCATGGGCTCAACTGACCAAGCCCACAAAGTTCGAGGAAACTGAAGTTTCATCAGATTAGTTAGTCAAACAAATTACAAGTGTCATTCGTTATGGTGACATTTTGGCCCATTCTTAGTCACACATTTTGCTGATATTTCGGTCCATTATTAGTTTAGTCTCCATCTTTTTTGGTGTTTAACAAAAAGTACTCCACCCGCCAAAAAAAATAATGAGTATATTTTATGTAAATAATTCATTCGTTCCAAATTATATAAATATTATGAACTTTTAAAAATTAATTTAAAATATTTTTTATTATTTATTATAATAAACCTCACCACAATGAGTAATATTGTAGACATCTAAAATTTGCACATTTTTTATCTACCAATGACAGGAGGGCAAAGATAATATTTCACCTCAAGGCAAAGATGTTTAAGAAAAAATTACAAAGCTCAGAACGAGTATTCGGAGTCTCCACAATGACCTCCAAGCGACGAGCTACAGGAAAGATTAGTATGCGTTTACAGAATGATGGTTTTTTCGCCTTTTTCTCCATTTTCCCGATTTTAAAATTGATCAAACTTGATGTCATTGTGTAGTTCTTGGAAATTGCTTTCCAAATTGGTATGATACGATTTCTAACTCGATCTTCCCGATTTAAAAGTTATAGACGTTTCAGTGCACAATATGAAAAATCGATTTTGCAACACGAAAAACGAGACAGATGGGCCTGATAATATTAAATAATTTTTTAATTCATATGCATGAAACTAAAAAGACTATTATTATATAATAGAGGGAGTATGGTATTAAATACTCCCTCCGTCCCTAAATATTCGACGTTATAGAGTTTTTTATTTGTCTCTAATTATTTGACGTTTGTTCAAATCTAGGAGAATTAATGACAATATTTTCAAAATTACCCCTCATTACTTTACCTATTTTTTTGATACTTTAAACTTTTTCTCTCTCCTTATCCTAACAAAACTCTCATTATCCCAATAAAAGATTTAAGGGTATTATAGACAATTGAGTACTATATTTAATATTTTCCAATCATTATCTTAATTCTTGTGTCCACCTCTAAAACGTCAAATAATTATGGACGGAAGGAGTAAGAAATATGTCTAATTACATTTCATTAAGTTACTATTTTGTAGTAATTACATTTTGTGCCTTTTAATCTCAATTTAACTTGTTAGATTTAGGTAATTGTTAAATTCACAATACTTTTTGTTATTTCCATAACAAAAGTGTCGCTATAGATGTATAGTGACGGTAAAAATCGACGCTATAGGAGCGACGGTAAAAATCGTCGCTATAGGAGCGACGATAAAAACCGTCGCTATAGAATTTATAACAACATTTTTATTGTAAAAATAACAATTTCTATTATAAATTTAACAATTCCCTATATTTATAGTCATTTGAATATACTTATATGTTTTTAATTTTTTTTCTTCTATTTTCATATGACTTAAATACTTGAATATGGTGACATCCCAATTTGGTGGAACACATTTATGAGAAGTAATAATGTGGAAAGTAATGTGTATATCTATGCATCTATGTATGGATGATGTAAATTAATGTATGATGGTACCTAACATCAATAATAGATTTGGTGTACTAGTAAGTATTAATTACCTCCAACATATCATTCACTCCTCTCCGTGTAGGCCACCTAAGCTAACCTACCTTCAATACGATCCACGTAAATTTAATTAGTTTTCATTTTCTTTTTCCTTTTCCTTTTCCTTTTCCTTTTCCTTTAAATAATAAAAATAGTAACTAGGCTAATTTACTTCAACTAATGCTACGTTTGGATTGTAATAATGAAGGTGGGAATAGAATGACTCATTCCCATAAAATGAAAAAAATTATATTTATTAGTTGCAATTGGAATGGATTGAATCATTATTATTCCTCTCGAATTTATGAATTTTATTCCTTGAGAGATCGATGGAGAGTGTGAAATAACTCATTATAACTAAGTAGAGTGAAATGATCCATTCTATTCCTTCAATCCAAACGTAACATAAATGTTATTTAAGATCACTCAAATTGTCAGCTAATGATGCTTAATTATCTTTAATATTCGCGCGTTTTCATCCTGTTAACCAACCAGTTCTGGTTCATATATGATAGATAGCTCCATGGATATTTGCATGCTGGTGTTACATTATTATTTTTTTATTATTAATATTTTAGGGAACTGAAAATGATTTATGTTGCAGTAAAAATATAAATTTTTTTATTGCAAATAAACACATTAATCAATTATTTTTATATTAGTATCAATTTTTTTTATAGATCATGTCATTTTCTACCCGAAAGCAAGTATTTCTCTTCCAATATCTATATTCCTATATATATATATATATATATATATATATTATTTCAATCTAGTTAACAAGCCAACTTAATTTTAGTCACATTATTTTGCTAAAAATATGTACGGAGTATAATTTTAGATTAAAACAACCTCGAGCTTTCTGTGTAAAATATTTGATCTAATCTACTCGTTCTTGTGGGAAAAAAAATAATCACGCTGTTCCTTAATTGTGGTGAGAGAGGATTAGGCATAACTGATTTAATATTTAACTAATGTAAAATATAAATATAACTATTTGAGTTTAAGAAGGATTTCATTATTATTTAAATGATATAATTTTTTTATTTAATATAAATGTGATACTATTATAAAAAATTAAATTTCTATATATAATAAAAAATTAAAAATAACCACTTTGTTAACGCCAGGATCTTCTCCAACGTCCCAATCACGTAAGACGCTCGATCCTCGCATGAAGAAACACGATAAACACCACAAGCGAGACGGACGGTAGGACCACGGGAGGATAGCTCAGGCGTGAGAATAAGTATACGTGTTCACAAGGTTAACAAATGGAGGATGTAATTCCTAGTGTATTGAGAGAGATAATAATTCTTAGTGTATATGTGTGTATAAAAATGTACCTCTTTTCGAAGGCTTAGTTGATAGGTTATACTTTCTTCTTTGGGTTTTTACCATGCCACCCACTACCTCCGACACAACCCGTGATCTCGATGGGTCCCGCCACCACCTGCAGTCTCTCACTACCTTTGGTCATTTATTTATCTTCTTGCCAAAAAGCTATAATCCCATCCACATTAATGCACGGCGGCGTGTCCCACCAATCACAGCTTTTTTCATCATTACAAGTCAAAGTAATAGATATTAAATGATCCAACCAAGTTAATCCAACGAACCAATCCTGGTCTTATAGAGTTAAATAGAAATAGCATTGTGATTAGGCCCAACGACTTTCAAGGTACAATAATGAAGGTCCAATGGATTAATTAAATAAGTAAGCCCAACTTACTACCACCAAAAGGGAAATATCATGACCTAACATTGCCCCTTTAGTTTTTTGTTGAAGAATGTTTAATGAAAACTATAAGTGGTCCATAATATTAGAATTTACTAAAAGCCCATAACAGGAAGCAATTAAAACATACCCAACTTGGTCCATAAGATGAGATAGGGGACGGCTGAATGTCCAGAGTAAAATGCTCAATCAATAAAGGATTGAAATTGAAAAAGATGGTCTAAAAACCGGAAGTCCAACCGAGAGGCCCAATCTGATAAAATATCCAAGGATTGATCCGGACGCTTCCCATTCGAATACTCATCATTACTAACATTTAATGTGCCGGCCTCGTCTACCGTGAAATCGTCAGTATAAAAGATAAATTTTACCAATTTTGACGGGTTTACCTGTCAATTTGAACTTTGAACCTTTGAGCTTTCTTCTCCTTCCCAGAACTTCTTTCTCTGTTGTACGAAATCTCAATAATGGTGACTATGAACTCTAGCCAAAATTCTCCCCTTCGCGTGACTCCCGTTAGCACCGTTTCCCCCAATCCAAACCCTAACCAAGAGGGTTCGAGTTTAAACCCCCAATCTACAACAACCATGGGGAGAAATCCGCCTCTGATCCCTTCTCCACCACCTTCCGACTTCTTCAAGGATGGGGAACAGTTTTCTCATGTCAATATCCCCTCCACCATCACAGAATCTGAGATACATATCATCCCACTGACTTCATTATCGATTTAGGATATGTATCTTATAAGGGCTCCCGCTCCCGAAGAACGTGTATGCACCACCGGATGGATGGTTGGGTCGCTATGCTAGTTACTTTCCTTGAAAAAGGGGGTTCACCTACCCCTCCATGCTTTCGTCGTTACCCTCCTAGGGTTCATAGGAGTGGGTTTTGCCCAGTTGGTGCCCAATTCCTATATCCACATCCTGGCATTCATTGCCTTCTGTCATGAATTAGGGATTCCTCCCTCTGTCGACATCTTCTTCACCCTCTTCTCTGCCGGTAGGTCCCGAGAACGAGGTTTCAAAATGTTGAGCAAACAGTCTCCTCGACCCAACACCAGATTTGAGAAGAGATCCCTGATGGATACCCCTTCAAGCAACAAGGGTTGGCACGAAAAATGGTTTTTTGTTACGGGACCCGAAATCTCTTCTCTTCCAGATTGGACTATCTCTGATCGGATCTCTGCTGACTTTGGAGATATCCCCGAAGAGCGTGTGAAGGAGATGACAGATTTTTTGAAGAAGATTCCTCCAAAGGAATGGAGTTTTACACTTCTGACCAAGCAAGCCTGGCTATATGACCACAAATGTAAGTTTCGAACAACTTTGTAACATAATTTTTTGAGATATCTAAATGATACGGGTTCTGATACATGGTTTTTGCAAAGATCTCCGTCAAACCAACTTCTTGAAGTAAAAGAACTGGAAGACTTTTTGGCGGGGAAGAATACGATGCGAGTGAAGAGCATCCGATCAAGAATCTTCCCGAGTGATCCCTCGTCCACCGATCCACCAACTATTTCTCTTCAAATGATGAACCTCGGTGATGAACCCAACGTGCAAGAATCCCTCAGACCCCGCCGAAGGAAAAGAGCCGCCAAGAAATCCAAATCCACCCAGCCGGAAATAAATCCTGAAAGTGATCCGGAAGCAACTCCCGAAGCAATTCCACAAGCAACCCTCGCATCCAACCCTAGTTCTGCACCTTCTAAATCTATCCCGATGAAGATAAGTCTGCTTGATATACCTTTGCACGATCGGACAAAGGTTCTCCGTGCGAAGAAGATAAGGACTAAGATAACCCCCCTGACTGCCGAAGAGCTCCGAGTTCCATCGTCTTCGGCTAATATTCCCCCAATAGTCCCAACTGAAATTCAGGTGCCCGATGATGAACTGGTCGGATCTGTCCCCATCTCATCCCGAAAAAGGAAACATCCATCAGATAGCCTTCCAGGTTCATCCTCTGCTCCTTCACCAGTCCCCGAACCTACTCCTGTTCGGTCTCCTTCTCCAGAAAATATATATGTGGACCCCTCGCCAATTCACAATCAATCCATGCCCTCTCCTCTAAGACAGTCGACTTCTGAATTTCAGCATGACGCTATGGCCTCTCCAACCATGTGGCCTCGATTTAATGCCAACTTTCCTTTCAACTGCTCGACGCCTTCGTCTGCAGTAAACCGATGACCATCGATTCGGGAACAGTTCGAGCGAAGATTTGCTAATGAAGGCATGAGCTACTGGCGAAGGTAAACGGTTCTCTCCTTTATTTTCAGATTTATCTTCATACTTATACATCTGAAATCGATCAAATAATACCGGACATGCGATAGCGAATCGTCGTGTTCTTGGGCGTCTGCGTCCGAAGTCCATCGAGGTTGAATCCGAAGAAGAGGCACTGAGGAAGGAGAATGCCATCCTGAAGTCTGCTTTGGCTCGGGAAAGGACTCAACGTGAAAGCGTTCTTCATACAAATGAAGGACTTCAGAAAGAGTTGGCCCAAGCCAAGGGAGATATGAAGGCATCCAATGAAGAACTAAAGTCAACTAAAGCACAGTATGAGGAGATCGTCAAGATGAATGTTGACTTGGTTCAGAGGAGCAAAATAAGGATGGAGAAGATCAAAGAATTAAAGGCTGATGCTAAGATCTTGACCAAGACGATCCAAAAATTAGAGCTGGCAGAAACTCGTCATCTGAATAAGCGCCAAAAGCTTGAAGAAGAAATCCGAGAACTCAAGGCCCTTCGGGACCTTGGGCCTCCTCTAACCGATGACCTTCGCAAACAGATCTGTGAAGAGTATCGGAACTCGGATGAGATCAACGGAGAGATCATGAAGATATACTCTGAAAAGCTATGAGCTCTGCCAGAGTCGTGGCAAAGAGAAGCTGATTGCAGCTAACGTGGATCCATCCTTGCTCGAATTCTTCGGATGAGCGAGGATGGTGCACAAGGCGAATGCTTTTGTTTTTCCTTGGTTTTATTAAAGAATATTTGTGAAGATTTCTGTTATTTTTCTTTCTTTAATTCATAAGATTTGTAAAAATTTTCTAATATTGTAATCAAATTAAATATTAATGAAAGGTGATCTCCTCTCCTATGACTTCGGTGCATTTACTTTCTGCTAATACTTCAATATTAATTCAACTGGAAATATGTACAAGCTCTTTCATGGACTCAACCCGAACTGTTAATTAACAACCAAACATGTCATATAATTGATAAGATAAAGTCAAAGAATGAGGCATTCCGAACTCGACACTTAAAAAAAAAAGAGTTTAGGTAATAAAGTAAAGAGATACTTATTTCGTTACCGAAGTGTGAGACAGATCTGCTTCATTGGGAATTTTTTTACCCCAAAAGGCCTAACAAAACCAAAAGATGACATTCGCCTACCACGAAGGGCCTGACGAAGTCTAAAGAACGACAGTTGTCTACCACGAAGGGCCTGACAAGGTCTGAAGGACAACGCTTGCCTACCACGAAGGGCCTGACAAGGTCTAAGTGTCGACAATTGCCTACCACGCAGGGCCTGACAACGTCTTAAGGATGACACTTGCCTACCACGAAGGGCCTGACAAGGTCTAAGTGTCGACAATTTCCTACCACGCAGGGCCTGACAACGTCTTAAGGATGGCGTTTGCCTACCACGAAGGGCCTGACAAACCCATGAGGCCCACCTGCCGTTAAGGCTACCATCAAATGGTCAACGAGTCCTCCCGAACCTTCTTACACCATTGAACTGATCAGCAACGGAGACAAAATTTGTTTGAGAGAAAAAAGGAACTTTTATTGATGATGACGTAAATATTTACAGACTTCCGATGTACTGACATTGTTTTTACTGAAAGTACTTCCTAAGCCTGCCAGCGTGCCAAGTATTTTTAATTGCTGACCCGTCTAATGCCTTCAACCGATAAGTCCCCGGCTTCGGCACTTCAGTGATTTCATACGGTCCTTCCCAGTTTGGCATCAGCTTTCCCAGATTCTGAGGTGTAGATGCTTCGACTTCTCTTAGGACAAAATCTCCTACTTCGAATCTGCGAAACTTTACCCCCTTATTATAATGCTTGGCCACTCTTCGCTGATAGGCTGCCAATTTGATTAAGGCTGTTTCTCAGACTTCATCAAGCAAATAAAGATTGGCCTTCAGCCCTTCCTCATTTTAGATCTCTTTGAATTGACTAACTCGAAGACTTGGAGATCCAATTTCAACTGGGACTAAGGCATCAGTACCATAGGCCAATCTGAAAGGTGAATCCCCCGTTGTAGTCCTCGGAGTAGTTCGATAAGCCCATAACACACTAAGTAACTCTTACGGCCATCTCGCCTACTTAGCCCGTCCAATCTGCGCTTGATCCCATTCAAAGCCAGCGCTCGCTGGTCACTTCAACTTGTCCGCTTGGTGAGGATGAGCTCTCAAGTCTTTCTCATCTTTGGATCCCCAGTTCTTTCAAAAATGTTTCAAATTTCGATCCCACAAACTGACGTCCATTGTCCGATATTACTACCTTAGGAATTCCAAAATGGAATACTGCTGATTCTTTCAAAAATTTCAAGCATTCCTGTTCCGTTATTAACCTAAGTGGCTTTGCTTCTACCCATTTGGTCATATAGTCGATGACAACTATAACAAAACTGACTTGACCTTTTGCTTTCGGTAGCGGACCCAGTATATCAACCCCCCAGACAGTGAAGGGTATAGGAGATAAGATCGAGTATAGCTCTTCTGGTGGCTGATGTGGTATTGGACTGTTGAGTTGGCACTTCTCGCACTTCTTGACGTATTCAGTCGCTTCCTTGAAGATGGTAGGCCAGTAGTATCCTTGACGAAGTACTTTATAGGCTAATAACTTAGCAGCCATATGGTCACCACAGATGCCTTCATGTACTTCTCAGAGAGCATATTCAGCTTCAGATGGAGTCAAACATTTCAAGAAGGAGATTTGAAAAGCCCTTGAATGCAGATCCCCATCAATCAGAACAAAATTAGCACTCTTGTACTTGATTTTCTTGGCTAGCATCCGATCCGAAGGTAAGACGCCATCTGCCAGATACTCCAGGTATGGAGTCAACCAGCAGTTGGTTCGGTCAACGTACATCACCGCTTCATGATGAACACGAGGACGTTGCAAAATTTCTAAGTAAACCGACCCATCAAAGACGTTAACATCCGTAGTGTCTAATTTGGAGAGTTCATCAGCAATGGAATTGTTATTACGCTCGACCCCCTGAAACTCGTAGGATTGGAAATACTGGAGTTGTTCTTTCAATTCTGCCAAATTCTTGATCATTCTTGGGCCTCGAGCTTCGTACTCCCCAGAGAGTTGCTTAACGACTAACTGAGAATCACTGAAGATGACTATTCTCTGTACTTCAAGACTCTTCGCTAGTCGTAACCCTGCGAGTACCGCCTCATACTCAGCTTCGTTGTTCGTCGCTTTGAACTGAAATCTGATGGCCTGTTGCACCTTGAATCCCTCCGGACTCGTCAGAATAATCCCTGCTCCACTGACGTCCGTGGTAGAAGACCCATCTGCATACAAAATATCCACGAACTCTACCTGGCGAAGAATCAGAATCGCTCATCGGATCCTTCACCGCCACAACTTCATCGACTTCTTAAAATGAACATTCAACTACAAAATCAGCCAAGGCTTGCCCTTTGATGGCGGTTCGGGGATGATATTCAATGAAAAATAGGGAAAACTCCATCGTCCGTGCAAATTTAATCTCCGCGATACCTGGGTTTGCCCATAATTTTCTTCAAAGGTCGATCTGTGTATACTATTACCAATCTACCTAAAGTATTGCCTAAGCTTTTCACTAGCGAGTTATTAAAGCAAAAGCAAACTTTTCGATGTTTGGGTACCTTGTTTCAGCATCCCGAAGGACATGGCTTACATAATAAACCGGGTGCTGCTTGTTAGGTTTGTAATATTCAAGAACGCAATCAAATTGCATAAAAGTGCGGAAACGTGGAAAAATCAGAGTTTAAAATTTTACAAACCATATACCCGGATCACCCTTTATGCACAATTATTAATTAAACGAAAAAGATGAATAAGAAACATACCCTTGAAGATCCGAGCTTCCTCAGGTACGAGTTCTGTGACGCCCCCAAAATAGGTATACATCACCCATTCTGAGTTGTCAATACATGAGTACGTAAACAACTACAACTTTATTATTACAACAAGAAAAAGCTGTGAGTTTAAATACAAATATTATCTTCTAGACAATATCTATACTCAAATAAATCCTCATCACATTTATTGATACATTATTTTACAAAAATAGTGAGGACTACTAAACAATCCTTTCTAAAACGTTCATTCCATACCCCAGACTGTACTTTCGCTTATATTCTCGCCTCCACGAGAAGAATGGAACAAAAGGAAAAGGGTGAGCTCAACTAGCTTTCGAAGAAAAAGAATATTATGACTAAGATAATATACAACAAATTATCGTTAGTCTTCAACAGGAAAAATTTAATAGAATACAATAGACAACAAATTTTAAATCAATATTCGCAATGAAAATAATAATTCATTAGAAGAGTTAAGTAGAGAATGCAAACTACTATCTTCATGTATGAATTTAAAAGTTCATCGCTATCTTTTATCCTGTAACAACAATCCATAAACATCTGGAATCAAATATTCATCTTTGCACTACGGGCCAAAGATATTCATCGATTAATCATGTATTCATTTAAACACTGTTCATCTTTGCACTTCTACGACCACGAGATATTAATCGATCATTATCATGTTCATCTCAACACTTGTTCATCTTTGCACTTTCTGAGCCAAAGATATTCTTGAAAATCATTCATCTTTGCACTCATGGGCCAAAGATATTCAATAATATCATCATTTAAGACCGAGATGATGAAAAATATTTTTAAAGAAACGAATCCAAAGTGAAACAAAATGACAAGGATTAAGGATTAAGGATTCAGTATTTTGTTTTATCCATGTTCAAAAATACCTCAAAATAATCATAGTGGTGTAAAATTCAAGAATGATCAAAACATGGATACAATCAAAGCTAGTATCCGAATAGATATTTTGGATAAAAAGAAGAAATTTTATTTTTCGATGAATAGTCAGAGTATCGTGAATAGTCTTGAGTATCGTGAATAGTCTTATATCGTGAATAGTAACTCAGACACCAAAAGATAGAAATTCCACAAAAAAACATTTTCACGCTTCATGAATAGTACTTTCGTGAATAGTAACTTTCGTGAATAGTAACTCATGAATAGTAACTCGTGAATAGTAACTCATGAATAGTAACCCCACATGAAAAGTTCCAAATTTGATAAAAAGTTCGAACTAATATTTCAAAGATAATGATATTGAAGAAATAATATCATTTGAGAAGAAAATAACATCCCTTACCTCAAAGAATCGATGCTTTCAAGGAAAGATCTAAGTGATCTTTGAATGAAACTTGTATTGAACAAAGAACTCTCAAAGTATCTAAATACTCACAAAATACGCTCAATAATATAGAGAGAGAGAGAGAAAACTTTGTTTACGGTGTGATTTTCAATTCTAACTTAGCCCTCTATTTATAGGAAAATGTTAGCCGTACCAAGGCGACTTGACCAAATACTGATGGCTTTTTTACATGCTACTACTATTGCCACCACCACATTTGAAATAAAATTCAGCACATTTTTCACCAACCACAAGTGGGGCCCACTCAATTCTAGAATTTTCCACCAAAATCAATTATAACCCTACTTTCCCAATCAAACACCTCTTAAAATTTATAACAAATCATTCGTTAATTTTTAACGGTTCAAAATTTGTAGACATATACTCAACTTATATATGTATAACATATCCAAAAATCGCAACGATCCAATTCGGTTGATTAAAAATTATAACTCACATATATATATCGTAAAAATAATCGATTTGATTTTAATACCTCCATTCCGACAAAAATAATCGATAAAACACCTCAACACTAAATCCTTCAATTATAACCACATATAATAAATAAATCCATCATTTATATCTATATCAAATAAATATTTTCTTATCATATAAATCAATAATTAATTATTCCCAAATAATATTACGAATCACAATTATTACATGACCAGGGCGGCTTCGAGAAAAGAGGGGCTTCCAATAAGGATCTCTCCTCATCGGGCGCATGATTAGGTGACCAAACCTCTCCTTGAAGCGTAACTTTCTAGACATTGCCAATAATGTTATCTAATAATATTATTCAAATAATATGAATTATTGATCCGATAATGGGAAATCTTTGTGCGGTGACAATTATTGAAACAATGAATAATATAAAATACCAACGCAAACAATTATTGAATCAATAAAATAAAATATTTGAATAAGAATTATCGTAACAATTATTGAGTAGTGCCTTCTTACGTAAGGATCAATAATTGATGCAATACTGTGTCTTCTTGTTCAACAACGCGTATTAGTGTGTTTTAACCAACGGGTATTCCAACAATGATTAATTGGTAATAATTACGCCGTTATTTTTAAACAACTTATATTTGTCGTTTTTTCCTCATCCAATCGCTTTCCGTTATGGGGCCACACATGGTCACTACCAATGCATTTAATATTCCCGACAAGCATTTAATATTCCACGACCAAACGAATATTCCCTTACAAAATGAATATTTTATAACCACTTGCTTATTTTGAAATATTTATGTATTTTATCCCAAACTATCCACATTAATCAAATCAACCCTTACTATTTCAAAATAATAAATAAAGGAAATTCCTTTTATTTAAAAAAAATTCTGGGTCTTACAACCTCCCTCCTTATGAAATTTCGTCCTCGAAATTGACGTGACGATACTGGTGTTTTTTCAAAAGGTGAGGATACCTCGCTTTCATTTCGCTTTCCAATTCCCGTGTCATTTCTCTATAGCATGATTCCTCCACAAAACTTTAACTTGTGGTATGACCTTTCTTGGCACAGTAGGACATGCTCCTTCCTATCCAAAATCTTGACAGGTACCTCCTCATACGTTAAGTCTTCGGCTATCTCGTCCGATTCTAACTCTATAACGTGGTTCGGGTCTTTCACATATTTACGAAGTACAGATATGTGAAACACATTATGAACACGAGACATACTTGGAGGTAACGCAAGTCTATAGGCTACATTTCCTACTTTCGGTCCAAGAATTTGAAATGGACCAATAAATCGTGGATTGAGCTTTCCTCTCTTCCCAAATCTTGTAACTCCCTTCCACGGAGCAACTCGCAATAATATACGATCCGCTACACTAAATTCCACGCCCTTTCGATGAAGATCCGCATAACTCTTTTGTCGATCTTGTGCCGCTTTGTATACGTTGTCGAATCATTTGGATCTTTTCGGTAGTCATATCGTACTAACTCGGGTCCCAACAATGTTGCTTCACCCACCTCATCCCAACATATTGGAGAACGACATTTTCGTCCCATATAATGCTTCAATGGAGCCACACCTATACTTGCTCGATAATCTTTGTTGTAGGAGAATTCCACCAATGGTAAATACTTATCCCAACCGCCTTTGAAGTCTAGGACACGAGTCTTAATAAATCTTCAATAGTTTGAATAGTCCTCTCTCGATTGTCCGTCCGTTTTGGGATGGTATGCTCAACTAAATCGCAAATCCGTGCTCATAGCTTTTTGCAAGCTAACCCAAAATCTTGAAGTGAATCTTGGGTCACGATCCGAAACTATGGATACAAGCACCTCAAATTTTTTTAAATAAAAAGGAATTTCCTTTATTTATTATTTTGAAATAGTAAGGGTTGATTTGATTAATGTGGATAGTTATGGGTTAAATATGCAAATATTTCAAAATAAGCAAGTGGTTATAAAATATTCATTATCGCTTGGGAATATTCGTTTCGTCGTGGAATATTCGTATCGGCTTGAATATTCGTATTTACGGCACAAATAAATGCGTGTGGGGCCCCATAACGGAAAGTTTATCGATGAAGAAAACGACAAATATAAGTTGTTTTTAAATAATCTACAGAAGTTGTTACCAAGTATCATCGCTGAATACCCGGGTTAAAACACACTAATACGCTGTTGTCAACAAGAAGACACCAGATTGCACCAATTATTGATTCTTACGTAAGAAGGCACTACTCAATAATGGTTACAAAGAATTACCGCTCAAAGATTTTATCGAAAGTTAATAATTGTCATATTGATATTTTATATCATTGTTTCAATAATCACATTACACAAGATCTTTCATTATCGGCTAATAATTCATATTATCCTAATAATATTATTAGATAACATTATTGGCAATGTCTAGAAAGTTCTCGCTTAAGAGAGGTTTGGTCACCTAATCATGCTACCAAGAAGAAGAAATTTTATCGAAAGCCCCTTTCCTGAACCGCCTCGTCATTAATATCAGGATTCTCGTAATATTATTTGTGAATAATTAATTATTGATTTATATGATGAGGAAAATATTGATTTTATGTGGATATAGATGGAGAAAATTTTTAAATGACAATTGTTGAAAATTAATATTTTATCTTTTTCTCGATAAAATAATTCATTTAAATATATTATTTTAATAATATATTAACTATGATATTTTTACAACGAATGTGGGATATATGAGTATACGAGGAGGAAGAGTATTTTTGTTGCAATAAATGTTTAAAACATGTTAAACATGCTCATGGACCCCATTTATCGATCGAAATTTGATTATAAATTTGTAAAATTGCCCGCTTGTGGATTTCTTGGCCAATTTCTGATTGAATTTGGAAAACTTTCTTCCGCAGTTGTTGTAGAGAATTGAATTTCCTATAAAAACTCGCGAGATTCGAATTTTCTGATGAAAGGGCTATTTATTATGAATTATTGAAGTTCAAGTCTCAAATAATCGATTTTTGAAGTTTAAAATATTTAAAATTAGAAAACGTTTTTTCTTATTTTTTCTAGAAGGTGGCATGTGTTTGATGGCTGAAATCAGATTCTAGATATGTGTAGAAAATAATATAATTATATTATTAATTTATTAAATTTTCTCGCTTTGTGTTCTAAGCAATTTCCTATAAATAGGTGCTTAGGTTAGAATTGAAAATCACACCGTAAATCAAGTTTTCTCTCTATATTATCGAGCGATTCTTGTGAGTATTTTGAGTATACTTTGAGTATTGCTATACTATGTGCAAGTCCAAGTCATAGCCTATATCCTGTTTCAAATTTAAGACCGATCTTTCGAGGTAAGTGGATATTATTTTTTTTAATGAATGATATTATTTCTTCAATATCATTATACCGAAATGTCGATCCAAGTTTTTATCAAATTTGGAACTTTTTCATGCTCTGGGTTACTATTCATGGGTTACTATTCATGAGTTACTATTCACGATTTACTATTCATACTATTCATGAGTTACTATTCACGAAGTTACTATTCACGAGTACTATTCACGTAAGCGTGAAGATGTTTTTTGTGGAATTTCTATCTTTTGGTGTTGAGTTACTATTCACGATACTTTAAGACTATTCACGATACTAAGACTATTCACGATACTAAGATATTCAATCGAAAAATAAAATTTCTTCTTTTCGTCTAAAATATCTATTCGGATACTAACTCGATCAGATCCATGTTTTGATCATTCTCAATTTTACACCACTATGATTATTTTTGAGGTATTTTTGGGCGTGATAAAACCAAGTACTAATCCTTAATCCTTAATCCTCGTCATTTTGTTTCACCGATTCGCTTTAAAAAATATTTTCATCATCCTCGCCTTAAATGATGATATTATTGAATATCTTCGGCCCAGAAGCAAAAGATGAATGATTTCAAGAAGAATATCTTTGGCCAGAGAAAAGATGAATGAAAAAAGTGTCGAGATGAATACGACCGATTGATTAATATCTTTGCCTCAGAGTGCAAAGATGAACAGTGTTTAAATGAATACGACTTAATCGATGAATATCTTCGGCCTCAGAAAGCAAAGATGAATATTTGATTCCGTATGCATATCGATTGATGTTACAGTGATAAAATATTGATGATGGACCGTTAAATTCATAGATTATAGTAGATTTCATTCTCTACGTAACTCTTCTATGAATTATTATTTCACCGCTAATATTGATCCGAAACTTGTCAGCCTATCATTCTCTATCGATTTTTCCTCGTCAAGACTAACGATAATTTGTCAGATATTATCTTAGTCATAATATTCTTTATCGGGCTAGTTGAGCTCACCCTTTTCCTCGTTGTTCCATTTTTCTTCTCGTGAGGCGAGAATGTAATGAGTACTAGCTCTGGGTATGGAATGAAGGTTCTAGAGAGAGTTGTTTAGTAGTCCTCACCATTTTTGTAAAATAATGAATCAATAATTATGATGGGGATTTATTTGAGGTGGATATTGTCTGTAAGACAATATTATATTTAAACTCATTAAGATATATTGTCGTATTTCACACCTATTTCAGAAGTTAGTTTCGCAAGTCAGTAATGGGTGTCAGGTATACTCGCTTTATCAGCACCAGCCTCTCATGATTCGCACCGTAAACGGTGTCAGGTATACCCTATATTTTGGGGCGCCACAAGTTGGTGGGTATCGTAGCTAGTATCGTAGCTTAGGATACGATCTCCATGAGATCGGGAATAAAACTAGAGGGGAGACGACGAGTAAATCCTTCGCTAAAGTGTCCTACCTAAGCTTATTTGTTAGTCGGGTCAAGATATAGGATATTATGTGATATATCGATTTCTTAATTAACCCTTATTTTATGACAAGATTTGAGAATGTCGAATCGAGAATATTAACAAAGGAGTAAATGAGACCGTGGAGATGCCTCAGACTCACCAACGAGGAGAACGCAACAACAGTCGGGTAATGTTCCTCCCGTGAACAACACCACCGAAAGAGCGTGATGAAACGAGGGATGTTTAGAAGCTTTTTGCGCTCATGCAAAATCGCATTTGTGGAGACTCGTGTTCAAAATACAGAGGAAATGATAGCAATTCACGGTGGTCACAAAAGCAAGCTCAAAGAGTCGGGACCACCGCACTCGGGAAAGCCGGATCCGATTAAGGCGAGACGTGGTCAAACAAATTACCAAGATATTCGATGTCTCGATGATGCACGGAGGAACAGAAAAGTTCCATTCGCCACCTTTATATTCCGTGTGCGAGGCAGGCAGACATCGGTGGAATCAGGAAGCGCACTCCATCCAAATTGCACTCAAAGATGTCATGGGAGACGTTTTAAAATAGCTTCAATGACAAGTACTTCCCCGAAAGTATTCGGGCTATACGAAGGAAGTGGAGTTTATTAGACTAGAGCAGTATAACACGACGGTGTCCCAAAGACGAGGCGGTTCATGAGTTATCCAGTTCTCACCCTCATTCGGTGGAGAATGAGGAACGATGACGCGGATGTTTCGAGAGGTTTGAAACCCGACATACGCCAAGATCTCATTTCTCATAAATTTTCTCTCTATTCAGATGTTGTCAATGTGGCTCAATTGTTAGAGCGAGATAACGAGTACGCTCAACCGAGGGACCATAACCAGATCATATCAAGATAGCAAATATCGTAATAACGATAACCAAATGAGAAAGAAGAATACGATAAAGGCTGTAACCACTCCGTGGTAATCGTGGCCATGAAAATAGAAGAAGCGAGCCTGGAGGAGATTTTAAAAGAGGAGATTCAACAACCACTATGTGAAGACGCCGCAAAGAGAACTAGTTTTATGGGAGGAGAACGACCACCCATCGTATGTTACAAATGCGGAAAGAGGGATATATCACCCAAACCGCCCACAACAACAGCTTTAAGGTATGCTATAATTGTGGAAAAGAAGGACATATCGCCGAGATCAGACGATATCGAAACCCAGTTCAAATGGGAATGGTGACTCAAAAGGATGTCCCGTAAAAGTCAAAGTCAACGATTTCTCGAAGAGCGCTTGTCGTGACCGGTCAAAATGCAAGGAACCCGAACGGTTAGCACGGTTAGTTAATTATAAATTCTTAAGTATATACCTTTACTAGATATCGGTTCTACCCATTCTTTATCTCTTTACTCATACCAACGCTTAAACTCGACTACGAGAGAAATTAAACTTTCGACCTATCTCGTGGAGACTCCATTAGAGAAACTTTCATTACATCCGTTGTTTAAAAATCTTGCTTGATTCAAGTCAGCACTATCACATTACCCGTTAACCTTATTTCTATAGAGATATTTGCTTTTGATGTGATTTTAAGGTTAACTACTCATCACGCCAAATTGATTATTTTCGTAAGGTCATAGTTTTCATATTCCTAAGCAACCCGTTATTCAATTCAAGCAATCAAACCATCAGAGTCACATTTTCATATCAAGCCATGAAGTCATTCGCTTATTACGATGTCAAATTTTCTTAGTCCATGTTATGGATTTGAATAAAGACACGCCGATTTGAATAATATTCCCGTTGTTATTGATTTTCCCCGACGATTTTTCAAGAATTTCGCGCTTACTCCCAAAGCCCGATATTAAATTTTGTATCGACTTTCAACCCTAGACAAAACTCATTTCTAAAATCTCATATCGAATGGCTCCTATCAACTTCGTGAGTTAAAAATTCAACTATAGAATTTGGTACCGAGCCTTTATCTTGTGACTTCCTTTCAGGAATTCACCTGCCGCATCCGTAGGGACGCCATATTCGCGCGATAAGAAATCGATAGGTGTCATTGTGACGCATATCCAAGATCATACGAGTCACAAATGAGAGCAACCTAAGTCAAGAATCGAAATACGAAGCTTTCTAGGCTTAGTTGGTTATTATCTGAGATTCGTCAAGGATATTCTCTAATCGCTATTCCATTAACGCAATTGACTCAGAGATACAAAATTCGAATGGAGCAAGGAATGTGGGAAGAGCTTCAAGAACTCAAGAGGAGACTCATTTCAAAGACATGTTCGATCATGCCATCCCGAAAAGCGAACGTGGTAGCCGACGCGATGAGTAGAAGATCATATGCGGAACGAAAAGGATGATGTCAAGTATACGACAGAGCCAACTTTAATAGAAAAGTTAAGATCGCTCAAGCCACCGACTCGAAATTGATGCGTATGAAGAAGAAAGTACAAGAAGGAGCTATTCCTAAGCGAGAATCGATGAAGAAGGAATACTTCGAGTCCACTCTAGACTTTGTGTTCCTAACGACTGATTTGAAGTACAAGATTATGATGGAGGCACACACACGCGCATTTGCAATCCATCCTCGAAGTACTAAAATGTATCGTGATCTTCGACATACATTTTGGTGGAACAATATGAAGAGAGAGATTGCAAAGTTTATCTCGATGTGTTTAACTTGCTAACGTAAAGGTGGCGAGCATCTTGTACCTAAGGGTCCGCTGCAACCACTTGAGATTCCTGAATGGAAGTGGGAACACATTACTACGGATTTCACACGGTCTTCCTACTACGGTTTCTCAAGGCATCAATGCTATTTGGGTTATTGTTGATAGATTAACCAAGTCTCGCTTTCATTTCTTACCGATACGAGAGACTTATTCCTCGAACGCCTTTTCTCGTATGTGTGACGTAAATGAGATTGTGAGATCAGTATGGCATGCCAAGATCCATAGTTTTAGATCGTGACCCAAGATTCACTTCATGATTTTGGGTTAGTTTGCAAAAAGCTACGGGCACGAATTTACGATTCTGGCTGGGCATACCATCCTCAAACGGATGGGCAATCGTAAAAGGACTACTCAAACTCTCAAGATATATTAAAACTCGTGGTCCTAGATTTCAAAGGAAGTCGATAAGTACTTGCCATCGTGGAATTCTCATACAACAATAGTTATTAAACAAATATAGGCATGGTTCCATTCAAGCATTATATGGACGAAAATGTCGCTTCCCAATATGTTGGGATGAGGTGGGTGAAGCAACATTGTTGGGACCCGAAAGTTAGTATGACTACCGAAAAGATCCAAATGATTCGACAACGATACAAACCAAGACAAGATCGACAAAAGAGTTATGCGCGATCTTCATCGAAAGGACGGGAATTTAATGTAGGGGATCATGATTGTCATGAAGTCGCTCCACAAGGGTGTTACAAGATTTGGGAAGAGAGGAAAGCTCAATCCATGATTTATCGGGTCCATTTCAAATTCTCGAACCGAGTAGGAAATGTAGCCTATAGACTTCATGCAAGCATCCGAGTATGTCTCGTGTTCATAATGTGTTTCATATATCCGTATTTCAGAATATGTGAAAGACCCGAACCACGCTATAGAAGTTAGAACCTGACGAGATAGTCCAAGACTTAACGTATGAGGAGGTACCGCCAAGATTTTGATAGAAGGAGCATGTCCCACGCCAAGAAAGGTTATACCACAAGTTAAAGTTTTGTGGAGGAATCATGCTATAGAGGAAATGACCGAATTGAAACTAAAATGAAAGCGAGGTATCCTCACCTTTTCAAAACACTGTATCGTACGCCAATTTCGAGGACGAAATTTCATAAGGAGGGAGGTCAGAAGACCCCAAATTTTTTTAAAAAAAGGAATTTCCTTTATTTATTATTTTGAAATAGTAAGGGTTGATTTGATTAATGTGGATAGTTAAGGGTTAAATATGCAAATATTTCAAAATAAGCAAGTGGTTATAAAATATTCATTATCGCTTGGGAATATTCGTTTGGTCGTGGAATATTCGTATCGTTTGAATATTCGTATTTACGCACGCAGCAAATGCAAAAAGGGCCCTATAACTAAAGCGATCGGATGAAGAAAACGACAAATATAAGTTGTTTTTAAATAACTACAGAGTTGTTACCAAGTATCATCATGAAATACCCTTGTGGTTAAAACACACTAATACGCTGCTTGTCGAACAAAGAAGACACCAGATTGCACCAATTATTGATTCTTACGTAAGAAGGCACTACTCAATAATGGTTACAAAGAATTACCGCTCAAAGATTTTATCGAGTTAATAATTGTCATATTGATATTTTATATCATTGTTGTTTCAATAATCACATTACACAAGATCTTTCATTATCGGCTAATAATTCATATTATCCTAATAATATTATTAGATAACATTATTGGCAATGTCTAGAAAGTTCTCGCTTAAGGAGAGGTTTGGTCACCTAATCAAGGCCCAGAAGAAGAAATTTTATCGAAAGCCCCTCTTCCCTTTGAAACCGCCTCGTCATTAATATCAGATTCTCAGTAATATTATTTGTGAATAATTAATTAATTGATTTATATGATGAGGAAAATATTGATTTTATGTGGATATAGATGGAGAAAATTTTTAAATGACAATTGTTGAAAATTAATATTTTATCTTTTTCTCGATAAAATAATTCATTTAAATATATTATTTTAATAATATATTAACTCTGATATTTTTACAACGAATGTGGGATATATGAGTATATACGAGGAGGAAGAGTATTTTTGTTGCAATAAATGTTTAAAACATGTTAAACATGTCTGCGGGACCCCATTTATCGAATCGAAATTTGATTATAAATGTAAAATTGCCCGCTTGCTTGGGATTTCTACACAATTTCTGATTGAATTTGGAAAACTTTCTTCTGCAAAGTTGTAGAGAATTGAATTTCCTATAAAAACTCGCGAGATTCGAATTTTCTGATGAAAGGGCTATTTATTATGAATTATTGAAGTTCAAGTTCAAATAATCGATTTTTGAAGTTTAAAATATTTAAAATTAGAAAACGTTTTTTCTTATTTTTTTTCTAGAAGGTGGCATGTGTTTGATGGCTGAAATCAGATTCTAGACATGTGTAGAAAATAATATAATTATATTATTAATTTATTAAATTTTCTTCTTTGTGTTCTAAGCAATTTCCTATAAATAGGTGCTTAGGTTAAATTGAAAATCACACCGTAAACCAAGTTTTCTCTCTATATTATCGAGTTTATTCTTGTGAGTATTTTGAGTATACTTTGAGTATTGCTATACTGCAAAGTCCAAGTCATAGCCTATATCCTGTTTCAAATGTAGACCGATCTTCGAGGTAAGTGATATTATTTTTTTTTCAATGATATTATTTCTTCAATATCATTATAATCAAATGTCGATCCAAGTTTTTATCAAATTTGGAACTTTTTCATGTCTGGGTTACTATTCATGGGTTACTATTCATGAGTTACTATTCACGAAGTTACTATTCACGAGTTACTATTCACGAAGTTACTATTCACGAGTACTATTCATTAAGTTGCGTGGATGATGTTTTTTTGTGGAATTTCTATCTTTTGGTGTCTGAGTTACTATTCACGATATCTAAGACTATTCACGATACTAACTATTCACGATACTAAATTATTCAATCGAAAAATAAAATTTCTTCTTTTCGTCTAAAATATCTCTATTCGATACTAACTCGATCAGATCCATGTTTTGATCATTCTCAATTTTACACCACTATGATTATTTTTGAGGTATTTTTGGGCGTGATAAAACCAAGTACTTAATCCTTAATCCTTAATCCTTGTCATTTTGTTTCACCGATTCGCTTTTAAAAAATATTTTTCATCATCCTCGCCTTAAATGATGATATTATTGAATATCTTCGCCCAGAAGCAAAGATGAATGATTTCAAGAATATCTTCGGCCCAGAGTGCAAAAATGAACAGTGTGTTCGAGATGAATACGACCGATTGATTAATATCTTCGCCCCAGAGTAAAGATGAACAGTGTTTAAATGAATACGACTAATCGATCGATGAATATCTTCGGGCCAGTAGTGCAAAGATGAATATTTGATTCCGTATGCATATCGATTGATGTTACAGGATAAAATATTGATGATGGACCGTTAAATTCATAGATTATAGTAGATTTCATTCTCTACGTAACTCTTCTATGAATTATTATTTCACCATAATATTGATCCAAAACTTGTCAGCCTATCAGATTCTATCGATTTTTCCCTCGTCAAGACTAACGATAATTTGTCAGATATTATCTTAGTCATAATATTCTTTATCGGGCTAGTTGAGCTCACCCTTTTCCTCGTTGTTCCATTTTTCTTCTCGTGAGGCGGCGAGAATGTAATGAGTACTAGCTCTGGGTATGGAATGAAGGTTCTAGAGAGAGTTGTTTAGTAGTCCTCACCATTTTTGTAAAATAATGAATCAATAATTATGATGGGGATTTATTTATGTGTGGATATTGTCTAGTAAGACAATATTATATTTAAACTCATTAAGATATATTGTCGTATTTCACACGACATTTGTATTATTGAAGTTGTAGTTTGCTTTTTGTATTTGTACACTCGTAATGGGTGTCATACACCTATAATGGGTGTTGTGTATACCTATTTTGGGACCAGATGGTATTGTTGTAACAGTCTTAAAATAAGTCTCCTCTTAAGCTCTTGGAAACTCTTCTCGCATTCTTCATTCCAAACGAATTTTGTATCCTTCCGAGTTAGGCGAAGTTAATGGAGTAGCGATTCGAGAAAACCCTTCCACGAATCTCCGATAATAACCAAATAAGCCCAAAAAGCTACGTGATTTCATCACCGACTTGGTTGCTGTTCTAACTTTGTATTGCTTCAATCTTCGCCGGATCAACAGATACTCCATGTTTCGACACCACGCGCCCAAGGAATGCTACTTCCTCGCCGAACTCGCATTTCTTCAATTTGGCATATAGTTTGTTTTCACGAAGCCTTTGGAGTACCAAACTTCAAATGGTGCTCATGATCTTCACGACTTTTGGAATATATAAGGATGTCATCAATAAAGACAACAACAAACCGATCCAAATATTCCTTGAATACTCTGGTTCATCATATCCATGAAAGTCATAGGAGCATTAGTTAGTCCGAAAGACATGACTAAGAATTCATAATGCCCATACCGAGTTCTCAAGGCGCCTTTTGAATATCCTCGCTTTTAATCTTCAAATTGATGATATCCGTAATCGAAGATCGATTTTTGAAAAGAATTGTGCCCTTGCAACTAGTCAAACAAGTCATCAATACGAGGTAGAGGATACCTATTCTTGATGGTGACATGGTTCAATTCCCCGATAATCAATACAAAGTCGCATACTCCCGCTTTTTCTTCTTTACAAATAAAACAGAGCACCCCAAGGAGATGTACTAGGACGAATGAAACCGATGTCCAACAATTCACAGTTGGACCTTTAACTCTCGAAGTTCAATAGAGCCATTCGATATGGGGTTTTAGAAATGGGCTTTGTACTGTGTTCAAGATCAATAAAGAATTCAACTTCACGCTCGGGGTAGACCGGAAGTTCTTCTGAAATACGTCAGAAAGTCAATAACAACAGAATATTATTCAAATTTGACGTGTCTTTATTCAAATCCATAACATGGGCTAAGAAAGCTTGACATCCGCTTTTTCAATAAACGAATAGCTTTATGATTAGATATGATAGTGATTGATTTTAATGGTTTAGTTGCTTGAATTAGATAACAAAGGGTTGGTTAGGAATATGAAAACTAACAACCTTACGAAAAATAATCAATTTTGGCATGATGAGTAGTTAACCAATCAATTCCTAAAATCACATCAAAAGCAAGTATCTTTAAAGAGATAAGGTCAACAGTAAGGTGATGGTGCCAACTTGAATCAAACAAGATTTATAAACAATGGATGTGATGAAAGTTTCTCCTAACGGAGTTTCCACAGATAGGTCAAAGTCTAATTTCTCCCGAGTCAAGTTTAAACGTTGAGCACATGCAGGAGAGATAAATGAATGGGTAAAGACCCCAGATCAAGTAAGGTATAAACTTCGCAAGAATTTATAAATAGCTTACCCGTGATCACCTCGTTTGGGTTCCTCGCATTATGACCAAATACAACAAACGCTTCTTCTCGAATCGTTGACTTTGACTTTTCCGGACGATCTTTTGAGTCACCGTCCCCATTGAACTAGGTTTCGCTTCATCGCATAATCTCGAAGCGATATGTCCTTCCTTTCCACAACTATAGCATACCTTGAACTGTTGTGGGCGCTTTGACCGATATGTCCCTCTTTTTCGCATTTGTAGCATATACGACCGGTGGTCGTTCTCCTCCCTTAGAACCGATTCTTCTGCAAGAGACTGCCGTCTTCACATAGTCGTTGTTAAATCTCCTCTATTTAAAATCTCCTCCTGACTCGCTTCTTCTGTTTTCATGACCATGATTACCACCAGAGTGGTAACCATTTTTGTCCGTCTGTTTCTTTCTCCGCTGGTTATCATTATTCATTGGTATTGTTATCTCCGGTACGATCCTCGGTTGTGGTCCTCGGTTGGACCGCACTCGTTATCTCGCTCTAATAATTGAGCCTCACATAAACATCCGAATAAAGAGAAAGTTTATGAGAAATGAGATCTTGACGTATCGCCGTTTTCAAACCTCTAAGAAACATCCGCGTCATCGTTCCTCATTCTCCACCAAATGAGGTGCAAACTCGATAACTCTGCAAACTTTGTCTCGTCATCGAGACACCGCCATGTTGTTTTGCTTTCTGTCGATGAACTCCACTTCCTTCATATAGCGAACACTTTCGAAAGTATTTGTCATTAAATAGTCTTTGAAACGTCTCCCAAGACATGCCGAAAGTACCGGATGGGTACGCTTCACGATTCTCCACCGATAGTCTCGCCTCGCCACTTTAACATAAAGGTGGCGAATGGAACCTTCTGTTCCTCCGTGCATCCCAAGACATCGAATATCTTAGTAATTTGCTTGACCCATGTTTCCGCCATGATCGGATCCGCTTTCCCTTAAATTCGTGGTCCCAACTCTTTGAACTGCTTGGTCGTGACAACCCGTGAATTGCTATCATTTCCTCCTCAGATTTTGAACACGAGTCTCCTCGTCTGATTTTGCATGAACTGCAAAAGCTTCTAAACATCCCTCGCTCATCATCTCGCTTTCAATGGTGTTGTTCACAGAGGAACATTGCCACTGTTGCACGCTCTCCCTCGTTGGTGAGTACAGCAGGCGTCTCCACTGGTCTCATTTCCATTGTTAATATTCTCGATTCGACATTCTCAAATACCGCTATAAAACAAGGGTTAATTAAGGAAATCAATATATCACATAATATCCCTATATACTTGACCAACTAACAAATAAGCTTAGGTAGGACACACTAAGCGAAGGATTTACTCGTCTCTCCCTCCTAGTTCTATTCCCCGATCTCCGCCAGAGATCATATCCTAAGCTCGATACCAACCATGACGCCCCCAAAATAGGTATACATCACCCATTCCGAGTTGTCAATACATGATGCATGTAAACAACTACAACTTTATTATTACAACAATAAAAGCTGTGAGTTTAAATACAAATATTATCTTCTGACAATATCTATACTCAAATAAATCCTCATCACATTTATTGATACATTATTTTACAAAAATGGTGAGGACTACTAAACAATCCTTTCTAAAACCTTCATTCCATACCCCAGACTGCATGCTTCGCTATATTCTCGCCTCCCGAGAAGAATGGAACAAAAGGAAAAGGGTGAGCTCAACTAGCTCAAGAAAAAGAATATTATGACTAAGATAATATACAACAAATTATCGTTAGTCTTCAACAGGAAAAAATTAATAGAATACAATAGACAACAAATTTTAAATCAATATTCGCAATGAAATAATAATTCATTAGAAGAGTTAAGTAGAGAATGCAAACTACTATCTTCTATGTATGAATTTAAAAGTTCATCGCTCATCTCATATCCCCAGAACAACAATCCATAAACATCTGAATCAAATATTCATCTTTGCACTACAGCCAAAATATTCATCATTAATCATGTTCATCTAAACACTGCTCATCTTTTGCACTACGGGCCAAAGATATTAATCGATCGGTCGTGTTCATCTCAACACTTGTTCATCTTTTGCACTACTGAGCCAAAGATATTCTTCGAAATCATTCATCTTTGCACTACGTGCCAAAGATATTCAATAATATCATCATTTAAGACCGAGGATGATGAAAATATTTTTAAGAAACGAATCCAAAGTGAAACAAAATGACAAGGATTAAGGATTAGTACTTTGTTTTATCCATGTTCAAAAATACCTCAAAATAATCATAGTGGTGTAAAATTCAAGAATGATCAAAACATGGATACAATCAAAGCTAGTATCCGAGAATAGATATTTTGGACAAAAAGAAGAAATTTTATTTTTCGATGAATAGTGCCGATATCGTGAATAGTCAGATATCGTGAATAATGCCGTATCGTGAATAGTAACTCCAGACACCAAAAGATAGAAATTCCACAAAAAAACATTTTCACGCTTACATGAATAGTACTCGTGAATAGTAACTCGTGAATAAGTAACTCATAAATAGTAACTCGTGAATAGTAACTCATGAATAAGAACCCCAACATGAAAAAGTTCCAAATTTGATAAAAAGTTCCAACCAATATTTCAAAGATAATGATATTGAAGAAATAATATCATTTGAGAAGAAAATAACATCCCTTACCTCAAAGAATCAAGTGCTTGGAAGGAAAGATCTAAGTGATCTTTGAAGGAAACTTGTACTAAACAACAACTCTCAAAGTATCTAAATACTCACAAAATACGCTCAATAATATAGAGAGAAAGAGAAAACTTTGTTTACGGTGTGATTTTCAATTCTAACTTAGCCCTCTATTTATAGGAAAATGTTAGCCGTAAAAGCAGACTTGACACTCAAGCACTGATGGCTTTACCTCGCTACTATTGCCACCCACCACATTTGAAATAAAATTCAAACATTTTTCACCAACCACAAGTGGGGCCCACTCAATTCTAGAATTTTCCACCAAAATCAATTATAACCCTACTTTCCTAATCAAACACCTCTTAAAATTTATAACAAATCATTCGATTCAATTTTAACGGTTCAAAATTTGTAGACATATACTCAACTTATATATGTATAACATATCCAAAAATCGCAACGATCCAACTACGATTAAAAATTATAACTCACGCATAATATATCGTAAAAATAATTGATTTGATTTTTAATACCTCCATTCCGACAAAAAATAATGATAAAACACCTCAACACTAAATCCTTCAATTATAACCACATATAATAAATAAATCCATCATTTATATCTATATCAAATAAATATTTTCTTATCATATAAATCAATAATTAATTATTCCCAAATAATATTACGTAATCACAATTATGATGACCAAAGGTTCCTTGGAAAGAGGGGCTTTCCAATAAGGATCTCTCTCTTCTTTGGCCGCAATTAGGTGACCAAACCTCTCCTTAGGATCGAACTTTCTAGACATTGCTAATAATGTTATCTAATAATATTATTCAAATAATATGAATTATTGATCCGATAATGGGAAATATCGTGCGGCGACAATTATTGAAACAAAGAATAATATAAAATACCAACGCAACAATTATTGAATCAATAAAATAAAATCTTGAACAATAATTATCAGTAACAATTATTGAGTAGTGCCTTCTTACGTAAGGATCAATAATTGATGCAATACCGCAATAATATTCTTCTTGCTCAACAACGCGTATTAGTGTGTTTTAACCACCGGGTATTCCAACAAAGATTAATCGGTAATAATTACGCCGTTATTTTTAAACAACTTATATTTGTCATTTTCTCATCCAATCGCTTTCAGTTATGGGCTCCACACATGGTCAAGCTACAATATACGAATATTCCCCGACATGCTTAATATTCCACGACCAAACGAATATTCCCCGCAAAATGAATATTTTATAACCACTTGCTTATTTTGAAATATTTATGCGTATTTTACCATTAACTATCCACATTAATCAAATCAACCCTTACTATTTCAAAATAATAAATAAAGGAAATTCCTTTTATTTAAAAAATTTCGAGGTCTTACATGAATGATTTACGAAGAAAATCTTTGGCCGTTGTGCGAAGATGAACAGTGTTTAGATGAACATGACCAATTAATCGATGAATATCTTTGGCTGTAGTGCAAAGATGAATATTTGATTCGAGATGTATATTGATTGATGTTACGGGGATAAAGGATGAGACGATGAACTTTTAAATTCATACATAGAAGATAGTAGTTTGTATTCTCTACTTAACTCTTCTAATGAATTATTATTTCACCATGCTAATATTGATTTAAAATTTATTGTCTATTGTATTCTATTAGATTTTCCTGTTGAAGACTAACGATAATTTGTTGTATATTATCTTAGTCATAATATTCTTTACCGAGCTAGTTGAGCTCACCCTTTTCCTTTTTGTTCCATTTTTCTTCTCGGGAGGCGAGAATATAAGCGAAAATGCAGTCTGGGTATGGAATGAAGGTTTTAGAAAGAATTGTTTAGTAGTCCTCACCATTTTGTAAAATAATGTATCAATAAATGTGATGAGGATTTATTTGAGTATAGATATTGTCTAGAAGATAATATTTGTATTCAAACTCACGCTTTTACTGATTTGTAATAATAAAGTTGTAGTTGTTTCTGTACCATGTATTGACAACTCAGAATGGGTGATGTATACCTATTTTGGGGTCGTCACACTTGTACTACTATCACTACAGGAATTCCTATTGACAGACAAGTAAAACTCCATTAGGTATTCCTTAGCGAGCCACGTTCAGTGAACTTATTCTCCAATAAGCACCTATATACTTGCTTTAGTGTCTCCACACAAATGATCATGAGATCAATCATCCTCATCCAATGAAAGCAAGTTAACGTATGTACCAATCTATCCGGATTCACTAATCCCCAATTTAGTAATCCAACGATTGGGAACTATTTTAGTTTTAAGCTTTCAAAGAATTTAGATCTCATTAGAATGATCATCATCATTATTCTAAAAGCATTGCTTAAAACTATGGGTTTATCACATATTATAAAACAACATCATGTAGATAATTAAAAGCCTTTAATAAATTAATACTTTTTATTAATAAATGAATAAGATTGTTACAAAGTATATGCTTTATCATCAAACATGATTGGCTTGTGTGCATACTACTTTCAATCTCCTACTTGCACTAAAAAAGCCAATCGCCATGGTATTTCATACCCTTCTTCTCTAAGTGACGATTATCCTGGCACGTTGGATAAGCTTTAGTTAATGGATATGTAATGTTATTCATGAGAGTCCACTATCTCGTATAGTGATTTCCATCTTTCAATGATTCTAATAATCAAATGAAAGTGCCACAACACATGTTTAGATCCAAGATGAGACTTAGAACTATTCCTAGTTACGTAATGAACTTTTAATCCAAACAATCAACTTGCGGCTTCATTTATAGCTATATACTTTGTCTTTATCACTAAACCAAAGAACTCTTTTGCTATTTGGAACCTTTCCAATTCAACGCACCAATGTGCTCAAGATAACGCTTTACCTTAAAGTGGATTTTTCGTCATCTTGGTTTGTCTCAAAAAACTTGAGTCCATTAAGCCCTCTAGTTTTAATTTAGACCTACCATGAATATGATCACATCCTTAGTGCTGGTTAAGCACTTTAAGATGTTTTTCACTTACTCATAGTGAACTTCTCCATAATATGACTGATCAACATCAGGTCTCGTACATTTCATTGCATACATGATTGTCACTCATGCGACCTCTCTTTTCAGGAGTCTGTGGGGACTATTAAGAGAGATACACTCCATGGCTCATCAACATGAAACATCTCTTGGAGCTTGCCATGCTAAACGACTTTAGCATCAAATGAATATACATTCCTTGGGTTAAGTCGAGCATCCTCTTGAATCTATCTATATAGATTTTATCCCCAATTAAGATACTCTTCCCAAATCATTCGTGGAAGAATTTTTAGACAAATTTATCTTTACTGATTGTAGCATTGGTATGTTATTCCTCATCCGTAGTATATCAATATATAATACTAGAGATGTCACGGCGCTCCCACTGTCCCTTTTGTACACACTAGAACTCTTACCTCATCGTATGTAACTAGATCATCATCTTCTATGATGTGTACCTCATCATCATCATCTATGATGAATCCATACCTCCTAGGTATCTTCGGTACTATTCCAGATTTACGATTCGGTTGTGGTACAATAGGTCTATCTATAGGTTCCTCTTATTTGACTTATAGTGTTTTGTGGTTCTTGAACTCTTCAAGATCTATTATCCTCCCACTAGACCCTTCAATAATAAACACATTTATCTTAGAAGGCGGTAGTTTTCAAACAAACACCTTTTCTGCTAAGTAGGATTATAGAACATATACCCTAAACTTAAGGATGTCCCACAAATTGTACTTGTCAAATCTTGTCCCAAGCTTATCCTTTGAAACCTTTTCACATAAGTTGAACAACCCTTATCTTAACATACTTAAGATTAGGAATCCTCCCATCCATAACTTTTATGGAGTCTTGGGGCGATTTTTGAGGTTACCATTTTCGTAGATATGCAGACCATTTCTAGGACATTATCCCGGAAGGATCTTTGGAATGTCGGTAAAATCATTATGGACCGCACTATGTCCAACAAGGTATGCGATTTTTCATTCGGATACATCAATCAATTATTGCGTGTCGGGATGTGTCCATTATGAAAAACCATTTGAGATGATCTAGAAACTTATTGCACAAGTATTTATTCCTTGATCCGATCAAAGAATCCTAATACTTTGCCAATTTGTTTCACTTTTGAATTCTTTGAACCTTTCAAATAATTCACACTTGTATTTCAAAGAAATACACACATTCAACTCTTTGAATGATCATCTCCTTTTCTTATACTAATTTGTTCAATATGCAAAATTATTTTCATGTAAGTCAAGTATACAAAATTTATTAAGTAATATTCCAGATTCTATACAAAACATTATTATTATAAATAGAACAACAATTGTTCTTAATTATAATACCAAAGATTTCATTGTCCAACAATAAAATGGAAATAATAATTTTAACAAGAACTGGAATACAATAACAACTTATCGACTTAATTGATTTGCCCAGTAGCATTGCTAAACTATAAGTTTCTATGGCTAATATCGTGAACCTTTGCTTCATTTCCCACACATAGGATTACTTACCTTGTTTAACTTTCTACTTACCTTGGTCCTTCATAAATCTATATTTATGATAACCAAAGTCGGTATCCAATACCCAAGTAGAACCTTGACTTAAAGAAAAATTTATTTCAATCATGAACAAAAAGCGTATTATGTAATCAAACTTCACTAAAGCTTCTTTGTTAGCCTCTGCGAAGATGCTTCTTGCGCTTTCTTTCCAAAGGTGTCGGGCTTATTGCGATGGAAGCAAGCTCCTTTCTTTATCCGTGTATCGCTTTTGTTCTTATTATCCTTTGTTTATGCCTTTCTATATACCTTCTTTGAATCGTTCTTCTTTTGGAAGATCCTTTGGCCCCTACCAAGTAAGACTTGATCTTTCTTGGTTGGAAAGTGACTCTCAATATTTTTCAATATGTTAAGCAAATCAATGAAGTGATATCTAGCTTGTTCATATGAAAAATTCAACAATTGTGAAAGGAGTCCGGAGTGAGTGCAAGATCAAATCTTGGCTCAACTCTCCATCCATGACAAAACCAAGTTGTCCTAATTGATCAATCAAATTGATTATGTTAAGAATTTTTTTTATCATGCATTTATAGTGCCATTGGCCATTCTAGATCGGAAGAGCTCCTTAGATATCTCGATATCTATCGGTCCTACTTTCCTCACCATCAACTACTTGATGTGCGGGAATATAAGAGGAGCATCCATAGTTTCATCTTGTGGCTGAAGCTCGTTACTCATGGATGCGAGCATGATGCATTGAGCTAATCAGTGCATCATCTTGCCACTTTCTAAAAGTAGCAATCTCTTCCTCGGAGGCATTATTCATGCGACGCCCCCAAAATAGGTATACACAACACCCATTCCGAGTCGCCAAATACATGGTACAAGAAGCAAACTACAACTTCAATAATACAAATGTCGTGTGAAATACGACAATATATATTATGAGTTTAAATATAATATTGTCTTCTGGACAATATCCACACGCAAATAAATCCCCATCATAATTATTGATTGATTATTTTACAAAATGGTGAGGACTACTAAACAACTCTCTCTGTAACCTTCATTCCATACCCCGACTAGTACTTTCGCTACATTCTCGCCTCCCGAGAAGAAAAATGGAACAACAAGGAAAAGGGTGAGCTCAACTAGCCCAAAAAAGAATATTATGACTAAGATAATATACAACAAATTATCGTTAGTCTTCAACGAGGAAAAATCGATAGAATACAATAGACAACAAGTTTTGCATCAATATTCGCAATGGAAATAATAATTCATAGAAGAGTTACGTAGAGAATGAAATCTACTATAATCTATGAATTTAACGGTCCATCATCAATATTTTATCCTCGTAACATCAATCAATATGCATCCGAATCAAATATTCATCTTTGCACTACAGGCCAAAGATATTCATCACCGGGTCATGTTCATTTAAACACTGCTCATCTTTTGCACTACAGGCCAAAGATATTAATCAATCGGTTATGTTCATCTCAACACTGCTCATCTTTGCACTACGTGCCAAAGATATTCTTCAAAATCATTCATCTTTGCACTACAGCCAAAGATATTCAATAATATCATCATTTAAGACGAGGATGATGAAAAATATTTTTAAGAAACGAATCCATTGAAACAAAATGACAAGGATTAAGGATTAAGGATTCGTACTTGGTTTTATCCACGCCAAAAAATACCTCAAAAATAACCATAGTGGTGTAAAATTCAAGAATGATCAAAACATGGATACAATCGAGTTAGTATCCGAATAGATGTTTTGGACGAAAAGAAGAAATTTTATTTTTCTATGAATAATGACCAGATATCGTGAATAGTGCCGCTTCACGTGAATAGTAACTTTCAGACACCAAAAGATAGAAATTCCACAAAAACATCATCACGCTTCATTGAATAGTACTCATGAATAGTAACTCGTGAATAGTAACTCATGAATAGTAACCCATGAATAGTAACCCCAGAGCATGAAAAAGTTCCAAATTTGATAAAAACTTGGATCAACATTTCAATATAATGATATTGAAGAAATAATATCATTACGAAAAAAATAATATCCACTTACCTCGAAAGATCGATTTAAATTTGAAACACCTGATATAAAGCATGACTTGGACTTGCACCGTATAGCAATACTCAAAGTATACTCAAAATACTCACAAGAATACGCTCGATAATATAGAGAGAGAAAACTTCAGTTTCTGGTGTGATTTTCAATTCTAACCTAAGCACCCTATTTATAGGAAATTGCTTAGAACACCAAAGCAAAAAATTTAATAAATTAATAATATAATTATATTATTTTCTACACATGTCTAGAATCTGATTTCAGCCATCAAACACATGCCACCTTCTAGAAAAAAATAAGAAAAAACGTTTTTCTAATTTTAAATATTTTAAACTTCCAAAAATCAATTATTTCGGAGCTTCGGAACTTCAATAATTCATAATAAATAGCCCTTTCATCAGAAAATTCGAATCTCACGTGTTTTATAGGAAATTCAATTCTCTACAACTTTTCGGAAGAAAGTTTTTCCAAATTCCAATCGAAAATTGGCCAAAATCCAATCAAACGGCAATTTTACAGCTATAATCAAATTTCAAATCAATAAATGGGGTCCACCGACATGTTTAACATGTTTTAAACATTTATTGCAACAAAAATACTCTTCCTCCTCGTATACTCATATATCCCACATTCGTTGTAAAAATATCACCGTTAATATATTATTAAAATAATATATTTAAATGAATTATTTTATCGAAAAAGATAAAATATTAATTTTCAACAATTGTCATTTTAAAATTTTCTCCATCTATATCCACATAAAATCAATATTTTCCTCATCATATAAATCAATAATTAATTATTCACAAATAATATTACAGAATCACAATATTGACAACCGTGCAGCCTCAGAGAAGAGGGGGCTTTCCAATAAGAATTTCTTCTTCTTGGCAAGCGCGAATTAGGTGACCAAACCTCTCCTTAGATGTAACTTTCTAGACATTGCCAATAATGTTATCTAATAATATTATTCAGATAATATGAATTATTGCTTCGATAATGAAAGATACTCGTGTGTAATGACAATTATTGAAATAACAAAGAATATAAAATATCAACGCAAAGAATTATTAACTCAATAAAATCTTTGAATAAGAAATTATCGTAACCATTATTGAGTAGTGCCTTCTTCGTAAGAATCAATAATTGGTGCAATACTGGTGTCTTCTTGCTCAACAACGCGTATTAGTGTGTTTTAACCACCGGGGTATTCCAACATGATAATCTTGGTAACTACTTCTGCCAAGTTATTTAAAAACAACTTATATTTGTCGTTTTCTTCATCCAATCGCTTTCAAGTTATGGGGCCACACACATGGTCAAGCTACCATCAGCATTTAATATTCCCGACCGCATTTAATATTCCACGACCAAACGAATATTCCCAAACAACAATGAATATTTTATAACCACTTGCTTATTTTGAAATATTTGCATATTTAACCCTTAACTATCCACATTAATCAAATCAACCCTTACTATTTCAAAATAATAAATAAAGGAAATTCCTTTTATTTTAAAAAAATTTGGGGTCTTACAACCTCCCTCCTTATGAAATTTCGTCCTCGAAATTGACGTGCGATACGTCGGTGTTTTGAAAGGTGAGGATACCTCGCTTTCATTTCCGCTTTCCAATTCCCGTGTCATTTCCTCTATAGCATGATTCCTCCAAAAAACTTTAACTTGTGGTATAACCTTTGCGCGTAGGACATGCTCCTTCCTATCCAAAATCTTGACAGGTACCTCTGTGACGCCCCCAAAATTAGGTATACGTCACCCATCTTGGGTCGCCACTTACATGGTACATAAATTCAAATACAACTTACTAACCTAACTGTCAGGTATGCAATACGACATAAACGTGAGTTTGAATACAAATATTGTCTACTAGATATTATACAAACTCAAAAGGAGTCCTCATTACAACTATTATCACACTATTTCACGTAATAGTGAGGACTACTAATGCTATCCTCCGGACCATTACTTACGTTCCCCGACTCGTCCCGGCCAGTTCTCATTTCACAAGAGAATAAAGGTGAAAGAAAAGGGTGAGCTCAACTAGCCCAAGAAGAAATATTATGACTAAGATAATGCGTAATAAATTATCATTAGCCTTCAACGATGTTAAACCGATAAAATACAATGACAACAACCGCTTTAATCTGCAGCTGAATAAGCAATCCATTAAAAGAGTCAAGTAGAGAATAAAGTCTACTATCTTTTAGGTTTTAAAGGTTTTCATCAATTTTATATCACGAGACTCGACTTAATAAATAAACCACCACATCTAATCATCCCCAGCACTACGGCCAAGGATTTTCATCAAATTATCAATGGTCACGACTATCTATACCCTAATCACCCCGGTCATAATCATACCAAAGACTATCCATCACCGCATTACAGTGCCACCGAGGACTTTTGTCACATCATTTATATCAAGTCATGATTATACCGAATGATCCCAGTCATAATCATACTAAGTTCATCTATGCACGTAAGCCAAAGATAACATAATATAACATGAGGATGATGACAATGACATAGTAATTCAATAAAACAAGTTCAAGAATTATTTAATCCATGAATTATTAACGTCCAAATTGTCAACATAATATTTGTTTAGAGAGTAAAATTCAAGAATGATCGTAAGAATATTTCCATGAGAAGATCTTTGGATGAAACGCAAATATCAAGGATATTCTACTAATTTCATGGAGTATAGAAGTCAAAGTTTTAACCAACCGAGTATAATAAAGAATGGAATAACAAAAGAAATCACCATGCATGCGGTATTTCAGATGCATGTGTTATTCCAACGTAGAATAATAATAACGGAACCAAAAGTCGGTGAAATTCACACAAGCGGGATGTTCCAATGTAATAATAAAGATGGAACCGGATCCTGTAAAACACACGATAGGATATTCCAACAAAATGATAAAGATTTTAACTAGGTCCCAAGTAAAACACATGCATGTGATGTTCCAACAGATTAATAAAAAATCGGAACCAGTCCTGTAAAACACATGCATGGATGTTCCAAATGTAATAATAGAAGAATGTCACCAAGTATAGGGTAAACTCATGATCAAAGTTATTCCAATGTAATAATAAGCAATGGAATAACATAAGGATTTCACCAAATATAGGGTATGCCAGCGTGACTGAGGTTATGTATAGGGTATGCCACTTATACAAAGTTATTCCAATGTAATAATAGTGAATGGAATAATGTAAGTTCTCTTCAAGAAGAAAGAATAACACCCTTACCGTAAAGAACCTGAATATAGAAGTAGTGAAGTAGCGAGAATACTCTTCTTCTTTCTATAATTTTCTCTCTATAGTTTCTCTCTATAATTTCTCTCTAGTTTCAATGAATTAAATGAAGAAAATAATGAAGGAATGAGCTTCTATTTATAGGAAAATGGAATGCATAAGTAATTAATCCATGAACGGTCCAGTTGATTTACTTTAATCTGACGGTCCATATTTAAAGAAAAATCTTTTAAATAAAATATAATATATTCTATTTATATAAAAACATTTTACTATGCAAACACTATGCAATACTATGCAAAACACTATGCAAAAACACTATGCAACACTATGCATAATAAAATATAATATATTCTATTTATAGAATAACTTTAATGAAGTATTCTATTTTATATAAAAGATGTTTCGCTTTTATTACGTTAATAATACGAATAAAACAAAAGCGTCATTATCGCTATAATAATTCATATTATTAATCGACAATAATGTAATCAAACCGAGTGACTTCTCACATAAGCATCAATAATCAATACCGCATTTCTACTACGCAACCCACACGTATTCTTTGTACTTTTACTACCGAGTGGTTCAACAAGAACTACGGTAAAACTTCCGCCGTTATTTCAATAAAATATTTTTGTCGTTTTCTCAATCCGAATAATAATTACATTGTAGGGTCCACCAATGATTGAGTAGTTGTATTTAATATTCCTGCTAAACCGAATATTCCCGACCAATCGAATATAATATAACCACTTGCATATTTTGCAAAATTTATAAATACTACCCACAACTATAATATTATCTCAAATTCACACCATAATATTAAAAATTATTTTGACAAAATTTAAATCTTTATTGATAAAATCTGGGGTCTCACAATCTCCCTCCTTATGGAATTTAAGCCCTCGAAATTAGAAATGCGATGCACTGTATGATAAAGAGATGAGAATACCTTGAATACCTTTATCATTGAAAACATTAAATTCATTTTTGCAATCCTACCAAAGATATTCATTAACAATTCATCTTTGCACTACTGAAAAAAATATACAACTCAGAAAACCAATAATACTCGAGACTCGACAAATAGTATCACGACCACGAATTATCCATGCACTAATCGGCCAAGGATATTTGTGTTAATTAATTACTGATCATGATTATACCGAATAATCCGTGGTCATAATCATACCAAGTCTATCAATGCACTACTACCAAAGATGACTTTTACCACATCCATGAATTAATATTTCATTCTTTGAGACTCACCAATAATTAATCCATATCATCGAATCATCCTCGCACTACGTGCCAAGGATATTCATTAGTATCACGACCACGAATTATCCATGCACTACTACCAAAGATAATCGTGTATTCATTAGTATCACGACCACAAATTATCCATGCACTACTACCAAAAGATAATTGTGTATTCATTAAGATCATCGACCACAAATTATCCATGCACTACTACCAAAGATAATTGTGTATTCATTAAGATCACGACCACAAATTATCCATGCACTACTGGCCAAAGATAATTGTGTTTTCAATTACTGATTTATGATTATAATTTAACAATCCTCGGTCATAATCATACCAAGTCCATCTACGCACTACAAAATGCGAGATGACTTTCAACATAATATAAGCGTGAGGATAATGATATAAAGAATCAATTAAATGAGATAAAGAATAAATATTAAACATTTATAATATAATTTATCCAGATTCAAGAATATCCCCATGTTATCAATCACTTAATAATCTCATAATCTAATATCATTAATATTATAACAATATTTTAATCACTTCTTAAATTTATAAACAATTTATCTTAATTGTTTACGCTTTTACCATATAATGCATTTAATCATTCAAAAATGCCATACTCATAAGATATCATCTCCAATTATCAAATCTCTCAAAAATATGCATATACTCTATATAGGATTCTTTAGCCATAAAATCCTATTTTCAACTTTTATTACTTGCATAACATATTTAACTCATATGTTCAGTAAATTAAACTATTTTCATGAAAAATACCAAATCAGCCCCAAAAATATTTCTTTTCTGGGATTTAGCATAATATAGTCCCATAATGAAAATATATTTTTCTCGAATTTTAAAATTCATTTACTATTTTTCAAAATCAATTTCTAATTAATTTCTTAAGAAATTAGCTACCTCAAGGTTAACTCCAAAAATTCCCAAATCTTGACAGGACCTTACACATGTTAACGTGAGCTTCCAGTTTAAATTTCATGGTCATCGAGTTATAGAACTCCTGGTTATAGCGTTTTTCATCTAAAAACCTAAATATTGAAATAGTCATAACTTGCTCATTTTAAGTCGAATGAGCTCATTTTTGGACAGGAGATACTTTATACCATATACTTTCATGTCCCAAAAGGCCAGAATTTTTCTCATAATTTAAGTGGCCGAAACAGCCTCTCTAAAATCATGGCGTAAGCTTTTTTCGGTTTTTGCAGCTTTGCACTCCTTTGCTAAAATCAGTCCACACAAAAATCTACACCACCTTTTCCAGTAATTCCACTTGGATTAGTTAGGTAACTCATAGATCTAACTCTAGGACTTGACCACATTCAAAAATTCAAAATATAATAGGAGATATGGTCAATTGAATTTCATGTTACGCTTTTTCACTAAAATCGATTTTCAACTCTTTGTGATTTCTAAGAAACTTTCATGTTTTTACATACTAACCAACATAACTCATCATAAAACTTACTAATACTTCATATACCCATGATTTTTATTAGTTCTATACTTTTATTATGACTTTCATCATAATCCACGTAAATGCATCCTTTTAGTTGAAGAAATATTTGAGGGTTTAAGAAATGGGTTTTTACCTTTGGGGTCAATACAAAATTCGATTTCACGCTCTAGGGTAGGCTAGGAAGTCTTCAAGAATACGCCGAGAAATTTATTAATGATAGAAATATCATTCAAAACTCACACTCGTCGTCCAAGACTTGGATAAGACGTCACATTAATACCAACTGTGACTTCTATCCCTTAACCTCGATAAGACCTCACAATGATACCTATCAACTTGCCATCTTCACATGGCGTACGCCTCTACGAAAAAATCCGCTTCGGTGCTTCCACACAAGGAAAGTCAACAACGAAAGGATCGGGCTCTTTACTTATGGCTTGATATAACAAAGATTAACTTTAGGATTTGGTTACTTTGAATTAGAGTATAACAGGTTGGTTAGGAATATGAAAGCTAACAACCTTACAAAAAGAATAATGAGTAGTTAATCAATCGTTTTCAAAAATTACCTCAAAGGCAAGTATTTTCAAAGAGATAAGATAGACAGTAAGCGAAAGTGTTTATTTGAAACAACAAGATTAATAAATGATTGGAGGTAACGAAGGTTTCTCCCAACGAAGTTTCAATAGATAAATCAAAGTCTAATTTCTCCGGAGTCAAATTTAAACGTTGAACGCAAGCAAGAGAGATAAAAGAATGGGTAGAATCGGTACTTCTAGCTGAAACACCGGATATAGGCTATGACTTGGACTTGCACCGTATAGCAATACTCAAAGTATACTCAAAATACTCACAAGAATACGCTTCGATAATATAGAGAGAAAAACTTCGCTTTACGGTGTGATTTTCAATTCTAACCTAAGCACCCTATTTATAGAAATTGCTTAGAACACCAAAAAGCGAAAATTTAATAAATTAATAATATAATTATATTATTTTCTACACATGTCTAGAATCTGATTTCAGCCATCAAACACATGCCACCTTCTAGAAAAAAATAAGAAAAAACGTTTTTCTAATTTTAAATATTTTAAACTTCCAAAATCAATTATTTTGAACTTGAACTTCAATAATTCATAATAAATAGCCCTTTCATCAGAAAATTCGAATCTCACGTGTTTTTATAGGAAATTCAATTCTCTACAACTTTTCGTAAGAAAGTTTTTCCAAATTCCAATCGAAATTGACCAAATCCACAAACGGGCAATTTTATAAAGCTATAATCAAATTTCGAGTTAATAAATGGGGTCCACCGACATGTTTAACATGTTTTAAACATTTATTGCAACAAAATACTCTTCCTCCTCAGATACTCATATATCCCACATTCGTTGTAAAAATATCACCGTTAATATATTATTAAAATAATATATTTAAATGAATTATTTTATCGTAAAAGATAAAATATTAATTTTCAACAATTGTCATTTTAAAAATTTTCTCCATCTATATCCACATAAAATCAATATTTTCCTCATCATATAAATCAATAATTAATTATTCACAAATAATATTACGAAATCACAATATTGACAACTGTGCGCTTCCCGGAAAGAGGGGCTTTCCAATAAGAATTTCTTCTTCTTGGCGCGCCAATTAGGTGACCAAACCTCTCCTTAGATGTAAACTTTCTAGACATTGCCAATAATGTTATCTAATAATATTATTCAGATAATATGAATTATTGCTTCGATAATGAAAGATCTTGTGTAATGACAATTATTGAAACAATGAAGAATATAAAATATCAACGCAAAGAATTATTAACTCAATAAAATACCGAATAAAGAATTACTGTAACCATTATTGAGTAGTGCCTTCTTACGTAAGAATCAATAATTGGTGCAATACCGTGTGCTACTGTGCAACAACGCGTATTACTGTGTTTTAACCACCGGGTATTCCAACAGTATTAACTGTAACAACTACGCCGTTATTTAAAAACAACTTATATTTGTCGTTTTCTTCATCCAATCGCTTTCCGTTATGGGGCCCACACATGGTCAAGTGCCGTCATACAAATATTCCTCGACTGCATTAATATTCCACGACCAAACGAATATTCCCCGAAAACAATGAATATTTTATAACCACTTGCTTATTTTGAAATATTTGCATATTTAACCCTTAACTATCCACATTAATCAAATCAACCCTTACTATTTCAAAATAATAAATAAAGGAAATTCCTTTTTATTTAAAAAAAATTTCGGGGTCTTACATTATCTGCAACCATTGCAGGGATAAAGCGTATTAAGGACATAAGATAACTTTTCAGCTATGAGAACTATTCTCAAATTCCTTAACCAATCCGCTTTAATTTGGTCTCAAGTTAATTTAGCATCTAATATGCTTCGCAGTTGATAGTAATTTTAGACATTGTAAAATTTTGTAAATGAATTTGTAATTAACAACATTTTAACATACATTCTTTTATTAATTACCAAAATAAATTAGGTCTTGTTTTAAATTGGTATCTCCCACTATTTTCTTCAAAACTATATTACCTCACTTATATAGTTCTAAGAAAATCTAATTAAAGATTTGCTAGTGAGAATAAGGATCCCATTTCAAATGTATATGGCCTTGTGGTGACACAACAAACTATATATAAATAAATAGGTAGACAACTTTTGTCAATTACATCAACTATGCAACTCCTTTTCTTTTTGCCTCTTAGATTATTTTGATCAAGTGGTGGCACATCCGAATCAAAATTATCCAAGTTAAGTCCGACCTAGCACTCCATATATTCAAAAAGAAAAATATCATCCTTGTGGTGACACAACAAAATAATATTGTTCAATTTTCTTTATAAGCATCAAATGTGATAAATTAACATCTTAAATACTTAATACTTGCCTTTTGGTGACACAACAAACTCATATTAAATATTTAATACTCTATTAATTTTATCATGCTTTAGAAAGCGACGTTCGATATTCCAAATATCTTTGAACGCTTAGGACTTAATATAAAAATTGAGGGTTTGTTATTAATTTGTCTCATCTTGTTTAGCGGCATGCATTACATATATATATATAAATACGCGTCATATATTAATTAACATGCGAAGCATGTTTGAATAATATATAATATATATAGTATAAGCATGCATATATAGAATACTATATTCTACCCAGATTGATTATGGACTTTTATTCTAGTTTGGTTCACTAGAGCCACCAAGTTAACCAAAAGGTCAAACCCTAGGGGGTGCAAGAAATAATATTTAAATATAACTATTACATTTAAACCCGGCTCCATTTCAAATCTGGGTCTTCAAGCGCCTCACTTGCTCCTTGATCTCCAATTTTCAAAATTAATTTTAACTATTCCTATTACAAAACTATTTAAAATAAATAGAAACCTTGATCGTGCATCGAGGGAAGTACATAGTAGAGAGAGATAGAATTTATATTAAGAAAAATTAGAGAAGACGGCACGCAGACCCCATTTAATAAAACCCATACATTCACGCATCCAACTAAAATAAAATCCAATCATATTGGTCAATAGTCCATAATCAATCCCATTTATTATCATACACATCATCATATGCATCAATAAATAACATTCATCTCATGAATAATAAACATTTAATATATATATTGATATCATTTAATGGGCAAATTTAGTTAGTATAAGATCTAATTTTGAATCAAAATAAACTCCTTTATTTTAATCCAAATTTAAATTAAAATAAAACTATTTTATTTTAATTTATCCAATTTGAATAAAATAAACTATTTTATTTTAATCAAAACTTTTAATCAAAATAAACTCCTTTATTTTAATTAATTATGGAATCCAATTCCATATATATATAAAAAAAACTTATTAAAGGAAACACGGATTTTCTTTCCTATTCACAAATAAATTCCTTTATTTTGAATAATATGAAATTTTATTTCATATCTAAATAAACTCCTTTATTTAAGGAAACATGGATTCTCTTTCCTATTCACAAATAAACTCCTTTATTTTGGAAAAATAAAATTAAATTTCAACTCCAATTAGTTATCATGGAATCCAATTCCAACTCTAATTAGTTAGCATGAAATCTAATTTTAAAATTAAAATAAACTTTATATTTTAATATAAAATAAACTTTTTATTTTAATATTAAAATAAAATTTTATTTTAATAATAAAATTATTAAGAATATTATATATATATATATATATAAATAAAACCGTTATTATATATATATATATATATATAATAAAACCGTTATTATCATATATATATATATATATATAATAACGAATCTCGTGCATAACCAGATATTCAACCTGATAACGTGAATCCTCGATTTCCGTGCGCTACTTTGATAAATGGGTCACATGGGATTAATTCATATATGACTTCCTTAGATTTCAAAAGCATGTGATATCACCTTATATATAAAATATATATAATACTACTACATATTTAATCTACTCCGAAATAACGGAGCCAGCCATAATCTGCTTCAAAAAAAAAAAAAACAGATTGCGAGTTTTTTTTTTTTTTTTAAATTTTAAACAACAAAATTATGCCCAATTAAATTATTCTAAACACATATCAATATACATATCAAATTAGACAATTAATAATTCGCATAAAGGTTTGGCTCTGATACCACTGTTAAGTTTGTAATATTCAAGAACGCAATCAAATTGCATAAAAGTGCTGAAACGTGGAAAAATCAGAGTTTAAAATTTTACAAACCATATACCCGGATCACCCTTTATGCACAATTATTAATTAAACGAAAAAGATGAATAAAGAAACATACCTCAAGATCCGAAAGCCTCGTGTACGAGTTCACCTCCAATCCTTTTCGCGTTCAACTTGAATCCACCGGGTTTGGTTCCTTCCTTTGATCAACGTTAGCCACCCAAGTGTATGGCCTCTAGAGGTGATCCACCAAAGAATAATAAGAATTCAAGAAGATGGGTATTTGGCTCAAACCCTAGTTTTCTATCTCTATAGAAAAGAACGTACTCTCCAACCATTGGAATTATTACGTATGTTGTAAAAGTCAACAACAACTTCACCCATAATAAGACTCCTCTTATTTATGATGTGGGCAACCCACCTTAACAAATAAGGAATTGGGATTTATTTTAATTAATTAAATTCTTTTAATTAATTAAACTCCCTAATCTTATTAGGGATAATTAATTAAACTCCTTTAACTAATTTTCCTTCCTAATCCAATTAGAATAAATGAGAGTACTTATATTAAATTAATTCCTAAACTCTTTTTAGAAATTAAAATAATAATAATTGTAATAATATTAATAAGACTCTCTTATTAATTTATATTTAATATTTCTAAAATATTAAATAATAAATATTAAGCTATTTAATTTATTCTATCACCATAGATTAAATTAAATATACATAACATATTATTACGATTATGCCATTAACTTCTTAAATAATTATTCTTCCTTTTATGGTGTGACCCTTTAGATTCTCCATATTAAACCTATTGTGAATAAATCAATTAGAACAATTCTAATCTTATTTAAATAAATAAATTAAACAATTAATTTATTTAAATAAATAATATTTATTCTACAATAGGATAAGCCTCCTAGCGATCAATGACTTTTCCGGATAATATAGATTCCAACATTAATCATTAAAGAACCTTTGAGTAAATAGTTACCGTGACAATTCAATCCTTCCACCATACAATGTCCCAATTAAATATAAGACATGGAATTACTTTGTCAAGTCTTATTTTATTTAATTATATGTATTTCGATCCTTAAATGCACAACTCCAATAATGCAAATTAGAAACTCCTTTCTAATTTCATGCTGCCGCTAACCAAGGACTCTTTGGGTTGTCATTTATTAAATCACATAGGACATTTCTCTTCTTTTAATAAAGTGGTAGATTCTTTATCGATCATACATTATTTCCATGTATAACTTATTATACCCAAGCATACCCTTTGATATACCCTAAGGGTCTTAAGGAATAAGTCAAAGTATAACTCATCATACACAAGATACTATGATGATCTCAAGTCCAAGGATCACTTGACTTTACTATCACTACAGAAATTCCTATCGACAAAGCAAGTAAAACTCCATTAGGTATTCCTTAGCGAGCCAATGCTCAAAGAACTTATTCTCTAATAAGCACCTACATACTTGCTTTAGTGTCTCCACACAAATGATCATGAGATCAATCATCCTCATCCAATGAAAGAAGCAACATATGTACCAATCTATCCGGGATTCACTAATCCCCAATTTAGTAATCCAACGATTGGGAACTATTTTAGTTTTAAGCTTTCAAAGAATTTAGATCTCATTAGAATGATCATCATCATTATTCTAAAAGCATTGCTTAAAACAATGGGTTTATCACATATTATAAAACAGCATCATGTAGATAATTAAAAGCCTTTAATAAATTAATACTTTTTATTAATAAATGAATAAGATTGTTACAAAGTATATGCTTTATCATCAAACATGATTGGCTTGTGTGCATACTACTTTCACTGCTTACCCCCAACTTCACGTACCAAAACTGCTCCTACCGCCAATGAACTAGCTGCTAAGTATAAATATAGAGGCTCAGCAGGAGTGGGCTTCACCAACAAAGGCGCCGAAGATAAGTAGGACTTGATGCTCTGAAAGGCGTCCTCACACTCCAAGTCCATTGGAACGCGTCTTTGCATTCTTCTACTTCTTTCAACGTATCAAAAATGGCAAACATCTTTCTGCCGACTTGGACATGAACCTCTTTAAAGTCGCAATCCTTCCAAATTTGACGTTGAACATCTTTAAATGACCGAGGAGTCTTCATGTTCAGGATCGCTTGAATCTTCTCTGGATTGGCTTCAATTCCTCTTTGACTGATTAGATAACCCATAAATTTGCCAGCCGTGCACTTAGTGGGGTTCAATCTCAAGTTGTGATGACGAATTGTCTGAAAGCATTCTTCTAAATCATCCACATGTTTATGCACCAACATGCTTTTGACAATCATGTCGTCCACGTACACTTCCACATTCTTGCCCAGGTGATATCTGAAGACATAATTCATCATCCTCTGGTATGTGGCTCCGGCATTGATGAGGCCGAAAGTCATTTTCTTATAGGCATATACCGAACGATGCGTAATGAACGCCGTCTTCGGTATATCCTCTTTACACATGGAAAATCTGATGATATCCAGAGAATGCGTCCATGAAACTTAACAAAGCATACCCCGAAGTGGCATCGATGAGTTGGTCGATGTGGGACAGCGGGTAGAAATCCTTCGGACAAGCTTTATTTAGATCGGTATATAATCGATGCGGACTCGCCATTTACCATTCTCGCTTCGGACCAAAGACCACATTTGCCATCCATCATGGGGTAGTCGATCTCAAAGATGAAGTCAGCTGCCAACAGTTTTGCAATCTCTTCATCGATGATCCGCTGACATTCAGGTGCAAAGATCCTCCTCTTCTGTCGGACTAGTTTCTTTGACGGGTCCACTTCCAACCGATGCTCAGCGATATCCTTGCTTACTCCTGGCATATCTTGAGGTTCCCATGTGAAGATGTCAACATAGCATCTCAGGAGCTCCATGAGGTTTGTCCGGAGAGGTTCCGGCAGACCTGAACCTATTTGCACTGTCTTGTTCACCTTGCCCGGGATGAGCTCTATCTCCTTTGTTTCTTCAGCTGGCATGACCAATGGTTCGGAACTACTTTCAGTGAAGGGTTCGATTTCTATCGCCATGGTCTGCTTTTGCTTCGATACCCCCACTCCCGAAGTGATCACAACATTTCTATAACACCTTCTGGCTAGATCCAAATCCCCTTTCACCTCACCAACCCCATGAGCCGTAGGAAATTTGATTTTGAAATGAGAAATTGAGGTCACAGCTTGCAAAACAATTAAAGTAGGCCTTCCCAAAATAACATTATAAGCAGAATCTACATGAACAACATAAAATTTGCAAATAATTTCTACCTGTTGAGGGGCCGTTTCGAAGATGGCCGGTAGTTCAATGGTTCCAGCCACCTTGACCAGATCGTTACTAAAACCATACAAAGGAGCCTCCTGCCCTATCTCCATCTTTCGCCCATCTAGGTGCATCCTCTGATAAGTGTGGGCATACAGAATATCTACAGAAGACCCATTATCTACTATCATTCACTTCATATCCACCGAACCCACTTGCGCAGTCAGCACCAATGATCCCTCGTGCGGTTCGATGACTTCCGGAGGGTAATCTTCATCGATAAAGGAGATTACCGTACTCGAATAAATCAAGGTCCTTGAAGGTACCCGCCAATCGATATGACGGAATCCAAGTAACTTTAACTTCTTTCCAACGAGTTTGCTGTAAGTACCCCGATGATGATATCTATCACATGCCTTGCAGTCGTCCCCGAGCCGGCAACGCTTCATTAACCGGGTTGAGTCAGGAACAGTCCTCTCCTCTTTGTTGATTAGTTCTGCGACCACATACCGAACTAAAGCACCACCTTGTACCTTTCTTTCAATGAAGTGTTTCAAACTAGCACATCGTTAGTATCAGACGTGACCAAGCTTGATGGTAATCACAATACTTACGAGGATTCCTTTTCCGGCCTAATGTTATCTCGAGGTGGCTCAAGATAGGTTGATTCTTAATCGATCCAAGATAATGACCTTATGCGTGTTGAGTCTTTGTGTCGCCCTATTCACTCTCTGGGCTGGAGCGGACGAACGTCCTCCACCCTGTCTCCAATTATTGTATTTTTTCGACCCGCCTTCGTAGAGGTCTTTATTCCCTTCATTCTTCTTCTGATCCCCATCGGTTCTGTCCCGATCTGTCTCCTTAAGCCGGTCGGAAGAAGGACGTTTGAGGCTGTCCATGGCTTCATCCACCACGATATAGCCTTCAGCTTTGTCGAAGGCTTCAGCGAGACTCTTCGGGTGATGAAACATTAACTTCTTCACCAACTTCTCTGATTTAACCAAATCTAACCCATTCTGAAATAGTCCAACCGCTTGTAGATCGTTCAGGTCTGTCACTTGGCCGACTGCTTCACGGAACCGCTTCACATATTGGCCCAAAGACTCATTCGAATACTGTCGAACCTAAGCCAACGAACCAGTTGGTTTTCCCCTTCTTTTGTTGCTCCCAAAGAGAGCATGAAATTTACTGCACATGTATGCCCAAGATGAAATTGAATCCGAGGGCAAAGTCCCCATCCACTGCCGGGCATCCTTTCTGAGCGTTGTGACAAAAGTATGGCACTTAGCAGCATCGCTAAAGTCATAATAATCCATGAGTCGGTCGAACGCCTGACTGTGGTCGTAGGGATCCCCCGATCCATCATAACTTTCGATGTGGGGTAACTTCTTGGTGGGGTCAGCTTTTTCTTTAAGAATCTCCGCGAAAAAAAGGGATGCCTTCTTTCCCAAAGTATCTTTCATTTTTTGTACTTCGGCAAGCTGCTTTCGAAGTTCCTTTAATTCTTTAACCTGATACTCCACACCTTCTAGTTGAGATGATGCTTCTTTTTCCGGTGACTCCTTCTTCTGAGCAGACCGATTTCTTTCAACAGAACCTCCAACTTTAGAGGGACTTTTTCGATTGCGAGCGTCCACAGGGCGGTGTACCCTCAGTAGACTCTCGGGAGTATGACCTCTAGATATACTTCGCCTCCTAAACTCTAAGCGCCATGGTGAGAATGTGCAACAACAAGTGCTTTCTTTGTATGCTCAGGAGTGCGATCTCTGGATCGACCTCTTCGTTCGCTTCGACCCTGTCCCCTAGAATCGGCAGGGTGATATGTCCTCTTCGATCTTTGAGGAGTAGGGCTTCGGGATCTTCTTCTTTCTGGGTTCTACCAGACTTTCGGGTCCCGAATGAGCAGTTCTTTCCCACTCCGATGCCCTTGCTCTTCTGGACCGATCATAATCGAACTCTTCGTCCCTCAACTCGCGCCATCCGAGCCATCCGCTCGGCCTATATCCTGTCATTCACGCTTCCACAAGTACTTCCATAGCTCTATCCGCTTCATCTCGCCATCTTAGCTAATCGGGAGGCCTTTGCGTCTTGGTCATCTCTTGATCGAGTTCTAGGCGAGGTGCCTTCTACTGCTTTCCCACCATGGCGGACACTTCTCTCTCTCGTCGGGAAGACTAGCTTACGCTTAGCTTTGCCCACCGCCTTCTACCGAGAATCTTCAGTGAACGTTTGACGTTGTCTTAGCGTGAACACTTATCAGGGTCCCAAACGATCTTTGGCGAGACACTCGCAAGTCGATTCAACGACAAACCATCGGTACGCCTTTCGTGTAGGGTGTTCTACTCTTCACGATGAATATTGATGTAGAATAAACACAATCTGTGATTGAAAAATACTCGTGACACTAGAACTCACTCCTCTTTCTGCGCCAATGTTAACGCCAGATCTTCTCCAACGTCCCAATCACGTAAGACGCCTCGATCCTCGCACGAAGAAACACGATAAACACCACTAAGCTCGACTACCGACCACCGGGATATAGCTCGGCGTGAGAGTAAGTATACGTGTTCACAAGGTTAACAAATGGAGGATGTAATGCCTAGTGTATCGAGAGAGATAATAATTCTTAGTGTATATGTGTGTATAAAAACGTACCTCTTTTCGAAGGCTTAGTGGATAGGTTATACTCTCTTTGCCCGGTTTATCGTGTCACCCACTACCTCTGACACAACCCCCGTGATCTGATGGGTCCTGCCGCCTGCCTGCAGTCTACTCACTACCTTTGGTCATTTTTATCCACGTACGGCTATAATCCCATCCACATTAATGCATGGCGGTCCCGATCACTGTCATGCTTCTTTCATAATTACAAGTCAAAGTAATAGATATTAAATGATCCAACGGGTTAATCCAACGAACCAAATCTTTATTTTATAGAGTTAAATAGAAATAACATGGTGATTAGGCCCAAATGACTTTCAAGATACAATAATAAAGGTCCAATGGATTAATTAAATAAATAAGCCCAATTTACTCGGCCTAAAGAAAAAAAATATCATGACCCAACACACTAACTACATAATAAGTTTATAACAGTCTTGTGATCCACATGGGATATTAATGTTAGTAAAGAATGAATAAAGGAAATTTGTTACCATGCAGTAATATAAAATATATATTTTTTAGCATAGAAAATGTCGGTCAGGGAACAAGGCAGGTCCACCGGCCACCGCAAGTCGGTGCGTCTGACCACCTTTCAAGACCCACTCACCGCAAATAGAGGAGGAGCCCAGCCTAATGCTGTCGAGATTTGCAGGAATAATGCCATGCAAACTACTCTTTATAGTCGTTACCGACGAAATATTTAAAATTTCATACTATATTTCAGCTAGAATTGTATACATATATTATGAACAAATTAGTTACCTTAATTGTTAATATGCATAATCATAAGTATTTTAAAAAAATATATATATATGGAAGCTCCTTTTCGATAGATCAAGTCGTGTCATTATATATGCATAATCATAAGTATTTTTAAAAAAAAAATATTAGTAGGGCATAATCATAAGTATTTTAAAAAAAAAAAATATTAGTAGGGTATTATGTGCACTTGGTTGTGAAATTTTACTTATTTACCAGTCATGTCATTATATATCGAGAGGAAAAAAATTAGAAACCTATATTTTACGACAAAGACAACACAATTCGACTTTTGTTGCGAGTAGATAGATAAGTTAATCATAATTAATTTATTTACTTGCACACAAATTATAGTATTTATTATTATCACAATAAAAATTGACATTTTTTAAAACATATATTTTTATTATTACAAGTATGCATCAAGAGCCTTTATGATGCGGTGGAAGAGTCCAGTTCAGAAATGGTGGATTAGGTATATATTTGGGTCGATAAAATTTTAACATGACATAGTTTTTGATTCATTTGGAGTTACGGAATTCATAATATATCAAATGAAAGTTCTCGACGAGCTCTATTTTAAGTTGTTTTATCTTTGGTGAAACTTGGATTGTTTTTTTTTTTTTAAATTCTTCTAATCCTAAATGATGTTGAGAAGTTATTTAGAACTATAAATACTCATTAGAGCTTATTAACAAATACATTTTGATTAATCAATATTATTATATTTGTTTTCTTTGTTAGTTTATTACTATTTCTTATAAATTAAAAAAAAATCAAATGAATTTGTGGTTGTTATATCCATGGTTACATGTAGGCCCATATGTTAATGTTGTGTATGAACCGAATGTTGAGTTGTTGGTTAAACACCCGCGGTTTCAGATTATAATAAACACGACAAAGATTACACACCAAAACATGTTATAATCATCTGTTTATAGTCTACAAACGACTATAATTTTGTATAAGCTGATTGGATAGTTCAAACGTTTGGAGATATGATGAAATCTAGCTACAACAACAATCTCAAAACATGTGAATATTAATATAATTCAGTAATGAGTCTGATAAGGACGTGATTAGTACTAATATGATTTATTAATTAGCATTTCCACCAACCCCATTGTCAATTTATTTTTCCTTTTATATAAAGTATATTTTTTTTTTATGTGAAGTGTAATGTTTGACTGTTATTAATATTATAATTAATAGTCATTGTGTACTTAATTATGATATTATATTGTTCTTCTAAAATTATTTTTTTTAAAAATAAAACACTAGTCATATTTACACGTTATTATGCGTGTATAAATAGAGGGGTAAAGTAGAAAAGTAGTAAAAAAAATAAATAATATTCACCTATTTTTTAAACGGAGGAGAGAATAATAACTTTGACCCTTGAAGAAATTGTCTGCCCTCGCCTCTCGTATGTATTAGATTGTGTTTTAATAATAAATCAACTAAATAATTTCTCAAATTAAATACATCACCTTTCAAATCAGATTTTTTTAAGGGAAAGAAAGAGAAAGAAAGGAGAAGTAGTAGCAGTCAAAATATAATCTAGACGGGTGTGTGCGGGACAAAATTTCTGCATAAATTAGGAAAAGTTATACTTATAACCTCAATTCAATTCAATTGATATGGATATGGAGTACAATACTATACCTTATAGTAGTCCTCTATTTATATACTATTAGTAAATTTTTTCAAGACATCAGGTAACGAAAAATTAATTTAAAATTTAAAAAATATAATATTATCTAAAAACTCTTTGCAATTTAAAATAACTTAAAATCAGACATAATAATAGTAATAATAATAGTACGGTGTGACGCCTCCAAAATAGGTCTAATCCACAACCCATTCTCGAAATGCGCCAAATACACTAGATGTAAACAACTACAACTTTATTAATACAATTGTCGTGCAAAATACGACAACACATAAATCGTGAGTTTAAATACAAATATTGTCTTCTAGACAATATCCACACTCAAATAAGTCCTCATTATAATTATTGATACACTATTTTACAAAATAATGAGGACTACTAAAACAACTGTCTTGAATCATTACTCCACACCTCGACTAGTTCCCGCTTATATTCCTGGTCTCCTAAAAGAAAAATAGAACAAAAAAGGAAAAGGGTGAGCTCAACTAAATTTCAAAGAAAGAATATTATGACTAAGATAATATACAACAAATTATCATTAGTCTTCAATGTAAAAAAATCGATAGAATACAATAGACAACAAGTTTTAGATCAACAATCTGCGATGAAACAACAATTCATTAGAAGAGATAAGTAGAGAATGAAATCTACTATCATCAATGAATTTAAAAGTCCATCATCGATATTTTATCCTCGTAACATCAATCAATATACATCATAAATCAAATATTCATCTTTTGCACTATAGGTCAAAGATATTCACCACAATTAATTATGTTCATCTAAACACTGCTCATCTTTGCACTAAGCTACCAAAGATATTCATCATAAAATCATTCATCTTTGCACTACGTGCCAAAGATATTCAGGTTATATCATCATTTAGGATCGAGGATGATGAAAAATATTTTAAAAAAAAGCGAATCCAAATGAAATAAAAGAACAAATATTAAAGATTCGTACTTTAAACAATCCAAGTTCAAAAATACTTCATAAATAACCAGAGTGGAGTAAAATTCAAGAATGAAGACCAAAATATAGATCCAATCAAAGATAGGAATTAAAACAAACAATCTTGGACACAGAAGAGAAAATTTAATTTTTCTGTGAATAGTGTCGTATTCGTGAATAATAGTCTTGGTATCGTGAATAAGTAACTCAAACACCAAAAGATAGAAATTTCACAAAAAACATCATCATGCTTCGTGAATAATACTCGTGAATAGTAACTCTTGAATAGTAACTCGTGAATAGTAACCCATGAATAGTAACCCCGACATGAAAAGTTCTAAATTTGATAAAAATTTCCACCAATATTTCGGCATAATGATATTGAAGAAATAATATCATTTTTGAATAAAATAACATCTCTTACCTCAAAAGGATAGTACTTCTGACTGGAATACTGGATATAGTGCTGAAATAACTTGCACCGTATAGCAATACTCAAAGTACTAAAATACTCACAAAAATACGCTCGATATATAGAGAGAGAAAGAGAGAGAAAACTTGTGTTTCTGGTGTATTTTCAATTCTAACCTAAGCACCCTTTTTATAGGAAAATGCTTAGAACACCAAAGTAGAAAATTGAATATAATAATATTATATATAAAACAAATTCCTACGCCCACTTTGAAATCTGATTTCAGCCATCTAGCACACGTTAAAGATGTCCACAAACATTTAAAAAATGTTTTTCTTTTAAAACATAAATAAAACTTCCAAAAATCAATTATTTCGGAACTTCGGAACTTCAATAATTCATAATAAATAGCCCTTTTATCAGAAAATTCGAATCTCGCATTTTTTTATAGGAAATTCAATTCTCTACAACTTCGCAGAAGAAAGTTTTTCCAAATTCCAAACAAAAATTGACCGAAATCCACATACGGACGATTTTACATGCTATAATCAAATTTCAGTCAAGAAATGGGTCCACCAACATGTTTAACATGTTTAAAATAACTTTTACAATAAAAATACTCTTCCTCCTCATATACTCATATATCCCACATTCATTGTAAAAATATCACCATTATTATATTATAATAATATAATAAAATATTATTTTATCGTAAAAGATAAAATATCAATTTTTAACAATTGTCACTTTAAAATTTTCTCCATCTATATCCACATAAAATCAATATTTTTCTCATCATATAAATCAATAATTAATTATTCACAAATAATATTACGAGAATCACAATATCGATAACTAGGCCGTTCCCAGGAAAGAGGGGTTTTTCAATAAGAATTTCTCCTTACTGGCGCGCAATTAGGTGACCAAACCTCTCCTTAGATAGAACTTTCTAAACATTGCCAATAATGTTATCTAATAATATTATTCAGATAATATGAATTATTGTCTCGATAATGGAAAATACCGTGTGGTGACAATTATTGAAACAACAAAGAATATAAAATATCAACGAGAAATTATTGAATCAATAAAATAAAATATTTGAATAAAGAATTCTTCGTAATAATTATTGAGTAGTGCCTTCTTTACGTAAGAATCAATAATTGGTGCAATACCGTGTTCTATCGTGCAACAACGCCAGATTCGTGTGTTTTAACCACCGGGTATTCCAACAAGATAATCTGGGTGAATAACCTGCTACCATTATTTATAAACAACTTATACTTGTCGTTTTCTTCATCCAATCGCTTTCCGTCGTAGGAATATTCTCCGACAGCAAGAATATTCCACGACTAAACGAATATTGTGACACCCCCAAAATAGGTATACAACACCCATTCTGAGTCGCCAAATATATGGTACAGAAACAACTACAACTTTATTAATACAACATAAAGATTGTGAGTTTAAATACAAATATTGTCATCTAGACAATATCCACACTCAAATAAGTCCTCATTACAATTATTAATACACTATTTTACAGAATAGTGAGGTGTGACGCCCCCAAAATAGGTATACATCACCTATTCTGAGTTGTCAATACATGGTACAGAAACAACTACAACTTTATTATTACAACAAGAAAACTGTGAGTTTGAATACAAATATTATCTTCTGACAATATCTATACTCAAATAAATCCTCATCACATTTATTGATACATTATTTTACAAAAATGGTGAGGACTACTAAACAATCCTTTATAAAACCTTCATTCCATACCCCGACTTGCATTTCGCTATATTCTCGCCTCCCCGAGAAAAATGGAACAAAAGGAAAAGGGTGAGCTCAACTAGCTCAAGAAAAGAATATTATGACTAAGATAATATACAACAAATTATCGTTAGTCTTCAACAGGAAAAAATCTAATAGAATACAATAGACAACAAATTTTAAATCAATATTCGCAATGAAATAATAATTCATTAGAAGAGTTAAGTAGAGAATGCAAACTACTATCTTCTATGTATGAATTTAAAAGTTCATCGCTCATCTTTTATCCTGTAACATCAATCAATATACATCCGGAATCAAATATTCATCTTTGCACTACAAAAAGCCAAAGATATTCATCGATTAGTCAAGTTCATTTAAACACTGCTCATCTTTGCACTACTACTGGCCAAAGATATTCTTCAAATCATTCATCTTTGCACTTTCTGAGCCAAAGATATTCTTAAGAAATCATTCATCTTTGCACTACGGGCCAAAGATATTCCATAATATCATCATTTAAGACCGAGGATGATGAAAATATTTTTTTAAAGAAACGAATCCAATGAAACAAAATGACAAGGATTAAGGATTAAGGATTCGTACTTGGTTTTATCCACGTCAAAAATACCTCAAAAATAATCATAGTGGTGTAAAATTCAAGAATGATCAAAACATGGATACAATCGAGTTAGTATCCGTAATAGATGTTTTGAAACGAAAAGAAGAAATTTTATTTTTCTATGAATAAGTATCAGATATCGTGAATAGTCTGCCGATATCGTGAATAGTAACTCCGACACCAAAAGATAGAAATTCCACAAAAACATCTTCACGCTTACATGAATAGTACTCGTGAATAAGAACTCGTGAATAAGAACTCATGAATAGTAACTCGTGAATAAGAACTCATGAATAAGTAACCCCGACATGAAAAAAAGTTCCAAATTTGATAAAAACTCAGATCAACATTTCAAAGATAATGATATTGAAGAAATAATATCATTACAAAAAATAATATCCTTACCTCGAAAAGATCGAGACTTCTAACTAGAATACTAATTATATAGTCTTTGAAGGAACTTGCACTGCCTAGCAATACTCAAAGTATACTCAAAATACTCACAAGAATACGCCGATAATATAGAGAGAGAAAACTTCGCTTTACGGTGTGATTTTCAATTCTAACCTAAAGACCCTATTATTAGGAAAATGCTTTAGAACACCAAAGCGAAAATTTAATAAAATAATAATATTTCTTAAAATATTCAAGCCCACCTTAGAAATCTGATTTCAAATCATTTATAACACATGTGAGCCACTCAATTACAACAAAAAACGTTTTTCTTACAAAAATATATTTTAAACTCCCAAAAATCAATTATTTGAGCTTTGAACTTCAATAATTCATAATAAAAAGCCCTTTCATCGAAAAATTCAATCAAGCGAGTTTTTATAGAAAATTCAATTCTCTACAACTTTGCGTAAGAAAGTTTTTCCAAATTCAATAGAAATTGACCAAAAATCCACAAACGGGTGATTTTACAAGCTATAATCAAATTTCGGTTCAATAATTGTGTCCACCAACACACAAAACATGTGTTAAACATTTAATGCCACAAAATACTCTTCCTCCTCATATACTCATATATCCCACATTCATTGTAAAATATCACCGTTAATATATTATTAAAATAATATATTTAAATGAATTATTTTATCGAAAAAGATAAAATATTAATTTTCAACAATTGTCATTTTAAAAATTTTCTCCATCTATATCCACATAAAATCAATATTTTCCTCATCATATAAATCAATAATTAATTATTCACAAATAATATTACGTAATCACAATATCGACAACCGGCGGTTCAGGAAAGAGGGGCTTTCCAATAAGAATTTCTTCTTCTTGCGCCAATTAGGTGACCAAACCTCTCCTTAGACGAGAACTTTCTAGACATTGCCAATAATGTTATCTAATAATATTATTCGGATAATATGAATTATTGCTTCGATAATGAAAGATAATTGTGTAATGACAATTATCAAAACAACAACAATATAAAATATCAACGCAAAGCATTATTAACTCAATAAAATCTTGAGCAAGAATTATCGTAACCATTATTGAGTAGTGCCTTCTTCACGTAAGAATCAATAATTGGTGCAATACTGCAGCTACTCTTGCTCAACAACACGTATTAGTGTGTTTTAAACCCACCGGGTATTCCAACAAGATATTATCTGTGAATAACTACGCCTAGTTATTTAAAAACAACTTATATTTGTCGTTTTCTTCATCCAATCGCTTTCCGTTATGGAGCCCACACATGGTCACGCTGGTCAGACATTTAATATTCCCGACAGTACGAATATTCCACGACCAAACGAATATTCCCCGACGATAATGAATATTTTATAACCACTTGCTTATTTTGAAATATTTGCGTATTTAACCCTTAACTATCCACATTAATCAAATCAACCCTTACTATTTCAAAATAATAAATAAAGGAAATTCCTTTTTTATTTAAAAATTTTGGGGTCTTACAACCTCCCCTCCTTATGAAATTTCGTCCTCGAAATTGACGTACGTACCTGGTGTTTCGAAAAGGTGAGGATACCTCGCTTTCATTTCCGTTTCCAATTCCCAGGTCATTTCCTCTATAGCATGATTCCTCCACAAAACTTTAACTTGTGGTATGACCTTTCTTGCAGTAGGGACATGCTCCTTCCTATCCAAGATCTTGACAGTACCTCTCTCATACGTTAAGTCTTCTGCTATCTCGTCCGGGTTCTAACTCAATAACGTGGTTCGGGTCTTTCACATATTTACTGAAATGCGATATGTGAAACACATTATGAACACGAGACATACTCGGAGGTAACGCAAGTCTACAAAGCTACATTTCCTACTCGGTCAAGAATTTGAAATGGACCAATAAATCGTGGATCGAGCTTTCCTCTCTTCCCAAATCTTGTAACTCCTTCCATGGAGCAACTTCATGACAATACATGATCCCCACATTAAATTCCACGTCCTTTCGATGAAGATCCGCATAACTCTTTTGTCGATCTTGTGCCGTTTGTATCGTTGTCGAATCATTTGGATCTTTTCGGTGATCATACGTACTTAACTTTCGGGTCCCAACAATGTTGCTTCACCCACCTCATCCCAACATATTGGAGAACGACATTTTCGTCCATATAATGCTTCAAATGGAGCCACACCTATACTTGCCTGATAACTGTTGTTATAGGAGAATTCCATCAATGGTAAATATTTATCCCAACTACCCTTGAAGTCTAGGACACGAGTCTTAATAGATCTTCAAGAGTTTGAATAGTCCTCTCCGATTGTCCGTCTGCTTGGGGATGGTATGCGAAACTAAATCGCAAATCCGTGCCCATAGCTTTTTGCAAGCTAACCCAAAATCTTGAAGTGAATCTTGGGTCACGATCCAAAAACTATGGATACAGGGCATGCCATGCAACCTCACAATCTCATTCACGTCATATACTAAGAAGATGTTCAAGGAATAAGTCTCCGTGTCGGCAAGAAATGAGCGGACTTGGTTAATCTATCAACAATAACCCAAATAGCATTGATGCCTTGAGAAACCGTAGGGAAGACCCGTGAACGAAATCCATAGTAATGTGTTCCCACTTCCATTCCGGAATCTCAAGTGGTTGTAACGGACCCTTAGGTACAAGATGCTCCGCTTTTACACGTTGGCAAGTTAAACACATCGAGATAAACTTTGCAATCTCTCTCTTCATATTGTTCCACCAAAATGTATGTCGAAGATCACGATACATTTTAGTACTTCCAGATGGATTGCAAATGGCGTATTGTGTGCCTCCATCATAATCTTGTACTTCAAATCGAGTCGTTAGGAACACAAAGTCTAGAGTGGACTCAAGTATTCCTTCTTCATCAATTCTCGCCCTAAATAGCTCCTTCTTGTACTTTCTTCTTCATACGCATCATTTCTCGGCCGGTGGCTTGAGAAACCTTAACTTTTTCTATTAAAGTTGGCTCTATCGTATACTTGACATCATCGCACTTTCGTTCCGCGATATGATCTTCTACTCAATGCGTCATTACCACCACGCTTAAACTTTACCGGGATGGTATTGAATAGTGTGGTCGTAGTCTTTCAATAGCTCGAGCCAACGTCATTTGTCGCATGTTGAGTTCTTTTTGAGTGAAGAAATATTTAAGGCTTTTATGGTCTCAATATATCTCCACTTTCTCCCCATATAGATAGTGCCTCCATATTTTTAAGCGCTGCAACGATCATTGCCGCTTGACTCTAGATCATGAGTAGGATAATTCCTCTCATACTCTTTAAGTTGTCGCGAGGCATAGGCTATGACTTTCCCACGTTGCATGAGAACACATCCTAACCCTTTGCTCAAGCATCATTTGAGATAACAAATCCATCCGAACCGGATGGTATTGTTAGAACAGTCTTAAAATAAGTCTCCTCTTAAGCTCTTGGAAACTTTTCTCGCATTCTTCGCTCCAAACAAATTTTGTATCCTTCCGAAAGTTAGCCGAGTTAATGGAGTAGCGATTCGAGAAAACCCTTCCACGAATCTCCGATAATAACCAAATAAGCCCAAAAAGCTACGTGCTTGATCCACCGACTTCCGGTTGCTCTAACTTTGTATTGCTTCAATCTTCACGGGATCAACAGATACTCCATGTTTCGACACCACGTGCCCAAGGAATGCTACTTTCTCAAGCCGAACTCGCATTTCTTCAATTTGGCATATAGTTGGTTTTCACGAAGCCTTTGGAGTACCAAATTTAAATGGTGCTCATGATCTTCACGGCTTTTGGAATATATGAGGATGTCATCAATAAAGACAACAACGAATTGATCCAAATATTCCTTGAATACTTCGGTTCATCATATCCATGAAAGTCGCAGGAGCATTAGTTAGTCCGAAAGACATGACTAAGAATTCATAATGCCCATACCGAGTTACGAAGGCGCTTTGGAATATCCTCGCCTAATCTTCACCGATGATATCCGTAATCGAAGATCGATTTTTGAAAAGAATTGTGCCCCTTACTTGGCTGGTCAAACAAGTCATCAATACGAGGTAGAGGATACCTATTCTTGATGGTGACATGGTTCAATTCCCCGATAGTCAATACAAAAGTCGCATACTCCCCTTTCTTTCTTCTTTACAAATAAAACAGAGCACCCCAAGGAGATGTACTAGGGACGAATGAAACCGATGTTCAATAATTCCTCGTAGTTGGACCTTTAACTCCACGAAGTTCAATAGGAGCCATTCGATATGGGGTTTTAGAAATGGGCTTTGTACCAGTGTTCAAGATCAATAAAGAATTCAACTTCACGTTAAGGGGTAGTCCGGAAGTTCTTCTGAAATACGTCGGAAAGTCAATAACAACAGAATATTATTCAAATTTGACGTGTCTTTATTCAAATCCATAACATGGGCTAAGAAAGCTTGACATCCGCTTTTTAATAAACGAATAGCTTTATGATTAGATATGACGGTGATCGATTTTAATGGTTTAGTTGCTTGAATTAGACAACGGGTTGGTTAGGAATATGAAAACTAACAACCTTACGAAAACAATCAATTTTGGCATGATGAGTAGTTAACCAATCAATCCCTAAAATCACATCAAAAGCAAGTATCTTTAAAGAGATAAGGTCAATGGTAAGTAATGGTGCCAACTTGAATCAAACAAGATTTATAAACAAAGGGATGTGATGAAAGTTTCTCCTAACGCAGCTTCCACAGATAGGTCAAAGTCTAATTTCTCCTGAGTCAAGTTTAAACGTTGAGCACATGCAGAGAGATAAATGAATGGGTAGCACCCAGATCAAGTAAGGTATAAACTTCGCAAGAATTTATAAATAGCTTACCCGTGATCACCTCGTTTGGGTTCCTCGCATTATGACCAATCACAACAAACACTCTTCCCTAATCGTTGACTTTGACTTTTACGGGATGATCTTTTTGAGTCACCGTCCCATTGAACTAGGTTTTCGCTTCAGTATAATCTCGAGCGATATGTCCTTCCTTTCCACAATTATAACATACCTTGAACTGTTGGGCGCTTTGGTGATATGTCCCTCTTTTCCAGATTTGTAGCATATAACCGGTGGTCGTTTCTCCTCCTTAGAACCGCTTCTTCTTTAAGACTGCTGTCTTCACATGGTCGTTGTTAAATCTCCTCTTTTTAAAATCTCCTCCTCGACTCGCTTCTTCTATTTTCATGGCCATGATTACCACCAGAGTGGTTACCATTTCATCCGTCTGCTTCTTTCTCCGCAGTTATCATTATTCTGCTGATCGCTATCTCGATACGATCCTGGTTGTGGTCCTCAATTGACCGTACTCGTTATCTCGCTTCTAATAATTGAGCCCATGCTTACAACATCTGAATAAAGAGAAAATTTATGAGAAATGAGATCTTGGCGTATCTTGCCGGGTTCAAACCTCTAAGAAACATCCGCGTCATACGTTCCTCATTCTCCACCAAATGAGGTGCAAACCTGGATAACTCTGCAAACTTTGCCTCGTCTTTGAGACACCGCTATGTTGTTTTTTGTTCCAATCGATGAACTCCACTTCCTTCATATAGCGAACACTTTCGGAAAGTATTTGTCATTAAATAGCTTCAAACGTCTCCCAAGACATCTTTGAGTGCGGTGGATGGGATACGCTTCACTTCCGAGACTCCCACCGATGAGTCTGTCTCTCGCCACGGAACATAAAGGTGGCGAATAGAACCTTCTGTTCTCCGTGCATCCCAAGACATCGAATATCTTGGTAATTTGTTTGACCCATGTTTCCGCCATGATCGGATCTGCTTTCCTTTAAATTCGTGGTCCCAACTCTTTGAACTGCTTGGGTTTGTGACAACCCGTGAATTGCTATCATTTCTCCTCAGATTTTGAACACGAGTCTCCTCGTCGATTTTGCATGAATCTGCAAAAAAATTCTAAACATCCCTCGTTCATCATCTCGCTTTCAATGGTGTTGTTCACGGGAGGAACATTGCCACTGTTGCACGTTCTCCCTCGTTGGTGAGTACAGAGGCATCTCCACGCCTCATTTCCATTGTTAATATTCTCGATCGACATTCTCAAATCTTGTCATAAAACAAGGGTTAATTAAGAAATCAATATATCACATAATATCCCTATATACCGACCAACTAACAAATAAGCTTAGGTAGGACACACTAGCGAAGGATTTACTCGCCTCTCCCTCCTAGTTCTATTCCCCGATCTCCGCCAGAGATCATATCCCTAAGCTCGATACTAACCGTGGCGCCCCAAAATAGGTATACATCACCTATTCTGAGTTGTCAATACATGGTACGTAAACAACTACAACTTTATTATTACAACAAGAAACTGTGAGTTTGAATACAAATATTATCTTCTGATAATATCTATACTCAAATAAATCCTCATCACATTTATTGATACATTATTTTACAAAAATGGTGAGGACTACTAAACAATCCTTTATAAAACCTTCATTCCATACCCCACTAAGTACTCGCTATATTCTCGCCTCCACGAGAAAAATGGAACAAAAAGGAAAAGGGTGAGCTCAACTAGCTCAAGAAAAGAATATTATGACTAAGATAATATACAACAAATTATCGTTAGTCTTCAACAGGAAAAATCTAATAGAATACAATAGACAACAAATTTTAAATCAATATTCGCAATGAAATAATAATTCATTAGAGAGTTAAGTAGAGAATGCAAACTACTATCTTCTATGTATGAATTTAAAAGTTCATCGCCTATCTTTTATCCCAGTAACATCAATCAATATACATCTGGAATCAAATATTCATCTTTGCACTCTGAGCCAAAGATATTCATCGATTAATCATGTTCATTTAAACACCTGTTCATCTTTGCACTACGGGCCAAAGATATTCTTCAGAAATCATTCATCTTTTGCACTACAGGCCAAAGATATTCTTAAGAAATCATTCATCTTTGCACTACGGGCCAAAGATATTCCATAATATCATCATTTAAGACTGAGGATGATGAAAATATTTTTTTAAAGAAACGAATCCAAAGATTGAAACAAAATGACAAGGATTAAGGATTAAGGATTCGTACTTGGTTTTATCCACGTCCAAAATACCTCAAAAATAATCATAGTGGTGTAAAATTCAAGAATGATCAAAACATGGATACAATCGAGTTAGTATCCGAATAGATGTTTTGGACGAAAAGAAGAAATTTTATTTTTCTATGAATAAGATCAGATACGTGAATAGTCAGATATACATGAATAAAGTCTTGCAGATACGTGAATAAGAATCTCCGACACCAAAAGATAGAAATTCCACAAAAAACATCTTCACGCTTCATGAATAGTACTCGTGAATAAGTAACTCATGAATAGTAACTCGTGAATAAGAACTCATGAATAGTAACCCCAAGACATGAAAAAAAAGTTCCAAATTTGATAAAACTTCGGATCAACATTTCAAAGATAATGATATTGAAGAAATAATATCATTACAAAAAAATAATATCCTTACCTCGAAAGATCAAGATACTACTAGAATCTAAAGTATAGTCTTTGAAGGAACTTGCACCGCCTAGCAATACTCAAAGTATACTCAAAATACTCACAAGAATACGCTCGATAATATAGAGAGAAAACTTCGAGTTTACGGTGTGATTTTCAATTCTAACCTAAGCACCCTATTATTAGGAAAATGCTTAGAACACCAAAGCGAAAAATTTAATAAAATAATAATATTTCTTAAAAATATTCAAGCCCACCTTAGAAATCTGATTTCAAATCATTTATAACACATGTGAGCCACTCAATTACAACAAAAAAACGTTCTTCTTACAAAAAATATTTTAAACTCCCAAAATTAATTATTTTGAGACTTGAACTTCAATAATTCATAATAAATAGCCCTTTCATCGTAAAATTTCAATCTCACGAAGTTTTATATAGAATTTCAATTCTCTACAACTTTGCGAAAGAAAGTTTTTCCAAATTCCAAATAGAAATTGACCAAAATCCACAAACAGACGATTTTACGTTTATAATCAAATTTCAAATAATAAATGGGGTCCACCGACATGTTTAACATGTTTTAAACATTTATTGCAACAAAAATACTCTTCCTCCTCGTATACTCATATATCCCACATTCGTTGTAAAAATATCACCATTAATATATTATTAAAATAATATATTTAAATGAATTATTTTATCGTAAAAAGATAAAATATTAATTTTCAACAATTGTCATTTTAAAATTTTTCCATCTATATCCACATAAAATCAATATTTTCCTCATCATATAAATCAATAATTAATTATTCACAAATAATATTACGTAATCACAATATCGACAACCAGTGCAGCTTCTAGGAAAGGGGGGCTTTCGATAAGAATTTCTTCTTCTTGGGCGCCGCAATTAGGTGACCAAACCTCTCCTTAGATGAACTTTCTAGACATTGCCAATAATGTTATCTAATAATATTATTCGAGATAATATGAATTATTGCTTCGATAATGAAAAATACTTGTGTAATGACAATTATCAAACAACAAAGAATATAAAATATCAACGCAAAGAATTATTAACTCAATAAGATATTTGAATAAGAATTACATCGTAACCATTATTGAGTAGTGCCTTCTTACGTAAGAATCAATAATTGGTGCAATACTGCGTGTCTTCTTGCTCAACAACGCGTATTAGTGTGTTTTAACCACCGGGTATTCCAACAAGATTAATTGGTAACAACTACTACTTGTTATTTAAAAACAACTTATATTTGTCGCTTTCTTCATCCAATCGCTTTCCGTTATGGGGCCCACACATGGTCGCTACCGTCGCATTTAATATTCCCCGACATCATTTAATATTCCACGACCAAACGAATATTCCCCGACGATAATGAATATTTTATAACCACTTGCTTATTTTGAAATATTTGCGTATTTAACCCTTAACTATCCACATTAATCAAATCAACCCTTACTATTTCAAAATAATAAATAAAGGAAATTCCTTTTTATTTAAAAATTTTGGGGTCTTACAACCTCCCTCCTTATGAAATTTCGTCCTCGAAATTGACGTATCGATTCTGTGTTTTTCAAAAGGTGAGGATACCTCGCTTTCATTTCCGCTTTCCAATTCCTGTGTCATTTCTCTATAGCATGATTCCTCCACAAAACTTTAACTTGTGGTATGACCTTTCTTGGCGTAGGACATGCTCCTTCCTATCCAAGATCTTGACAGTACCTTCTCATACGTTAAGTCTTCTACTATCTCGTCCGGCTCTAACTCAATAACGTGGTTCGGGTCTTTCACATATTTACGAAGTACGATATGTGAAACACATTATGAACACGAGACATACTTGAGGTAACGCAAGTCTATAGGCTACATTTCCTACTTCCTATCAAGAATTTGAAATGGACCAATAAATCGTGGATTGAGCTTTCCTCTCTTCCCAAATCTTGTAACTCCCTTCCATGGAGCAACTCGCAACAATACAATGATCCCCTACATTAAATTCCACGTCCTTTCGATGAAGATCCAGATAACTCTTTTGTCGATCTTGTGCCGCTTTGTATACGTTGTCGAATCATTTGGATCTTTTCGGTAGTCATACGTCTTAACTTTCGGGTCCCAACAATGTTGCTTCACCCACCTCATCCCAACATATTGGAGAACGACATTTTCGTCCATATAATGCTTCAAATGGAGCCACACCTATACTTGCGATCGATAATCTGTTGTTATAGGAGAATTCCACCAATGGTAAATATTTATCCCAACTACCCTTGAAGTCTAGGACACGAGTCTTAATAGATCTTCAAGAGTTTGAATAGTCCTCTCTCGATTGTCCGTCTGCTTTGGGGATGGTATGCGAACTAAATCGCAAATCCGTGCCCATAGCTTTTTGCAAGCTAACCCAAAATCTTGAAGTGAATCTTGGGTCACGATCCGAAACTATGGATACAGGCATGCCATGCAACCTCACAATCTCATTCACGTACATACTAGCAAGATGTTCAAGGGAATAAGTCTCCCGTATCGGCAAGAAATGAGCAGACTTGGTTAATCTATCAACAATAACCCAAATAGCATTGATGCCTTGAGAAACCGAAGGAAGACCCGTAACGAAATCCATAGTAATGTGTTCCCACTTCCATTCCGGAATCTCAAGTGGTTGTAACGGACCCTTAGGTACAAGATGCTCCGCCTTTACACGTTGGCAAGTTAAACAGATCGAGATAAACTTTGCAATCTCTCTCTTCATATTGTTCCACCAAAATGTATGTCGAAGATCACGATACATTTTAGTACTTCCAGGATGGATTGCAAATGGCGTATTGTGTGCCTCCATCATAATCTTGTACTTCAAATCAGAGTCGTTAGGAACACAAAGTCTAGAGTGGACTCGAAGTATTCCTTCTTCATCAATTCTCGCTTGGAATAGCTCCTTCTTGTACTTTCTTCTTCATACGCATGATTTCCGGCCTGGGGTGGCTTGAAAGCAACCTTAACTTTTTCTATTAAAGTTGGCTCTATCGATACTTGACATCATCGCACTCGTTCCGCATATGATCTTCTACTCAATCGTCGGCTACCACGTTCGCTTTTACGGGATGGTATTGAATAGTGTGGTCGTAGTCTTTCAATAGCTCGAGCCAACGTCATTGCGCATGTTGAGTTCTTTTTGAGTGAAGAAATATTTAAGGCTTTTATGGTCCGAATATATCTCCACTTTCTCCCCATATAGATAGTGCCTCCATATTTTTAGCGCCGAAAACATCGCGCTAACTCTAGATCATGAGTAGGATAATTCCTCTCATACTCTTTAAGTTGTCATGAGGCATAGGCTATGACTTTCCCACGCCGCATGAGAACACATCCTAACCCTTTGCCTCAATCATCATTGTAGAAACAAATCCATCCGAACCAGATGGTATTGTTAGAACAGTCTTAAAATAAGTCTCCTCTTAAGCTCTTGGAAACTTTTCACGCATTCTTCGCTCCAAACGAATTTTGTATCCTTCCGAGTTAGCTAGCTAAGTTAATGGAGTAGCGATTCGAGAAAACCCTTCCACGAATCTCCGATAATAACCAAATAAGCCCAAAAGCTACGTGCTTTCACCACCGACTTGGTTGCTCCTAACTTTGTATTGCTTCAATCTTCACGGGATCAATGGATACTCCATGTTTCGACACCACGTGCCCAAGGAATGCTACTTCCTCAAGCCAGAACTCGCATTTCTTCAATTTGGCATATAGTTGGTTTTCACGAATCCTTTGGAGTACCAGCTTCAAATGGTGCTCATGATCTTCACGGCTTTTGGAATATATGAGGATGTCATCAATAAAGACAACAACGAATTGATCCAAATATTCCTTGAATACTTTGTTCATCATATCCATGAAAGTCATAGGAGCATTAGTTAGTCCGAAAGACATGACTAAGAATTCATAATGCCCATACCGAGTTTACGAAGGCGGTCTTTGGAATATCCTCGCCTAATCTTCAAATGATGATATCCGAATCGAAGATCGATTTTGAAAAGAATTGTGCCTCTCAGAATCGGTCAAACAAGTCATCAATACGAGGTAGAGGATACCTATTCTTGATGGTGACATGGTTCAATTCCGATAGTCAATACAAAGTCGCATACTCCCGCTTTTTCTTCTTTACAAATAAAACAGAGCACCCCAAGGAGATGTACTAGGGCCGAATGAAACCGATGTTCAACAATTCTCAGAGTTGGACCTTTAACTCCTGAAGTTCAATAGAGCCATTCGATATGGGGGTTTTTAGAAATGGGCTTTGTACCAGTGTTCAAGATCAATAAAGAATTCAACTTCACGCTAAGGGGTAGTCCGGAAGTTCTTCGAAATACGTCGGAAAGTCAATAACAACAGAATATTATTCAAATTTGACGTGTCTTTATTCAAATCCATAACATGGGCTAAGAAAGCTTGACATCCGCTTTTTAATAAACGAATAGCTTTATGATTAGATATGATGGTGATCGATTTTAATGGTTTAGTTGCTTGAATTGCATTGTACAACAGGTTGGTTAGAATATGAAAACTAACAACCTTACGAAAACAATCAATTTTGGCATGATGAGTAGTTAACCAATCAATCCCTAAAATCACATCAAAAGCAAATATCTTTAAAGAGATAAGGTCAATGTGTAGGTAATGGTGCCAACTTGAATCAAACAAGATTTATAAACAATGGATGTGATGAAAGTTTCTCCTAACGCAGTTTCCACAGATAGGTCAAAGTCTAATTTCTCCGAGTCAAGTTTAAACGTTGAGCACATGCGGGAGAGATAAATGAATGGGTAAAGCCCCAGTCAAGTAAGGTATAAACTTCGCAAGAATTTATAAATAGCTTACCCGTGATCACCTCGTTTGGGTTCTCGCATTATGACCGATCAACAAACACTCTTCCCGGAATCGCTGACTTTGACTTTTCTCGGATGATGTTTTTCGAGTCACCGTCCCATTGAACTAGGTTTCATTCGCATAATCTCGAAGCGATATGTCCTTCCTTTCCACAATTATAACATACCTTGAACTGTCTGGGCGCTTTGGTGATATGTCCCTTTTTCCGTATTTGTAGCATATGACCGGTGGTCGTTCTCCTCCCTTAGAACCGATTCTTTCACGCAGACCGTCATCTTCACATACGGTCGTTGTTAAATCTCCTCTTTTTAAAATCTCCTCCCGACTCGCTTCTTCTATTTTCATGGCCATGATTACCACCAGTGAGTGGTTACCATTTCATCCGTCTCGCTTTCTCCGCAGTTATCATTATTATTCGCTGATCGCTATCTCTCGATACGATCCTCGGTTGTGGTCCTCACTTGGCCGTACTCGTTATCTCGCTTAATAATTGAGCCTGCTTACAACATCTCTAATAAAGAGAAAATTTATGAGAAATGAGATCTCGACGTATGTCGGGTTTCAAACCTCTAAGAAACATCCGCGTCCTACGCTCCTCATTCTCCACCAAATGAGGTGCAAACTCGGATAACTCTGCAAACTTTGCCTCGTCTCGAGACACCGCCGTCGTTTGTTTGTTCCAATCGATGAACTCCACTTCCTTCATATAGACGAACACTTTCGGAAAGTATTTGTCATTAAATAGCTTCAAACGCCTCCCAAGACATGCCGAAAAGTGCGATGGATGGATACGCTTCACGCACTCCCACCAATGAGTCCGCTTCGCCACGGAACATAAAGGTGGCGAATAGAACCTTCGTTCTCCGTGCATCCCAAGACATCGAATATCTTGGTAATTTGTTTGACCCATGTTTCCGCCATGATCGGATCCGCTTTCCCTTAAATTCTCGTGGTCCCAACTCTTTGAATCGCTTGGCATTTGTGACAACCCGTGAATTGCTATCATTTCCTCCTCAGATTTTGAACACGAGTCTCCTCGTCGATTTTGCATGAACCGCAAAAAATTCTAAACATCCCTCGCTCATCATCTCGCTTTCAATGGTGTTGTTCACAGGAGGAACATTGCCACTGTTGCACGCTTCTCCTCGTTGGTGAGTACAGCATCTCCACGGCCTCATTTCCATTGTTAATATTCTCACGACATTCTCAAATATCATCATAAAACAAAGGGTTAATTAAGGAAATCAATATATCACATAATATCCCTATATATCTTGACCAACTAACAAATAAGCTTAGGTAGGACACACTAGCGAAGGATTTACTCGCCTCTCCCTCCTAGTTCTATTCCCCGATCTCCGCCAGAGATCATATCCTAAGCTCGATACCAATCGTGACGCCCCCAAAATAGGTATACATCACCTATTCCGAGTTGTCAATACATGGTACGTAAACAACTACAACTTTATTATTACAACAAGAAAAGCTGTGAGTTTGAATACAAATATTATCTTCTAGATAATATCTATACTCAAATAAATCCTCATCACATTTATTGATACATTATTTTACAAAAATGGTGAGGACTACTAAACAATCCTTTATAAAACCTTCATTCCATACCCCGACTTGCATCGCTTATATTCTCGCCTCCCGAGAAAATGGAACAAAAGGAAAAGGGTGAGCTCAACTAGCTCAAGAAAGAATATTATGACTAAGATAATATACAACAAATTATCGTTAGTCTTCAACAGGAAAAATCTAATAGAATACAATAGACAACAAATTTTAAATCAATATTCGCAATGAAATAATAATTCATTAGAAGAGTTAAGTAGAGAATGCAAACTACTATCTTCTATGTATGAATTTAAAAGTTCATCGCTCATCTTTTATCCCCAGTAACATCAATCAATATACATCCGAATCAAATATTCATCTTTGCACTACAGTGCCAAAGATATTCATCATTAATCATGTTCATTTAAACACTGCTCATCTTTGCACTACGGCCAAAGATATTCTTCAGAAATCATTCATCTTTGCACTACGGGCCAAAGATATTCTTAAGAAATCATTCATCTTTGCACTACAGGCCAAAGATATTCCATAATATCATCATTTAAGACTGAGGATGATGAAAAATATTTTTTTAAAGAAACGAATCCAGTGAAACAAAATGACAAGGATTAAGGATTAAGGATTCGTACTTGGTTTTATCCACGTCCAAAAATACCTCAAAAATAATCATAGTGGTGTAAAATTCAAGAATGATCAAAACATGGATACAATCGAGTTAGTATCCGTAATAGATGTTTTGGACGAAAAGAAGAAATTTTATTTTTCTATGAATAGAATAATCTAATATCGTGAATAGTCTTGAGTATACGTGAATAAAGGCTTATATATCGTGAATAAGTAACTCAGACACCAAAAGATAGAAATTCCACAAAAAACATCTTCACGCTTCATGAATAGTACTTTCGTGAATAAGAACTCATGAATAAGAACTCGTGAATAAGAACTCATGAATAAGTAACTTGACATGAAAAAAAAGTTCCAAATTTGATAAAAACTTCAGATCAACATTTCAAAGATAATGATATTGAAGAAATAATATCATTACAAAAAATAATATCCCTTACCTCGAAAGATCGGATTTCTAGCTAGAATAAATAGTATAGTCTTTGAAGGGAACTTGCACCGCCTCAGCAATACTCAAAGTATACTCAAAATACTCACAAGAATACGCCGATAATATAGAGAGAAAACTTCAGTTTACGGTGTGATTTTCAATTCTAACCTAAGCACCCTATTTATAGGAAAATGCTTAGAACACCAAAGCGAAAAATTTATTAAAATAATAATATTTCTTAAAAATATTCAAGCCCACCTTAGAAATCTGATTTCGGATCATTTATAACACATGTGAGCCACTCAATTACAACAAAAAACGTTTTTCTTACAAAAAATATTTTAAACTCCCAAAATCAATTATTTGAGCTTCGAACTTCAATAATTCATAATAAATAGCCCTTTCATCGTAAAAATTGAATCTCACGAGTTTTTATAGGAATTTCAATTCTCTACAACTTTGCGTAAGAAAGTTTTTCCAAATTCCAAATAGAAATTGAATCAAATCCACAAACGAAGCGATTTTACAAAGCTATAATCAAATTTCAAATCAATAAATGGGGTCCACCGACATGTTTAACATGTTTTAAACATTTATTGCAACAAAAATACTCTTCCTCCTCGTATACTCATATATCCCACATTCGTTGTAAAAATATCACCGCTAATATATTATTAAAATAATATATTTAAATGAATTATTTTATCGTAAAAGATAAAATATTAATTTTCAACAATTGTCATTTTAAAAAAGTTTCTCCATCTATATCCACATAAAATCAATATTTTCCTCATCATATAAATCAATAATTAATTATTCACAAATAATATTACAGAATCACAATATCGACAACCGCATAGCCTCCCGAAAGAGGGGCTTTCCAATAAGAATTTCTTCATCATGGCCGCAATTAGGTGACCAAACCTCTCCTTAGCGTAACTTTCTAGACATTGCCAATAATGTTATCTAATAATATTATTCGAGATAATATGAATTATTGCTTCGATAATGAAAAATTGTGTAATGACAATTATCAAACAATGAGAATATAAAATATCAACGCAAAGAATTATTAACTCAATAAGATCTTCGAATAAGAATTATCAGAACCATTATTGAGTAAAGCCTTCTCACGTAAGAATCAATAATTGGTGCAATACTGTGTGTCTACTTGCTCAACAACGCCAGATTAGTGTGTTTTAACCACCGGGTATTCCAACAAGATAATCTTGAATAACTACGCTGCTATTTAAAAACAACTTATATTTGTCGCTTTCTTCATCCAATCGCTTTTCACATTATGGGGCCCACACATGGTCATACTATTCAGCATTTAATATTCCCTCGACAAGATTTAATATTCCACGACCAAACGAATATTCCCCGACGATAATGAATATTTTATAACCACTTGCTTATTTTGAAATATTTGCGTATTTAACCCTTAACTATCCACATTAATCAAATCAACCCTTACTATTTCAAAATAATAAATAAAGGAAATTCCTTTTTATTTAAAAATTTCGGGGTCTTACATGAGGACTACTAGAATAATTTCTAGAACCATCATTCCACACCCCGACTAGTACTCGTTACATTCTCGCCTCCTAAGAAGAAAAATGGAACAACAAGGAAAATGGTGAGCTCAACTAGCCCAGTAAAGAACATTATGACTAAGATAATATAGAACAAATTATCGTTAGTCCTCAACAGGGGAAAATCTAATAGAATACAATAGACAAACAGTTTTAAATCAATCTTCGCAGCGGAAATAATAATTCATTAGAAGAGTTAAGTAGAGAATGCAACTACTATCTTCTATATATGAATTTAAAAGTTCATCGTCGATATTTTATCCATGTAACATCAATCAATATATATCTAGAATCAAATATTCATCTTTGCACTACAGGCCAAAGATATTCATCGATTGGACATGTTCATCTAAACACTGCTCATCTTTGCACTACACGCCAAAAGATATTAATCGATCAATCATGTTCATCTCAACACTGCTCATCTTTGCACTACTGAGCCAAAGATATTCATCAAGAAATCATTCATCTTTGCACTACAGGGCCAAAGATATTCAAGAATATCATCATTTAGGGTGAGGATGATGAAAAATATTTTAAAGAAAACGAATCCAAAGAAACAAAAGAACAAGTATTAAGGATTCGTACTTTAAATAATCCAAGTTCAAAAATACTTCATAAATAACCGTTATTGGAGTAAAATTCAAGAATGAAGATCAAAACATAGATCCAATCAAAGATAGGAATCATAATGCATAATCTTGGACACGGAAAGAAAATTTAATTTTTCTGTGAATAGTGTCGTATTCGTGAATAGTGCCGTATACGTGAATAGTAACTCTGACCCCAAAAGATAGAAATTCCACAAAAAAATATCATCATGCTTCGTGAATAGTAACTCATGAATAGTAACTCATGAACAGTGGCGGAACCAGAAGATTTTCATAGGGGGGCAAAATACATCAGTAAAAAATCTTTATTTATTGACGCTTGAAGGGCTTCTTTCGGTTTTACGACTAAGACGAGGTAACTGTATCATGCGAGTCTGTATAGTTTAAAAACGTCTCAAAATTTGCTCGTTTTCAATTGTTGGAAAAATATAATAATTCAATGTGTTTGTAAAAATTGTAGGAATATAGAAATGAGCATATTTGATTGAATCTCTAAACAAAGATTTCTTGATTACATATTAACTAAAGGTTAATTTGGAGTTTTTCCGGAGAAGAATGCATTTAAAAATTGAGATGCGTATTATATCACCCATTAATTAAATTAAAGGCTACTTTGGAGTTTCTAATGCAGCAAATAAGAAATAAATTGTGTTTTCATGCAACTTTTAATAGATTTTGACTATTGAGAGATGTGCCTCGAAATTTTAAAATTAAAAAATTATATTAATTTAGAGTTTAAAATATCTTAATTTGATTTTAAAAAGTTCATAATAATTTTATATTGAACAAAACAAAATTGTGAGACCCCAGTTTTTATCAATAAAGATTTAAATTTTGTTGAAATAATTTTTTAATATTATGGTGTGAATTTAAGATAATATTATAGTTGTGGGTAGTATTTATAAATTTTGCAAAGTATGCAAGTGGTTATATTATATTCGATTGGTCTGGGAATATTCGGTTTAGCGGGGAATATTCGTATAACTACTCAATCATTGGTGGACCCCACAAATGTAATTATTGTTGGATTGAGAAAAACGACAAAAATATTTTATTGAAATAACGACGGAAGTTTTACCGTAGTTCTTGTTGAACTACTTTCGGTAGTAAAAAATACGATGTCGTGTGGTTGCATAAGAAGCACACTGTATTGATTATCGATGCTTATGTGAGAAGTCACTCGGTTTTGATTCCATTATTGTCGTTTAATAATATGAATTATTATAGCGATAATGACGTTTTTGTTTTATTCATATTATTAACGTAATAAAAGCGAAACATCTTTTATATAAAATAGAATACTTTATTAAAGTTATTCTATAAATAGAATATATTATATTTTATTATGCGTAGTGTTGCATAGTGTTTTGCATAGTATTGCATAGTATATATGCGTAGTAAAATGTTTTTATATAAATAGAATATATTATATTTTATTTAAAAGATTTTTCTTTAAATATGGACCGTCGATTAAAGTAAATCAATCTGGACCGCTCATGGATTAGTTACTTATGCATTCCATTTTCCTATAAATAGAAGCTCATTCCTTCATTATTTTCTTACTACGAATTCATTGAAACTCTGAGAGAAATTATAGAGAGAAGCTATAGAGAAAAAATTATAGAAAGAAGAAGAGTATTCTCGCTACTTCACTACTTCTATATTCAGTTCTTTTTACTAGAAGGGTGTTATTCTTTCTTCTTGAAGAGAACTTCATTATTCCATTCACTATTATTCTATTGGAATAACTTTGTAAAATGGCATACCCTATACATAACTCAGATACCAGACATACCCTATACTTGGTGAAATCCTTATGTTATTCCATTGCTTATTATTCTCATGGAATAACTCAGATACGCTGTGATTTACCCTATACTTGGTGACATTCTTCTATTATTCTCATTGGAACATCCTGTGCATGTGTTTTACACCAACTCCGGTTCCGCTCTTTATCATTCTATTGGAATATCCTATCTGTGTGTTTTACACCGGATCTGGTTCCATCTTTATTATTATGTTGGAACATCCTGTCGGTGTGAATTTCACCTGACCTGGTTCCGTTATTATTATTCTGTTGGAATAACTCATCATCTAAATCTGCATGCACGGTGATTTCTTTTGTTATTCCATTCTTTATTATACCCAATTGGTTAAAACTTTGACTTCTATACTCCATGAAATTAGTAGAATATCCTTGATATTTGCGTTTCATCCAAATCTTTTCATGGAAATATTCTTCGATCATTCTTGAATTTTACTCTCACTGAAACAAAGATGTCATGTTGACAATTTGGGCGTTAATAATTCATGGATTAAATAATTCTTGAACTTGTTTTATTGAATTACTATGTCATTGTCATCATCCTCATGTTATATTATGTTATCTTTGGCTTACGTGCATAGATGAACTTAGTATGATTATGACCGAGGATCATTCGGTATAATCATGACTTGATATAAATGATGTGACAAAAGTCCTCGATGGTGCAGAATGCGAAGATGGATAGTTTTTGGTATGATTATGACCGGGGTGATTCGGTATAGTCATGACCATTGATAATTTGATGAAAATCCTTGATCGTGGTAGTGCGGGGATGATTAGATGTGGTGGTTTATTTATTAAAAATTGAGTCTCGGCGATAAAAATTGATGAAAACCTTTTAAAACCTAAAAGATAGTAGACTTTATTCTCTACTTGACTCTTTTAATGGATTGCTTATTCATTGCAGCTTAAACTGGTTGTCTATTGTATTTTATCGGTTTAACATCAATAAGGCTAATGATAATTTATTCTCGCATTATCTTAGTCATAATATTTCTTCTTTGGGCTAGTTGAGCTCACCCTTTCTTTCACCGTTTCTTCGTGAAATGAGAACCTAGGTTTTGGGACGAGTCGGGGAACGGGTAATGGTCCGAGAGGATAGCATTAGTAGTCCTCACTATTCGTGAAATAGTGTGATAATAGTTGTAATGAGGACTCCTTTTGAGTTTATATAATATCTAGTAGACAATATTTGTATTCAAACTCATTTTATGTCGTATTGTACACCTACGCTTAGGTTAATAAGTTGTATTTGAATTTATGTACCATGTAAGTGGCGACCCAAGATGGGTGACGATACCTAATTTTGGGGGCGCCACGGTTGGTATCGAGCCATAAGTGTGAAGAGCCACGAGCCTCTCACCGGTGACTTCCTGTTGATGGGGAATGCACCGGACTCTCCGTAGGGGACGCCTTGCCTTTCGGTGGGCAAGTCGATAGTACCGATGTGAGGTCTTGACACAAGTTGGTGTCCAGAGTCACGGTTTGGTATCGTAGCTTAGGATATGATCCTGGCTAAGATGTGAGAATAATACTAGGAGGGAGAGACGGGAATTCTTTCGCTAGTATGACCTACCTAAATTTATTTGGTATTTGATTGGTCGGTCGAGTATAGTGATAATATGTTGCATGTTAATTAACCCTTATTTTGTAATGTTGTTTTTATTTAGATGTTGTGAATAGGGCTCGGTTATTGGAGCGCGATAATGAGTCACCAACCAAAAGGTAACGACCAACAACACGATAATAATCATCTGTGCCATAATTCGACCATCGAACAATGATGACCATCGTGGGAGAAATTATCATGCCAAGAATGGTAACCACTTCTTTGGTGGTAATCATGGCCAAGATAATAGAAGTGGAAATTTCAAGAAGAGAAGGTCATTTAGCTCGATTTTGTAAATGCGTGCACCAAAGTCAAGTCCAAATTGGGACGGTGGCACCAAAGGCGATATGGATAAAACAAAGTCGGTGGTTTCATGAAGAGCGTTTTCACGACTTCTTAAAAAGCAAGTGACTCGAACGAAGTTAAGCAGGTTAGTTAATTATAAATTCTTGCGAAGTCTATACCTTATTAGATATCGGTTCTACCCATTCTTTTATCTCTCTTGCTTATGTTCAACGTTTAAATTTGACTCGGAGAAATTAGACTTTGATTTATCTATTTAAACTTCGTTGGGAGAAACCTTCATTACCTCCAATCATTTATTAATCTTGTTGTTTCAAATAAACACTTTCACGCTACTCCGTCGATATTATCTCTTTGAAAATACTTGCCTTTGAGGTAATTTTTGAAAACGATTGATTAATTACTCATTATTCTTTTTGTAAGGTTGTTAGCTTTCATATTCCTAACCAACTCGTTATACTGGATTCAAAGTAACCAAACCTTAAAGTTAATCATTGTAATATCAAGCCATAAGTAAAGAGCTCCGAACCTTTCGTTGTTGACTTCCTTGTGTGGAATGCAATCCGAAATGGGACTTTCAGAGGCGACATCGTGAATGAAGATGGCAAGTTTATAGGTATCATTGTGAGGTCTTATCTAGGTTAAGGGATAGAAGTCACGGTTGGTATCAATGTGACGTACTATCCAAGTCTTGGATGAGAGTAACAGCTTTTGGATGATATTTATATCATTAATAAATTTCTTAGCGTATTCTTGAAGATTTCCTAGCCTACCCTAGGCGTGAAATCGAATTTTGTATTGACCCCAAAGACAAAAATCCAATTCTTAAACCCTCAAATATTTCTTCAACTAAAAGATCTGCTTTCGAGGATTATGATGAAAGTCATAATAAAAGTATAGAACTGATGAAAATCATGGGTATATGAAGTATTAGTAAGTTTTATGATGAGTTATGTTGGTTAGTATGTGAAAACATGAAAGTTTCTTAGAAATCACAAAGAGTTGAAAATCAGATTTTGGTGAAAAACGTAACATGAAATTCAATTGACCATATCTCCTATTATATTTTGAATTTTTGAGTATGGTCAAGTCCTAGAGTTAGATCTATGAGTTACCTAACTAATCCAAGTGGAATTACTGGAAAAGGTGTTGTAGATTTTTGTGTGGACTGATTTTTAGCAAATGAGGCCAAAGCTGTAAATTTCAAAAATGCTACTTGCCTTGAAACTTTAAGGGACTGTTTCGGCCACTTAAATTATGAGAAAAATTCTGGATTTTTGGGACATGAATGTATATGATATAAATTACCTCCTGTCCAAAAATGAGTTCATTCTGACTTAAAATGAGCAAGTTATGACTATTTCAATATTTAGGTTTTTCCGATTTAAAACGCTATATAACCGGAGTTCTATAACTCCGATGACCATGAAATTTAAACCTGGAAGCTCACGTTAACATGTGTAAGGTCCTGTCAAGATTTGGGAATTTTGGAGTTAAACTTGAGGTAGCTAATTTCTTAAGGAATTAATTAGAAATTGATTTTTAAAAATAGTAAATGAATTTTAAAAATTCCGAGAAAAATATATTTTCATTATGGGACTATATTATGCTAAATCCCAGAAAAGAAATATTTTTGGGACTGATTTGGTATTTTTCATGAAAATAGTTTAGTTACTGAACATATGAGTTAAATATGTTATGTGAAGTAACAAAGTTGAAAATAGGATTTTATGGCTAGAGAATCCTATATAGAGTATATGCATATTTTTTTTATGAGGATTTGATAATTGGTGATGATATCTTATGAGTATGGCATTTTGAATGATTAAATGCATTATATGGTAAAAGCGTAAACAATTGAGATAAATTGTTTATAAATTTAAAAAGTGATTAAAATATTGTTATAATATTAATGATATTAGATTATGAGATTATTAAGTGATTGATAACATGGGGATATTCTTGAATCTCGGATAAATTATATTATAAATATTTAATATTTATCCTTTATCTCATTTGATTGATTCTTTATATCATTATCCTCATGCTTATATTATGTTGAAAGTCATCTCGTGGCTGTGTAGTGCATAGATGGACTTGGTATGATTATGACCGAGGATTGTTCGGTATAATAATAACCAGTAATTGAAAACACAATTATCTTTGGTCAGTAGTACGGATAATTTGTGGTCGTGATACTAATGAATACACAATTATCTTTGGTCAGTAGTGCATGGATAATTTGTGGTCGTGATATTAATGAATACACAATTATCTTTAAAGTAGTAGTATGGATAATTTGTGGTCGTGATACTAATGAATACACAATTATCTTTGGTAGTAGTGCATGGATAATTTGTGGTCGTGATACTAATGAATACACAATTATCTTTGGTAGTAGTGCTTGGATAATTTGTGGTCATGATCTTAATGAATACACAATTATCTTTGGTAGTAGTGCTTGGATAATTTGTGGTCGTGATACTAATGAATACACAATTATCTTTGGTAGTAGTGCATGGATAATTTGTGGTCGTGATATTAATGAATACACAATTATCTTTGGTAGTAGTGCATAGATAATTTGTGGTCGTGATACTAATGAATACACGATTATCTTTGGTAGTAGTGCATGGATAATTTGTGGTCGTGATACTAATGAATACACAATTATCTTTGGTAGTAGTGCTTGGATAATTTGTGGTCGTGATATTAATGAATACACAATTATCTTTGGTAGTAGTGTATGGATAATTTGTGGTCGTGATACTAATGAATATCCTCGGCACAGAAAGTGCGGGGATGATTCGATGATATGAATTAATTATTGAAATGAGTCTCAAAGAATGAAATATTAATTCATGGATGTGGTAAAAGTCATCTTTGGCCATAGTGCATTGATAGACTTGGTATGATTATGACGAAGGATTATTCAATATAATCATGATCAGTAATTGAAAACACAAATATCCTCGGCGATGCCATGGTGTATGGATAATTCGTGGTCGTGATACTATTAAGTCGCGTCTCAAAGATTATTGGTTTTACGATTGTATATCTTTAGCTTTGTAGTGCAAAGATGAATTGTTAATGAATAGCTTTGGCGATTTCAAAGATGAATTTAATATTTTAAACGATAAAGGTATTCAAGGTATCCTCATCTCTTTATCATATCGTGTGCGCATTCTAATTTTGAGAGGCGAAATTCCATAAGGAGGGAGATTGTGAGACCCCAGATTTTATCAATAAAGATTTAAATTTTGTTGAAATAATTTTTTAATATTATGGTGTGAATTTAAGATAATATTATAGTTGTGGGTAGTATTTATAAATTTTGCAAAGTATGCAGTGGTTATATTATATTCGATTGGTCAGGAATATTCGGTTTAGCGAGAGAATATTCGTATAACTACTCAATCATTGGTGGACCCCATAAATGTAATTATTGTCGGATTGAGAAAACGACAAAAATATTTTATTGAAATAACGGCGGAAGTTTTACCGTGGTTCTTGTTGAACTACTCGGTAGTAAAAAAATACAATGAATACGTGGGTTGCATAAGAGCACACGCAGTATTGATTATTGATGCTTATGTGAGAAGTCACTCATTTGATTCCATTATTGTTGATTAATAATATGAATTATTATAGCGATAATGACGCTTTTTTTTTATTCATATTATTAACGTAATAAAATGTAAACATCTTTTTATATAAAATAGAATACTTTATTAAAGTTATTCTATAAATAGAATATATTATATTTTATTATGCATAGTGTTGCATAGTGTTTTTTGCATAGTGTTTTGCATAGTATTGCATAGTATCTCTGCGTAGTAAAATGTTTTTATATAAATAGAATATATTATATTTTATTTAAAAGATTTTTCTTTAAATATGGACCGTCAGATTAAAGTAAATCAATCTGGACCGTTCATGGATTAGTTACTATGCATTCCATTTTCCTATAAATAAAGCTCATTCCTTCATTATTTTCTTACGAATTCATTGAAACTCTGTAGAGAGAAATTATAGAGAGAAGCTATAGAGAGAAAATTATAGAAGAAGAAGAGTATTCTCGCTACTTCACTACTTCTATATTCAGTTCTTTTTTACTAGTGAAGGGTGTTATTCTTTCTTCTTGAAGAGAACTTCCATTATTCCATTCACTATTATTACATTGAATAACTTTTAAAAGTGGCATACCCTATACATAACCTTTTGTGTCACGCCAGATACCCTATACTTGGTGAAATCTTATGTTATTCCATTGCTTATTATTACATTGGAATAACTCAGATATCTGCCATTTACCCTATACTTGGTGACATTCTTCTATTATTACATTGGAACATCCTCGTCATGTGTTTTACACCCGGACTGGTTCCGTTCTTTTTTATTATTATTCTGCTTGAACATCCATGCTCGTGTTTTTACACCTGACTGGTTCCGCTCTTTATCATTCTCATTGGAATATCCTATCTGTGTGTTTTACACCGGATGCGGTTCCATCTTTATTATTATGTTGGAACATCCCGCTTGCAGTGAATTTCACCCGACCGGTTCCGTTATTATTATTCTGTTGGAATAACTTTGTCTGTCTGAAGTACCGCATGCACGGTGATTTCTTTTGTTATTCCATTCTTTATTATACCCAAATAAGTTAAAACTTTGACTTCTATACTCCATGAAATTAGTAGAATATCCTTGATATTTGCGTTTTCATCCAAATCTTTTCATGGAAATATTCTTCCGATCATTCTTGAATTTTACTCTCTGAAAACAAAGATCATGTTGACAATTTGGACGTTAATAATTCATGGATTAAATAATTCTTGAACTTGTTTTATTGAATTACTATGTCATTGTCATCATCATCCTCATGTTATATTATGTTATCTTTGGCTTACGTGCATAGATGAACTTAGTATGATTATGACCGAGGATCATTCGGTATAATCATGACTTGATATAAATGATGTGACAAAAGTCCTCGAATTGGCTGTAATGCGGTGATGGATAGTTTTGGTATGATTATTACCGGGGTGATTCTAAGATAGTCATGACCATTGATAATTTGATGAAAATCCTTGGCCGTGGTACGGGGATGATTAGATGTGGTGGTTTATTTATTGTCGAGTCTCAAATGATAAAAATTGATGAAAACCTTTTAAACCTAAAAGATAGTAGACTTTATTCTCTACTTGACTTTTTAATGGATTGCTTATTCATTCTTGCGAGCTTAAACCGGTTGTCTATTGTATTTTATCGGTTTAACAACATTTGAAGGCTAATGATAATTTATTCTCGCATTATCTTAGTCATAATATTTCTTCTTGGGCTAGTTGAGCTCACCTTTTCTTTCACCGTTCTTCGTGAAATGAGAACCTAGTTGGGGACGAGTCGGGGAACGAAGTAATGGTCCGGAGGATAGCATTAGTAGTCCTCACTATTACGTGAAATAGTGTGATAATAGTTGTAATGAGGACTCCTTTTGAGTTTGTATAATATCTAGTAGACAATATTTGTATTCAAACTCACGCTTTATGTCGTATTGCATACCTACAGCTTAGGTTAGTAAGTTGTATTTGAATTTATGTACCATGTAAGTGGCGACCCAAGATGGGTGACGTATACCTAATTTTGGGGGCGTCACAAAAATAGCCTCTTTATGTATTTTATTTGCAAACATTTTGTCATTATTTAGACAATTCAAATTTACGTTTCTCACTCACATTGAGTTGCAGGACCTATAAAAAAAATACAGAAAAGATATAAAATATATGCAAATATTATTTTTTCTCTCCAAACCTTAACCTTAGTACCCGACCTCACGAGGCAGGTGCTGCCCAGCACTTTGGTTCCGCCAAAGGCTCATGATTAGTAACTCGTAAATAGTAACTCATGAATAGTAACTCATGAATAGTAACCCCGACATGAAAAAGTTCCAAATTTGATAAAAAGTTCCGACCAATATTTCAGCATAATGATATTGAAGAAATAATATCATTTGAGAAGAAAATAACACCCCTTACCTCAGAAAGAATAGTACTTCTAACTGGAATACTGGATATAGTGCTGAAAGAACTTGCACCGTATAACAATACTCAAAGTACTAAAATACTCACAAATACGCTCGATATTATAGAGAGAGAAAGAGAGACAAATCTTTAGTTTCTGGTGTGATTTTCAATTCTAACCTAAGCACCCTATTTATAGGAAAATGCTTAGAACACCAAAGCAGAAAATTTAATATAATATTAATATTTATATTATAAATTCTCTACGCACACTTAGCATCTGAAATCAGCCACCTAATCACATGTTAAATGAGTCCCAACAATGTAAAAAACGTTTTGTTAATATAATTATTTAAAACTTCCAAAATCAATTATTCGAACCTCGGAACTTCAAAGAATTCATAATAAATAGCCTTTTTATCGTAAAATTCAATCTCGCTATTTTTTTATAGGAAACTCAATTCTCTACAACTTTACGTAAGAAAGTTTTCCAAATTCCAAAGAAATTGGACCAAAATCCATAAACTCAGACGATTTTACGTGCTATAATCAAATTTCAACAAGAAAATGGGCCCACGGACATGTTTAACATGTTTTAAACAACTTTGTAACAAAAATACTCCTGAACCTCATATACTCATATATCCCACATTCATTGTAATAATATCCCCATTATTATATTATAATAATATAATATAATATTATTTTATCAGAAAAGATAAAATATCAATTTTTAACAATTGTCACTTTAAAAATTTTCTCCATCTATAACCACATAAAATCAATATTTTCCACATCATATAAATCAATAATTAATTATTCACAAATAATATTACAGAATCACAGTACTGGCAACCAGGCCGTTCCTAGGAAAGAGGGGGCTTTCCAATAAAGATTTCTCCTTACTGGCGAGCAATTAGGTGACCAAACCTCTCCTTAGACAGAACTTTCTAGACATTGCCAATAATGTTATCTAATAATATTATTCAGATAATATGAATTATTGCTTCGATAATGAAAAATACTGTGTAGTGACAATTATTGAAACAATAATAATATAAAATATCAACGCAAAGAATTATTGAATCAATAAAATAAAATACCTTGAAGAATTATTCTTTGTAACAATTATTGAGTAAGTGCCTTCTTACGTAAGAATCAATAATTGGTGCAATACTGCGTGCTATCTTGTGCAACAACGCTAGATTCGTGTGTTTTAACCACCGAGTATTCCAACAAGAAAGATTAGCAGTCGCGACGCCCCAAAATAGGTATACACAACACCCATTCCGAGTCGCCAAATACATGGTACAAAAAGCAAACTACAACTTCAATAATACAAATGTCGTGTGAAATACGACAATATATATCGTGAGTTTAAATATAATATTGTCTTCTAGACAATATCCACATGCAAATAAATCCCCATCATAATTATTGATTCATTATTTTACAAAATGGTGAGGACTACTAAACAACTCTCTCTAACCTTCATTCCATACCCCACTAGTACTTTCGCTACATTCTCGCCTCCCGAGAAGAAAAATGGAACAACAAGGAAAAGGGTGAGCTCAACTAGCCCAAGAAAGAATATTATGACTAAGATAATATACAACAAATTATCGTTAGTCTTCAACAGGAAAAAATCTGATAGAATACAATGACAACAAGTTTCGGATCAATATTCAGCAATGAAATAATAATTCATAGAAGAGTTACGTAGAAATTAAATCTACTATAATCTATGAATTTAACGATCCATCATCAATATTTTATCCCCGTAACATCAATCAATATACATCCGAATCAAATATTCATCTTTGCTTTCTACGGGCCAAAGATATTCATCATTAGTCATGTTCATTTAAACACCTGCTCATCTTTGCACTACGAGGCCAAAGATATTAATCAATCGGTCCAAAGTTCATCTCAACACTGCTCATCTTTGCTTACAGGCCAAAGATATTCTTCCGAAATCATTCATCTTTTGCACTACAGCCCAAAGATATTCAATAATATCTCATTTAAGATGAGGATGATGAAAAATATTTTTAAAGAAACGAATCCAGTGAAACAAAATGACAAGGATTAAGGATTAAGGATTCGTACTTGGTTTTATCCACGCCCAAAAATACCTCAAAAATAATCATAGTGGTGTAAAATTTAAGAATGATCAAAACATGGATACAATCAGAGTTAGTATCCAGAATAGATATTTTGGACAAAAAGAAGAAATTTTATTTTTTCTATTGAATAGTGCAGATATCGTGAATAGTGTCAGATATCGTGAATAGTCTTAAGTATCGTGAATAAGTAACTCAGACACCAAAAGATAGAAATTCCACAAAAAACATCTTCACGCTTCATGAATAGTACTCGTGAATAAGAACTCATAAATAGTAACTTCGTGAATAAGAACTCATGAATAAGAACCCATGAATAGTAACCCCGACATGAAAAAGTTCCAAATTTGATAAAAACTTCAGATCAACATTTCAATTATAATGATATTGAAGAAATAATATCATTACTGAAAAAATAATATCCCTTACCTCGAAAGATCAAGATTTAAATTTTGAACACAGGATATAAAGGCTATGACTTGGACTTGCACCAGATAGCAATACTCAAAGTATACTCAAAATACTCACAAGAATACGCCGATAATATAGAGAGAAAAACTTCGCTTTAATGTGATTTTCAATTCTAACCTAAGCACCTATTTATAGAAATTGCTTAGAACACCAAAGCGAAAATTTAATATAATATTAATATTTATTTTCCAAAACCTCATACGCATTACTTGCCAACTGAATTCAGCTCCTACACATGTTAAATGAGGCCACTAAACATTCCAAAAACGTTTTTCCTATTTTAAATATTTTAAACTTCCAAAATCAATTATTTTGAGCTTGAACTTCAATAATTCATAATAAATAGCCCTTTCATCAGAAAATTCGAATCTCATGAGTTTTTATAGGAAATTCAATTCTCTACAACTTTGCAGAAGAAAGTTTTCCAAATTCCAAATAGAAATTGACCAAAATCCACAAACGGGTGATTTTACAAGTTTATAATCAAATTTCTATTAATAATTGTGTCCACCAACACACAAAAACATGTGTTAAACATTTAATGCCACAAAATACTCTTTCTCCTCATATACTCATATATCCCACATTCATTGTAAAATATCACCAGTTAATATATTATTAAAATAATATATTTAAATGAATTATTTTATCGTAAAAAGATAAAATATTAATTTTCAACAATTGTCATTTTAAAAATTTTCTCCATCTATATCCACATAAAATAAATATTTTCCTCATCATATAAATCAATAATTAATTATTCACAAATAATATTACGGAAATCACAATATCGACAACCGTGCAGCTTCCTGGAAAGAGGGGCTTTCCAATAAGAATTTCTTCTTCTTGGCGCCTTGATTAGGTGACCAAACCTCTCCTTAGACGTAACTTTCTAGACATTGCCAATAATGTTATCTAATAATATTATTCAGATAATATGAATTATTGCTTCGATAATGAAAGATACCAGTGTAATGACAATTATCAAATAACAACAATATAAAATATCAACGCAAAGAATTATTAACTCAATAAAATCTTTGAGCGATAAATTACGAACCATTATTGAGTAGTGCCTTCTTCACGTAAGAAATCAATAATTGGTGCAATACCAAGTCTACTTTGTTCAACAACGCCAGACAGTGTGTTTTTTAACCACCGGTATTCCAACAAGTATAATTCAGTAATAACTACGCCGTTATTTAAAAACAACTTATATTTGTCGTTTTCTTCATCCAATCACTTTCCGTTATGGGGCCCACACATGGTCATACTTGTGAGTAAATTTAATATTCCCAACAAAGATGAATATTCCACGACCAAACGAATATTCCCAATTTATAATGAATATTTTATAACCACTTGCTTATTTTGAAATATTTATGATTTAACCCTTAACTATCCACATTAATCAAATCAACCCTTACTATTTCAAAATAATAAATAAAGGAAATTCCTTTTATTTAAAAATTTCGGGGTCTTACAAAGAATAACTCATACCAAGTATTTATAACAACTTATACTTCTCATTTTCTTCATCCAATTGCTTTCACATGGGGCCCATACAAGGTCATACTATCAGCATTTACGAATATTCCCCGACAGCAAGAATATTCCACGACCAAATGAATATTCTCTGACAACAATGAGTATTTTATAACCACTTGCTTATTTAAAATATTTGCTCATTTTACCCATAACTAACCACATTAATTAAATCAACCCTTACTATTTCAAAATGATAAATAGAGGAAATTAAATTTCATTTATTAATAATTTGGGGTCTTACAACCTACCCTCATGAAATTTCGTCCTCGAAATTGACGTACGTACCTGGTGTTTCTAAAAGATGAGGATACCTCGCTTTCATTTCCGTTTCCAACTCCCAGGTCATTTCCTCAATAGCATGGTTTCTCCACAAAACTTTAACTTGTGGTATGACCTTCGTGACGTAGGACATGCTCCTTCCTATCCAAAATCTTGACAGTACCTCTTCATACGTTAAGTCTTCTTGCTTATCTCGTCCTGGTTCTAACTTAATAACATGGTTCGGTCGTCCCACATATTTACGTAACATCGATCGTGAAAACGTTATGAACACGCCATTATACTTGGCGGTAAAACGAGTCTATAGGCCACGGTTCCTATTCGATCTAGGATTTCAAATGGACTAATAAATCGAAGGTTTGAGCTTTCCTCACCTTGCCAATTCTCGCTTTTGGAATAACAACTTCTTGTACCTCCTTCTTCATATTCATCAGCTCCAGTGTGTAGTTTGAACGTTTTTAACTTTATCGATTAAAGTCGGTTCTACTTGTATATCATCACGTGAGTCCCTAGAGTCTTTAACTCTATATCTATCATTTGTAAGTTATATGAAATGGGTCTTTGATAATATCGCATTCGCATCAGATATCGATCTTTTACTCAACACGTCCACCACGTTCGCTTTTCCAGGATCGTATGGTAGAACATGTGCGAAATGAGTCTCCTATCGAGTTCTTGAAGCTCTTCCCACATTCCTTGCTCCATTCGAATTTTGTATCTCTCTGAGTCACCATGCGTTAATGGAGTAGCGATTCGAGAAAATCTTTCCACAAAATCTTCGATAATAACCAAATTTAGCATAAAAGCTACGTATTTCGATTCTTGACTCAGTTTGCTCTCAACTGTGACTCATATCCCAATCTTGGATAAGCACGTCACAATGACTCTATCGCCATTACTCACTGCCGACAATATGGCATCTCCTACGGAGAGTCTGGCTTCGGTGCATTCCACAAAAGAAGTCACCAGATAAAGGCTCGGGTACTAAATTCTATAGTTGAATTTTTAACTCCTGAAGTTCAATAGGAGCCATGAGATTTTAGAAATGGGTTTTGTACCGGGTTCAAAGTCGATACAAAATTCAATATCACACTTTGGGAGTAAGCCAAGAAATTCTTCAGGAAATACATCAGGAAATCTACAAACAATAGAAATATCATTCAAATCTGACGTATTTTTGTTTAAGTCCATAACAGGGCTAAAAAAACTTGACATCCGTTTTTCAATAAATGAATGACTTTATGGCTTGATATGAAAGTGTTTGACTTCAATGGTTTTGTTGCTTGAATTCGAATAACAGGTTGCTTAGGAATATGAAAACTAACAACCTTACGAAAGCAATCAATTTTGGCATGATGAGTAGTTAATCAATCAATCCCCAAAATCACATCAGAAGCAAGTATCTTTAAAGAAATAAGGTCAACAGGTAATGTGATGGTGCCAACTTGGATCAAACAAGATTTATAAATAGTGGATGTGATGAAAGTTTCTCCTAACGGAGTTTCCACAGATAGGTCAAAGTCTAATTTCTCCGAAGTCAAGTTTAAACGTTGAGCACAAGCGGAGAGATAAATGAATGGGTAGCACCCCAGATTCAGTAATGTATAAACTTCGCATGAATTTATGATTTGCTTACCCGTGATCACCTCGTTTGTTTCTCGCGTATGTTGACCAAATACGACAAACGCTCTTCCGAGAACTGTTGACTTTAACTTTTCTCGGGATGACTTTTTGAGTCACCATCCCCATCAGGCTTGGTTTCGCTTCTGCATAATCTCGAAAGCGATATATCCTTCCTTTCCACAATTATAGCATACCTTGAACTGCTTGTGGACGGTTTGGGTGATGTGTCCTCTTTTCACATTTATAGCATACTACCGGTGGTCGTTCTCCTCCCTTAAAACCAGATTCTTCTTTGGTCTTGCCGACGTCTTCAGCAGTGTCATTGTTGAATCTCCTCTTTTAAAATCTCCCCAACTCGCTTCTTCTATTTTCATGGCCACGATTACCACCAGAGTGGTTGTCGCTCTTGTCCGTATTTTTCTTTCTCCGCTGGTTATCGTTGTTCTGATGACTGCTGTCACCGGTATGATCCTGGTTGCGGTCTCTTGGTTGAACGTACTCGCTATCTCGCTCTAATAATTGAGCCTTGTTGACAACATCCGAATATAAAATTTTTTTATGAAAGATAAGATATTGCCGAATCTCGGATTTTAAACATCTCAGAAACATCATCGTCATTCGTTCCTCATTCTCTACCAAATGAGGTGCAACACGATAACTCGCTGCGACTTCGCCTCGTATTGGGACACCGTCATGTTGTTTTGTTCTAGTCTAATAAACTCTACCTCTTTCATATGGCGAATACTTTCAGGAAAGTATTTTTCGTTGAAAAGTTTCAAAACGTTTCCCAAGACATGCGAGTCTGCGGCAGTCAGTACGTTTCACAGACTCCCACCAGTAATCTGCCTCGCCACGGAACATAAAGGTGGCGAATGGAACCTTCTGTTCCTCCGTGGATCCCAAGACATCGAATATCTTGGTAATTTGCTTGACCCATGTTTCCGCCATGATCGGATTCGGCTTTCCCTTAAATTCTGGTGGTCCCAACTCTTTGAACTGCTTGGTCGTGACAAGCCGCGCGTTGCTATCATTTCCACACTTATTCTGTACACGAGTCTCCCTCGTCTGGTTTTGCATGAACTGCAAAAAGCTCTAAAACATCCAGTCGTTCATCGTCGCTCAGGTGGTGTTTTCTGGGAGGAATATTGCCTTCCGTTGCACGTTCCCCTGGGTGGTGATTAAAGGTGTTTCCATGGTCTCATTAACTCCACCGTTAATATTCTCAGCTGTCATTCTTAAATACTTCCATAAAACAAGGGTTAATTAAACAAATTAACATATCACATATTAACCATATAGTTCGACTGACCAATAAATAAGCTTAGGTATGACATCTTAGCGAAGGATTACTCGCCTCTCCCTCCTAGTACTATTCCCGATCTCCGCCAGAGACCATATCCCTAAGCTCGATATACCAATCGTGGCGCCCCAAAATAGGTATACAACACCCATTCCGAGTCGCCAAATATATAGTGATGTAAACAACTACAACTTTATTAATACAACATAAAAAGCGTGAGTTTTAATACAAATATTGTCATCTGACAATATCCACACTCAAATAAGTTCTCATTACAATTATTAATACACTATTTTACAGAATAGTGAGGACTACTAGAACAACTTCTAGAACCATCATTCCACACCCCGACTAGTACTCGTTACATTCTCGCCTCCTAAGAAGAAAAATGGAACAACAAGGAAAAGGGTGAGCTCAACTAGCCCAAGAAGAACATTATGACTAAGATAATATAGAACAAATTATCGTTAGTCCTCAACAGGAAAAATCTAATAGAATTCAATAGACAACCAGTTTTAAATCAATCTTCGCAGCGGAAATAATAATTCATTTGAAGAGTTAAGTAAAGAATGCAACTACTATATTCTATATATGAATTTATAAGTTCATCGTCGATATTTTATCCCTGTAACATCAATCAATATATATCCGAATCAAATATTCATCTTTGCACTACATGCCAAAGATATTCATCACCGTCATGTTCATCTAAACACTGCTCATCTTTGCACTACACGGGCCAAAGATATTAATCGATCAGTCATGTTCATCTCAACACTGCTCATCTTTTGCACTACTGAGCCAAAGATATTCATCAAGAAATCATTCATCTTTGCAATACAGGCCAAAAGATATTCAAGAATATCATCATTTAGGATTGAAGATGATGAAAAATATTTTAAAGAAAATGAATCAAGTGAAACAAAAGAACAAGTATTAAGGATTCGTACTTTAAAATAATCCAAGTTCAAAATACTTCATAAATAACTTGATTGGAGTAAAATTCAAGAATGAAGATCAAAACATAAATCGATCAAAGATAGGAATCATAACAGATAATCTTGGACACGAAAAAGAAAATTTAATTTTTCTCGTGAATAAGGTCAGATATCGTGAATAAGAAACTCCGACACCAAAAGATAGAAATTCCACAAAAAAATATCATCATGCTTCGTGAATAGTACTCGTGAATAGTAACTCATAAATAGTAACTCGTGAATAGTAACTCATGAATAATAACTCCGACATGAAAAAGTTCCAAATTTGATAAAAAGTTTTAACCAATATTTCAGCATAATGATATTTAAGAAATAATTTCATTTGAGAAGAAAATAACATCCCTTACCTCATAAAGAATAGTACTTCCGACCGAATACTTTGGATATAGTCTTTGAAAGAACTTGCAATCAGATAGCAATACTCAAAGTACTAAAATACTCACAAATACGCTCGATATTATAGAGACAGAAAGAGAGACAAATCTTTAGTTTCTGGTGTGATTTTCAATTCTAACCTAAGCACCCTATTTATAGAAAAATGCTTAGAACACCAAAGCAGAAAATTTAACATAATATTAATATTTATATTATAAATTATCTACGCACACTTAGCATCTGAAATCAGCCACCTAATCACATGTTAAATGAGTTTCAACAATGTAAAAAACATTTTTGTTAATATAATTATTTAAAACTTCTAAAAATCAATTATTCGGAACCTCGAACTTCAATAATTCATAATAAATAGCTCTTTTATCGTAAAATTCAATCTCATGATTTGTATAGGAAATTCAATTATCTACAACTTTACGGAAGAAAGTTTTTCCAAATTTCAAACAAATTGGACCAAAATCCATAAGCCAAGCGATTTTACAAAGTGCTATAATCAAATTTCGATCAAGAAATGGGCCCACGAACATGTTTAACATGTTTTAAACAACTTTTGCAACAAAAATACTCCTCATCCTCATATACTCATATATCCCACATTCATTGTAAAAATATCCCATTATTATATTATAATAATATAATAAAATATTATTTTATCGAAAAGATAAAATATCAATTTTTAACAATTGTCACTTTAAAAATTTCTCCATCTATACCCACATAAAATTAATATTTTCCTCATTATATAAATCAATAATTAATTATTCACAAATAATATTACAGATCACAAGATCTTGTGACCAGGTAGTTCCTAAGAAAGAGAGGGGCTTTCGATAAAGATTTCTCCTTCTTCAAGGCATGAATTAGGTGACCAAACCTCTCCTTAGATAAAACTTTCTAGACATTGCCAATAATGTTATCTAATAATATTATTCAGATAATATGAATTATTGCTTCGATAATGAAAAATATTGTGTAGTGACAATTATTGAAAACAACGAAATATAAAATATCAACGCATCAATTATTGAATCGATAAAATAAAATATTTGAGCGAGAATTCGTAACAATTATTGAGTAGTGCTTTTCTTTACGTAAGAATCAATAATTGGTGCAATACCGGTGTGCTATCTTTGTGCAACAACGTGTATTACTGTGTTTTAACCACCGAGTATTCTAACAGTATTAACGGTAACAACTACACCGTTATTTATAACAACTTATACTTGTCGTTTTCTTCATCCAATTGCTTTCACATGGGGCCCACAATAAGGTCATACCGTCGTCGAATATTAATATTCTCGACAAAGAAGAATATTCCACGACCAAACGAATATTCTCCGACAACAATGAGTATTTTATAACCACTTGCTTATTTGAAATATTTGTGCATTTTACCCATAACTAACCACATTAATCAAATCAACCCTTACTATTTCAAAATGATAAATAGAAGAAATTAAATTTCATTTATTATTAATTTGGGGTCTTACAAATATTCTCCGACAACAATGAATATTTTATAACCACTTGCTTATTTAAAATATTTGCACATTTTACCCATAACTAACCATAGTAATCAAATCAACCCTTAGTATTTCAAAATGAAAAATAGAGGAAATTAAATTTTATTTATTAATAATTTGGGGTCTTATATACGGTCCGGATCTTAAGTTCACCCTTTATCTAGCTTACCTTGCTCACCCCCCTTTCGCAACGGATCTTAAGTTCACCCCCCTTATCTAGTTAAATACATTATATATTAGGTTCAATCGCTAAAAATTAAGACAATGACTACTCATCGAATCGTCGCCCATCTGTCGCTAGCTAAAGGGGATGAGCAAGGTGAGCTTGATAAGTGGTGAGCTTAAGATCCGGACCAAGTAATAGTAATAGTAGTAATAATAATAATAATAATAATAATAATAATAATTAATATTAATATTAATATTATTATTAATATTAATATTATTATTAATATTAATATTCTAATTATTATTATTACTATTATAATAATAATTTATTATTAATTTTTTAGTGTGAGATGATATGTGAGCCTTTAAATTAAGTTAAAATAATTGAAATAAATCAATCATTCTTATACTTTGTCAAATGAAAGATTCAAAAAATGGGTTCTGCTTTTATTATATAGATTATTATTATTATTATTATTATTATTATTGTTATTATTAATATTAAAATTAATATTATTATTATTATTATTATTATTATCAGAAGACCCCAAATTATTAATAAATAAAATTTAATTTCCTCTATTTATCATTTTGAAATAGTAAGGGTTGATGTGGTTAGTTATGGGTAAATGTGCAAATATTCAAATAAGCAGGTGGTTATAAAATATTCATTGTTGTCGGAGAATATTCGTTTGGTCGTGGAATATTATCATTGTCGTGGAATATTCGTATTTACATGCTGTAGCTTTTGGGGGCCCATAACTAAAAAACGATCGATGAAGAAAAGACAAGTATAAGTTGTTTATAAATAATTATGCGTTTGTTACTGCATATCATCATTAGAATATCCCGTATTAAAACACAAATACGCGTTGTCAGACAAGAAGATACCAGATTGCACCAATTATTGATTCTTACGTAAGAATGCACTACTCAATAATTGTTACGAGTTATCGCTCAAAGATTTTTTATTTTATCGATTCAATAATTCATTGCGTTGATATTTTATATTACCGTTGTTTCAATAATTATCACTACACAAAGATTTTCCATTATCGAAGCAATAATTCATATTATCTAAATAATATTATTAGATAACATTACCGCAATGTCTAGAAAGTTCTGGTCTAAGGAGAGGTTTGGTCACCTAATCAAAGCGCCAAGAAGAAAAAATTTTATTGAAAGCCCTCTTCCCTTTCGCCGAACCTTGTTTTCAGATTGTGATTCGTAATATTATTTGTGAATAATTAATTATTGATTTATATGATGAGGAAAATATTCATTTTACGTGGATATAGATGGAGAAAATTTTTAAAGTGACAATTGTTGAAAATCGATATTTTATCTTTTTCCGATAAAATAATATTTTATTATATTATTATAATATAATAATGATGATATTTTTACAATGAATGAGGGATATATGAGTATATGAGGAGAAAGAGTATTTTGTTGCATTAAATGATTAACACATGTTTTGTGTGTTTGGACCCCATTTCTTGTGAAATTTGATTATAATCTATAAAATCGTCTGCTTTTGTGGATTTCGATCAATTCTCTTCGAATCTAAAAACTTAAACTTACAAAGTTGTAGAGAATGAAATTTCCTATGGAATGGATATGTGGTTCGAATTTTTCTGATAAAAGAGCTATTTATTATGAATTATTGAAGTTCCGAAATAATTAATTTTTGAAAGTTTTAATTATTTATTTTATGAAAAACGTTTTTTTCATTTGTGGGCATGTGTTAAATGGTTGAAATCAGCTGGTGTGGTGTGCTAAGGAAATTAAGAAAATTATATTATTATTAAATTTTCTGCTTTGGTGTTCTAAGTAATTTCCTATAAATAGGGTGCTTAGGTTAGAATTGAAAATCACACCAGAAACTGAAGTTTTCTCTCTATTTCTCTCGATATATTGAGCGTATTTTTGTGAGTATTTTAGTACTTTGTGTAAGACCCCAAATTATTAATAAATAAAATTTAATTTCCTCTATTTATCATTTTGAAATAGTAAGGATTGATTTGATTAATGTGGTTAGTTATGGATAAAATGCGCAAATAATTCAAATAAGCAAGTGGTTATAAAATACTCATTATTGTAGGAGAATATTCGTTTGGTCGTGAAATATTCTTACTGTCGGGAAATATTCGTACGACGGCGCAGCCTTGTGTGGGCCCCATAACAGAAAGCAATTGGATGAAGAAAACGACAAGTATAAGTTTTTATAAATAATCCACAAGATTGTTACTGTTAATAACATCGTTGGAATACTCTCTATGGTTAAAACACAAGAATACGCGTTGTTGCATCTGCTGATACCAGTATTGCACCAATTATTGATTCTTACGTAAGAAGGCACTACTCAATAATTGTTACAGAATTACTGCTCAAAGATTTTATTTTATTGATTCAATAATTCTTTGCGTTGATATTTTATATTATTTGTTGTTTCAATAATTGTCACTACACAATTTTCATTATCGGCTAAATAATTCATATTATCCGAATAATATTATTAGATAACATTATTGGCAATGTCTAGAAAGTTCTGCCTAAGGAGAGGTTTGAGTCACCTAATCACTTGCAGCAAGTAAGGAGAAATATTTATTGAAAGCCCTTCTTTCCCAGGAGCACTACCGTTGCCAGATCTTTGTGATTCTGTAATATTATTTATGAATAATTAATTATTGATTTATATGATGAGAAAATATTGATTTTATGTGGTTATAGATGGAGAAAATTTTTAAAATGACAATTGTTAAAAATTGATATTTTATCTTTTCTGATAAAATAATATTTTATTATATTATTATAATATAATAATGGGGATATTTTTACAATGAATGTGGGATATATGAGTATATGAGGATGAGGAGTATTTTTGTTCCAAAAGTTGTTTAAAACATGTTAAACATGTCTGTGGACCCATTTCTTGACTGAAATTTTATTATAACAGTAAAATCGAATTGCTTATGAATTTGATTGGTTTATTGCTTGAATTTGGAAAACTTTCTTACGCAAAGTTGTAGAGAATTGAATTTTCTATAAAAATTCGCGAGATATGAATTTTCTGATAAAAGGGCTATTTATTATGAATTATTGAAGTTCCGAGGTTCTAGAATAATTGATTTTTGGAAGTTTTAAATAATTATATTAACAAAAACGTTTTTTACATTGTTGGGACTCATTTAACATGTGATTAAGTGGCTGATTTCGTATGCTAAGTTAATGCGAGAGAATTTATAATATAAATATTAATATTATATTAAATTTTACTCGCTTTGGTGTTCTAAGCATTTTCCTATAAATAGGGTGTTTAGGTTAGAATTAAAAATCACACCGTAAACTAAAGATTTGTCTCTCTTCTCTCTATAATATCGGTTTATTTGTGAGTATTTTAGTACTTTGAGTATTGCTATCGTTGCAAGTTCTTTCAAAGACTATATCCAAAGATTCCAAATGAAGAACTATTCTTTCGAGGTAAGGGATGTTATTTTCTTCTCAAATGATATTATTTCTTCAATATCATTATCTTTCAAATATTGGTTAGAACTTTTTATCAAATATGGAACTTTTTCATGTCGGGGTTACTATTCATGAGTTACTATTCACGAGTTACTATTCATGAGTTATTATTCACGAGTTACTATTCACGAAGCATGATGATGTTTTTTTGTGAAATTTCTATCTTTTGGTGTCGGAGTTACTATTCACGTATACGGCACTATTCACGAATACGACACTATTCATAGAAAAATTAAATTTTCTTTTCTGTGTCCAAGATTGTCTGTTATGATTCCTATCTTTGATTGGATCTATGTTTTGATCTTCATTCTTGAATTTTACTCCAATCTGGTTATTTATGAAGTATTTTGAACTTGGATTATTTAAAGTACAAATCCTTAATACTTGTTCTTTTGTTTCACTTGATTCATTTTCTTTAAAATATTTTTCATCATCCTCAGTCCTAAATGATGATATTATTGAATATCTTCGGCTTGTAGTGTAAAGATGAATGATTTCTTAATGAATATCTTTGGCTCGTAGTGCAAAGATGAACATGTGTTGAGATGAACACGATGATCGATTAATATCTTTGGCCCGTAGTAAAAAGATGAACAGTGTTTAGATGAACATGACCAATCATGATGAATATCTTTGGCTCAGTAGTGTGCAAAGTTGAATATTTGATTCCAGATATATATTGATTGATGTTACATGGATAAAATATCGACGATGAACTTTTAAATTCATTTATAGAAGATAGTAGTTGCATTCTCTACTTAACTCTTCTAATGAATTATTATTTCCGCTGCAAAGATTGATTTAAAACTGGTTGTCTATTGTATTCTATTAGATTTTCTCCTGTTGAGGACTAACGATAATTTGTTCTATATTATCTTAGTCATAATGTTCTTTACTGGGCTAGTTGAGCTCACCCTTTTCCTTGTTGTTCCATTTTTCTTCTCAAGAGACGAGAATGTAACGAGTACTAGTCGGGGTATGGAATGATGGTTCTTGAAGTTGTTCTAGTAGTCCTCACTATTCTGTAAAATAGTGTATTAATAATTGTAATGAGGACTTATTTGAGTGTGGATATTGTCTAGATGACAATATTTGTATTTAAACTCACAGTTTTTATGTTGTATTAATAAAGTTGTAGTTGTTTCTGTACCATATATTTGGCGACTCAGAATGGGTGTTGTATACCTATTTTGGGGCGCCATGCGATTGGTATATCGAGCATAGGGATATGGTCTCTCGCTGAAAATCGGGATAATACTAGGAGGGAGAGAGCGAATAATCCTTCGCTAAGTATGTCATACCTAAGTTTATTTGTTGGTCAATGAAACTATATGGTTAATATGTGATATGTTAATTTGTTTAATTAACCCTTATTTTATGGCGATGTTTAAGAATGGCAATGAGAATATTAACGGTGGAGTTAATGAGACCGTAGAAAACACCTTTAATCACCACCTAGGGGAACGTGCAACAGAAGGCAATAATCCTCCCGTAAAACAACACCAATCGAAAGCGCGATGAACGCGGGATGTTTAGGAGCTTTTGCGCTTACGCAAAACCGAGACGCGGAGACTCGTGTATGCAATACGAGGTGGAAATGATAGCAACGCTTGGTTTGTCACTACCAAGCAGCTTCAAAGAGTTGGGACCACCGAAATTAAGGGAAAGCCGGATCCGATCATGGCGAAAAACAAGGTTCAAAGAAATTACCAAGATATTCGATGTCTTGGGATTCACGGAGAATAGAAGGTTCCATTCGCCACCTTTATGTTCCGTGGCGAAGCGGTCTTCGGTGGGAGTCTGTGAACGTACTCACTTACTTGCCGACTCAGCATGTCTTGAAACGCTTTGAAACTTTTTCAACGAAAAATACTTTCCTGAAAGTATTCGCCATATAAAAGAGGTAGAGTTTATTAGACTAGAACAAAATAACATGACGGTGTCCCAATACGAGGCAAAGTTCGCAGAGTTATCCAGGTTTGCACCTCATTTGGTAGAGAATGAGGAACGAATGACAAGGATGTTTCTGAGAGGTTTAAAACCCGAGATTCGACAATATCTTATCTCTCATAAATTTTCTTTATATTCAGATGTTGTCAACAGGGCTTAATTATTAGAGCGAGATAGCGAATACGTTCAACCAAGAGACCGCAACCAGATCATACTCGGTGATGCTGATCATCGAACAACGATAACCAAATGGAGAAAGAAAAATACGGACAAGAGCGACATAACCACTGTGGTAATCGTGGCCATGAAAATAATAGAAGCGAGCCTGGGGAGATTTTAAAAGAGGAGATTCAACAATGACATCAAGCGAAGACGTCAAAGACCAAAGAACAACAAGTTTTAAGGGAGGAGAACAACCACCGGTCAGATGCTATAAATATGGAAAAGAGGGACATATCATTAAACCGTCCCACAATAGCTTCAAGGTATGCTATAAATGTGAAAAGGAAGGACATATCGCCGAGATCAGACGCAGAAATAAACCCGATTCCAGGGGATGGTGACTCAAAAGGTCATCCCGGAAAAGTCAAAGTCAACGGTTTCGGAAGAGCGTTTGTCATGATCGTCAACATGCGAGGAACCCAAACGAGATGATCACGGTAAGCTAATCATAAATTCAATGCGAAGTTTATACATTACTAGATATCTGGTGCTACCCATTCATTTATCTCTCCGCTTGTGCTCAACGCTTAAACTTGACTCGGAGAAATTAGACTTTGACCTATCTGTGGAAACTGCGTTAGGAGAAACTTTCATCACATCCATCGCTTATAAATCTTGTTTGATCCAAGTTGGCACCATCACATTACCCGTTGACCTTATTTCTTTAAAGATACTTGCTTCTGATGTGATTTTGGGGATTGATTGATTAACTACTCATCATGCCAAAATTGATTGCTTTCGTAAGGTTGTTAGTTTTCATATTCCTAAGCAACCTGTTATTCGAATTCAAGCAACCAAACCATTGAATTCAAACACTTTCATATCAAGCCATAAAGTCATTCATTTATTGAAAAACGGATGTCAAGTTTTTTTAGCCCATGTTATGGACTTAAAGAAAAATACGTCAGATTTGAATGATATTTCTATTGTTTGTAGATTTCCTGATGTATTTCCTGAAGAATTTCTTGGCTTACTCCCAAAGTGTGATATTGAATTTTGTATCGACTTTGAACCCGGTACAAAACCCATTTCTAAAATCTCATGGCTCCTATTGAACTTCAAGTGTTAAAAATTCAACTATAGAATTTAGTACCCGAGCCTTTATCTGGTGACTTCCTTTGTGGAATGCAAAAGCCGCATTCTCCGTAGGGGACGCCATATTTGTCTGTGTAGTAAACTGATAGGTGTCATTGTGACGTGCTATCCAAGATTGGGATATGAATCACAGTTGAGAGCAACCTAAGTCAGTAATCGAAATACGTAGCTTTCTATGCTTATGTGACGCCCCCAAAATAGGTATACACAACACCCATTCTGAGTCGCCAAATACATGGTACAGAAACAACTACAACTTTATTATTACAACAGTAAAACTGTGAGTTTAAATACAAATATTATCTTCTAGATAATATCTATACTCAAATAAATCCTCATCACATTTATCGATACATTATTTTACAAAATGGTGAGGACTACTAAACAATCCTTTCTAAAACCTTCATTCCATACCCCTAATTCGTACTCGCTTATATTCTCGCCTCCCGAAAAAATGGAACAAAAGGAAAAGGGTGAGCTCAACTAGCTCAAGAAAGAATATTATGACTAAGATAATATACAACAAATTATCGTTAGTCTTCAACAGGAAAAATATAATAGAATACAATAGACAACAAATTTTAAATCAATATTCGCAATGAAATAATAATTCATTAGAAGAGTTAAGTAGAAAATGCAAACTACTATCTTCTATGTATGAATTTAAAAGTTCATCGCTCATCTTTTATCCTCTTAACATCAATCAATATACATCCGAATCAAATATTCATCACTGGTCATGTTCATTTAAACACTGCTCATCTTTTGCACTACGGGCCAAAGATATTCTTCAGAAATCATTCATCTTTGCACTCACAGCCAAAAGATATTCTTAAGAAATCATTCATCTTTGCTACATCTGCCAAAGATATTCCATAATATCATCATTTAAGACCGAGGATGATGAAAATATTTTTTAAAGAAACGAATCCAAAGGAAACAAAATGACAAGGATTAAGGATTAAGGATTCGTACTTGGTTTTATCCACGTCCAAAAATACCTCAAAAATAATCATAGTGGTGTAAAATTCAAGAATGATCAAAACATGGATACAATCGAGTTAGTATCCGAATAGATGTTTTGGACGAAAGAAGAAATTTTATTTTTCTATTGAATAATCATCAGATACGTGAATAGTCTTGTATATCGTGAATAAGAACTCTCACACCAAAAGATAGAAATTCCACAAAAACATCTTCACGCTTCATTAATAGTACTACGTGAATAAGAACTCGTGAATAAAACTCAGAATAAGAACTTCGTGAATAGTAACTCATGAATAAGAACTCCATGAATAGTAACCCCATACATGAAAAAAAGTTCCAAATTTGATAAAACTTCAGATCAACATTTCAAAGATAATGATATTGAAGAAATAATATCATTACGAAAAAAATAATATCCTTACCTCGAAAGATCAAGATTTCTAGCTAGAATAATGGTATAGTCTTTCAAGGAACTTGCAATATAGCAATACTCAAAGTATACTCAAAATACTCACAAGAATACGCCGATAATATAGAGAGAAAACTTCGATTTACGTGTGATTTTCAATTCTAACCCAAGACCCTATTTATAGAAATTGCTTAGAACACCAAAGCGAAAATTTAATATAATATTAATATTTATTTTCCAAAACCTCATACGCACACTTGCCAACTGAATTCAGCTCCTACACATGTTAAATGAGGCCACCTAAACATTCCAAAAACGTTTTTCCTATTTTAAATATTTTAAACTTCCAAAAATCAATTATTTGAGCTTCTAACTTCAATAATTCATAATAAATAGCCCTTTCATCGTAAAATTCGAATCTGGCTAGTTTTTATAGAAAATTCAATTCTCTACAACTTTAGGAAGAAAGTTTTTCCAAATTCAATAGAAATTGACCAAAAATCCACAAACGGGTGATTTTACAAGCTATAATCAAATTTCATTAATAATTGTGTCCACCAACACACAAAACATGTGTTAAACATTTAATGCCACAAAATACTCTTCCTCCTCATATACTCATATATCCCACATTCATTGTAAAATATCACCGTTAATATATTATTAAAATAATATATTTAAATGAATTATTTTATCGAAAAAGATAAAATATTAATTTTCAACAATTGTCATTTTAAAAATTTTCTCCATCTATATCCACATAAAATCAATATTTTCCTCATCATATAAATCAATAATTAATTATTCACAAATAATATTACGTAATCACAATATTGACAACGGAGTGCGCCTCAGAGAAGAGGGGCTTTCCAATAAGAATTTCTTCTTCTTACTTGCCGCAATTAGGTGACCAAACCTCTCCTGAGATGTAACTTTCTAGACATTGCCAATAATGTTATCTAATAATATTATTCGAGATAATATGAATTATTGCTTCGATAATGAAAGATACCGTAAATGACAATTATCAAAACAACAAAGAATATAAAATATCAACGCAAAGAATTATTAACTCAATAAAATATCTTGAATAAAGAATTACCGTAACCATTATTGAGTAGTGCCTTCTCACGTAAGAATCAATAATTGGTGCAATACCGGGTGCTATCTTGCTCAACAACACGTATTAGTGTGTTTTAACCAATCGGGTATTCCAACAAGATTAATTCAGAATAACTACGCTGCTTATTTAAAAACAACTTATATTTGTCGCTTTCTTCATCCAATCGCTTTCAGTTATGGAGCCCACACATGTGGTCAAGCACTGTCGCATTTAATATTCCCTTTAAAGCATTTAATATTCCACGACCAAACGAATATTCCCAACGATAATGAATATTTTATAACCACTTGCTTATTTTTGAAATATTTGCGTATTTAACCCTTAACTATCCACATTAATCAAATCAACCCTTATTATTTCAAAATAATAAATAAAGGAAATTCCTTTTTATTTAAAAATTTCGGTCTTACAACCTCCCTCCTTATGAAATTTCGTCCTCGAAATCGACGTGACGTACTGTGTTTCAAAAGGTGAGGATACCTCGCTTTCATTTCGCTTCCAATTCCTGTGTCATTTCTATATAGCATGATTCCTCCACAAAACTTTAACTTGTGGTATGACCTTTCTTGGCGTAGGGATACTCCTTCCTATCCAAGATCTTGACAGTACCTCCTCACACGTTAAGTCTTCGCTATCTCGTCCCGGTTCTAACTCAATAACGTGGTTCGGGTCTTTCACATATTTACGAAAGCACGGATATGTGAAACACAATATGAACACGAGACATACTCTTGAGGTAACGCAAGTCTATAGGCTACATTTCCTACTCGGTCAAGAATTTGAAATGGACCAATAAATCGTGGATTGAGCTTTCCTCTCTCCCAAATCTTGTAACTCCTTCCATGGAGCAACTCATGCAACAATACATGATCCCCTACATTAAATTCCACGCCCTTTCGATGAAGATCCGCATAACTCTTTTTGTCGATCTTGTCTTGCTTTGTATACGTTGTGTCGAATCATTTGGATCTTTTCAGTGAGTCATACGTACTAACTCGGGTCCCAACAATGTTGCTTCACCCACCTCATCCCAACATATTGGAGAACGACATTTTCGTCCCATATAATGCTTGAATGGAACCATGCCTATATTTGTTTAATAACTATTGTTGTATGAGGATTCCACCAATGGCAAGTACTTATCCCAACTTCCTTTGAAATCTAGGACACAGAGTTTTAATATATCTTCAAGAGTTTGAGTAGTCCTTTCTGATTGCCCATCCGTTTGAGGATGGTATGCCAAATCAAATCGTAAATTAAGTCCATAGCTTTCTAACCCAAAATCATGAAGTGAATCTTGGGTCACGATCTAAAACTATGGATACTGGCATGCCATGCAATCTCACAATCTCATTTACGTACATACGAGAAAGACGTTCAAGGGAATAAGTCTCTCGTATCGGTAAAAAATGAGCAGACTTGGTTAATCTATCAACAATAACCCAAATAGCATTGATGCCTTGAGAAACCGCAGGAAGACCCGTAACGAAATCCATAGTAATGTGTTCCCACTTCCATTCCGGAATCTCAAGTGGTTGCAACGGACCCTTAGGTACAAGATGCTCCGCCTTTACACGTTAAGCAAGTTAAACACATCGAGATAAACTTTGCAATCTCTCTCTTCATATTGTTCCACCAAAATGTATGTCAAGATCACGATACATTTTAGTACTTCCGAGATGGATTGCAAATGGCGTATTGTGTGCCTCCATCATAATCTTGTACTTCAAATCGTAGTCGTTAGGAACACAAAGTCTAGAGTGGACTCAAGTATCAATTCTCGCCCTAATAGCTCCTTCTTGTACTTTCTTCTTCATACGCATCAACTCCGGCCTTTGCGGTGGCTTGAGCAACCTTATATTTTTCTATTAAAGTTGGCTCTATGCGATACTTGACATCATCGCACTTTTCGTTCCGCATATAATCTTCTACTCACCGCGTCCTACCACGTTAAGCTTTTCTAAATGGTATGATCGTAACATGTCTTTGAAATGAGTCTCCTCTTGAGTTCTTGAAGCTCTTCCCACATTCCTTGCTCCATTCAATTTTGTATCTCTACGAGTCACCGCTGCGTTAATGGAATAGCGATTCGAGAATATCCTTCAACGAATCTCCGATAATAACCAACTAAGCCTGAAAAGCTACGTCTTTCGATAATCGACTTAGGTTGCTCTCAACCGTGACTCATATCCCAATCTTGGATAAAGACGTCACAATGACACCTATCGCTTTACTATCGCATCGAATATGACGTCCCTACAGAGAGAGTCCGCTTAGGTAAATTCCACAAAGGAAGTCACAAAATAAAGGCTCGGTACCAAATTCTATAGTTGAATTTTAACTCCACGAAGTTCAATAGAGCCATTCGATATGAGATTTTAGAAATGAGTTTTGTACCGGGTTCAAGGTCGATACAAAATTTAATATCGAAGCTTTGGGAGTAAGCCAAGAAATTCTTCAGAAATACGTCGGGAAAATCAATAACAATGTAAATATTATTCAAATCGACGTGTCTTTATTCAAATCCATAACATGGACTAAGAAAACTTGACATCCGTAATAAACGAATGACTTCATGGCTTGATATGAAAATGTTTGACTACAATGGTTTGATTGCTTGAATTGAATAACAAAGTTGCTTAGAATATGAAAACTAACAACCTTACAAAAAGCAATCAATTTGGCATGATGAGTAGTTAACCTTAAAATCACATCAAAAGCAAATATCTCTATAGAAATATGGTTAACGTGTAATGTGATAGTGCTAACTTGAATCAAGCAAGATTTTTAAACAACGGATGTAATGAAAGTTTCTCCTAATGGAGTCTCCACAGATAGGTCAAAGTTTAATTTCTCCGTAGTCAAGTTCAAACGCTGAGCGCAAAGTAAGAGAGATAAAAGAATGGGTAGAACCAATATCTAGTAAGGTATAAACTTCGCAAGAATTTATAATTAACTAACCTGCTAACTTCGTTCGGGTTCCTCGATTTTGACCAAATACAACAAACGCTCTTCCGGAATCGCTTGACTTTGACTTTTCTCGGGACAGATCTTTTTGAGTCACCGTCCCATTGAACTAGGTTTCATTCTTGTCTGATCTCGCGATATGTCCTTCCTTTCCACAATTATAGCATACCTTGAATGTTGTGGGCGGTTTGATCGATATGTCCTCTTTTCGCATTTGTAGCATATGAATGGTGGGTGGTCGCTTCTCCTCCCTTAAAACTAGTTGCTCTTGGCGACGCCTTCACATGGTCGTTGTTGAATCTCCTCTTTTTAAAATCTCCTCCCACTCGCTTCTTCTATTTTCATGGCCACGATTACCACCGTGTAGTTCTTACCGCTTTTGTCTCAGATTCTTCTTTCTCCGCCGGTTATCGTTATTCGATGATCGCTATCTTGATGATCCTCGTTATGGTCCTCTCGGTTGAACGTGACTCGTTATCTCGCTTCTAACAACCGAGCCTCATTGACAACATCTCGAATAGAGAAAATTTATGAGAAATGAGATATCGACGATGTCGGGTTTCAAACCTCTCGAAACATCCGCGTCATACGTTCCTCATTCTCCACCAAATGAGGTGCAAACTCGATAACTCCGCGAACTTCGCCAGATCGGGGACACCGCCATGTTATTCTCATTGTAGTCTAATAAACTCCACTTCCTTCATACGACGAATACTTTCGGGGAAGTACTTGTCATTGAACTGCTCAAACGTCTCCCACGATACGCCGAAAAGCAAAATGGATGGGTACGCTTCACGATTCCCACCAAGATGTCTGCCGCCACGGAACATAAAGGTGGCGAATGGAACTTTCTGTTCCTCCGTGCATCCCAAGACATCGAATATCTTGGTAATTTGTTTGACCCACGCCTCGCCTTTAATCGGATCCGGCTTTCCCAGACTCGTGTGGTCCCAACTTTTGACTGCTTGCATTGTGACCACCCGTGAATTGCTATCATTTCTCCTCAGATTTTGAACACGAGTCTCCTCGTCTCGATTTTGCATGAACGCAAAAGCTTCTAAACATCCCTCGTTCATCATCTCGCTTTCGGTGGTGTTGTTCACGGGAGGAACATTGCCACCACTGACGCACGTTCTCCTCGTTGGTAAAGACAGCATCTCCACGGTCTCATTTACTCCATTGTTAATATTATTCTCACGACATTCTCAAATATCATCATAAAACAAGGGTTAATTAAGGAAATCAATATATCACATAATATCCCTATATCTTGACCAACTAACAAATAAGCTTAGGTAGGACACACTTTAGCGAAGGATTTACCGTCTCTCTCCCTCCTAGTTCTATTCCCCGATCTCCGCCAGATATCATATCCTAAGCTCGATACCAATCCGTGACGCCCCAAAATAGGTATACACAACACCCATTCTAAGTCGCCAAATACATGAGTATGTAAACAACTACAACTTTATTATTACAACAAGAAAAGCAGAGTTTAAATACAAATATTATCTTCTGACAATATCTATACTCAAATAAATCCTCATCACATTTATTGATACATTATTTTACAAAAATGGTGAGGACTACTAAACAATCCTTTCTAAAACCTTCATTCCATAATTCCCACTCAAACTCGCTATATTCTCGCCTCCACGAGAAAAATGGAACAAAAGGAAAAGGGTGAGCTCAACTAGCTTCAAGAAAGAATATTATGACTAAGATAATATACAACAAATTATCGTTAGTCTTGACAGGAAAAATATAATAGAATACAATGTACAACAAATTTTAAATCAATATTCGCAATGAAATAATAATTCATTAGAAGAGTTAAGTAGAGAATGCAAACTACTATCTTCTATGTATGAATTTAAAAGTTCATCGCTCATCTTTTATCCCCGTAACATCAATCAATATACATCCGGAATCAAATATTCATCTTTTACACTACTGCCAAAGATATTCATCGATTAGTCATGTTCATTTAAACACTGCTCATCTTTGCTACTGCCAAAAAGATATTCTTCAGAATCATTCATCTTTGCACTACAGGCCAAAGATATTCTTAAGAAATCATTCATCTTTGCACTACAGGCCAAAGATATTCCATAATATCATCATTTAAGATTGAGGATGATGAAAATATTTTTTAAAGAAACGAATCCAGTGAAACAAAATGACAAGGATTAAGGATTAAGGATTCGTACTTGGTTTTATCCACGTCCAAAAATACCTCAAAAATAATCATAGTGGTGTAAAATTCAAGAATGATCAAAACATGGATACAATCGAGTTAGTATCCGCAATAGATGTTTTAGACGAAAAGAAGAAATTTTATTTTTCTATTGAATAAGATGTATATCGTGAATAGTCTTGATATCGTGAATAAATCTTAAGATATCGTGAATAGTAACTCCGACACCAAAAGATAGAAATTCCACAAAAACATCTTCACGCTTACTTAATAGTACTCGTGAATAAGAACTCGTGAATAAGAACTCATGAATAGTAACTCGTGAATAGTAACTCATGAATAGTAACCCATGAATAGTAACCCCAGATATGAAAAAGTTCCAAATTTGATAAAAACTTCAGATCAACATTTCAAGATAATGATATTGAAGAAATAATATCATTACGAAAAAAAATAATATCCCTTACCTCGAAAGATCAAGATTTCTTACTTGTAGAATCTAAAGGGTATAGTCTTTGAAGGAACTTGCACCGCCTAGCAATACTCAAAGTATACTCAAAATACTCACAAGAATACGCCGATAATATAGAGAGAAAAAACTCAGATTTACGGTGTGATTTTCAATTCTAACCTAAGACCTATTTATAGAAATTGCTTAGAACACCAAAGCGAAAAATTTAATATAATATTAATATTTATTTTCCAAAACCTCATACTTTTACTTTGCCAACTGAATTCAGCTCCTACACATGTTAAATGAGGCCACCTAAACATTCCAAAAACGTTTTTCCTATTTTTTAAATATTTTAAACTTCCAAAAATCAATTATTTTGAGCTTGAACTTCAATAATTCATAATAAATAGCCCTTTCATCAGAAAAATTCGAATCTCATGAAGTTTTATAGGAAATTCAATTCTCTACAACTTTGCGAAGAAAGTTTTTCCAAATTCAAATAGAAATTGACCAAAATCCACAAACAATTGATTTTACAAAATTTTATAATCAAATTTCTATTAATAATTGTGTCCACCAACACACAAAAAACATGTGTTAAACATTTAATGCCACAAAAATACTCTTCCTCCTCATATACTCATATATCCCACATTCATTGTAAAAATATCACCGTTAATATATTATTAAAATAATATATTTAAATGAATTATTTTATCGTAAAAGATAAAATATTAATTTTCAACAATTGTCATTTTAAAATTTTTCTCCATCTATATCCACATAAAATCAATATTTTCCTCATCATATAAATTAATAATTAATTATTCACAAATAATATTACGTAATCACAATATCGATAACTTACGGTTCCTCAGAGCAGGGGCTTTCCAATAAGAATTTCTTCTTCTTGCCAAGCAATTAGGTGACCAAACCTCTCTTAGACGAACTTTCTAGACATTGCCAATAATGTTATCTAATAATATTATTCGGATAATATGAATTATTGCTTCGATAATGAAAGATAATTGTAAATGACAATTATTGAAACAACAATGAATATAAAATATCAACGCAAAGAATTATTAACTCAATAAAATAATTTAATAAGAATTATCGTAACCATTATTGAGTAGTGCCTTCTTACGTAAGAATCAATAATTGGTGCAATACTGTAATCTACTTGCTCAACAACGCCAGATATTAGTGTTTTTAACCACCGGGTATTCCAACAAAGATTAATCTGTGAATAACTACGCCGTTATTTAAAAACAACTTATATTTGTCGTTTCTTCATCCAATCGCTTTTATGGAGCCCACACACGGTCGCACTACGTCGCATTTAATATTCCCCGACAAAGATTTAATATTCCACGACCAAACGAATATTCCCCGAGCGATAATGAATATTTTATAACCACTTGCTTATTTTGAAATATTTGCGTATTTAACCCTTAACTATCCACATTAATCAAATCAACCCTTATTATTTCAAAATAATAAATAAAGGAAATTCCTTTTTATTTAAAAATTTCGGGGTCTTACAGCTTAGCTGGTTATTATCGAAGATTTTGTGGAAAGATTTTCTCGAATCGCTACTCCATTAACGCAGGTGACTCGTAGAGATACAAAATTCGAATGGAGCAAGGAATGTGGGAAGAGCTTCGAAGAACTCAATAGGAGACTCATTTCGGCACATGTTCTGACCATACCATCTTGGAAAAGCGAACATGATAGCTGACGTGTTGAGTAAAAGATCGTATACGAGTACGAATGCGATATTGTCAAAGACCCATTTCATATAACTTACAAATGATAGATATAGAGTTAAAGACTCTAGGGACTCACGTGATGATATACAAGTAAAACCGACTTTAATCGATAAAGTTAAAAAACGCTCAAGCTACACACCGAGTTGATGAATATGAAGAAGGATGTATGCAAGAAGTTGTTATTCCAAAAGCGAGAATTGGCAAGGTGAGAAAGCTCAAACCTTCGATTTATTAGTCCATTATAAATCCTAGATCGAATAGGAACCGTGGCCTATATAGACTGCTTTTCTACCGCTAAGTATGACGATGTGTTCATAACGCTTTTTACGTATCGATGTTACGTAAATATGTGACTGACCCGAACCATGTTATTAAGTTAGAATCGGACGAGATAGCCAAGAAGACTTAACGTGTGATGAAGAGGTACTGTCCAAGATTTTGGATAGGAAGGAGCATGTCCTACGTACGAAGATCATACCACAAGTTAAAGTTTTGTGGAGAAACCATGTTATTGAAGAAATGACCTGGGAGTTGGAAATGGAAATAAAAGCGAGGTATCCTCATCTTTTCGAAACACCAGGTACGTACGTCAATTTTGAGGACGAAATTTCATAAGGAGGGGAGGTTGTAAGACCCAAATTATTAATAAATGAAATTTAATTTCCTCTATTTATCATTTTAAAATAATAAGGGTTGATTTGATTAATGTGGTTAGTTATGGGTAAAATGCTCAAATATTTCAAATAAGCAAGTGGTGATAAAATACTCATTGTTGTCGGAGAATATTCGTTTGGTCGTGGAATATTCTTTAACATTGGGAAATATTAAATGCCGACGGTATTGACTGTGTGTGGGCCCCATAACTGAAAGCAATTGGATGAAGAAAACGACAAGTATAAGTCGTTATAAATAACTACATGAATTGTTACCAATTAACAATCGTTGGAATACTCTATGGTTAAAACATAGTAATACGCGTTGTTGACAAGAAGACACCACCAGTATTGCACCAATTATTGATTCTTACGTAAGAAGCACTACTCAATAATTGTTACAATGAATTACTCTTCAAGATTTTATTTTATCGATTCAATAATTGTCTGCGTTGATATTTTATATTACTATTGTTTCAATAATTGTCACTACACAAGATTTTTCATTATCGAAGCAATAATTCATATTATCCTAATAATATTATTAGATAACATTATTGGCAATGTCTAGAAAGTTCGCTCAAGGAGAGGTTTGGTCACCTAATCATGCCGCCAAGAAAGAGAAATCTTTATTGAAAGCCCCTCTTTCTGGAACGACACGGTTGCCAATCTCGTGATTTTGTAATATTATTTATGAATAATTAATTATTGATTTATATGATGAGAAAATATTGATTTTATGTGGTTATAGATGGAGAAAATTTTAAAGTGACAATTGTTAAAAATTGATATTTTATCTTTTCTCGATAAAATAATATTTTATTATATTATTATAATATAATAATGGGGATATTTTTATAATGAATGTAAGATATATGAGTATATGAGGATGAGGAGTATTTTTGTTCCAAAAGTTGTTTAAAACATGTTAAACATGTCCGTGGGCCCATTTCTTGACTAAAATTTGATTATAGCCTGTAAAATCACCCGTTTATGGATTTCTGGCAATTTACGCTTTGGAATTTGGAAAAAATTTCTTCTGTAAAGTTGTAGAGAATTGAATTTCCTATAAAAATTCGCGAGATTCGAATTTACTGATAAAAGGGCTATTTATTATGAATTATTGAAGTTCCGAGGTTCCAGAATAATTGATTTTTGGAAGTTTTAAATAATTATATTAACAAAAACGTTTTTTACATTGTTGGGACTCATTTAACATGTGATTAGGTGGTGATTTCAGATGCTAAGTGTGGTAGAGAATTTATAATATAAATATTAATATTATATTAAATTTTCGCTTTGGTGTTCTAAGCATTTTCCTATAAATAGGGTGCTTAGGTTAGAATTGAAAATCACACCAGAAACTAAAAATTTGTCTCACTTTCTCTATTTATAATATCGAGTGTATTTGTGAGTATTTTAGGAATTTGAGTATTGTTATACGGTGCAAGTTCTTTCAGCACTATATCCAGTATTCCAGTCAAAAGTACTATTCTTTATGAGGTAAGGGATGTTATTTTCTTCTCAAATGATATTATTTCTTCAATATCATTATGCTGAAATATTGGTTGAAACTTTTTATCTAATTTGGAACTTTTTCATGTCGGGGTTACTATTCATGAGTTACTATTCACGAGTTATTATTCATGAGTTACTATTCACGAGTACTATTCACGAGTACTATTCACGAAGCATGATGATGTTTTTTTGTGGAATTTCTATCTTTTGGTGTCGGAGTTACTATTCACGTATACGGCACTATTCACGATATCTGACTATTCATTTAATCATTTACACTATTCACAGAAAAATTAAATTTTCTTTTCTGTGTCCAAGATTGTCTATTATGATTCCTATCTTTGATTGGATCTATGTTTTGATCTTCATTCTTGAATTTTACTCCAATCTGGTTATTTATGAAGTATTTTTGAACTTGGATTATTTAAAGTACGAATCCTTAATACTTGTTCTTTTGTTTCACTGGATTCGTTTTCTTTAAAATATTTTTCATCATCATCAGTCCTAAATGATGATATTACTGAATATCTTTGGCCTGTAGTGCAAAGATGAATGATTTCTTGATGAATATATTTGGCTCGTAGTGCAAAGATGAACAGGTGTTGAGATGAACATGACCAACTGATTAATATCTTTGGCCCGTAGTGCAAAGATGAACAAGTGTTTAGATGAATATGACCAACTGATGAATATCTTTGGCATGTTGTGCAAAGATGAATATTTGATTCCAGATATATATTGATTGATGTTACAGGGATAAAATATCGACGATGAACTTTTAAATTCATATATAGAAGATAGTAGTTGCATTCTCTACTTAACTCTTCTAATGAATTATTATTTCCGCTGCGAAGATTTATTTAAAACTGGTTGTCTATTGTATTCTATTAGATTTTTCCCTGTTGAGGACTAATAATAATTTGTTCTATATTATCTTAGTCATAATATTCTTTACTGGGCTAGTTGAGCTCACCCTTTTCCTTATTATTCTATTTTTCTTCTCAGGAGGCGAGAATGTAACGAGTACTAGTCGGGGTGTGGAATGATGGGTCTAGAAGTTGTTCTAGTAGTCCTCACTATTCTGTAAAAAATAGTGTATTAATAATTATAATGAGGACTTATTTGAGTGTAGATATTGTCTAGATGATAATATTTGTATTTAAACTCACAGTTTTTATGTTGTATTAATAAAGTTGTCGTTGTTTCTGTACCATATATTTGGCGACTCAGAATGGGTGTTGTATACCTATTTTGGGGGCGTCACACTTTGAGTATTTCTATACGGTGCAAGTTCTTTCAGCACTATATCCAGTATTCCAGTCAGAAGTTCTATCCTTTTGAGGTAAAGGATGTTATTTTATTTAAAAATGATATTATTTCTTCAATATCATTATGCCAAAATATTGGTGGGAACTTTTTATCAAATTTGGAACTTTTCATGTCGGGGTTACTGTAAGACCCCGAAATTTTTAAATAAAAAGGAATTTCCTTTATTTATTATTTTGAAATAGTAAGGGTTGATTTGATTAATGTGGATAGTTAAGGGTTAAATACGCAAATATTTCAAAATAAGCAAGTGGTTATAAAATATTCATTATCGCTTGGGAATATTCGTTTGGTCGTGGAATATTCGCATCTTTTGTCGAGAATATTCGTACGACGGCAGCGACCATGTGTGGGCCCCATAACTTGAGCGATTGGATGAAGAAAACGACAAATATAAGTTGTTTTTAAATAACGGCAGTAGTTATTACTGAATTATCTTCGTTGGAATACCCTTGGTGGTTAAAGCACACTAATACGCCGTTGTTGAACAAGTAGAATACGATTGCACCAATTATTGATTCTTACGTGAAGAAGGCACTACTCAATAATGGTTACTGATAATTCTTCGCTCAAAGATCTTATTGAGTTAATAATAATCTTTGCGTTGATATTTTATATTCTTTGTTGTTTGAATAATTGTCATTACACAAGTATTTTTCATTATCGAAGCAATAATTCATATTATCCAATAATATTATTAGATAACATTATTGGCAATGTCTAGAAAGTTCGCCTAAGGAGAGGTTTGGTCACCTAATTACGCCAGTAGAAGAAGAAATTCTTATTGAAAGCCCCTCTTTTCTGAACCGCACTGGTTGTCGATATTGTGATTCTCGTAATATTATTTGTGAATAATTAATTATTGATTTATATGATGAGGAAAATATTGATTTTATGTGGATATAGATGGAGAAAATTTTAAAATGACAATTGTTGAAAATTAATATTTTATCTTTTTCTCGATAAAATAATTCATTTAAATATATTATTTTAATAATATATTAATTCGGTGATATTTTTTACAACGAATGTGGGATATATGAGTATCTGAGGAGGAAGAGTATTTTTGTTGCAATAAATGTTTAAAACATGTTAAACATGTCTGTGGACCCCATTTATTGATCGAAATTTGATTATAAATTGTAAAATCGCTTGGTTTGTGGATTTCTTGGTCAATTTCTATTTGGAATTTGGAAAAACTTTCTTCTGCAAAGTTGTAGAGAATTGAAATTCCTATAAAAACTCGTGAGATTCAATTTTTCTGATGAAAGGGCTATTTATTATGAATTATTGAAGTTCAAGTTCAAATAATTGATTTTTAGGAGTTTAAAATATTTTTTGTAAGAAAAATGTTTTTTGTTGTAATTAGTGGCTCACATGTGTTATAAATGATCTGAAATCGATTTCTAAGGAGGGCTTGAATATTTTAAGAAATATTATTATTTTATTAAATTTTCTGCTTTGGTGTTCTAAGCATTTTCCTATAAATAGGGTGCTTAGGTTAGAATTGAAAATCACACCAGAAACTGAAGTTTTCTCTCTATATATTATCGAGCGTATTCTTGTGAGTATTTTGAGTATACTTTGAGTATTGCTAGACGGTGCAAGTTCCCTTCAAAGACTATACCCTATTCTAGCTAAAAGATCTTGATCTTTCGAGGTAAGGGATATTATTTTTTTGTAATGATATTATTTCTTCAATATCATTATCTTTGAAATGTTGATCTGAAGTTTTTATCAAATTTGGAACTTTTTTTCATGTCGGGGTTACTATTCATGAGTTACTATTCACGAGTTACTATTCATGAAGTTACTTATTCACGAAGTTCTTATTCACGAAAGTACTATTCATGAAGCGTGAAGATGTTTTTGTGGAATTTCTATCTTTTGGTGTCGAGTTACTTATTCACGATATACGGCCTGATTCACGTATACTGACACTATTCACGATATCTGGTCTTATTCAATCGAAAAATAAAATTTCTTTTTTTCGTCTAAAATATCTATTCGATATCTAACTCGATTGTATCCATGTTTTGATCATTCTTGAATTTTACACCACTATGATTATTTTGAGGTATTTTTGGACGTGGATAAAACCAAGTACCTAATCCTTAATCCTTAATCCTTGTCATTTTGTTTCACCGGATTCGTTTCTTTAAAAAAATATTTTCATCATCCTCGGTCTTTAAATGATGATATTATGGAATATCTTTGGCCCAGTAGTGCAAAGATGAATGATTTCTTAAGAATATCTTTGGCTGTAGTGCAAAGATGAATGATTTCTGAAGAATATCTTTGGCCCAGAGTGCAAAGATGAGCAGTGTTTAAATGAACATGACCAATCGATGAATATCTTTGGCCCCAGAGTGCAAAGATGAATATTTGATTCCGATGTATATTGATTGATGTTACAGGATAAAAGATAGATTTATGAACTTTTAAATTCATACATAGAAGATAGTAGTTTGCATTCTCTACTTAACTCTTCTAATGAATTATTATTTCATTATGAATATTGATTTAAAATTTGTTGTCTATTGTATTCTATTAGATTTTTCCTGTTGAAGACTAACGATAATTTGTTGTATATTATCTTAGTCATAATATTCTTTACCGAGCTAGTTGAGCTCACCCTTTTCCTTTTTGTTCCATTTTTCTCGGGAGGCGAGAATATAAGCGAGTACGAGGCTCGGGTATGGAATGAAGGTTTTATAAAGGATTGTTTAGTAGTCCTCACCATTTTTGTAAAATAATGTATCAATAAATGTGATGAGGATTTATTTGAGTATAGATATTATCTTGTAAGATAATATTTGTATTCAAACTCACGCTTTTCTCTGTTGTAATAATAAAGTTGTAGTTGTTTACATACCATGTATTGACAACTCGGAATAGGTGATGTATACCTATTTTGGGGGCGTCACAATTAGTATCGAGCTTAGGATATGATCTCTGGCGGAGATCGGGAATAGAACTAGGAGAGGAGAGACGAGTAAATCATTCGCTAGTGTGTCCTACCTAAGCTTATTTGTTAGTTGGTCAATATATAGGGATATTATGTGATATATTGATTTCCTTAATTAACCCTTGTTTTATGACAAAGATTTGAGAATGTCGACCGAGGCCGTGGAGATGCCTATACTCACCAACGAGGAGAACGTGCAACAGTCGGCAATGTTCCTCCCATGAACAACACCATTGAAAGCGGATGATGAACGAGGGGATGTTTAGAAGTTTTTGCGCTTCATGCAAAATCGCATTTATGGAGACTCGTGTTCAAAATACGAGGAGAAATGATAGCAATTCACGGGTTGTCACAACCAAGCAGCTCAAAGAGTTGGGACCACCGTAATTTAAGGGAAAGCGATCCGATCATGGGCGGAAACATGGGTCAAACAAATTACCAAGATATTCGATGTCTTGGGATGCACGGAGAACAGAAGGTTCCATTCGCCACCTTTATGTTCCGTGGCGAGGCAGACTATCTTGGTGGAGTCTCAGTGAAGCGTACTCATCCAAATTTCACTCAAAGATGTCTCTTGAGACGCGTTTGAGAAGCTATTTAATGACAAATACTTTCCGAAAGTGTTAAATATATGAAGGAAGTGGAGTTCATCGATTGGAACAAAACAACACGACGGTGTCTCTGATGCGAGGCAAAGTTTGCAGAGTTATCCAGTTTGCACCTCATTTGGTGGAGAATGAGGAACGATGACGCGGATGTTTCTTAGAGGTTTGAAACCCCAAGATACGTCCAATATCTCATTTCTCGTAAATTTTCTCTTTATTCGGATGTTGTAAACATGGCTCAATTATTAGAGCGAGAGATAACGAAAGTACGGTCAACCGAGGACCACAACCGGATCGTATCGTAGATAGGAGTCACAGAATAATGATAACTCATGGAGAAAGAAATGACGAACGAAATGGTAACCACTCTGTGGTAATCATGGCCATGAAAATAGAAGAAGCGAGTCGGGAGGAGATTTTAAAAGAGGAGATTTAAACAACCATATGAAGATGATGATCTTGCAGAAGAATCGGTTCTAAGGGAGGAGAACGACCACCCATCATATCTGCTACAAATGCGGAAAGAGGGACATATCACCAAAACCGCCCACAACAGATTCAAGGTATGTTATAATTGTGGAAAGGAAGGACATATCGCTCGAGATTAGATAAGATGGCGAAACCTAGTTCAATGAGGGACGGTGACTCAAAAGATCGTCCCGAAAAGTCAAAGTCAACGATTCCGGAAGAAGCGTTTGTTGTGATCGGTCATAATGCGAGAACCCAAACGAGGTGATCACGGGTAAACTATTTATAAATTCTTGCGAAGTTTATACCTTACTTGATACCGGTTACCCATTCATTTATCTCTCTCCGCATGTGCTCAACGTTTAAACTTGACTCGGGAGAAATTAGACTTTGACCTATCTGTGGAAACTCAGTTAGGAGAAACTTTCATCACATCCACTGCTTATAAATCTTGTTTGATTCAAGTTGGCACCATTACCTTACCATTGACCTTATCTCTTTAAAGATACTTGCTTTTGATGTGATTTTAGGGATTGATTGGTTAACTACTCATCATGCCAAAATTGATTATTTTCGTAAGTTGTTGTTAGTTTCCTAACCAACCCGTTGTGCGTAATTCAAGCAACTAAACCATTAAAATCGATCAACGTCATATCTAATCATAAAGCTATTCGCTTATTAAAAACGGATGTCAAGCTTTCTTAGCCCATGTTATGGATTTGAATAAAGACACGTCAAATTTGAATAATATTCTGTTGTTATTGACTTTCCGACGATTTCCCAAGAACTTCTCTGGCCTACCCCGAACGTGAAGTTGAATTCTTTATTGATCTTGAACCCGGTACAAAGCCCATTTCTAAAACCCCATATCGAATGGCTCCTATTGAACTTCGTGGAGTTAAAGGTCCAACTACGAAATTGTTGAACATCGGTTTCATTCGTCCCAAGACATCTCCTTGGGGTGCTCCTGTTTTATTTGTAAAGAAGAAAGAGGGGGAGTATGCGACTTTATTATTGACTATCGGAATTGAACCATGTCACCATCAAGAATAGGTATCCTCTACCTCGTATTGATGACTTGTTTGACCAAATATTCACGAGGGCACAATTCTTTTCAAAATCGATCTTAGCTTCGGATATCATCAATTTGAAGATTAGAATCGAGGATATTCCAAAGACGCCTTGAACTCTAGTATGGGCATTATGAATTCTTAGTCATGTCTTTCGGACTAACTAATGCTCCTCAAGGCTTTCATGGATATGATGAACCGAGTATTCAAGGAATATTTGGATCAATTCATTGTTGTCTTTATTGATGACATCCTCATATATTCCAAAAGCCGTGAAGATCATGAGCACCATTTGAAGTTGGTACTCAAAGGCTTCGTGAAAACCAACTATATGCCAAATTGAAGAAATGCGAGTTCGGCTTGAGGAAGTAGCATTCCTTGGGCACGTGGTGTCGAAACATGGAGTATCTGTTGATCCGTGAAGATTGAAGGAATACAAAGTTGGGACCAACCAAGTCGGTGGATCAAGTACGTAGCTTTTTGGGCTTAGTGGTTATTATCGGAGATTCGTGGAAGGGTTTTCTCGAATCGCTACTCCATTAACTCAAATAACTTCGGAAGGATACAAAATTGTTTGGAGCGAAAAATGCGAGAAAAGTTTCCAAGAGCTTAAGAGGAGACTTATTTCTAAGACTGTTTCTAACAATACCATCTAGTTCGGATGGATTTGTTATCTCAAATGATGCTTGAGCAAAGGGTTAGGATGTGTTCTCATGCAACGTGGAAAGTCATAGCCTATGCCTCGCGACAACTTAAAGAGTATGAGAGGAATTATCCTACTCATGATCTAGAGTTAGCGGCAATCGTTTTCGCGCTAAAATATGGAGGCACTATCTATATGGGGAGAAAGTGGAGATATATTCGACCATAAAAGCCTTAAATATTTCTTCACTCAAAAGAACTCAACACGCGGCAAATGACGTTGGCTCGAGCTATTGAAAGACTACGACCACACTATTCAATACCATCCCGGTAAAAGTTTAACGTGGTAGGTGACGCGTTGAGTAGAAGATCATATGCGGAACGAAAAGCGATGATGTCAAGTATACGACAGAGCCAACTTTAATAGAAAAAGTTAAGGTTGCTCAAGCCACCGAATTCGGAGTCGATGCGTATGAAGAAGAAAGTACAAGAAGGAGCTATTCCGAAGCGAGAATTGATGAAGAAGGAATACTTGAGTCCACTCTAGACTTTGTGTTCCTAACGACTCGATTTGAAGTACAAGATTATGATGGAGGCACACACGCGCCATTTGCAATCCATCCCGGAAGTACTAAAATGTATCGTGATCTTCACATACATTTTGGTGGAACAATATGAAGAGAGAGATTGCAAAGTTTATCTCGATGTGTTTAACTTGCCAACGTGTAAAGGCGGAGCATCTTGTACCTAAGGGTCCGCTGCAACCACTTGAGATTCCTGAATGGAAGTGGGAACACATTACTATGGATTTCGTTCTGGGTCTTCCTACGGTTTCTCAAGGCATCAATGCTATTTGGGTTATTGTTGATAGATTAACCAAGTCTCGCTTCATTTCTTGCCGATCGGAGACTTATTCCTTGAACGTCTTGCTTAGTATGTGACGTGAATGAGATTGTGAGGTCAGTATGGCATGCCTGTATCCATAGTTTCGGATCGTGACCCAAGATTCACTTCAAGATTTTGGGTTAGCTTGCAAAAAGCTATGGGCACGCAGATTTGCGATTTAGTTCTAAGATACCATCCCCAAACCAGACGGACAATCGAGAGGACTATTCAAACTCTTGAAGATCTATTAAGACTCGTGTCCTGACTTCAAGGGTAGTTGGGATAAATATTTACCATTGGTGGAATTCTCCTACAACAACAGCTTATCGAGCAAGTATAGGTGTGGCTCCATTTGAAGCATTATATGGACGAAAATGTCGCTCTCCAATATGTTGGGATGAGGTGGGTGAAGCAACATTGTTGGGACCCGAGTTAAAGACGTATATGACTACCGAAAAGATCCAAATGATTCGACAAACGTATACAAACCAAGACAAGATCGACAAAAGAGTTATGCGGATCTTCATCGAAAGGACGTGGAATTTAATGTAGGGGATCATGTATTGTTGCGAGTTGCTCCATGGAAGGGAGTTACAAGATTTGGGAAGAGAGGAAAGCTCAATCCACGATTTATCGGTCCATTTCAAATTCTTGACCGAGTAGGAAATGTAGCCTATAGACTTGCGTTACCTTCGAGTATGTCTCGTGTTCATAATGTGTTTCACATATCCATTTCAGTAAATATGTGAAAGACCCGAACCACGTTATTGAAGTTAAACCGGACGAGATAGTAGAAGACTTAACGTATGAGGAGGTACTGTCAAGATCTTGGATAGGAAGGAGCATATCCTACGCCAAGAAAGGTCATACCACAAGTTAAAGTTTTGTGAAGGAATCATGCTATAGAGGAAATGACACGGGAATTGAAAGCGGAAATGAAAGTGAGGTATCCTCACCTTTTCAAACACCAGTATCGTCGTCGCCAATTTCGAGGACGAAATTTCATAAGGAGGGAGGTTGTAAGACCGAAAATTTTTAAATAAAAGGAATTTCCTTTATTTATTATTTTGAAATAGTAAGAGTTGATTTGATTAATGTGGATAGTTAAGGGTTAAATACGCAAATATTTCAAAATAAGCAAGTGGTTATAAAATATTCATTATCGTTGGGAATATTCGTTTGGTCGTGGAATATTCGCAATGCTTGTCGGAATATTCGCATGCACTGCCGTAGCGACCATGTGTGGGCCCCATAACTGAAAGCGATTGGATGAAGAAAACGACAAATATAAGTTGTTTTTAAATAACGGCGTAGTTATTCAAGTATCTTTGTTGGAATACCCGGTGGTTAAAACACAATAATCTGCCGTTGTTGAACAAGAAGATACCAGTATTGCACCAATTATTGATTCTTACGTAGAAGGCACTACTACTCAATAATGGTTACGATAATTATTGCTCAAAGATCTTATCGAGTTAATAATTGCTGCGTTGATATTTTATATTCACGTTGTTTGAATAATTGTCATTACACGGTATTTTTTTTCATTATCGAAGCAATAATTCATATTATCTCATAATATTATTAAATAACATTATTGGCAATGTCTAGAAAGTTCTGCCTATACAAGAGAGGTTTGGTCACCTAATTGCGCTACCAAGAAGAAGAAATTCTTATTGAAAGCCCCTCTTTCCTGAACCTACACTCATTGTCAATATTGTGATTCTGTAATATTATTTGTGAATAATTAATTATTGATTTATATGATGAGGAAAATATTGATTTTATGTGGATATAGATGGAGAAAATTTTTAAATGACAATTGTTGAAAATTAATATTTTATCTTTTTCGATAAAATAATTCATTTAAATATATTATTTTAATAATATATTAACTAGTGATATTTTTACAACGAAATGTGGGATATATGAGTATACGAGGAGGAAGAGTATTTTATTGCAATAAATGTTTAAAACATGTTAAACATGCTCAATGGACCCCATTTATTGACCGAAATTTGATTATAAATGTAAAATCGCTTGGTTTGTGGATTTCTACTCCAATTTCTATTTGGAATTTGGAAAAAACTTTCTTCCTAAAAGTTGTAGAAATTGAAATTCCTATAAAACTTCGTGAGATTCAATTTTCTACGATGAAAGGGCTATTTATTATGAATTATTGAAGTTCAAACTCAAAATAATTGATTTTGGGAGTTTAAAATATTTTTGTAAGAAAAACGTTTTTGTTGTAATTGAGTGGCTCACATGTGTTATAAATGATCCGAAATCGATTTCTAAGGTAGGCTTGAATATTTTTAAGAAATATTATTATTTTATTAAATTTTCGCTTTGGTGTTCTAAGCATTTTCCTATAAATAGGGTGCTTGGGTTAGAATTGAAAATTACACCAAATCAAGTTTTCTCTCTCTATATTATCGAGCGTATTCTTGTGAGTATTTTGAGTATACTTTGAGTATTGCTAGATTCGCAAGTTCCTTCAAAGACTATATACCCAGATTCTAGCTAGAAATCTTGATCTTTCGAGGTAAGGGATATTATTTTTTGTAATGATATTATTTCTTCAATATCATTATCTTTGAAATGTCGATCCAAGTTTTATCAAATTTGGAACTTTTTTCATGTCGGGGTTACTATTCATGAGTTACTATTCACGAGTTACTATTCATGAGTTACTATTCACGAGTTACTATTCACGAGTACTATTCATGTAAGCGTGAAGATGTTTTTGTAGAATTTCTATCTTTTGGTGTCTGAGTTACTATTCACGATATTGGCCTTATTCACGATACTCTGACTATTCACGATATCTGAAGATTATTCAATCGAAAAATAAAATTTCTTCTTTTCGTCTAAAACATCTATTCGGATACTAACTCGATTGTATCCATGTTTTGATCATTCTTGAATTTTACACCACTATGATTATTTTTGAGGTATTTTTGGACGTGGATAAAACCAAGTACGAATCCTTAATCCTTAATCCTTAATCCTTGTCATTTTGTTTCACTTTGGATTCGTTTTCTTTAAAAAAATATTTTCATCATCCTCGGTCTTAAATGATGATATTATGGAATATCTTTGGCACAGTAGTGCAAAGATGAATGATTTCTTAAGAATATCTTTGGCACAGTGCAAAGAGATGAATGATTTCTGAAGAATATCTTTGGCCCGTAGTCACAAAAGATGAACAGTGTTTAAATGAACATGACTAATCGATGAATATCTTTGCCTCAGTAGTGCAAAGATGAATATTTGATTCCAGATGTATATTGATTGATGTTACGGGGATAAAAGATGAGCGATGAACTTTTAAATTCATACATAGAAGATAGTAGTTTGCATTCTCTACTTAACTCTTCTAATGAATTATTATTTCATTATGAATATTGATTTAAAATTTGTTGTCTATCAGATTCTATTAGATTTTTCCCTGTTGAAAACTAACGATAATTTGTTGTATATTATCTTAGTCATAATATTCTTTATCGAGCTAGTTGAGCTCACCCTTTTCCTTTTTGTTCCATTTTTCTCGTGAGGCGAGAATATAAGCGAGTACGTAGCTCTGGGGTATGGAATGAAGGTTTTATAAAGGATTGTTTAGTAGTCCTCACCATTTTGTAAAATAATGTATCAATAAATGTGATGAGGATTTATTTGAGTATAGATATTGTCTGTAGATAATATTTGTATTCAAACTCACGCTTTCTTGTTGTAATAATAAAGTTGTAGTTGTTTCTGTACCATGTATTGACAACTCAGAATAGGTGATGTATACCTATTTTGGGGGCGTCACAGTTACTATTCATGAGTTACTATTCACGAGTTACTATTCATGAGTTACTATTTAAGAGTTACTATTCACGAGTACTATTCACGAAGCATGATGATGTTTTTTTTGAAATTTTTATCTTTTAGTGTCGGAGTTACTATTCACGTATACGACACTATTCACGAATACGACACTATTCACAGAAAAATTAAATTTTCTTTTCTATGTCCAAGATTGTCTGTTATAGTTCCTATCTTTGATTGGATCTATGTTTTGATCATTCTTGAATTTTACTCCACTCTGGTTATTTATGAAGTATTTTTGAACTTGGATTGTTTAAAGTACGAATCCTTAATATTTATTCTTTTGTTTCAATTTGGATTCGCTTTTCTTTAAAATATTTTTCATCATCCTCACCCTAAATGATGATATTATCAATATCTTTGGCATGTAGTGCAAAGATGAATGATTTTCGATGAATATCTTTTGCCCAGTAGTCTGAAAGATAAACATGTGTTTAGATGAACATGACTTAATCGATGAATATCTTTGGCACAGTAGTGCAAAGATGAATATTTAATTCCGGATATATATTGATTGATGTTACAGGATAAAATATCAACGATGAACTTTTAAATTCATATATAGAAGATAGTAGATTGCATTCTCTACTTAACTCTTCTAATGAATTATTGTTTCACTTGCAGATTGTTGATCTAAAACTTGTTGTCTATTGTATTCTATCGATTTTTTCTTGAGAGGACTAACGATAATTATTTGTACATTATCTTAGTCATAATATTCTTTACCTTGCTAGTTGAAATTTCACTTTTTCATTTTGTTCCATTTTTCTTATCGGGGAGGCGAGAATATAAGGAACTAGTGAATTATGGGAATGAAGGTTCTAGAAAATCGATTTAGTAGTCCTCACCATTTTTATAAAATAATGTATCAATAATTGTAATGAGACTTATTTGAGTGTGGATATTATACTGATTTACAATATTTGTATTTAAACTCATGCTTTTTATGTTGTATTAATAAAGTTGTAGTTGTTACATGCTCATGTATTTTGACGATTCAGAATGAGTGTTATATACCTATTTTGGAGGCGTCACAATTATTACTATTATAATAATTATTATTATTATTTTTAGTGTGAGATAAAATATGAGCCTTTAGATTAAATTAAAAAATTGAGATGAAATATGAATTATTCTTATACTTTGTTAAATGAATGATTCAAAATAAATTCTGCTTTTTATATAGATACCTTATATGTGAATTAGCACTAGCACACCATTAAGAGAAAATCTTTTAATAAAATAAATATTAGTTTAGAATAATTTTATGTGTTACACAATATATACGCACTAAAAGAGAAAAGGGTACGTGAGTTCTATTTTCGAATTGAATTCATGTATATATATATATATATATATATATATATATATATATATATATATATGACTTACGATTAATAAGGTATTAGCATGATTACCAAATTATAATGACGACAAAAGTTAAATAAGCAGTATATTACTCCGCATGATTAGCAAATCACGGCTGACTAGAAGTCATATTGTATTCATTTTTTCCTTGAAAGCAAATATCCACTAAACTCTTCCATTAATTAATGGTTGAGAGAGAGAATTCTTTGTCCGGCACATGCACTAAAAATTAATCTCTCCGTCCCGGTATAAAAATTTTGGTGGACTTTTTACACGTATTAAAAAAAGAATAAAATGACAAAATTGTACATAATAATGTCATTAAATATGGAGAAAGAATTAAAATAAGAAAAGTATGAGATATTTAATGCTACGGGCATAATAGGAAAAAATATGTAAAAGATTGGTTATTAAAGGAAAGTGGACATTTAATATGGGACTATCCAAAATAATAATAAGGATTTTTATCCTGAGACGAAGGGAGTATTAAAATAATACTAATATTACATAAAAAAAAGTCACAAAGTAGTCACATACATCTCAGATACATATACAGATATATCTCTGAAACTTTACATGCAGGGCAGAAATCACACACAATATGTATGTGTATGTGAGCATTATGTGTTTTTTTTTTTTTTATAGTAGCATTGTTGTAAAAACTAACCTCCTCCTGCTACTATATTTAGATTACTACTAGTACTACCTTAGTTAGCTAAGCTAAGGTTCAAAATAACAAAGTCTACACTGACATTCCTTTTTCTACAATAGCCAATTCCTTCACTCCTAAATTCTCTTTAGGAGAAGGAAAGAGAGAATAGACAATTAAAGCAATGGAGATCCGACATTGCTTTCTTTCAGTTTCTCTCTTGGCCATTTTCTCCACAGCCCGAGCTCTGGATTATGCCGACGCTCTTACCAAGTCCCTCTTGTACTTCGAAGCGCAGCGTTCCGGCCGCTTACCGTACAACCAGCGTGTCACTTGGCGTGACCACTCCGGCCTCACCGACGGCTTAGAACAAGGAGTCGGTTCAATTACACCCTTTGTTAAGATGCATTTTTATTTGCTTAAAATTAATTTGTTCTTAATTTTTGGATGTGCCCATGTGTGCAGGTTGATTTAGTAGGAGGGTACTATGATGCCGGTGACCATGTAAAGTTCGGGTTACCAATGGCATTCACGGTGACAATGTTGTCATGGAGTGTCATTGAATACGGTGACCATATCGCCGGCGCCGGTGAATTGGAGCATGCCCTGGAGGCTATCAAGTGGGGGACTGATTACTTCATCAAAGCCCACACTAGCCCCAATGTGTTGTGGGCAGAGGTAGTTTCATTTAATTACATTGTGTAATATTCAATTAATAAAACATGGCATGTTTTCATAATCTTAGTTGGTAACCGACACTGGTATTATTCTTTAAAATGTGATTAACTAACTTTAATTTGCTCCTTTCTTAGTACTAGCTAGGTAGGTAGTTTGTTTTATTATTTTTTTAAAATATGAAATTATTTTATGCATACAGGTGGGTGATGGAGACACGGATCACTACTGCTGGCAACGGCCGGAGGACATGACTACGTCGCGGCAAGCATACAATATTGACGAGAACAATCCCGGGTCAGATCTGGCCGGAGAGACGGCCGCAGCAATGGCCGCTGCCTCCATTGTGTTTAAGGAAACAAACCCACATTACTCTCACTTATTGTTGCACCATGCCCAACAGGTGAACTTAATTTGTACTTTAGATCAATTAAATTTATTTAAGGAGATGGGAATTAATTTGAATGTTTTTAATTTGAATTTGTAGTTGTTTGAATTTGGAGACAAGTATAGGGGTAAATATGACCGTAGCGTTGGAGTAGTGAAGAGTTACTATGCGTCATGGAGTGGGTATATGGATGAGTTGTTGTGGGGAGCTTTGTGGCTATACAAGGCCACCGACAATAAGGACTACATGAATTATGTCATTAAAAAGGCTGATAATTTTGGTGGGATTGGCTGGTCTATTTCTGAATTCAGCTGGGATGTTAAATATGCTGGAATTCAAATTATTGCCTCAAAGGTAACCTTATTTATTCCCATTTTCTCTCTCTCTCTCTATATATATATATATATATATATATATATATATATGTTTGTGTGTGGTAGAGTCCAATATCTTTTATTTTCAAACTTTGAAAAGGGATGAAGTAAGGTGGAATTAAGGAATCTGATTCATTAATAGTGTAACGGGGGTAAAAGAATAGGGTGGGAGGCACAAAAGCATGTGCAGCAACTGGTGCAGTTTGCATGGCTGTTCTTTAAAGTGGTGCAATATTCCACAGAATATGTAGTGAGAAAGTCATGTTTATGTGCTCTAGGCACCTCACCTATATCTGAATTTATTCTCATTATAAGAGATAATAAATTAGCAATTAGCAAAACTGTCCCCTTAAGTTTAACATACTTCTGTATTGTGCACATTATATTTGGATTTTTACAATGTGCCCCTTCATCTCTCTAATTTTTGAGGTCCAGTGGGGAAAAAAAGAAAAGGAATAAGGTTTAAAAGTACAGTTTGGGGAAAATTTGTAGGTTTTATGTGCATGCGCTAAAGCCAAGCAAGAAGATGCATGATATGATGTTTATAGCGAGTACTTAATATGTAAATTATACACATGGGAGAATTTGATTGATGTTTCACCATGGTAGTGATGTTGGGTTTCGGGTCTAAGGACTTTCTGTGTCCCACTTTATATAAGCCCCAGTTTCATGGATCTAAATTGGTTAGATGTCAGACAAGCTTTTTGTTGAAGTGGACCATGGAAAGAGGTGTGGGGTTTCCTCTTGTAATGTACTACTACTAGTTGCCCAGTATTTTGGGCGTCCAAAAATGAAACAGACGGTGCAGAATTTTAAGACACTAATAAGGATTCAGTTTTACCCCTATTAGGAAAAAAAAACTACAACCCTACTATCTTTAGTTTGCCAATTTAGAAAAGGATATATAAATGGACTGAATCTTTAAATTTGTTAATGGGTTTAAACTACACGCACTGGAAGAAATCTCCATATTTTTTTCTTATATGCCACATATTTTGTTAGACGGTTTTATAAGAAAAAATTGCATTCGTACTACTTTTTCAGGATTTCTTCTTATGCCCCCTATCTTTATTGTCTCTTAATATATGAAGCCATTAAGTGTTTATAGCAGTAGATCTCCTTTTTTGGTCTTTAATTTACTAGAGAATAATTCTCTCTGCAGCTATTTGCAGAAGAAAAGCACAGGAAACACAAAATCATACTGGAACAATACAAATCAAAAGCCGAATTCTACATCTGCTCATGCCTAAACAAAAACAATGGCAGCAACAACATCGAACGAACCCCGGGAGGCCTCTTATTCATACGCCAGTGGAACAACATGCAATACGTTTCATCGGCATCATTTCTCCTAACAGTTTACTCAGATTTCCTATCAAACTCGAACCAAAACCTCAGTTGCCCTGGGGGAACAGTGTATCCTGAGGAACTTTTCAGCTTAGCCAAATCTCAAGTTGACTATATATTGGGACTGAACCCAATGAAAATGAGCTATTTAGTGGGATATGGTCCAAAATATCCCACCAGGGTGCACCATAGAGGGGCATCAGTTGTGTCATACAGAGAGAACAAAGGGTTCATTGGGTGCACCCAAGGGTACGATGACTGGTACGGGAGGTCTGAACCCAACCCAAACGTTGTAGTCGGAGCTTTGGTTGGAGGGCCGGACAGAGAAGATGAGTTTGGTGATGATAGAGGGAATTATATGCAGACAGAGGCCTGTACATATAATACGGCACCACTGGTTGGAATTTTTGCCAAGTTGAATCAGTTGGATGATTTGAGGTTAATTGCTTCTTACTAGGTAGATAAAAACACGTATAAATATATGGGATATAGAATGTTTTAGGGTGAAATTTTCTTGTTCAAGCCCAACTTGTATCTTCAATTGTGTATGTTTGTTATACCATATGATATAGAGGTACATCTTTGTTTCTAGCTGATAATACAGAAAGGAAAGTGAATTTGTTTGGAGTGCTCAAGCATCCTTAAATAGATATACTCCATCGGTCCGGTAAAGAGAGTCAATACTAGTATTTTTGTTTCAAGATGATTTAGTGTGAAAACCATTATTATAATCTCAATTATATCCTCCCTTTTTAACTCAGAATTAAAATTTTATATTTATTAACGTAATTTAAAACTCTCTTATATAACTGTGGATTTGGTCTTTTGGATAAAATTCACTTGTAACTTTCAAAATAAACTGTTCATTATCTATACTTATTTCCTTATTTTTCTGTCAACAACTCCACCTTTCTACTCCCATTTGTCCACTTATCTATTTTTTAATCCCTCTCTACATTATCTCAAGTTTCTTCCATTACTTAGTTTTTTATCTTGGTACTTTTTAAGTGTGTGACCAGAAGACTAGTAACCAAAAAGGCACAAGAACTACATGCGTGTGCCTGTGTTATGAATTGAAGTTTCATAGGAGAGGATACAATCAACTAAGAAGCTAAACTGGCCTGTAAAACTTTCATGCGGGACAATTTCTTCTAGCATGCTAAATCACTTGTATATATACAAAATCTATATATAGATAAACTCCAAAGGAAGTGACAACTTAATGAATGGCCTTTGTCCCAATTTGCTCGAAAAGCCACTCATGACACCAAAGGGAGCAGAAGCCTTCAGTGGATAGGACTCGTTTTTCTCAGAGGCTGGTATGGTAGCCACTCGTGACACCAAAGGGAGCGGGAGCAGAAGCCTTCAGTGGATAGGACTCGTTTTTCTCAGAGACTGGTATGGTAGCCGTTGTTATTATTAAAAAGGTTAGGTGATAAATGGCCATCCTAGAGGAATAATAAAATTAATGCTTTCTCGCCAGTCCGTCAGTTTTTCCTCAGTGATGCTGGGGAAGCTTTTGCTTGTGTTCATCAGCTCGAGTTTTCATCAAAGAAGCACCAGAAAGGATTAAATCCATCAGAACGGGCCGTCGGGTACTTTTCACGAGTTATTTGTTGGTGACTTTGGTAGTTATGACAACTAAGGAAAGCTGGCTTAGGAACAATTTGACTAAAAGTAATTTCGAGAACTTCTATTGGATGCTTCTGTTGCTGGGACTGATAAATCAGTACAAGGTCCACGAATATAAAGTTGCTGCCAATTCAGCAGAAGGAGCTAAAAAACCGGAAGGATGAGATGATTGATGACTTGAACAAGAAAGCATGGGCCAACGAAAAGAACCATAACACACGTCCATTTAGAGATTTGCTAGTCTTGTTTACTTGCTTCACATCTTCATTTTCTTAAATAACAACTAAATTTTAAGGGACATATCCTCATTTTATTACTGTTATTTATTTAAAACAATAAGTTAAGCAGCAAATTCTTAAAAGATGCTCCAACATTTACAGCCAGTCGATCATTGAAACGGTGCAAAAATTAGACATAGCTATAGGATACAAGTCGCTACAATAGTCTACTTAAAGAAAATTACAAAGCTGTGAAAACAGTTACTGGCACAAAAGGCACCACCCATGCAACAATTAAAAGTCAATTTTTTACTAAGGCATTTATACTCGAGCAACAGGAAGCTTACTTCAGAAGAATTACATTGGTTTCTGGGAAGAATCACTTGCAGGGGAAGGGAGATGGTTTACAACCAGTGGTGGACGGATAGCTCGGTGTTCTGCATCCTTTTGTTTACGTGCTTTGAACATTTCTTCTGTCTCAATCACAACCAATCTCTTAACCTAATTGAGCATCAGAAAAACTGAAAGTTACTAAACTAAGTAATCAGGGAACGTATCTCATGCAATGGATTGCAAGATTTAAAAAGAACCTGTTGAAGCATTCCTCTGACGGTAGTCTCAATCACAACCAATCTCTTAACCTAAGAGTGTTCCATCGCATTACAGTTCGATTGCATTTTCGTAGACGCAATGCTTCTAAGGTACGCCTGTGAAGTCTCCTGGTTCCTGGAATGCCCCTCACCAAGGTTATGTATAGGTTAGGACTCCATGCAATTGGAACACAAGCTTTGTAAGCCTTGAAAGCATTCATGTTGTTGTTACTTTAACACCTATAAATTCCAATGAACCATGTCAAAACAATCTCTCAGATGCTTAGGAATTACAGCATTCGTGACCACAACACTACATATATGCATATTGTGGTAACAATAGAAAAACATATCATCTTTCAATATGTGCATTAAGATATACACAGAGGAAAATAAGCTTCAAAATTTTGGATTGTTGACCTCAACTTCATGAAGTCCATACTAACATTCAAGTATTCAACTGAGGTCCATAACTTCAAGAACCAAGCCAGTACCAAATTAAAACATACCTCTGTCCCAAATGAATTTCATACTTTCAAATTTGAGCTGCTCCAAATAAAATGTCAGGTTTAGAATTATAATACACTTATAATGTAAAATTACTATATTAACCAACTACGAATTAAATAAAAAGTTTATAGACCCAAAAATTTGATTTGAGTTGTAAAAGTTAAAGGGAGGGAATAAGGTGATCCCTTTTTTCTCTCATTAAACACTGGCCGGTTAAGTAGTTAAGTATGACTCGAATTTTTATCTCATCCACAAAAAATAATAACTAAATGAAATAAATTAAAAGTTTCAAATATTTACTTTCCCTACAGAATAACGCTAGAATGAGTATTCACTTTGTATCATTCTTACCAGATTTTTATATACAAATTTTCACAGTTGAACAAATAAAAAAACATACTGAAGGTACCTCATTAGTTATTCAATTTGATATTGAACTCAAACACTACTAAATCAGGAAGTCATGGGTAAACAAAGTAGCTTAATTTTTAGATTAAGCCCACATCCTTTCAGCATTATAGTTTTGGCATGGTGTCATTCTATACTACTAGCATTAGAAAGAGAACTCCTTTTGTGGATTTTTTTTTTGGACTCTTTTTGTGGAAAAGAGAGTATCTGAATAGCCTAAAAGTTGAGCAGAATAAGAATTATTTGCATAATTGAATTCTCAAAAAGAACTAACAAAAAATGAGGACTTGAATTAAAATCGAACAAATAAAAAAATAATAAACATTTCATGTTACTGGGAGATAAACTCGCTTTATAAACAAGCAATACGACCACAATCCTATTAACACATTCTTACCCTAGATCCTACATCAATTAAAAGTGTTTTTGTTGACTTGAACTGGACACAGATCAAAGAATTTATATTCTTAACATAACCCAATAAAGGAAACTAAGAAAGTAAAAAGCATATGGCACGATGGTAGACTAAGAATTACACTTAATAAGTGTTCGTGTGTGTGTGAGGGAGGGAGATTTAGAGCTGACCTTCGCTTAAACCCAGCAACAAAACTTGGTAAAATATCCTGATTCCTGTGAAAATGGCAGCGAGGGTTTTAGCCTCAGGCGAAGAAGACGCTTGAGCAAGCAGCTTACTGGTTAATATAAACTTTTTGCGTTCACTCGAAGAAGCCCATCTAGTAACAACAGGCCCAGGTCCAGGCCCATGTATCCAACTTGTGACTTTGGAAAAAAAAAATAAATGAGTTTTACCATCAGGCTATCACCATTATACTGTGTCGTGATTTTTTTTATTATAAAGAAAATGATATTATAGTTAGTAATATTTTAATGGATTAACCTTATAATCCTACTCAATTCCATATATTATATGCATCACAATCCTAATTTAAGAGGAAATGTTTCTACTCAATCTCATGTATTGATATACATATACAATTATAATTCGATAGAAAATTTTTCACGATAAATATCGGGATTACTTAAATATAATATTTAATTTAAAATTTTAACCAAACTTAAATTTTAGTTTTAATAATTTTAAAATTTTATGCTAAATCTATATTATAAAGTCTCCATGAAATTTGTAAAAAGTTTATAATTTTAAATTTTCATGTTGACCTAAAAGTAGAGTGACCAAAAAAATATGTATTCTCTCACAGAATTGGAGTAAGACGCTCATAAATTATGACAATATCATGTCATTTGAGACCCATTTGAAAAAAAAAAAAATGAGATCTCTAATATTACTCTATATTCAATTATTCTTCTTATTTTTTTACAAGTAGAACTCTAATTCTATAAATTTCATGTCATTTGATACCTATTTAAAATAAAATAAAAATTGAGATCTCTAATATTACTCTATATACAATTATTCTTCTTATATTTTTCCGAGTAGAACTCTAATTCCATTCTCAGTCCTTCTACGCGGACAAGAAATTGGGACCAGAAAATTGGACCGGTCCAATTTTATTTATTTTTTGTGACTCTCAAAAAATATATAGTATTTATTTCAACAAAATTTTTATAAAATATAGTGTTTTGGGTGTAATTTGGATACATATACAAATATAGAATTATACAGGGTGTAATTTTTATAAAATTCTTATTAAAATAAATACTATATATTTTTTGAAAATCACAATTAAAATAAAAAAAAAATTAGATCGGTACAATTTTCCGGTCCCAATTTCATGTCCGCCAAGATTCTCTAAATTTTCATTTACCTGAAAAAAAGTGAGGCAGGGTCTTATGTAATTAATATTATTAATACTATATGTTGTACTAGAGTGAAACGACAGCGTTAGATTGTATCAATCCAGTTGATACGAACAGTTTAATGGAAACTGGAAAGTGCCGCCAACTCCTCCGCTTACGGGCGGAAATCACAATGACAATTATACCCTTTTCCCTAACGAATTCTCCGTCTTAAAACGTTTTCAGCAAGGCCTAAACAATCAATCACCACATTCAGGTAGTTCCATTCTCGGACTACTCCGACTATTCTCTCCTTTTCTCCTTTCTGTGCATAAGCACACATTCACTGTCACCAGGTTTTCACGCTGATCATGGCTTCAAACGGTTCCGCAACCGCCGGAAAGTCATCTACGGGGGCAACGCCTGGCCGACTCGCCTCCGTCTACAGCGAAGTACAGACTAGCCGCCTCAAAGTCTCCCTTCCACTCCCCTCCGTCCTCAAGAGCCCATTTAACGTTGTTGACGGTCCGCCTAGTTCCGCCGCCGGAAATCCAGGTTTCTATTACGATTATTCGATTAGTAGCGATCTTCCGGTTAATCACACACACGCATATATATATATATATATATATATATATATATATATATATTCGTATGCTCTGATATTCATTGTATAGTATTAATAATATTACAGATGAGATTAAAAAGCTATTCCCGAATTTGTTCGGGCAGCCATCGGCAATGCTGGTTCCCGGTGATTCAGAAAAGGGGAATCAGAGTTTGAAGATTGGTGTTGTACTTTCTGGAGGACAAGCTCCAGGGGGGCATAATGTGATCTGTGGAATTTATGGTGAGTCTGCTTGAGCTTGTATTACTATTTAAGTTAATATGCTACATATTATTTACACAATATAATTCCTTTTGTGGTTGTGCTAGATTATTTACAGGAACGAACCAAGGGCAGCAGCACAATGTATGGTTTTAAGGGCGGTCCAGCTGGGATTATGAAGTGTAATTATGTTGAATTGACTACAGATTTTGTTTACCCTTACAGAAATCAGGTGAGACTGTTGATGGTTTATTATTAATTTAATTATCCGTTCATAGATATTTTTTATTGAGCTTTTCCCAACAATTGATTAATTTGCCACCTGTTTACTAACAGCAATTCATACCTTGTGAGAACTATAAATTGAATACGTAATTATATTTTTAATAAAATTATTTACTCAGATTATGTGTTAGATAGCCTTTTTGCTGGCATTGTATGCTCAGAAAACTTTCTGCAGTTACATTGTTCCTCGAATTCTTGTAAGTGATCTATGATACTTCAATTGATTGTTAACTTTCCTCAAACTCCCCCTTCTTATTGAGGGGATATTGTCCACTAGCCTTATGGTTGATTCAACTATGCATGCAAATTCTATCATAGATGCGTGTGTGGACATGAATATAAGAGCACAAGTATTTACCTTGGAATATAAAGCCTGTATATATCTATAGGAATATAGAATATATAAATAAACCAGCTTTAGAACATGTGGCAACATGACTTGTGCATTCTTCAATCTTGTGTGGCACACATAATTTTTGTATGCTCATCAACATGTATATTAAGTATAATACGTGTAAGTACTTAATTCAACTCAAGTAAGGCTGTCTCCCAGCCACTTGGGTCTGCTAGGACTAAATGATTTGTGTTTGCCATTGTGCTATAGTAAGGCATTATATTTTTTTGGTAAGTCAGGATTGTTGCAAAACAAGTTCACACGGCAGTGCACCTATGAACTTTTCGTTTATGCATTTTCACTTGACCATTTATGTATTGTGTTGGCAGGGTGGCTTTGATATGATCTGCAGTGGCAGGGATAAGATTGAAACCCCTGAACAGGTTCCTTTTTTGGTTTATTTGGAAACTTAATGCTATTTTGTGATTATTAGGATTTAGGAATATATTCTTATGGTTGAGTCATACTATTTATTTGGATTTTAAGATTTAGTCACTAATATTGCACAAACTTGGGTTTCAGTTTAAGCAAGCTGCAGAAACAGCAGTTAAGCTTGATCTAGATGGGCTCGTAGTCATAGGTGGGGATGATTCAAACACAAATGCTTGCCTTCTTGCTGAGAACTTCAGGTAAATTATGATTGTTGTATTATTTTTTTTCCAAGCGTTTTATTATTTAGTTCTATTGATGATATATATTTATATATTTCTATATATTCTAAAGGGGTCAAAACTTGAAAACTCGGGTCATTGGGTGCCCAAAGACAATTGATGGAGACTTGAAGTGCAAAGAAGTTCCCATAAGTTTTGGATTTGATACGGCATGCAAGGTAATTATTACTTGTGCTTTCCATTATTTGAGTTGGGCCATAAGTCACTGATGATGATCAGGTTCATGTCATTCCATGTTCTTTGATTTCTTTCTGTTAACTATAGAAAGCACCCAACATAATTTTTCTCTCCTACCTTGAAGTTTCTTATTAAAAAGACCTATCTGATTCAATCTCCAGTTCTTGTCTTTTATTATTTAATAATTTTAGTAGAACCATATTTTCTACACTATTTCTTCTTTTATTCCCTATGCTCCTGTCTTGGCAGACTATAATTTCATGAATTTATATTTTGAGGCTTAAACAAATCATATATAGCAGGAGAATCTTGTATTTCTTATAAAGTAATTACTAAACTTTTGGGTTGTAATTAAAGTTGTTTCTCCTTGGCTCTGGACATGCAGATTTACGCAGAAATGATTGGAAATGTCATGACAGATGCTCGTTCGACTGGAAAATACTATCATTGTAGGTAGACTTGTTGCTGTATGTTAGTGGATACTGTTATGCTATGGGTTTTGTCCCAACTTCCCATTTTTCCATGACTCCCATATATTGATACAATTGAATAAAATATGAAGAAGACTCAATTTTTTTTTAATAAGTGCTATAATATTTAGAAATAAGTAGTAATTAGTTAGCAAACAGTTGAAACAGAACATTAACCTTGTACTTTATTTTAAAATGGAGAATTCTATTTTTACCTTTCCTTTCTTTCTTTGTCTGCAAACCAGTCAATTTGAATCTTATAAATGTGCGAACTGAAATAGTTTGTTATCATCATATCAGCTTCATCATGTCTCAATTCTTTGTTAGGGAATTTAATTTCTACATCTTTTAGGGTAAGGAATCTCTGGTTGATTTTCTTTATTGGTCTTCTTCATAAAAGAGAACTTGTTCTATTTCCCAAAATATAGTTTTTCCTTTTCCTTCATGATCTTAGGTCGTAAAACGAATCTTAAGTTTCCAGATACTCTTTCCTTTCAGTTCATGATTTGGAATGTATATATAATTATTTTACTTTCTTCAAGTTTTAATTGATCACGTGTGTGGTAAACTTATTATAATACTGTGTTTAGAAATGCATTAGTCACATTGTGACTTTTGGGTGCAATCTCGGTAATTAATTTTTGAAATTCCCCTTTCGTCACCCCACCCCCACCCTGAACTGATTCTGCTAGTGTTTTCCTTCAGCCAAAGTTTCAGTATTGAACCCAAGACCCAGCCCAACTATTTAGATGCCATCACATTGAGTTATGTGATAGCGGATTCTTGAATTTACAGATGAGAGGCAAGTTTTGTCAAATGGGGCTTACAGTTAAATATAATTAAAATCAAAAACAGAGAAGTTTGACAATATCTATGAATTTATTTTTTAAGAAATTTGGACTCAGACTAAATGTTGGCATTAATTATTTCGAAGGTCAGATTGAACTTTCAGACTTTCTGTGTAGTTTAACACTTCAACTTATGCAGTTCATGATATGTATAGCATTTATACCTTACTAATGCAAACAACCTTCAAACTACTTAATCCACTTTAATTATGTTTTCTTAGAACTCTGCTATATTTTATTACACACGCGTATTTGTATACATTTATATCAATATATGGCTTGCATTTATAACTATGTCCATGACATTTAGTAATATTGTCTCAAATGGTTGCTTCATGTTTTTATTACTCCCTAGTTAAGTTGTAGTCTCTTTATGCAGTTGTGAGGCTTATGGGCCGTGCAGCTTCCCACATTACTTTGGAATGTGCATTGCAGACTCATCCAAACATTACAATTATTGGAGAAGAGGTATATTTTGTATCTTTATATTGGATGTATTGTTTGATTGACAATGGTTATGAATTACCACCTATATTTGGAGCAGGGTGGGGGGGATCTAATAATATGTCAAGGAAGATATATTTGAACCCTTGACTTGGTAATTGGAATGGACGTAGCAGCTATAGCCAATTCTGTCTTCACATACTTTATTTAATGGGTCACCTTCTCACCTTGATTTATTTAGGATAGTAACTTACATGGACTCATTTGTCTAACTAAAAAATGATATACAAATCATATCCTTCTTACCTCTTCCTCTGAGAGTTATTCTTGCTTATGGGCCTATGGCAATTCATGTCGTCTCTCTTGATGATGAGTTTCATTATCTTCTTTACATCTCTCTTAAATTTCAAGATGTTGCTTTGGTTTTGGAATTCTTCCCTGGCTGCTTTCTTGAATGAAATATTATAAGCACCTTAAATTTTAGTTTGTGCTTATATTATCATTGGTGGAGCTCATTGTGTGGCTGGTTAATCAATTTAGCTATTATCTATCTTCCTGCTTGGGATTTTTTTTTGAGGAAAAAGTGCATAAGGCAAAGTGGGCTGATAGTAATTTGATTGCCTTGGAACAGCACTGAACATCTATTCTTGAATAGCTTGATGAGATATTATTTGCACTAAACTTTTATATTCCAAAATATTAACTTCCAGAATGTTGTGGATGTATACTTTTTTCTTTCAAAAAGGACCTTTACCTGTAATACCAGTTCTTCATGGATTTTTCTTTTTATGGACCCAAAGGACCCTTGCCTGTAATAACAAATCTCTTTGGGTATATCTCTTATATACTTTGCAGAGTTTCCAATATCAGTTAAAAAAATCCCGCAACATAGATTTTTAACTACATTGTTTCAAATGACAAGGGTACTTCCCATTTTTCTTTCTTTCTGACAGGTTTTATGATTTTATCTTGCTACAGGTTGCTGCTCAGAAGCAGACATTGAAAAGCGTTACAGATTACATTACAGACATAATCTGCAAACGTGCAGAACTTGGTTTTAATTATGGTGTCATACTATTACCAGAAGGCCTTATTGATTTCATTCCGGAGGTATACCCCTCCCCTTTTCTCTATCCATTTATGTTCTGTAATGGTGCTCCTTCCATAAGATTTAGTTGGATGCAAAGTGCAGTTGTTGACAGAACTTCCTGATTCGCAGGTGCAACAGCTTATTGCAGAGCTTAATGAAATCCTAGCCCATGATGTTGTTGATAAAGAAGGAGTATGGAAAAAGAAACTTAGAAGCCAATCCCATCAGCTGTTTGAACTTTTACCCCAAACCATTCAGGAACAACTATTGCTTGAGAGAGATCCACATGGGAATGTACAGGTATTAATTTTGTTTGTTTCTTCATTTGGCAATTGAAAATCGAATTTTCTTTGGCTTGTTTTGATATCATATTTTTTTTCTTCATCTAGGTTGCCAAGATTGAAACTGAAAAGATGCTAATCCAAATGGTTGAAACTGAATTGGAGAAGAGGAGGAAGGAAGGTATATACAATAAGAAGTTCAGTGGGCAGTCTCACTTTTTTGGGTAATTAAGATGTCTATCCACTTGGCTGATTGAGATTTGTTGTTTATATATGACGGATGATTTCTTTTTTTTTTTGTTGCCCTGCATTAATTCTTTGTGAATTTCTTTTTTCGCAGTTATGAGGGTAGATGTGGATTGCCATCAAATTTTGATTCTAATTACTGCTATGCATTGGGTTATGGTGCTGGAGTGCTTCTTCAGTTCGGGAAGACTGGATTGATTTCTTCGGTTGTTATTTCTGTACTCTAGTTCCTCTCTTCATTTTTTCGTTCTTGAAAAGATTTTAGTTTAGCTTTATCTGCTGCCATTGTGTTTGAATCTCTATTTTAGTGGCCATGAACATGCAATCTCTGAAGCTTTATTACGTTACCTAAAAATATTGATTTTATATCTAGGTCGGAAATTTGGGTGCTCCAGTTGAAAATTGGACTGTAGGTGGAACAGCATTGACATCTTTGATGGATGTGGAGAGGAGACACGGTATAAACCCTTGTTTCTTACACACAATTACTACTATCATGCCAATATCCTTTATGCATCTAGTCTTTTGTTGGTTGAATATTTTGGTCATACTTTAAATTTAATGCTCTTCTCCCACTAAGTCATCATGTGCAATGCTAGTGTTCCTCACCCTTATTTCATCTTCTCTTTTTGACTTGAGAATTTGGAAGAGGCGTTAGAAGTTATCCTCTAGGAGTTGTTGATTAGTTTTCCAAACTTGAATCTTTACGACGTTATAACACACAGAAATTAAAGTTTTTTTAAATGCACTTCAACAAAATGTAGTGTAATTGTTTAAAGGAATTTCTCTCATAGATTTTCCAGGGGAGAAATAGTTGACTCGGGAATCAAACTTACATGCATTTGTTTTCCTTATCAGGTATATGTTTGTTTTCTCATTCTAAAAGCCATTCGTTTTTGCAGGGAAGTTCAAGCCTGTGATTAAGAAGGCAATGGTGGAACTTGAAGGTAAAAACCAAGTTTACATTCTGGCTTTTGTTGTACGTTTTTCGATGGAACTGGAACTAGGAGGGGCTGTAGTGGTAGTAGTAAATAAAGTACATACTAAGTATTTTTTTTGTTTCCCTTTGTTTCCTTCTCAATGGACAAGTTAAATACTCGTTCTATGTACAATATTTGTGAATTGTGACATACCAGGTGCTCCTTTCAAGAAATTTGCATCCATGCGGGATGACTGGGCTCTCAAGAATAGATATATCAGTCCAGGTATGTTCTGAGAGTCAATTGCTTGCTTCCTGCACACACATAACTCTGTAAAGTTGATAATGATTTTAGGTCCTGATAATGATTCCCTTTTTTATGATATGAACAAGTATGCTCAATGTTTTTGGAATGTATTTGTCATCAGTCACAGAATACGTAGCACAATTTTTTTGTACTAATTACAACTGTTCTGTAGTGATTAGATTCTACGCGAATTATACGCAATGGTCATCTGATCAGTTTTAGCCTCCTTTTGAAACGATAGTGTATAGTAAGAACGAACCACATCACAGCTACTTGAATTGCATGACTAGTATGCATCTCAGAACCTAAAGTCTGCCCCTTTTAATTCTCCTGCCAATAGGTGGGTAAAGTAAGTTCATATAGAGTGATACTCAGAAACATTACAACAAATGACTAACTAATTAAATTATCCAACATATGGAATTTAGATCTGATCATCATTTTTGTTCCTGCTTGCATTGTTGACAGGTCCTGTTCAGTTTGTTGGCCCAACATCAAATGTTACCAACCACACACTAACGCTGGAGCTTGGTGCCCAAGCGTAGAAGCTTTTAAATGAACACGGCAATCATTTGTTTACAACAAGGAGAAGCTAGTCGAAGGAAAAAGAGCACATTTTACAATGTAGATGTGGGTTAAGAGCTATCTTTTTGTAGTTAGATTCTTACCAGTTTTGCTTAGCTATCAGGTTGAATCTGTTGGAAAAATAAATGTTTTCTTGAACTATTTGACTTGTTGCTGATGACTTTGAAGTGTTTGCTTGACGACATATAGACCCTTTCATTGCTCAATATTTTGTTTGGAACACAAGTTGCGTTTCTTTCTTTTGTGGTTTTGTTGTTTAGAATCCATTGCCCATTAATACTGAATAAACTATTGGATTGCACCCGAAGCCATTAGGCCGAGGGCACGTTTGCCTGGTGTCACGCGTCGCCCAAAAATATTTAGCAAAAAAATATAAAATTCAAGACAAATAAGTTCAATTCAAATCTTATTCAAATTTAGATTCAAATTCAACAACTGTTGTTTGATAAACTAATGAGCTAACCTAAAAGAAAAGATTAATGAAAAGTAGAAGTTATATCCAATGTCATACTAGGAATTATAAAATAATTATTAAATTTTAAAAATTAATTTAAAATATTTTTAAATTCAAAATTAAAATAAATAATATTTTTTGGACCGGAGATGTGACGCCCCTAAAATTAGGTATACATCACCCATCTTGGGTCGCCAGATACATTGTACAGAATTCAAATACAATTTATTAATACAACTGTATGGTATAATATTAATAATAAAACATAACTATGAGTTTGAATACAATTATTGTCTCACCGTAGATTATACAAACTCAAAAGGAGTCCTCAATACAATTATTATCATACTATTTCACGTAGAATAGTGAGGACTACTAAAGCACCATCTAGGACCATCACTCCGCTTCCCCGACTAGTCCCCAATTTACGTTCTCATTTTCTCAAGAGAACGATGAAAGAAAGGTAAGCTCAACTAGCCCAAATAAAAAATATTATGACTAAGATAATGCGTAATAAATTATCGGTAGCCTTTCAACAAAGATGTTAAACCGATAAAATATAACAACATCAAGTTTAACTGCAATGAAACAAGCAATCCATTAAAAGAGTCAAGTAAAGAATAAAATCTACTATCTTTTATGATTTAAAGGTTTTTCATCACTTTTATCACGGGGGACTCAACAATAAATAATCCACATCATCAAATCACCCCCGCACTACTGACCAAGGATATTCTTTAGTATCACGACCACAATTATCCATGCCTACTACTACCAAGAATATTTGTGTATTCATTAATGGTCATGATCATGCCAACAACTATCCATCAATGCACTACGTGCAATGAGGACTTTTTCCACATCATTTGTAACATTACTACTTACGTGATTACACCGAATAATAATCCTGGTTATAATCATACCAAGTCCATCTACGCACTACGGGCCACAGATGACTTTCAACATAATATAAACATGAGGATGATGAAAATGATATAAGAATTTAATAAAAACAAGTTCAAGAATTAATTTATCCATGAACCAATAACGTCCAAATTGTCAACACGATCTTCGCTTTATGACAAGAAAATTCAAGAATGCTCGTAAAGAATATTTCCATGAAAAGATACTTAGATGAAGCGCTTGAAATATCGAGGATATTCCACTAATTTCATGGAGTATATAAGTCAAAACTTTAATCAACCGAGTATAATAACGAATGGAATAACAAAAGAAATCACCATGCATGCGGATTTCATATGTATGAGGTTATTCCAATGCGAATAATAAGTAATGGAACTAGGTCAAAAAATTATGCGGCGCGGATGTTCCAATGTAATAATACTGACGAATTGGTCCCGGTCGAACGCATGCATAAAGATATTCCAATGTAATAATAATAAAGATTTTAACCGTCCCAAGGTAAAAGCATTGCATGTGGATATTCCAAATGTAATAATAATAAAGATGGAATAATAGAAGAATGTCACCAATATATAGAGTAGTCACAGATATCTTTGGTTATTCCAAAGAGAATAACAAAGAATAGAATAACGAAGTTCTCTTCAAAATAAAATAAATAATAACTCTTACCGTAAAATAAACTAAATATAAGAGTAGGGAAGGAGCGAGGATACTTTTCTATAAATTCTCTATAATTTCTCTCTCTAGAGTTTCAAAGTGAATTAAGTAAGAAATAATAAAGGAATGAGCTTCTATTTATAGAAGAATGGAATCGTATAAGAATTAATTCATGCACGGTCCCAGATTGATTTACTTTTAATCTGACGATCCATAACTAAAGCAAAATCTTTTAAATAAAATATAATATATATATATATATTATATATATAACATATGTTCCTTTTTTTTTCAAACTATCATATATATATATATATATATATATGCATAATAATACTCCTCCCGTCCATCCTAAATTCCTCCCCCCCCACCCCCCCCCCAATAACAATTATATATATATATAAAACAAAATCGAGATAACTTCACCGACAATTTCTTTTAAAATGGGAAAGTGGGGTCCAAATAATAAGAAAAATTTACATCAAATACTATAGCAATAATTGAACAAAACCGGTGACTTCTCACGTAAGCATCAATAATCAAAACCGTAATGCACTCGCAAGAACTACGCCAGACATCGTACTTTTTTAACACCGGGTGTTTCAACAGTTAACGGTAAAACTTCCGCCGTTATTTTCATAAAGTATTTTTGTCGTTTTCTTAATCCGACAATGATTGTGTTGTGACGCCCCCCAAAATAGGTATACAACACCTATTCTGAGTCGCCAAATACATGGTACAGAAAGCAAACTACAACTTCAATAATACAATTGTCGTACAAAATATGACAACACATACTGTGAGTTTAAATACAAATATTGTCTTCTAGACAATATCCACACTCAAATAAGTCCTCGTTACAATTATTCAAACACTATTTTACATAAATAGTGAGGACTGTTAAAACATCTTTCTAGAACCATCACTCCGTACCCTGACTAGTTCCTGCTATGTTCTCACCTCCTGAGAAAAATGAAACAAAAAGGAAAAGGGTGAGCTCAACTAGCCCAGTAAAGAATATTATGACTAAGATAATATACAACAAATTATCGTTAGTCTTCAACAAGGAAAAATCTGATAAAATATAATAGCCAACAAGTTTTAGATCAACAATCGCAATGAAACAACAATCCATTAGAAGAGTCAAGTAGAAATGAGTTCTACTATCTTCTAAGATTTAAAAGTCCATCATCAATATTTTATCCTCAGTAATAACAATCAATATACATCTTTAATCAAATATTCATCTTTGCACTACAGCCCAAAGATATTCATTTATATCATCACCAATTAGTCATGTTCATCTCAACACTGCTCATCTTTTTACTACTGGGCCAAAGATATTCATCGATTAATCATTTATCTTTGTACTACAGTCAAGATATTTAGTAATATCATCATTTAGGACTGAGGATGATGAAAAATATTTTAAAGAAAACGAATCCAGTGAAACGGAAGGATAAATAGTAGGGATTCGTATAACAGTTTATCCAAGATCAATAATACTTCATAAATACCAATTTTGAAGCAGAATTCAAAAATAAAGATCAAAACATGGATACAATCAAGGATAGTAACCATAATAGACATCTTGGACAAAAAGAAGAAAATTTCATTTTTTGGTGAATAGTGTCGTATTCGTGAATAGTGCAGTATACGTGAATAGTATCGTATACGTGAATAGTAATCCCGACACAAAAAGTTCCAAATTTGATAAAAATTCAGATCAATACTTCGGCATAATGATATTGAAGAAATAATATCATATATGAAGAAAATAACATCCCTTACCTAAAAATATCAGTACTTCTGATCGGAATATCGGTATAAGACTGAAGAAAACTTGCACTGATGAATAGAAACTCACAAAGTATCTAAATACTCACAAAATACACTCAATAATCTAGAGAGAGAAAGAGAGAAAACTTGTTTCTGGTGTGATTTTCAATTCTAACTTAGCCCTCTATTTATAGGAAAATGTTAGCAGACATGACCTGCAACCTGATGGCTTTACCTGCTACTATTCCCACCACCACATTTGAAATAAATTTAGCACATTTCTTCACCAACCACAAGTGGGGCCCACTCAATTCTAGAATTTTCCACCAAAATCATTTATAAACCTAATTTTTGAATCAGTCACCTCTTAAAATTCATAACAAATCATACGTTCATTTTTAACGGTTCAAAATTTGTGGACATATACTCAACTTATATATGTATAACATATCCAAAAATTACAACGATCTAACAGTCGGATTAAAAATTATAACTCACACAATATATCTCAAAAACACTGGTTTAATTTTTAATACCTTCATTCCGACAAAAATACTGATAAAACACCTCAACATTAACTCCTTCATTTTTAACCACAATAAATATATCCAACATTTATATCCACATAAAATAAATATTTCCTTATCATATGAATCAATAATTAATTATTCACAAATAATATTACGTAATCACATTTATAACAACCAGTAGCCGCTTCTCAGAGAGGGGGCTTTCCAATAAGAATTTTTTCTTATTGGTGCAATTAGTGACCAAACCTCTCCTCGATGTAACTTTTAGACATTGCCAATAATGCTATCTAATAATATTATTCAAATAATATGAATTATTGATCCGATAATGGGAAATCTTGTGTAAGTGACAATTATTGAAACAACAATAATATAAAATATCAACGCAACAATTATTGAATCAATAAAAAATATTGAACAAGAACTCATCGTAACAATTATTGAGTAGTGCCTTCTTACGTAAGGATCAATAATTCATCAATACTTTGTGCATCCACACGTATTCATCGTATTTTAACCAATTTGGTATTCCAACAAGTTAATTCAGTAATAACTACGTCGTTATTTATAAAAACTCAAACTTGTCGCTTTCTTCATCCGACAGCTTATTACATTATGGTGCCCACAAATGACTACTGTGGTAAATCGTCTACGAATATTCCCAAACAACAAGAATATTCCACGACCAAACGAATATTCCCTAATAACAATGATTATTTTATAACCACTTGCATATTTTGTAAAATTTGCACATTTCACCCATAACCAGAGAATTATATCAAATTAATACCTTATTATTCACAAATATAATTAGAGGAAATTTGATTTTATTTATAATAAGTTGGGGTCTTACATGTGTCGTTGTATGAATATTCTCTGTTAAAACGAATATTCTCCGACCAATCGAATATTATATAACAACTTGCGTACTTTACAAAATTTATAAATATTACCCACAACTATAACATTATATCAAATTTATTCCATAATATTCAAAAATGATATTTATAGAAAATTCATCTTTATTCAAAAAGTTGGGGTCTTACACCTCCCCTTCTTATGAAATTTCGCCCTCGAAATTAGGGTACATACCTGGTATATCGAAGAGGTAAGGATACATTGACTTCATTTCAGATTCTAACTCCCAGGTCATTTCTTCAATATCGTGGTTTCTCCACAAAACTTTGACTTGAGGTATAACCTTGGAGCGTAGAATATGTTCCTTCTTATCCAAGATTTGAACAGGAACCTCTTCATACGTCAAATCTTTCACTATTTCGTCCGGTTCTAACTCAATAATGTGGTTCGGGTCTTCCACATATTTACGTAACATGGATATGTGAAAAATCTTATGAACACGAGACATACTTAGCGGTAAAAGCGAGTCTATAGCCACGATTCCTACTCGGTACGAGGATTAAAATGGGCCGATGAATCGAGGATTGAGCTTTCCTCTCTTTCCAAATCTCGTAACTCCTTTCCACTGAAAGCAACTCGTAATAACACATGATCTCCTATATCAAATTTCACGTCCTTTCGATGAAGATCAACATAACTCTTTTTGTCGATCTTGTGAGGTTTTTATACGTTGTTTGATCGTTTGAATCTTTTTCGTAGTCATACGTATCAACTCCGGTCCCAACAACGTTGCTTCACCCACCTCATCCCAAAGATACTTGAGAACGACACTTCCTTCCATACAACGCTTGAATGGAGCCACGCCGATACTTGCTTGATAATCATTGTTGTAGGAAAACTCCACCAATGGTAAGAACTTGTCCCAACTTCCTTGAATTCAAGGACACGTAGTCTTAATAGATCTTCAAGAGTTTGAATAGTCCTCTCCGATTGTCTGTCTGTTTGAGGATGATATCTTGAGCTAAATCAATAATCCGCGCCCATAGCTTTTTGCAAACTAACCCAAAATCGTGAAGTGAATCTTGGGTCTCGATCGAAAACTATGGATACCAAAGATACCATGCAGATCTTATAATCTCGCTATGTACATACGAGTAAGACGTTCAAGTGTATAAATTTCCGTGTCGGTAAGAAATGAAGCGAGACTTGGTCAATCTATCAACAATGACCCAAATCGCATTTATGCCTTGAGAAACCTTAGGAAGACCCCGAACTTGAAATCCATGGTAATGTGCTCCCACTTCCATTCTGGAATTTCAAGTGGTTGCAATGGACCTTTTGGTACTTGATGCTCCGCTTTAACTCGTTGACAAGTTAGACACCTTGAGATAAATAAGCGCTTATCTCTCTCTTCATATTGCTTCCACCAAAATGTATGACGAATATCATGATACATTTTGGTACTCCCGTGATGGATTACAAATCGGTGTCAGTGCGCCTCCATCATGATTTTATACTTTAAATCGAGGTCGTTAGAACACAAAGTCCGGAGTTGACTCGAAGTTTTCCTTCTTCATCGATTCTTGCTTTCGGCATAGCACCTTCTTGCACTTTCTTCCTCATACGCATCAGCTCCAGGTCTGTTGCTTGAGCAACTTTAACTTTATCAATTAAAGTCGGTTCTACTCGTATATTCGCCATCATCACATGGGTCCCTAGAGTTTTTAACTCTATCTCCATCTTTTGCAAGTCACACAAAATGGGCCTTTCCGTTGACAATATCGCATTCGCACTTGCATATGATCTTCTACTCAATGTGTCAGCTATCACGTTCGCTTTTCCAGGATGGTATTGGATGGTATGATCATAATCTTTCAATCAGATTCAAGCCGGTATCGTTGTCGCGTGTTGAGTTCCTTTTGAGTGAAGAAATATTTAAGGCTTTTATGATCCGTAAATATCTCCACCTTCTCTCCATACAAGTAATGCCTCCAAATCTTTAGTGTGAAAACAACATACCGCTAACTCTAGATCATGAGTAGGATAATTCCTCTCATATTCTTTGAGTTGTCTTGAGGCATAAAGCTATGACTTTTCCATGTTGCATGAGAACACATCCCAACCCTTTGCCCAAGCATCATCAGAGATGACAAATCCTCCGAGCCGATGGTATTGTCGAGCAGTCTTTGAAATGAGTCTGCTCTTGAGTTCTTGAAAACTCTTCTCACATTCTTCACTCCAATGAACTTTGTATCTTTCCGAGTCAATTTGAGTCGATGGAGTAGCGATTCGAGAAAATCCTTCCACGAATCTCCGATAATAACCAATTAAACCGAGAAAGCTTCGTGCTTTGGCCATCGATTTAGGTTGCTCCAACTTTTTGAATAGCTTCAATCTTTGTTGGGTCAATGAGATATTCCATGACTTGATACCACGTGCCCAAGGAATGCTACTTCCTCAAGCCGAACTCTCGCATTTCTTCAACTTGGCATAAAATTTGAAAGTAGTATGCACACAAGCCAATCATGTTTGATGATAAAGCATATACTTTGTAACAATCTTATTCATTTATTAATAAAAAGTATTAATTTATTAAAGGCTTTTAATTATCTACATGATGTTGTTTTATAATATGTGATAAACCCATAGTTTTAAGCAATGCTTTTAGAATAATGATGATGATCATTCTAATGAGATCTAAATTCTTAGAAAGCTTAAAACTAAAATAGTTCCCAATCATTGGATTACTAAATTGGGGATTAGTGAATCCGGATAGATTGGTACATACGTTGCTTGCTCATTGGATGAGGATGATTGATCTCACGATCATTTGTGTGGAGACACTAAAGCAAGTATGTAGTGCTTATTAGAGAATAAGTTCACCGAACGCGGCTCGCTAAGGAATACCTAATGGAGTTTTATTTGCTGTCAATAGAATTCTCAGTAGTGATAGTAGTCTGAAGTAATCCTTGGACTTGAGATCATCATAGTATCTTGTGTATGATGAGTTATACTTTGACTTATTCCTTAAGACCCTTAGGGTATATCAAAGGGTATGCTTGGGTATAATAAGTTGTACATGGAGATAATGTATGATCAATAAAGAATCTACCACTTCTAATAAAGAAGAGAAATGTCCTATGTGATTCGATAAATGACAACCCAAAGAGTCCTTGGCGGCGGAATGAAATTAGAAAGGAGTTTCTAATTTGCATTATTTGGAGTTGTGCATTTAAGAGTCGAAATACATATAATTAAATAAAATAAGACTTGACAAGTAATTCCATGTCTTATATTTAATTGGGACATTGTATGGTGGAAGGATTGAATTGTCTTTAAGAACTATTTACTCAAAGGTTCTTTAATGATTAATGTTGAAATCTATATTATCCGGAAAGTCGTTTGAACGCTAGGGAGGCTTATCCCTATTGTAGAATAAATATTATTTATTTAAATAAATTAATTGTTTAATTTATTTATTTAAATAAGATTAAATTGTTCTAATTGATTTATTCACAACCTAGTTTAATATGGAGAACCTAAAGGGTCACACCATAAAAAAGGAAGAATAATTATTTAAGAAGTTAATGGCATAATCGTAATAATATGTTAAGTATATTTAATTTAATCTATGGTGATAGAATAAACTAAATAGCTTAATATTTATTATTTAATATTTTAGAAATATTAAATATAAATTAATAAGAGGAGTCTTATTAATATTATTACAATTATTATTATTTTAATTTCTAAAAGAGTTTAGGAATTAATTTAATATAAGTACTCTCATTTATTCCTAATTGGATTAGGAAGGAAAATTAGTTAAAGGAGTTTAATTAATTATCCCTAATAAGATTAGGGGAGCTTAATTAATTAAAAGAATTTAATTAATTAAATAAAACCCAATTCCTTAATTGTTAAGGTGGGTTGCTTACATCTATAAATAAGAGAGTCTTATTATGGGTGGGGGTTGTTGACTTTTACAACGACATAATTCCAATTTGTGGGAGAGTACACCTTTCTATAGAGATAGAAAAACTAGGGTTTAGCCAACCACCCTTCTTCTTGAATTTTCTTCTTCCTTGGTGGATCACCCTGAGGCCAAACATATGGGTGGCTAACGTTGATCAAAGGAAGGAACAAAACCTCGGTAGATTCAAGTTGACGCGAAAGGATTTGGAGGTGAACTTGTTGTACGAGGAAGCTCGATCTTCAAGGGTATGATTTTATTCTTTATCTTTTCGTTTAATTAATAATTGTGCATAAAGGGTGATCCGGGTATATGGTTTGTAAATTTTTAAACTCTGATTTTACACGCTTCCGCATTATTTTTGTAATTTGATTGCGTTCTTGAACATTACAAACCTAACAAAAGCTTATATTCACGAAGCTTTTGGAGTGTCAGCCTCAAGTGTTGCTCATGATCTTCACGGCTTTTGGAATAAATAAGGATGTCATCAATAAAGACGACCACAAAGTGATCCAAATATTCCTTGAATACTTTGGTTCATCATATCCATGAAGGCGGCGGGAGCATTAGTCAATCCAAAGGACATGACTAGAAATTCATAATGCCCGTCTCGAGTTCGAAAGTCGTCTTTGAATGTCATCCGGTTCTAATCTTCAATTGGTGATATCCTAACGAAGATCAATCTTTGAAAAGAATTTGGCTCATTACAACCGGGTCAAACAGTCATCAATACGTGGCAATGGGTACCTATTTTTGACGGTGACATGATTAAATTCCCAATAATCAATACAAAGTCGCATACTCCCATCTTTCTTCTTCACGAATAGAACAGAGCACCACCCCAAGGAGAAGTACTTGGGACGAATAAAGCTAATGTCTAACAATTCCTGCAGTTGGGTCTTTAACTCCTCGAAGTTCAATAGAGCCATTCGATATGGGGCTTTGGAAATGGGTTTTGTCTCGGGTTCAAGTCGATACAAAATTCAATTTCACGCCTGGGGTAGGCCGTAAGTTCTTTAGGGAATACGTTAGGGAATTTATTAACAATAGAAATATCATTCAAAAGCGACGTATTTTGTTTAGATCCGTGACATGAGCTAAGAAAGCTTGACATCCATTTTTCAATAAACGAATAGCTTTATGGCTTGAGATGACCGTGATTGATTTTAATGGTTTGGTCGCTTGAATTCGCATAATAGGTTGATTAGGAATATGAAAGCTAGCAACCTTACGAAAACAATCAATTTTTGCATGATAAGTAGTTAACCAATCAATCCCTAGAATCACGTCAAATGCAAGTATTTTTAATGAAATAAGATCAACAGGTAATATGAGGGTACCGATTTGAACCAAACAAGACTTATAAACAGTTGATGTAATGAAGGTTTCTCCCAATAGAGTTTCCACAGATAAGTCAAAATCTAATTTCTCCGGAGTCAAATTTAATCGTTGAGCGCAAGTAGGAGAAATAAAAGAATGGGTAGAACCGGTATCAAATAAAGTATAGACTTCGCTAGAGTTTATGATAAGCTTACCCGTGATGACCTCATTCGGGTTCCTTGCTTTCTGGGAGGTCACAACAAACGCTCTCCCTTGCACTACCGGCTTTAACTTTTCTGGGACGGCCTTTGGTGCCTCCATCCTAGCTGAACTTGTCTTCGGTGAACGACAAAATCGGGCTAAGTGACCTTCTCTTCCACAATTATAACATGCTTTGGACGACATCGCGCAGTTTGGACTAATGTGTCCCTCCCCTCCGTATTTGAAGCATACGATAGGTGGTCGTTCTCCTTCCTTAACAATGGGTGCTGGTGCTGACGTCTTTCCATCATTGTTGAATCTCGTCTTCTTGAAATGTTCATTCTTATTATTTTGGCCCTGATTACCACCGAAGTGGTTACCATTTCTGGTCTGTTGATTCCCTCCACGCTTGTTGTCACCGCTTCGATGACTGTTCTCACTGGTATCATCATTTTGTCACCGCTCTCTTTTGATTATACTGACTTATTATCGCTATTATACTAATCGAGCCCTATTTACCACATCTGAATACAAACACAGTTTATGAGAAATAAGATGTTGACGTATCTCAGGTTTCAAACCTCGCAAAAATATTCGCGTCATTCGTTCTTCATTATCCACCAAGTGGGACAAAAACTGGGACAACTCAGCAAATTTAGCCTCATACTGCGACACGGTCATATTATTTTGCTCTAGCTTGATAAACTCTACCTCCTTCATGTGAAGAATACTTTCGGAAAAGTATTTGTCGTTGAATAGCTCTTGGAACTTCTCCCAAGACATCTTTAGTGCGGCAGGTTGAGTACGCTTTACCGATTCCCACCAGTAATCTGCCTCTCCTCGCAACATAAAGGTGGCAAAGGGAACTTTTTGCTCCTCAGAGCATCCCAAGACATCAAATATCTTGGTGATCTGCTTTATCCATGCTTCCGCCATAAGTGGTTTTGGCTCTCCCTTAAACTCCGGTGGTCTCAGCTCCTTGAACTGTTTAGCGGTGACCGTCCGAGAGTTTCCAGTATTTCCACTTACGTTTTGGACAGGAGCCGCTCTCGCCTGCTGTTGCATGAATTGCATAAAGCCTTTGAACAATCCATCATTCATCATTTGGTCAGTGTTGTTGTTTGCATGAGGGTTGTCGCCTTCCTGATGCGCATTATCCTGATTATGTGGTGAGTCAACGGTCGCCTGCGCTCCATTGCTATTCTCAACATTCTCGGATGTCATTTTCAGATACTGCCACAAAACAAAAGGTTAATTGACACGTAAACATATTATCCTATATTCGACCGACCAATTAAATACCAAATAAAACTTAGGTAGGTCATACTAGCGAAGGAATTCCCGTCTCCTCCCTCCTAGTTCTATTCTCACATCTTAGCCGGGATCATATCCTAAAGCTTTGATACTGTTGTGACGCCCCAAAATTAGGTATACATCACCCATCTTGGGTCGCAAGATATATGGTATGCAATTCAAATACAATTTACTAATCTACAACTGTCGTGTATAATACGACAAAACATAATCTGTGAGTTTGAATACAATTATTGTCTACTAGAGATTATACAAACTCAAAAGAGTCCTCATTACAATTATTATCACACTATTTTGAGAATAGTGAGGGACTACTAAAAGCACCATCTAGGACCATCACTCCGTTCTCGACTAGTCCCATTTCGCTCTTATTTCTGAAGAGAATAAAGTGGAAGAAAGGGTGAGCTCAACTAGCCCATAAGAAATATTATGACTAAGATAATGCGAGAATAAATTATCGTTAGCCTTCAACAAAGTGTTAAACCGATAAAATATAACAACATCAAGTTTAACTGCAATGAACAAGCAATCCATTAAAAGAGTCAAGTAGAGAATAAAATCTACTATCTTTTATGATTTAAAAGGTTTTTCATCACTTTTATCACGGGACTCACAATAAATAATCCAAATCATCGAATCACCCCTCAACACTTTACTGACCAAGGATATTCTTTAGTATCACAACCACAATTATCCATGCACTACGACCAAGAATATTTGTGTATTCATTAATGGTCATGATCATGCCAACAACTATCCATCAATGCACTACGGACCAATGAGGACTTTTTTCACATCATTTGTAACATTATGGTCATGATTACACCGAATAATCCCTGGTTATAATCAAACCAAGTCTATCTATGCACTACGGGCCACAGATGACTTTCAACATAATATAAACATGAGGATGATGACAATGATATAAGAATTTAATAAAACAAGTTCAAAAATTAATTTATTCATGAACCAATAACGTCCAAATTGTCAACACGATACTGCTTTGTAGAGTAAAATTCAAGAATGCTCAGAAGAATATTTCCATGAAAACATACTAGATGAAGCGCAAATATCAAGGATATTCCACTAATTTCATGGAGTATAGAAGTCAAAACTTTAATCAACTGAGTATAATAACGAATGGAATAACAAAAGAAATCACCATGCATGCGGTACTTCACATAGACGAGTTATTCCAACGAGAATAATAAGTAATGGAACCGGTCGGTGAAATTACATGCAAAGCGGGATGTTCCAACCAGAATAATCTGAGATTTTAACCAGGTCCCACGTAAAAACGCATTGTATATGATATTTCAATGTAATAATAATAAAGATGGAATAATAGAAGAATGTCACCAAGTATAGGGTAGTCCAGATATCTTTGGTTATTCCAAATAGAATAACAAAGAATAGAATAACGAAGTTCTCTTCATGAATAAAAAAATAATAACCTTACCGTAAAATAAACTAAATATAAGAGTAGGGAAGGAGCATGATACTTTTCTATAAACTTCTATAATTTCTCTCTCTAGAGTTTCAAAGAATTAAATAAGAAATAATGAAGGAATGAGCTTTATTTATAGAAGAATGGATCGTGATAAGAACTAATTCATGAAACGGTCCAGATTGATTTACTTTTAATCGGACGGTCCATAACTAAAGCAAAATCTTTTAAATAAAATATAATATATATATATATATATATATATATAACATGTGCTCTGCCCATTTTTTCAATCTAACATATATATATATATATATATATATATATATATATATATAATATATATAATAATACTCCCCGTCCCATCCTAAATTCCTCCCCCACCCACCTTCCACTAACAATTATATATATATATATATATATATATATATATATATATAATGAAAACTGAGATAACTTTTACCGACAATTTCTTTTAAAATGAGAAAGTGGGGATCCAAATAATAAGTAAAATTTACATCAAATCTATAAAGATAATTGAACTAAACCGAGTGACTTCTCACGTAAGATCAATAATCAAAACCGTAAGTATCTCGTGGAACTACGCAGACATCTTGTACTTTTTAACAAGGGTGTTTCAACAGATTAACGGTAAAACTTCTGCTATTTATTTTCATAAAGTATTTTTGTCGCTTTTCTCCGATCCGATGATAATTCCGTTAATAGAGGTCCACCAATGATTGTGTCGTTATATGAATATTCTCTCGTTAAAATGAATATTTCCACCAAATTGAATATTATATAACAACTTGCTTACTTTTGCAAAATTTATAAATATTACCACAACTATAACATTATATCAAATTTATTCCATAATATTCAAAATGATATTTATAAAAATTCATCTTTATTCAAAAGTTGGGGTCTTACAGGGAGATGCCTATAAGAGAGAGTATATATTCTTAGTATGTAATAAAATTATTAGGGGCGGAAATTCAACATCAATTGTATTTTGTTTTGTTAGATAGATTGGTCAGCACATCATCAATGTATATTGGGCTTAATATTTTCGGCCCACTTAAAAGCCCAATCCCAAAAGCGCATAAAGGTTATATAGCTAAAAATCAAAGAATGAATTTCCAGAGAAATGAGATGAACAGTTTGGCTTACCTAGCTAGAAGAATTGAAGCTATCACAGTAAAAAACAACTCATCTTCAAGCTGGCGATTTTATTGTTCTTCATCCCCCGCCGATTCCTCTCCTCCCCCACACAATAAACTTTTTGTTGCCGGTTTCTCTCTCCCCCTCTCATCTCTTTCATGTTTGTTTATGGTTTATTTATGAACTTTTCTTTGAATATCTCTATATTCTAATTTAGATTATGCTTTGTGCTTTGTTGATATGTTGGTTCACAGGTTTGTCATGGTCAGTGGACGAGAAATCATTGAAGGATGCTTTTTCTTCCTTTGGGGAGGTGACTGAAGGTACAGTACATCCATTTTATACTTTTAAAAGTGTAAATTTTACCCCCTCTTTTATAATTGTTCATTTGGGTCTCTACGTTTATGATAAAATGTCAGACTCATTACAGTTTGACTGCATGTTATATTTGTTCTACTGTTGTTAAACTAACAATTTCTTCAATGGAATTAATGCCAATGATACTCAAATTTTATTAAATAGTGATGTATTTGTCAGAACTTATGTAGATATTATTAAACTGATCGTAATATAGGATGAAGATTAGAAAATAAAATTGAGCTAGAATATAATAAAATAGGAAAGAATATTTGAGATTGTAATTTGCTGGATTCTTGAAGAATAACTTTAAAATTTTTGCTAGACCCAATATTTGTGTTAATGTTAACCTTTTTATTAATGTCTGATCCGGAAGAGTTTTTCTCCATGTATAAGGTGATGGTGGAAGTTGCAAGTGTAAGCTCTTGCGGATGATCTATAATTTTGATACTGACGAATTTAATGTTTCCTAAAAGATTATTGCTATTCACTTTGAATTATATAATAAATGTTCGATTATATTATGTGTTAATTACTTGATGAATTTGAGTGGGTTCTTAGCATATGATAGAAAAAAAGTAGGTTACTTCATGTCAAAGAATATTAGCATCTCCATGGATCTCTTCTACCTACCCTATCCTCACATAAGTGTATTGAACTTCCAACTCAACTCCTACACCCAATATTCTAAAGATCTTTAGTTAGGTGGACCTAGGCGGCAGAGGGGGCGCCTAGGCGGAGTAGGCGTTTTCTTAGACTTATTTTTTGGCAAAACTAATGAAATAACCACTGTAGTTGGTACGTTTTATTGATTACACGAACTTTTAATTTTTCAAATTACCCCACTAAATTAATTATTATTTTGAAATTGGGTCATTCTGTTAAAAAAAATAAACGAACGTTAATTTTTTATCAACAAAACTAATGAATTATGGCACGTTTTACTGATTACACCATTGAACTTTTAAGTTTTCAAATTAACCCATTAAACTAATTAATATTTTGAAATTGGATCATTCTGTTAAAAAAATTAAGCAGACATTAATTTTTTTATCTATGTGGCTCTGGAAAAGAAATTCAAAAATTAAAAATATTACTTATATGAAAAAAAAATAATAACAAACTTGAAAGTGAAGGCAAAAAAATAAAAATATGTTAGCTACTCTAATATTAGATATTTATCAATAGAAAAAACTTCCTAGCGAATGAAAAGAAATGAATCATTAGTAGAAATTAAAACGCGATAATTAGCAACAACAACATTTTGCATCTGTTTCTGAATTATCTCCACATCCATCCGTAAAAACTAAGGCTCCTATCAAATCATAAATACAATCCTAACAAAATTAATTTAACCAAATATTACTACCACATGTACGCACACACATATAGATATATATAGAGAGATTGGAGAAAGAGTGGACCTTGTGGAGGCGATTGAAAGTGAATGAGAGGAATTCAGAGACATAAGGTTGCTGATAATCGAAGGTGAGAGGGAGAAAACCTACTGCAACACCATTTACTTCATTTGTTGTTGTTGTTGGGGATTCAGACTCTATTGTTATATCTAATGTTGAACTTTGAAGCACAATTCAATGTTTTGGGTATTTGGATCTAGGAATTTTCATAGATTTTAAAGAGAGAAAATACGCAGATCTATTTGATCTAGAAGAAGGGGGAGAAGAGAGAGATGAGAGGAAGGAAGAGAGAGAATAAATCAAATTTGTTTATTTTTTTATTCTTTTTCACGTCTACGTAGGATAAAAACTGAAACGATTTAACTCGTGAGGCAGAGATAACAGAATGATCCAATTTCAAAATATTAATTAGTTTAATAGGGTGATTTGAAAAATTAAAAGTTCAATGGTGTAATCAGTAAAACGTGTCAACTACAATGGATAATTCATTAATTTTGTCGATAAAAAAGTAACGTCCGTTTTTTTAACGGAATGACCCAATTTCAAAATAATAATTAGTTTAGTGGGGTAATTTGAAAAATTAAAAGTTTAATGGTGTAATCAATAAAATGTGCCAACTACAGTGAGTATTTCAATAGTTTGTCATTTATTTTTCTATTGTATATACTTATTATATTATAAAAAACATATAATATATGTAATTTTTTTAAATTTTACATTAAATATTACCAAAAAAAGTCTTTTAAGGCTTCATTTACCTATTGTAAAGCTTCAAAGTAAAAGTTTGATTCTGTCTAGGCAGTGACCTAGGCGCCTAGCAAAATAAAGGCGGTTGAGGACTGCCTAGCGCCTGGGGGGATTTATCGGACTTCGGCGGGGGATTTTTAGAACACTGCGTTACACCAAGCATTTCATTTTGATGTTAGAACTTAGAAGTTTTAGACAAGTGGTATTTTTTCAACATTGAATCTGAACCAGTTTGTATTCTGTGTTTATGTTGTAGTGAGGATAATGTACGATAAAGAAACAGGTAGATCAAGAGGTTTTGGGTTTGTAAATTTTTTGAAAGGAGACGATGCTGGATGTGCCAAAGATGCAATGGATGGAAAGGTTGGCAAAGACCTAATAGTATCTTTTGTTTTCTGTTCTATTAAATGGATTATCGAATTCCATTTCTTACCAAACTGGTTTTACTTGCAGGCATATTTAGGTCGACCATTGAGGATAAGCTTTGCTCTTGAAAAGGTTCGTGGTGGACCTGTTGTAGTACCTCTCCTTAATGACAGCGGAATTGCTGCTGGTCGTAAAAATTGAATCCTGTGATAATCGTTTTGCTCAAGGACCATATGGGTTATTTGTACGATCAGTTGATTATAATTCTTTGCCAGATTAAAATGATTTTGGACCGGGTTTAAGTATTGAACCATATACTCCTTTGGTTCAAAAACTAAGTTGTACTGGTTTGGTATATGGAACACAACTTCCCTCTTATTGCCAAGAAATGTTTTACTGCAATTACAGCAGAGAATCATGTGTTTATTGAATAGCAACTCTGATGCTTAGTTGAAGCTGTGATCAATGGATTATTGGAGATTTTTGTTTGTTTTTGGTATTAAGTAGGATGAATTCTAGGGTTTGCTTGCTGAAACATGAATCCTTGCAAATTAGTAGACGGGATTACGGGAAAGGGAAGCAAAAATGTGAATCAACCAACAAAAGTGTTAATTTCTGTTTTTTCCCTTGATTATCTATTTACCAAAAATGAATATGAAGTATAAACACTGTTTTTATCTGATGTTTTAAGAGCGGTATTTGTCTCATAAGCCCTGCCTACTTGTCAACTCTGGATGTTACCCAAAACCAAATTGAGTGGTCTCGCAGCTCAGCTATTTCCTATTTGAAAGTGGCGAGTATGAAGTTTATTTTTGGGTAAGTTGGTCAATTGACCAATAAAATACTGACACACATACAACATCGTATTTGAATGAAAATAGTTGTTACATTGTATACAGTAGGGAGTGTAAATGAAGTTTGCTACTGCTTGACATGCGCCTTGTTTAATTCTGGATTTTAAATATTTTAAGAAAGAGATAATAATATCTCATATTATGAAAAAGAAAAATGAATTTTTATTATTTTATAAGAGGAAGAGGGGAGGGGTGGGGTGGGGTGGGGTCATAATATCGACAACGACTCACATGAATAATGTATGTATGTATGTACGTACGTGAAAGGTCTTTACATGATTAATAGCCAATGTGAATCTGGTGTCAAAAAATTAGACCCGTATCCTTGTGATGTTATTAAATTATAGTAGAAGTGAGTCATAAGTTAATTGTTGAAAATGAAAAATGGAAAGAAGACTGGGCTGTTGATTTAACTAAATGCCTGCCTGCCTGTCTGTCTGTATATTTAGGGACCGGACCGGACCGGACAACAAAAATCATAAAATGAGTTATGGTGGATCCCATAGCCTTTATACCAAACAAGGCCTTACCTTACTATGGCTCTTTCACACCTCACGCGCCCTGTTCCCACTAGCGTGACCATCGATGGCCGATGCCAAACATTTCCCAACCCCTCTGCCTCTCTCTCCTCATCGGACCCCCTAGGGTTTCTGGTTCGCTCCACTCTTCAAACCCCACCATTTTTACTTCAATTCCCACCTCATTGCTTTCCAGATTCTCCTTGCTAAATTAAGCTCCGATTCAACTCCATTTTCACTCTAGAAAATCTCCTACTTTCTCTCTCTACAATTCTAAACACACCCACTTTCTCTCTCTCTCTCTCTCTATATATATATATATCTCAAAATCTCTACTTCGAAATCGCTCAATCAATTGATTGATGGCGAAGACAAAACCTGGCAAAAAAGACCTCGATACTTACACCATCAAAGGCACCAACAAAGTCGTCCGACGTAAACCCCTCACTTTCTCTCTCTAAATTTCAAGTTTTAATGGTAAAAAATGGCTAACGGTTGTGTTTGGCAGCTGGAGATTGTGTGTTGATGCGACCGTCGGATTCCGATAAACCCCCTTACGTGGCGCGAGTGGAGAAGCTGGAGGCGGATCACCGGAGCAACGTGAAAGTCAGGGTCCGGTGGTACTATAGGCCGGAGGAGTCCCTGGGAGGGCGGAGGCAGTTCCATGGAGCGAAGGAGCTGTTTTTATCGGACCATTATGATGTGCAGAGTGCTCACACTATTGAGGGGAAGTGCATTGTGCATTCTTTCAAGAATTATACTAAGCTCGAGAATGTTGGTGCTGAGGATTACTTTTGTCGATTTGAGTATAAAGCTTCCACTGGAGGGTTCATCCCAGACCGTGTTGCTGTGTGAGTGATTTCACTCTAATATGTTAGTATTGAAGGTATATCCGTGATATGTTAGAACTAATGTTTGGCTTTCTTTGAAGGTACTGCAAGTGCGAAATGCCTTATAACCCTGACGACCTCATGGTGCAATGTGAAGGCTGCAAAGACTGGTATAAACTTTCATTATTTGTATTTTGTGTGGTTTAAATGTATGGCCACATTAGCTTTATAATATGTTTAGGAATGAGCATTATACTGTTATGTCTTATTTGAAATTTCTTCTCTTTCCAGCTTTGTACTTGAGGCATCATAGAAATTACTAACACTGTTACTCTATCTAGTTGAGTCATCATCCGGGTTCTATCTAGTTGAGTCATCATCCGGGTTCCTGCTATACTTGTATTTCTGACTACTTGTAGAAAGTTTAATTTAGAATGTTTGAAAGCTAGATTCTTTTGGACTGTATGTTCTATATTACTATTAAAAAAAATAAAAATCAAGCTGCACTATTTTAAAAAAAAAAGATACAGAAAGCAGCTGTACTATATGAAAAAGGTCATTGATTAGAAATGGGTGTTAAAGTGGATTTTATTAATCTAATTTTGGAAATTTATCTCCTTAATATTTTTCTTTAACTGCGGTTTACTTTTGTAATGGTAGAGGGTTGGAATTGAAAGAATTTAGGCTGAATATGCTTGAAGCTCAATATGAGCATGGATTGAGATAATAGAAAAATACATGGTAGTTTCTTCTAATTTTTTCTATGGACAATGGTAGGAGTGAACACAATTATGGATAAATAGAAGTTGCACAAATACTTTTGCATTTCCCCTTGGTTTGTGTTAAGGATGTATCTCTGTATTTTCTGTAATTCAACTTAGATGTTATGTCTTTATGACTAAATCTGGAAGTTGGTTTCTCTTAAGGGATACTCTAAAATTTGCAGGTTTCATCCTTCTTGTATGGGTATGACCATTGAAGAAGCAAAGAAGTTGGAACAATTTTTATGTTCTGATTGTGCGTCTGACGAGGATGCCAAAAGATCCTTGACCTCTTTCCCTGTATCACCATCTGTTGAGGCTAAGGTGAGAATGCCTTCTACTCACATTTTGACTTAACGGGATTTACCTATTTGTTGTTATTGATATTGTAGTAAACGTCTGTACAGTTATCTGTACAATGCAGCATCTCATATTAATTGGTGGGTTATGCCATATCATATTCAGTAATGAGAATGAAATAAGATTTAGAAATGCATTATATGTAGTTATTTTTTAATAAGTACATTATATGCATCTACATTGCATCCATCACCTTTGTGCACACAATTGTGTATACACTATACAGTATAATTGTGTATCAAGCGTGACTAATTAGATTTGTCTTGATACATCTTGTAGATTCTTTCCAACAGTAGCATAGAATAATGGATCAAACATATGGTCTATAACTGCTTGGATTTTTTTCTTTATTTTTTCAGATTAAAAGTCCATTAGTGTGTTGATATGTTAAGCAAAGCTAACCACCAATGCATAACAAGAGATTTAATCGGAGAGCTTCATTTATGTAGGTGGTAAAGCTAATTTGGTTGGGCTTTGATCAGTTGATGCCTATTATTAGCTGTGACATGTCCTAAGATGCAGATTTTAGGTGCATCTATCTTCATATTCACAATTGCAACTAATTTATAATGTTTGAAAAAAATCCTATCTGAGGAATACCAGTGTTTTTTCCCTTTCCTGGATTCAGTCAAATTAATAACAAAATTATTAACTCCAGTTTTGCCAAGTTTCCTTCCTGAACTTAGTTTTCTAAGTTTGAAGTGTTAGTCGAGGCATGAGAACTATCAGTAGTAATCAATTATCACCTCGTGCTTTTCTTTTTACTTACCTGATATACTCCCTTATCCTAAATTGACGATTCAAGTTGAAAACTCAGTTTACTAGAAGGGTTCATTACATCATCTTTATATCAGTATTGCCACTCCTTTGAGCTATGACTGTTTTGTTAGTTGTATTACAGTAGAAATATGAGGATAATAACAAAATCTGAAGATTATAATGATTATAAATGATACAAAATTATTAGCATATCGCTGGTGGGTTCATATCAAAATTTCCAATGTAATTTTTGGCCCTGACTACCGAGTATGGAGATTGGAAGCAGGGACCTTGAGGTTATTCCTCAAGGATTTTGTCATTTTCCCATCACTTGAGGTTCAAAAAGTTGATTATTATATAGTCTAATATCAATTGCTATTGATTTATGACAAGTTGGGAAGAAGTAATAAGATACCTATCCTCGCAGATAATCGGTAAAAAAGCACAAAAACACACAATTTCAATCTGAAATCAATTCATTCAATAAATTTGTAAAATAATGAAGTATTACAATGCTTAAATAAAAAACTCAATACTTGGGAACTAAGTAGAACCCTAATTTAAAAAATAAACAATCTCCTAACTAAAATCTACTACTACAATAAAACTCTCCTAGAATATCCTAGTAAACAATTATATTAATAATCCAATATTTATCTCTAAATAACAATACAAAATTGAAAATAAATGTTTTGATTTTCCTCTTCTGTACCGCATCATTCTCCTCGCCTTTGAAAAATCCTCGTCTTGAGTTTTGAAATATCGTAGTCCGGGAGTTGCGTGCCATTAAAACATGCGCATTCAATGTTTCTTGAGCACAAATTTCGAGAATAGCGTTGACACAAGCAAGAAACTAGATGCAACTTTGGACTCGAATACAAAATTTGGCAGAAGAAAGTAAACATGCTCTACCTCAATTGTGTCTTTGATTTTGTGTTCGACTTTTTGGTCAACATGGTTCACCTCTTGCACTGCACTTCTTTTAATGCAAACCTCCTTGAAATCTTCAATGGATACAACATCCTCAACTTCAGTCACTTTAAGATCCTCACGAGTCTTGACATGTTGAAGTTCTTGTTCTTGAAAAGTCTCGCTGTCTTTTTGTATTTTACTAGTAGAATCTGACATCACATATTCACATTTTTAATATTTGTGTTGATTTTTTGACCACATATTAGAATTGCGGTGATGAACTTTAAAATATTAGCCTGATTTGTTAAAAGTGTTGCAATGGATTATTCAATTCATCTAAGACGATCCTCTCAATTATAAGTCACCATAACTAATATAGTATATCTATTTTCTCTTGCCTTACCAACTCTTTTTTTGGCTCTAGGGGCTTAGGTGCAGAAAATATAAAGAAACATGGATTTATTTGAACTTTTTTGAAACTTCAGGGGTTAAATTGAAAATTTTAGAAACTTAGGGGGCTAATTGAAAATTTTAGAAGCTTAGGGGGCTGAACTGATAATTTCAGAAACTTGGGGGGATGAATTGAAAAGTTCAGAAGTTGAGTTGAAAGTTTTAGAAACATTGGGGTACCAAACTGTAATTTTACCACAGATGAACAGTAACGCAGTACTGTAGCATTTATTTTTTTAGGATAAAAAAATTGTGATAGATTTGAGACTACGTTGTCATCTCGGATATTTGTGTCGACTCTAGCCAACTTCGACAATTGATGGAGGCCAAAAAATTAGGGTAGAAAGGAATTGGGTGAAATCAAAATATATGAGGAACTTTTAGTTTTGGTACCATTATGATGTAGGACAAGGTGAGAAGAAGTAATAAGGTACCTATTCCCGCAGAATTGGTATAAAAACACACACAACTTCAATCTCAAATCAATCCATTCAATAAATCTGTAAAATAATGAAGTATTCCATTGCTTAAATAGAAAACTCAATAACTATGTAAAAACTGTAATTTAAAAAGGAAACAATCTCTTAACTAAAATCTACTACTACAATAAAGCTCTCGTAGAATATCCTAGTAAATAATTTTATTAATAATCTAATATTTATCTCTAAATAACAATACAAAATTAATAATAAATGTTTTGATTTTCCTCTTCCTTGCCGCATCAACTGTGTAATTTTCCCAATCTAATGGTACCTTCTTTTTGATGCTAATACTAGGTGGAACCAAAACGCAGAAAGAGATGATGCATTTAAGAGGAGGTACTCTTTTTCTTGCTGTATTAGGTCAAGTAATTGTTGTTGTGTTGTGGAATTGTACAGTGGAGAGAAGGTACTGTGCTTGCACAAGCCAGAGGCTTTTCATAATTTACCGTGTTAACTTAATTATCCGGAAATGTCTGTGTGTTCTAGACTAGGAAATGACTTTGATGTTCCTATCCTCGCGAGTACAATTTGTGCCAAAACAAGAGGGTTAAAATCAATATATTTAGCCAAGTGCATATTGCATTAATCATATCAAGCTAAATATCTGAAAGTGATATTAGCCAAGTGCATATTACAGTTTTACATTTATTTTCTACCTTTTGTCTCATCTTAAAAGTGAAAAGGGAAGAGAACAAGAAAAGGGAAGGGTGGGAGGAGAGCAGGATCATATTTATTCTGGTTGTATATGATTTTGATGATCAAGCCTCGTGCGCAGATTTGCATTATTTTCTACTTTTTGATCTCCACTACAAATCGGTATTTTGAAATCCTGGTGCATGCACTGGCATATCCACCCGAATTTCCAGTATGGTTCTCATTTGTTTACACAACTTGTCAATCTGCTGATTATGCCCGATGGATTCATTTGTTCACAAATTGAGTTTGGTCTGGCTGGGTTTAGTTGTACGTCACAAATCTATTGCACTGGCTCAACCATCATCAAGATTATGTTTATAACAGAGTTGTATTTATGTTTTAGCTGGTGTCCTTATATTTCCAATTCTTGACATCCATATGCAAGTGCAGCAAAAGTATGCTTCTTCCCACCATGTTTTTTAAAATAAACTTTAACAAAATGGTTCTAATGTCAGGGTGTAGTTTGGCTTCTCCCCATAAGTTGCTAAAAGAAGTAGCTGATGTGTAACAAAATAAAAGCCTTGTGGCACTCATATCCATATGATGGCTATTTTGCCAAATTTATGAAAGAATTGGGCCTCATCATTGGAGTGCTTTAGTGAGGCGCTAGGTGTGGTGGGGAATGTCTTTGTTGCGGAGGCGGAGGTGGGGGAGGCTTCAGCCTTGGGCTTGATGTACCCAATTTTTCTTTTTTGAAAAAGCGCGGTGCCCATCTTCCTACTTATACAATGGTTTGAATTGGTTTTCTTTATTAGAAGAGCCATCTCTCTCTTGCTAGTGTTTTTATGAGTTACACAAGCCAGCCAGCCAGAGACGGGCATATAAATTTCCTTTTCATGTCTTTAGGTTTACCTTTTTTTAGGTATGGTTTGATAGCTTGGAGTTGATTGATCCAATGTGTTGACTATTAGACTGATTACTATTGTCAACATGACTTGGTCATAGATCTTAACTTCGTGTCTAATTGCCTCATCAACTAGGACAATTCTATTGGTAATGGTAATGGTAATGGTGTAATGGTAAGGGTATCATACGAGTATGTATGTGATACACAGTTTCAACGTTATAGATACAACTTTTAATTAGTGGTCTGGTCTCTATTTAATAATTAAAGCGTGAACCACTATTTCAATTAATTAGGGTGGTACATTAATTTTGGTTTCCGTCCTTGTCATTATTCATTTATTTTATTCTATTGTATTCTATTTAAAAATTTAATTTATTGAAAGAACAACTATTCTCCTGCCGCCTGCCGGGGTGCGCCATACAGGCCTACATCCCCAGTAATATAGGCTGCTAATTCATTATTCTAATATTTGTACTCCGGGTTATTCTTCTGTTACTGGGTGTGCGAGTTTGGAGAGATGGGATGAGAAAGAAAAGTACAGGATGAGAAGGGATTATTATTTTTCCTTGTTATGTTTGGGAAAATAATTTTATTTTTAAACTATATTATTACTATATTACCCTTATATATAAATATAATAAATATATGATTTAACAATATTTAGCTACTGAATTATTTTGTTCAGTCTTTTTTATATTATATATATATATATATATATATATATATATATATATATATATATATACATAATATATGGACACTTTGGGTGGGTGGGTCGTTAATTCAGTATATTCATTCCCCATCCTTATTATTGATTTAATTAGGGACAAAATTGTCATATTATTTATTTTACAAGGTTATTTTTGGTAATATAAAATATTTTATTTTTCCATTCTTTCCTATCCCTACAAATTCTCTTAACTTTTGAGGGAAAAGTTTTGAGCTAAAAATGAAATTAATTTTATCTTTCCTCTTTAAAAAAAATTCATAAACATGATATTTAGAGAGATTTTAATTATTTTCCTTTCCCTTCCTTCAAATAAAAATTTATAAACACAGTTAAGCACCCAAATCTAATGTAACCATAATTTTAACTAGTGTTTTTGGCACACGCTGTATTAAAAAAAATTTAGTGGTTGATAAGGAGGGAAGATAATAGGGAATTTTTTTGAAAGAAAATGGGAAAAATATATGAATAAATTTATTTTTCTATTTTTTAAAGGGAGAAGCAGAAAAAAAAAATCATCCTTTCGACATCAACTTATAAATTAAAGAGGGGAACTTTTGTATAAACGACACTTAATTAAATAATTTATTTATTAACAGAATTTTTTAGACATTGTCAATAATGTTTATTGATCTAATAATATCATATCAAATAATATGAGTTACTGTGTCATGTCAATTATTGATATAATAATATGAAATACTGTGCATTTGCTACCGTGACGATTATTGAGTTCAATAATATGAAATATTATGCAATTGTTATTGTAATAATTATTGAATCAATAATATGAAGTATTGTGCAAAATCGTGTGATACTGTGGAATATCGCGTGCTATTGTACTTTTATCTTTGGGTATTTAAACAATTAAAAGTGATAGTAGTGTTGACAATTTTTTTATTAAAAAGGTTATTTATTTCGTTTTTTGTATCCGACAATATTTTGTTGTGGGGCCCACTAATAATTGGTTATTTCGGCGCCGTCATACTTTACTGAATATTTTTCGATAGAAGAAATATTTCCCAACATAACGAATATATTTCAACATACTTTTTATAATTACACATATCACCATTAATTTATAATTTTATCAATTTAACTCCTTAATGTTAAATAATAATTACAAGAAAATTAAATTCTCTTTATTAAAAATTTAGGGTCTTACAGTCAACATTAAAGATTTCAAAGTATCTGAGTATTAAATGTTTCAATGGACATTTTTCAATGAAAAGCTTTCAAAAAGTATAAAAGACAGTATCATTCAAATTGAAGATGATAATGATGGGCATTGAACGACTAATACAACTAAATGATCATCATCAGAAAATAACACAGTGTTGAAAGTTGAAAAACGTAGAGTAAGTATCACTTTACGATTGAAGACGTGTTCAAGGTTGTCAAGTATAAAAGGGGAAGGAAATTAAACGTCATCTCTACAGCACATCATCAGATCATGAGAAGCTAATGAATACTTGAAGAAGCCAGAGTCGCAGAGCCAAAGGCCAAGAACAAAGAGCCAGAGAGCTAAGGAGTTGAAGCCTAAGTGCCAAGATAATCGAAGGCATGGCAGAGCTGAAAGCAAAAGTATGAAGAAGTCATGCAGTTGATGTTGGTGAAGTAGGAGTGGAAAATCAGAAGGTCAATCTCAAGTGTCACTCTGTGATCCACCGAGAACACTTAGATATAAACAGATGAAAGCGTAGAGCAGAAGTCTACGACCCCAACTTTTAGTGACCAAATTGGGGTCAGAGTGTAAGACCCCAACTTTTATGAATAAAAATTTAATTTTTTTTAAATATCTTTTTGAATAATAAGGTGTGAATTTGATATAATGTTATAGTTGTGGGTAATATTTATAAATTTTACAAAGTAAGCAAGTTGTCATAAAATATTCGGTTGGTCGGGGAATATTCGTTTTATCAGGGAATATTCGTATGACGACACAATCATTGGTGGACCCCATAACGGAATTACTGTCGGAGTTAGAAAACGACAGAAATAACTTTTTATAAAAATAACGACAAAATTTTTACCGTTAACTGTTGAAATACCCGGTGATAAACGTACAGTAATACGCGTGTTTGCATAGTAGCACACGGTATTGTACAGTATCTTTGATTATTGATGCTTACGTGAGAAGTCACTAAGTTTTACTCAATTATTGCCACAGTAATTGATGCATAGTATTTCACATTATTGATTCAATTATTGTCATAGTATCATCTGCACAATATTTTATATTATTAAATCAATAATTAAGACGACAAAGTTATTCATATTATTATTTGCATTATTGACGATGTCTAGAAAGTTCTGTCGAGGAAAGTGGTTTAGTCACCTAATTGCGCGTCAATAAAGAGAAGTCCTTATCGGAAAGCCCTTCTTTTCTGGGAATGATCTGGTTGTTAATATTGTGAGTTATAAATGATGAATAAATGTTATTAAAAATGTGTTTATTGAAGCCAAGTGTAAGACCCCAACTTTTTGAATAAAGATTAAATTTTTCTCGAAATATATTTTTGAATATTATGGTGTGGATTTGATATAATGTTATAGTTGTGGGTAATATTTATAAATTTTGCAAAAATCTGTGAAGTTGTTATATAATATTCGATTGGTCTGGGAATATTCGTTTTAACGAGGGAATATTAAATGCAACCACCACAATCATTGGTGGACTCCCAACGGAATTATTGTCGATTGAGAAAACGACAAAAATACTTTATAAAAATAACGACAAAAGTTTTACAGTTAAGCTGTTTGAACTACTTTCGGTAATAAAATACAAATGTCTGGCGTGGTTGCATAGTAACACACGGTATTGATTATTGATGCTTACGTGAGAAGTCACTCGGTTATACTCAATTATTACTACGATAATTCTTTGCGTCATATCTCTCGTATTATTGATTCGATTATTGTTAAAAGTATCATCTGCGTAATATATTTATTTTATTAAATCAATAATTGAGACGACAAAGTTATTCATATTATTAAATTGCAATATTTACAATATCTAGAAGTTCTGTCAATGAGAGGTTTGGTAACCTAATTGCGCACCAATAGGGAGAAATCCTTATTGGAAAGCCCCCTCTTTCCTGGGAACGACCTGGTTGATAAATATTGTGAGTTATAATATTAATGATGAATGTTATTAAAATTGTATTTGTGTTCGGAGTTGAATTTGGAGACGCGGACGTGATATTTGAGTCCGGAACGATGAAATTAGTAAAAATAGTCAATAAACACAAAATTTTCCGGAATTCACTATTTGGTCAAAAATCAACGATTGACTTTTGGGGAAAATCAAACTTGAAATTTCAAAATTTATATTTTTGATAAAAATGGTTTCATTGTGTTGGAATTATTTATGTTAGTGAAAATCGACAATTATTTCGATAATAATTGATGTCTGGAGGTTATATTGACCAATCGGGTATTTAACCGGATAAATGAGCAATTTGTGACGCCCCCAAAATTAGGTATACATCACCCATCTTGGGTCGCCACATAAATGGTACAGAATTCAAATACAATTTATTAATACAACTGTCGTGTACAATACGATAAAACATAACTGTGAGTTTGAATACAATTATTGTCTACTAGAGATTATACAAACTCAAAAGGAGTCCTCATTACAATTGTTAACATACTATTTCACATAATAGTGAGGACTACTAATACTATCATCCGTCCATCACTCCGCTTCTCCAGGCTAAATCAACTATATTCTCATTTCACGAGAGAAACGGTGAAAGAAAGGGTGAGCTCAACTAGCTCAGTGTGACGCCCCCAAAATAGGTCCATTCCATCCAACCCATTCTGAGTCGCCAAATACATGGTACAAATATAACTACAACTTTATTAATACATTTGTCGTGCAAAATACGACAACATATATACAGTGAGTTTAAATACAATTATTGTCTTCTAGACAATATACATACCCAAATAAATTCCCATCATAATTATTGATACATTATTTTATAAAAATGGTGAGGACTACTAAACAACTTTTTCTAGAACCTTTATTCCATACCCCGACTAGTATTTGCTACATTCTCGCCTCCTGAGAAGAAAAATGGAACAAAAATGAAAAAGGGTGAGCTCAACTAGCCCAGTAAAGAATATTATGACTAAGATAATATACAACAAATTATCGTTAGTCTTCAATAGGGAAAAATCTAATAGAATACAATAGACAACCAATTTTAAATCAACAATTGCAGTGGAAACAACAATTCATTAGAAGAGTTAAGTAGAGAATGCAAACTACTATCTTCTATATATGAATTTAAAAGTTCATCGTCGATATTTTATCCCCTGTAACATCAATCAATATATATCTCTGAATCAAATATTCATCTTTTTTGCTACGAAGCCAAAGATATTCATCGATTAGTCATGTTCATCTAAACACTGTTAATCTTTTGCACTACGGGCCAAAGATATTCATCAAAAATCATTAATCTTTTGCACTACATGCCAAATATATTCAATTATATCATCATTTAGGAATCAAAGATGATGAAAATATTTTAAAGAAACGAATCCAATGAAACAAAATAACAAGTATTAAGGATTCGTACTTTAAATAATCCAAGTTCAAAAATACTTCATAAATAATTAGAGTGGACTAAAATTCAAGAATGATCAAAATATGGATCCAATCAAAGCTAGTATCCGAATAGATATTTTGACAAAAAGAAGAAATTTTATTTTTCTATGAATAATAGTGTCGTTATATCGTGAATAGTGACGATATCGTGAATAAGTAACTCAAACACCAAAAGATAGAAATTTCCCAAAAAAACATCATCACGCTTAAGTGAATAGTACTTTAATGAATAATAACTCGTGAATAGTAACTCGTGAATAGTAACTCATGAATAAGTAACCCCAACATGAAAAAGTTCCAAATTTGATAAAATTTCCAACCAATATTTCTAAGATAATGATATTGAAGAAATAATATCATTTTTGAAGAAAATAACACCCCTTACCTCGAAAGATCGAGATTTAAATTTGAAACACCGATATAGGCTATGACTTGAACTTGCATCAGTATAGCAATACTCAAAGTATACTCAAAATACTCACAAGAATAAGCTCGATAATATAGAGAGAAAACTTGATTTAAATTGTGATTTTCAATTCTAACCTAAGCACTTTATTTATAGAAAAATGCTTAGAACACCAAAAGTAGAAAATTTAATATAATATTATTATTATTTGTTAAAATTCTATACGCTCACTTTTGGAGATCTGATTTCAGCAATCAATAACACATGCTAGACCCACTTAACACACCAAAAACGTTTTTCTTGAAAAAATAATTAAAACTTCCAAAATTAATTATTTGAAGCTTGAACTTGATAATTCATAATAAATAGCCCTTTGTCAAAAAAATTCAATCTCGCGACTTTTTATAGAAAATTCAATTCTCTACAACTTTACAAAAGAAAGTTTTTCCAAATTCCAAATGCGAGAAATTAGACCAAATCCACAAGCGAAGCGATTTTACAATATATGATCAAATTTCGATTAATAATTGTGTCCACCAACATACAAAATATGTGTTAAATATTTAATGCCACAAAATACTCTTTCTCCTCATATACTCATATATCCCACATTCATTATAAAATATCACCGTTAATATATTATTAAAATAATATATTTAAATAAATTATTTTATCGTAAAAAGATAAAATATTAATTTTCAACAATTGTCATTTTAAAATTTTCTCCATCTATATCCACATAAAATCAATATTTTCCTCATCATATAAATCAATAATTAATTATTCACAAATAATATTACGAAAACACGATCTTGTGAACCGGTAGTTCCTGGAAAGAGGGGCTTTCCAATAAAGATTTCTCTTCTCAAGCGCAATGATTAGGTGACCAAACCTCTCCTTAGATGTAACTTTCTAGACATTGCCAATAATGTTTTCTAATAATATTATTCAGATAATATGAATTATTGCTTCGATAATGGAAAATCTTGTGTAGTGACAATTATTAAAACAACGGTAATATAAAATATCAATGCGTGAATTATTGAATCAATAAAATAAAATATTGAGCGATAATTACTATAACAATTATTGAGTAAAGTGCCTTCTTACGTAAGAGTCAATAATTCAAAATCTTTGTCATCAATCTGGTGTCTTCTTGTCGCAACAACGCCAGTATTACTTTACTTTACCCAATTTATTCCAATAAGATAATTGAGTATAACTACGCCAGTTATTTATAAACAACTTATATTTGTCGTTTTCTTCATCCAATCGCTTTCCGTTATGGGGCCCATAAAAGATTGCAAGTAATCATGCGAATATTCCCACGGAAAAGAATATTCCACGACCAAACGAATATTCCCAAATAATAATGAATATTTTATAACCACTTGCTTATTCAAATATTTGCGTATTTTACCCATAACTATCCACATTAATCAAATCAACCCTTACTATTTCAAAATAATAAATAGAGGAAAATAAATTTCATTTATTAATAATTTGGGGTCCGACAACCTCCCTCCTTATGAAATTTCGTCCTTGAAATTGACATACGTGACTGTGTTTGAAAAGATGAGAATACCTCGCTTTCATTTCCGTTTCCAACTCCCAGTCATTTCCTCAATAGCATGGTTTCTTCACAAAACTTTAACTTGTGGTATAACCTCAGACATAGGACATGTTCTTTCCTATCCAAGATCTTGACAAGTACCTCCTCGTGATGTTAAGTCTTGGTATCTCGTCCGGCTCTAACTCAATGACGTGGTTTGGGTCGTCCACATATTTACGTAACATCGATCGTGAAAACGTTATGAATAAGGCGACATACTTGGCGGTAAAAGCGAGTCTATATAGCCACGCCTCTATTCGATCGAGAATTTCAAATGGATTAATAAATCGAAGGTTTGAGCTTTCCTCACCTCACCGATTCTCGCTTTTGAAATAACAACTTCTTGCACCTCCTTCTTCAAATTCATCACTCCGATTATGTAGCTTGAACGACTTTAACTTTATCGATTAAAGTTGATTATACTCGTATATCATCACGTGGGTACCTAGAGTTTTCATCTCCATCTCTATTATTTGTAAATTATCTGAAATTAGTCTTTGACAATATCGTACTCGATTGTATATCGATCTTCTACTCAACACGTCGCCACTACGTTCGCTTTTTCGAGGATGGCATGGTCGAACATGTCTTTGAAATGAGTCTCCTCTTGAGTTCTTGAAGCTCTTCCCATATTTCTTGCTCCATTCGAATTTTGTATCTCTACGTCGTCACGTTAATGGAATAGCGATTCGAGAATATCCTTCAACGAATCTCCGATAATAACCAACTAAGCTTCAAAGCTACGTATTTCGATTACCAACTTAGGTTGTTCTCAATCGTGACTCATATCCCAACCTTGGATAAGCGTTACAATGACACCTGTCGGTTTACTATCGCGAATATGGTGTCCCCTACGAGATGCGGCTTGGTGCATTCCACAAAGGAAGTCACCGGATAAAGGCTCGGTACCAAATTCTATAGTTGAATTTTTACTCTCGAAGTTCAATAGGAGCCATTCAATATGAGATTTTAGAAATGAGTTTTGTACCGGGTTCAAAGTCGATACAAAAATTTAATATCGAGCTTTGGGAGTAAGCCAAGAAATTCTTCAGAAATACGTCGGAAAAAATTAATAACAACAAGAATATTATTCAAATCGACGTGTCTTTATTCAAATCCATAACATGGACTAAGAAAACTTGACATCCATAATAAACGAATGACTTCATGGCTTGATATGAAAATGTTTGACTACAATGGTTTGATTGCTTGAATTGAATAACATGTTGCTTAGGAATATGAAAACTAACAACCTTACGAAAGTAATCAATTTCGGCGTAATGAGTAGTTAACCTTAAAATCACATCAAAAGCAAATATCTCTATAGAAATAAGGTTAACGTGTAATGTGATAGTGCCACCTGAATCAAGCAAGATTTCTAAACATGGATGAAATGAAAGTTTCTCTAATGGAGTCTCCACAGATAGGTCAAAGTCTAATTTCTCCGTGAGTCAAGTTCAAACGTTGAGTGCAAGCAAGAGAGATAAAGAATGGGTAGAACCGGTATCTAGTAAGGTATAAACTTCGCAAGAATTTATAATTAACTAACCCGTGCTAACTTCGTTCGGGTTCCTCGCATTTTAATGGAAGTCACGACAAACGCTCTTTCGTGAATCGTTGACTTTGACTTTTTCCGGACATCCTTTTGAGTCACCATTCCTACCGGGTGGGTTTCGATCCGTCTAATCTCAAGCGATATGTCCTTCTTTTCCACAATTATAGCATACCTTAAACTGCTTTTGGGCGGTTTGGGGTGATATGTCCTCTTTCCCGTGATTTGTAACATATGGCCGGTGGTCTTTCTCCTCCTTGGAACCGATTTACTCACATACGACGCTTTCACATGGTCGTTGTTGAATCTCCTCTTTTAAAATCTCCTTCCGGCTTCGCTTCTTCTATTTTCATGGCCACGATTACCACCAGAGTGGTTACTGCTTTGTCAAGTATTCTTCTTTCTCCGTGGTTATCGTTATTCGATGATCGCTATCTTGATATGATCCTCGGTTATGGTCCTTGGTTGAACGTACTCGTTATCTCGCTTTCTAACAACCGAGCCTCATTGACAACATCCCGAATAGAGAAAAATTTATGAGAATGAGATCTTGACGTATCTGGGTTTTCAAACCTCTTAGAAACATCCGCGTCATCGTTCCTCATTCTCCACCAAATGAGGTGCAAACTGGATAACTCCGCGAACTTCGCCAGCCTCGTCTTTGGGACACCGTCATGTTATTCTCGCTCCGGTCTAATAAACTCCACTTCCTTCATATAGCGAATACTTTCGTGGAAGTACTTGTCATTGAACTGCTTCTGAAATGTCTCCCATGACATGCTTTGAGAAAGATTGGATGGAGTGCGCTTCACGATTCCCACCAAGTCCGCCTCGTTCTGAACATAAAAAGTAGCGAATGGAACTTTCGTTCCTCCGAGCATCCCAAGACATCGAATATCTTGGTAATTTGCTTGACCCATGTTTCCGCCATGATCGGATCTAGCTTTCCTTAAATTACGTGTGGTCTGACTCTTTGAACTGCTTGGTCATGTGACCACCGGTAATTTCTATCATTTCCTCCTCATATTTTGAACACGAGTCTCCTTCGTGCGATTTTGCATGAACTGCAAAGCTTCTAAACATCCTTCGTTCATCATCATCCGCTTTCGGTGTTGTTGTTCACAAGAGGTATTATTGCCGACTGTTGCACGTTCTCTCTCATTGGTAAATCAAGCATCTCCACGGTCTCATTTACTCCATCATTAATATTCTCGATTGACATTCTCAAATCATCATCATAAAACAAGGGTTAATTAAGGAAATCAATATATCACATAATATCCCTATATATTAACTTGACTAACAAATAAGCTTAGGTAGGACACACTAATGAAGGATTTACTCGCCTCTCCCTCCTAGTTCTATTCCCCAGATCTCCGCGGAGATCATATCCCTAAGCTCGATACCAACTGTGACGCCCCCAAAATAGGTCCATTCTATCCAACCCATTCTTAGTCGCCAAATACATGGTACAGAAATAACTACAACTTTATTAATACATTTGTCGTGCAAAATACGACAACATATATACAGTGAGTTTAAATACAATTATTGTCTTCTAGACAATATACATACCCAAATAAATTCCCATCATAATTATTGATACATTATTTTACAAAAATGGTGAAGACTACTAAACAACTCTTTCTAGAACCTTCATTCCATACCCCGATTAGTATTTGCTACATTCTCGCCTCCTGAGAAGAAAAATGGAACAAAAAGGAAAAAGGGTGAGCTCAACTAGCCCAGTAAAGAATATTATGACTAAGATAATATACAACAAATTATCGTTAGTCTTCAATGAGGAAAATCTAATAGAATACAATAGACAACCAATTTTAAATCAACAATCTGCAATGAAACAACAATTCATTAGAAGAGTTAAGTAGAGAATGCAAACTACTATCTTCTATATATGAATTTAAAAGTTCATCGTCGATATTTTATCCCTGTAACATCAATCAATATATATCTGGAATCAAATATTCATCTTTGCACTACAGGCCAAAGATATTCATCAGTTGGTCATGTTTATCTAAACACCTGTTAATCTTTGCACTATGGGCCAAAGATATTCATCAAAAATCATTAATCTTTGCACTACATGCCAAATATATTCAATTATATCATCATTTAGGACTTAAGATGATGAAAAATATTTTTAAAGAAACGAATCCAATGAAACAAAATAACAAGTATTAAGGATTCGTACTTTAAATAATCCAAGTTCAAAAATACTTCATAAATAATTAGAGTGGACTAAAATTCAAGAATGATCAAAACATGGATCCAATCAAAGCTAGTATCCAGAATAGATATTTTGGACAAAAAGAAGAAATTTTATTTTTAAATTGAATAAAGGTCGTTATTCGTGAATAGTCTTGGTATCGTGAATAAGTAACTCGACACCAAAAGATAGAAATTTCCCAAAAACATCATCATGCTTCGTTAATAGTACTCGTGAATAGTAACTCATGAATAGTAACTCGTGAATAGTAACTCATAAATAGTAATCCCGACATGAAAAAGTTTCAAATTTGATAAAAATTTCTAACTAATATTTCGGCATAATGATATTGAAGAAATAATATCATTTTTGAAGAAAATAACACCCTTTACCTCGAAAGATCAAGATCTTCTAAATTGAAACACCTGGATATAAAGGCTATGACTTGAACTTGCACCGTGATAGCAATACTCAAAGTATACTCAAAATACTCACAAGAATACGCTCGATAATATAGAGAGAGAAAACTTCAGTTTCTGGTGTGATTTTCAATTCTAACCTAAGCACCCTATTTATAGGAAAATGCTTAGAACACCAAAGTAGAAAATTTAATATAATATTATTATTATTTGTTAAAATTCTATACGCTTTTGGAGATCTAATTTCAGCAATCAATAAACACATGCTAGACCCACTTAACACACCAAAAACGTTTTTCTTGAAAAAATAATTAAAACTTCCAAAAATTAATTATTTCGGAGCTTCGGAACTTCAATAATTCATAATAAATAGCCCTTTTGTCAAAAAATTCAAATCTCACGTCTTTTTATAGGAAATTCAATTCTCTACAACTTTGCGGAAGAAATTTTTCCAAATTCCAAACGAAATTGGCCAAATCCGTAAGCAGGCGATTTTACGGCTATAATCAAATTTCTATTGATAATTGTGTCCACCAACACACAAAATATGTGTTAAACATTTAATGGCACAAAATACTTTTCCTCCTCATATACTCATATATCCCACATTCATTATAAAAATATCACCGTTAATATATTATTAAAATAATATATTTAAATGAATTATTTTATCGAAAAAAAGATAAAATATTAATTTTCAACAATTGTCATTTTAAAAATTTTCTCCATCTATATCCACATAAAATCAATATTTTCCTCATCATATAAATCAATAATTAATTATTCACAAATAATATTACGAATCACAAGATCTTGTGACCAGGCCATTCTCAAGAAAGAGGGGGGCTTTCGATAAAGATTTCTCCTTACTCAAGCCTTGAATTAGGTTACCAAACCTCTCCTTAGACAGAACTTTCTAGACATTGCCAATAATATTTTCTAATAATATTATTCAAATAATATAAATTATTTCTTCGATAATGGAAAATACTGTGTAGTGACAATTATTAAAACAACAAGAAATATAAAATATCAATCAAAGAATTATTGAATCAATAAAATAAAATATTGAGCGATAATTTATCAGAACAATTATTCATGAGTGCCTTCTTACGTAATAGTCAATAATTCAAAATACCGCAAATACCGTATTCTATATCGTAACAACGCCAGACATTTTACTTTACTTTACCGGGTATTCCAACAAGATAATACTTGTAATAACTACGCTGGCAGATTATTTATAAACAACTTATATTTGTCGTTTCCTTCATCCAATCGCTTTTCAGTTATGGGGCCCACAAAAAGATCTGCTGCAAGATAAATGCGAATATTCCCACGCGAAAAAGAATATTCCACGACCAAACGAATATTCCCCGACAATAATGAATATTTTATAACCACTTGCTTATTCAAAATATTTGCGTATTTTACCCATAACTATCCACATTAATCAAATCAACCCTTACTATTTCAAAATAATAAATAGAGGAAAATAAATTTCATTTATTAATAATTTGGGGTCTTACACCTAGTAAGAAATATTATATTTAAGATAATGCAGAATAATTTATCATTAGCCTTCAACAGTGTTATACTGATAAAATATAACAAACATCAAGTTTAACTGCAGAGGAACAAGTAATCCATTAGAAGAGTCAAGTAGAGCATAAAATCTACTATCTTCTATGACTTAAAATATTTTCCATCACTTTTATCGCTGAGACTCAGCTTAATAAATAATCCACATCATCGAATCACCCTTGCATTACGGCCAATGATATTCTTTAGTATCACGACCACAAATTATCCATGCACTACGGGCCAAGGATATTCGTGTATTCATCAATGGTCATGATCATGCCAACAACTGTCCATCAATGCACTACGGGCCAATGAAGATTTTTACCACATCATTTGTAACATTACGGTCATGATTATACCGAATAATCCATGGTCATAATCATACAAAGTCCATCTATGCACTACATGCCACAGATGACTTTCAACATAATATAAACATGAGGATGATGACAATGATATAAGAATTCAATAAAAACAAGTTCAAGAATTAATTTATCCATGAATCAATAACGTCCAAATTGTCAACATGATGCTGCTTTGTAGAGTAAAATTCAAGAATGCTCATAAGAATATTTCCATGAAAAGATACTGGATGAATCGCAAATATCAAGGATATTCCACTAATTTCATGGAGTATAGAAGTCAAAACTTTAACCAACCGAGTATAATAACGAATGGAATAACAAAAGAAATCACCATGCATGCGGTGCCGTGATGAAACGAGTTATTCCAACAAAATAATAAATAACGGAACCAAAGTTAAGCGAAATTTGCACCGACGGATGTTCCAATGTAATAATACTGAGGCGGAACCAGTGCGGCATAAAACGCATGCAGACATGGTATTCAACAGAATAATAATAAAGATGGAACCAATGTCCTCGTAGAACGCATTGATGTGAGATATTCAAATGTAATAATAAAGATGGAACCCGGATCCGTGAAAAAGCATGCACATGATATTCAACATAATAATAATAAAGACGGAATAATAGAAGAATGTCACCAAGTATAGGGTGAGTCAGGTATATATCTTGGTTATTCCATAGAATAAAAAAGAATGGAATAACAGAAGTTCTCTTCATGAATACAAAAGAAATAATATTCCTTACCATAAAAGAAACTGAATATAAGAGTAGGGAAGTAGCAGAATACTTTTTTATAGTTTCTCTATAATTTCTCTCTCTAAAGCTTCAGTGAATTCGTAAGAAATTATGAAGGAATGAGCTTCTATTTATAGAAGAATGGACTGCATAGTAACTAATCCATGAACGATCCAGATTGATTTACTTTTAAACGGACGGTCCAAATTGATTTAATAAAATATTCTAATAAAACAAAATCTTTTAAATAAAATATAATATATATATATAATATATTATATATATATAACGCCTGATAACTCACGGGTTGCTACCCCCGTGATTACCATCTCACCAAAAAATTTCAACTATCAAATATACAAAACATATAATACTCCCACCATCCTTTAAAAGCGCATGTATAAATATATAATAATAATAATTGTACTCTTTTCACACCACCCATGACTAGATTTTCTTCCCCCACCCGACATCTCTCTTTCTTTTTTCTTTCCCCTACCCCCCACATGTCAACTTTACATATATATAATATATATAAATATCAATCATATATATATATATATATATATAAATAATGAAACAAAATGAGATAACTTTTCACGTAAACATCAATAATCAATACCGTATTTACTATGCAACCACGCCAGATTATTATACTTTTACTACCGAGTAGTTCAACAAAGAATAACGGTAAAACTACCATAGAGTTATTTTCATAAAAAATATTTTTGTCATTTTCTCAATCCGATGATAATTCCGTTGTGGGGTCCACTGATAATTATCTTGGTCGTCATTTAATATTCCTGTTAAAACGAATATTCCCCAACAATTCAATATTATATAACAACTTGCTTACTTTGTAAAATTTATAAATATTACCCATAACTATAATATTTATAACAAATTTACTCCATAATATTTAAAAATGAAATTTATAGAAAAATCATCTTTATTAAAAAAAAATGGGGTCTTACACAATTGATTGCTATTATTTCACATGATTATAACTATTTGTTCACATGTGTATACTATTGTTTCACATTCTTGTTACTATTAGGGGGAGTTGGTGCAAGATTGATAATACTTGCATGACTAAGTTAAAATAGAGGTATAGATGGAGGTCTTATCATTGTAATTCGTATTTTCACATGTCTAGAACTATTGATTCACATAATTTACTATTGAATCACATTATTTACTATTAGGGAGGTGGTGCAAGTTTGATAATACTTCCATGACTAAATTAAAAATAAAGGAAAAGTTTGAGATATTGTCTTTGTAATTTTTCGAGCCCCAAAACGTCTGCAATTATCGAAACTATATTTTTCTATAAATAGAAAGCTCATTCTTCCTTCATTTCTCACCAATTCACAAAAGCTTTAGGCGATTATTATAGAGAAAAATTATAGAAAGAAGAAGAAAGTCTCACTACCTCACTATTCCAAAGATTCGAGTTTTTCTAAAGGTAGGGAGTATTATTTCTTTCTTATCTATGAAGAGAACTTCATTTATTCCATTCTTTATTATTACGATTGGAATAACTTTGTATCTGTGCTACCCTATACTTGGTGAAATTCTTACATTGTTCCATTCTTTATTATTACATTTGGAACATCCATGCATGTGTTCTACGCCAACTCGGTTCCGCCTTTTATTATTACATTGAATATCACATGCATGCGTTTTACGGGACTGATCCAGTTATTTATTATTCATTGGAATAACTTTGCTGTCTTGATTATCGCATGCACGGTGATTTCTTTTGTTATTCCATTCCTTATTATACTCGGTTGGTTAAAGTTTTGACTTCTATACTCCATGAAATTAATGGAATATCCTTGATATTCAACGCTTCATCCAAAGATCTTTTCATGGAAATATTCTTCCGAGAATTCTTGAATTTTACTCTACAAAGCGATGATCGTGTTGACAATTTGGGCGTTATTGGCACATAAAGAAGTAGATGGACTTGGTATGATTATAACCAGGGATTATTCGGTGTAATCATGACCGTAATGTTACAAATGATGTGGTAAAAGTCCTCATTGGCCCGTAGTGTAAGACCCCGAATTTTATGAAATAAAAGCATTCAATTTTTCTTATAATTACAATTCAGTAAATGGTTAAATTGATAAAATGTTAAAGATAAGGGTGATATATGAATTTTTTTTCAAAATACACAAGTGGTTATAAAGTATTCATTGTTGTCGGGGAATATTCGTTTGGTTGTGGAATATTCTTTCTGTCGGGGAATATTCGTACGACGGCGCAACCATTTGTGGGCCCCATAACGGATAACTGTCGAATGAAGAAAATGACAAATTTGAGTTTTTATAAATAACGGCGTAATCGTTACCGTTAACACTGTTGGAATATCCGGTGGGTAAAGTAATACGCGTTGTTGCCTGAAGAAGCTGCACGCTTTTACCTGATATTTTTGAATTATTGATTCTTACGTGAGAAGGCACTACTCAATAATTGTTACAATAATTACTGTTCAATATTTTATTTTATTGATTCAATAATTGCTGCGTTGATATTTTATATTGTTGCTAAATAATTATCACTGCACATCATCTCCATTATCGGATCAATAATTCATATTATTTGGAATAATATTATTAGATAGCATTATTGGCAATGTCTAGAAAGTTCATCAAGGAGAGGTTTGGTCACCTAATTGCAAGGCGCCCGATGGAGAGAAATCTTTATCGGAAAGCCCCATCTTTCCTGGGAACGGCATGGTTGTCATAATTGGGATTCTGTAATATTATTTGTGAATAATTAATTATTGATTTATATGATAAGGAAATATTTATTTTTATGTGGATAAAAATGAAGGAATTAATGCTGAGGTATTTTATCAGTATTTTGTCGGTGTGGAGATATTAAAAAATCATCCGTTTGTGGATTTCGGATATTTTTGGTTTGGAATTTGGAAAAACTCAAAGCTACAAAGTTGTAGAGAATTTGATTTCAGTCAGAATGGACATAAAATTCGTATTTTTCTAATAACCGGGCTATTTTCTATGAATTATTGAAGTTTCAGAAAATAAAATAATTATTATTAATTTATGGGTGGGACCCACTTGGTTATCAACATGTGGGCTGTTGAAAAATGGTTCAAAGTTGGCTGATGGGTGAGAATTTTCAAGAGGCAAGCGTAGAAATGCTGAAAAATAATAAATATATTTTATTATTTTAGTCTCCTTTGGCGTTCTAGCATTTTCCTATAAATAGAAGTCTTATGTTAGAATTGAAAACACACCGAAAAAAAAGTTTTCTTTCTCTATATTATCAAGCATATTTTTGTGAGTATTTAGATATCTTGAGTGTTCTTTCAACGTTATATCGATATTCAAGTCGGAAATCTTTTTCTTTTGAGGTAATAAGAGTGTAGGCTAAATTAGTCGGCCCGAGTATGAGGGGAATAGAATGGTGGTCATCATTTAGTAGTTATATTTGGTGAATCAACTAGGGTGAAAGCGAACCCAACGTTGGAAGGGTGTTTTGCCACTATCATACAAGATGTCTAATGAGATCTGACCTCGTGTCATCATAAGACGTGGTCAGTCTTCATCCACTTCTTTGAGTATATTTACTGAGCACTACCTATATAATCTTGGTGTTTGTTTGAAGTATAATTCTCATTTATATACAATGGAGATAATGATATGTCAAGAGAAGACTCACCATTGGGAAGAATATGATAGTAATCTTCTTGTTTTTCTTTAGGGTCTATTAGGTCAACCAGGATAATTACATGGCCATATGATATCTATCACAACCTGATTTAATGGCCTCCATTGTACGAAGGTTTCCTTGAGCATTTTCCAAAGATTCTAATTTCTAAAATAGTTTTTAACTATACCTTTATGTAAAGGCGTCATTGTGACGTCTTATCGAAGTTGGGATGAGTGTCACAGGTTGGTATATATTTGTATCCAAATTCACAAAGACATATGTGTTGTTGTATTTTGCCACGACAATTATTGTAATAAAGTTGTAGTTATTTTACGTACCATGTATTTGGCGACTTCGAAATGGGTTGGATGGAATGGACCTATTTTGGGGGTGTCACATTTGGTATCGAGCTTAGGGATATAGTCTCTGGCGGAGATCGGGAATATAACTAGGAGGGAGAGATGAGTAAATTCTTCATTAGTGTGTCTACCTAAGCTTATTTGTTGGTCAGTCATAATATCGGGATATTATGTGATATGTTAATTTATTTAATTAACCCTTGTTTTATGGCAGTATTTGAGAATGGCTGCTAAGAATGTTAACAATGGAGTGAATGAGACCGTGGGGATACCTCTAATCACCAACCAGGATAATGTGATATCAGGCGAAGAAGGAATTAGAGAAATCCATGTGGTGAGTGAAGAATTGATAGTTGCACCCGAGATGGTCGCAGAGTTAACAGTTGAGAGTAAGGAAGAAGAGGAAGAAGAGGTACCTGAGGAGAATTTATTAGAGGCATTATATGATCAAAATGTAGAATTGCAAAATCGTATTCATGAGTTAGAAGAGTAGGCTGAAGAACGATAGGCGGTCGTGGAGCAAAAGGATGCAACAATTCAAGTTTGTGTTACCCGATATGTGATGCTTGAACAAAAGCATTCTTTGGCAAAGTATAAGATGATAAAGATTGAACTTGAGCTGAAAGAAGAAAAAACTGAACAAGTGATAATAAGTGATGCATGGGCAAAAGCCGCACGACACGTGGATATTGTGGAAAGAGATGTCCGATCTAAGAAGGCTAAAATAGATGATATGAATTTCTCTTTTTGGAAAGCAATTGGGAGAACCCAACATCGAGTTTTGAATTAACCTGTACATAGTGGTCAACCGAAATTCGATATGGATCGAAGATTGATGATTCAGATCATGAATCGAGAGTCTGACGAGGCGATTGAGGAGGAATATGTCCTATAGAAAAGTATATTCCAACGGTAGTGATGACGCCAAATGCTGCCCCAAACAAGTCAAAGCCGGGTAGTTCGAGGGATGGCGGTTGTCATGACTTCCCAACAAATGAGGAACCCAAATGAAGTTATGACGGGAGATGAGCAACGGAGAAATCATGATGACCCGGGAAATAAAATCTGAAATGAAAATAAGGTAATCTCAACTTTTCGAAATACCAGGTACGTAAATTTCGGGGACGAAATTTCATAAGGAGGGGAGATTGTAAGACCCCGAATTTTATGAAATAAAAGTATTCAATTTTTCATATAATTACAATTCAGTAAATGGTTAAATTGATAAAATGTTAAAGATAAGGGTGATATATGAATTTTTTTCAAAATACACAAGTGGTTATAAAGTATTATCATTGTTGTCGGGAATATTCGTTTGGTCGTGGAATATTCTTTCCGTCGGGAATATTAAATGACGGCGAGCGGCGCAACCATTTGTGGGCCCCATAACGGATAACTGTCGGATGAAGAAAAACGACAAATTTGAGTTTTTATAAATAACGTCGTAATCGTTACCGTTAACACTGTTGGAATATCCGGTGGGTAAAGTAATACGCGTTATTGCACAAAGAAAGCACACCTGGTTTTGCACAATATTTTTGAATTATTGATTCTTACGTGAGAAGGCACTACTCAATAATTATTACGATAATTACCGCTCAATATTTTATTTTATTGATTCAATAATTCTTTGCGTTGATATTTTATATTATTGTTGCTAAATAATTGTCACTGCACATCATCTCCATTATCAGATCAATAATTCATATTATTTGGAATAATATTATTAGATAGCATTATTGGAAATGTCTAGAAAGTTCATCAAGGAGAGGTTTGGTCACCTAATCATGCGCCAAGATGAGAGAAATCCTTATCGAAAGCCCTCTTTTCCAGGAACGGCTTAATTGTTATAATTGTGATTACGTAATATTATTTATGAATAATTAATTATTGATTTATATGATAAGGAAATATTTATTTTTATGTGGATAAAAATGAAGGAATTAATGCTGAGGTATTTTATCAGTATTTTGTCGGTGTGGAGATATTAAGAAATCATCCGTTTGTGGATTTCGGATATTTTTGGTTTGAAATTTGAAAAAACTCAAAGCTACAAAGTTGTAGAGAATTCGATTTCAGTCAGAATGGACATAAAATTTGTATTTTTCTGATAACCGGGCTATTTTCTATGAATTGTTGAAGTTTGAAAAATAAAATATTTTTATTAATTTATGGGTGGGACCCACTTGGTTATCAACATGTGGGCTCAACGAAAAATGGTTCAAAGTTGGTGGTGGGTGAGAATTTTCAAGAGGCATGCGTAGAAATGTTGAATAATAATAAATATATTTTATTATTTTAGTCTCCTTTCATGTTCTAAAGATTTTCCTATAAATAGGTGCTTATGTTAGAATTGAAAAACACACCGTAAATAAGTTTTCTTTCTCTATATTATCAAGCATATTTTGTGAGTATTTAGATATCTTGAGTGTTGCTCATATATATCCGATATTCAAGTCGTAAATCTTTGCTTTTTTGAGGTAATAAGAGTGTAAATTTTGGGTCGAGCTGGGTAACAATGGAATAGTAACGGTGGTCATCATTTAGTAGTTATATTTGGTGAATCAACTAGGGTGAGGCGAACCCAACGTTGGAAGGTGTTTTGCCACTATCATACAAGATGTTTAATGACATACAACCTCGTGTCATCATAAGAGGCAGAGGTTGTCTTCATCCATCCACTTTCTGAGTATATTCTGAGCACTACCTATATAATCTTGGTGTTTGTTTGAAGTATAATTCTCATTTAGATACGATGGAGATAATGATATGTCAAGAGAAGACTTACCATTGGGAAGAATATGATAGTAATCTTCTCGCTTTCTTTTCAGGCCTATTAGATTGACCAGGATAATTCTGTGGCCGTATGATATCTATCATAACCTGAGACGCACGGCCTCCCATGTATGCGAAGGTTTCTTGAGCATTTCCCAAAGATTCTAATTTCTAAAACAGTTTTTGACTATACCTTTATGTAAGGTGTCATTGTGACGTGCTATCCAAGGTTGGGATGAGTGTCACAGTTGGTATATATTTATATCCAAATTCACAGCATATGTGTTGTTGTATTTTGCACGACAATTATTGTAATAAAGTTGTAGTTGTTTTCTGTACCATGTATTTGGCGACTCAGAATGGGTTGGATGGAATGGACCTATTTTGGGGTTGTCACACGTAGTGCATTGATGGACAGTTGTTGGCATGATCATGACCATTATTGAATACACAAATATTCTTGGCCGTAGTGCATGGATAATTGTGGTCGTGATCTTAAAGAATATCCTCGTCGTTGTGCAAGTGTGATTCGATGATGTGGATTATTTATTAAGTCGAGTCCCAAATGATAAAAGTGATGAAAAACCTTTTAAATCATAAAAGATAGTAGATTTTATTCTCTACTTGACTCTTTTAATGGATTGCTTATTCAAATGCAGATTAAACTTGATGGTTGTTATATTGTATCGGTTTAACACCTTTGAAGGCTAACGATAATATATTCGCATTATCTTAGTCATAATATTTCCCATTTGGCTAGTTGAGCTCACCCTTTTACTTTTATTGTTCTCTTGAGAAATGAAAACGTAGTAGGGACTAGTCGGGGAAAGGGTGACGGACGGATGATAGCATTAGTAGTCCTCACTATTCAAAGGAAATAGTGGAAAATAAATGTAATAATATTTGAATTTGAGTTTGTATATTGCCTGGCGACAATATTTGTATTAAAACTCACGACTTATGTTTTGTCGTACTTTACACGACAGTTGTATAATTAAGTTGTATTTGTATTCTGTACCATGTATTTGGCGACTCAGAATAGGTGAGAATATTCGATTATTGTCATAGTATCATCTGCATAATATGTTATTTTATTAAATAAATAATTGAGACGACAAAGTTATTCATATTATTAAATTGCAATATTTATAATGTCTAAAAGTTCTGTCAAGGAGAGGTTTGGTCACCTAATTGCTTGCCAATAGGGAGAAATCCTTATTGGAAAGCCCCTCTTTCACGAGGAGCGACTTCGGTTGATAAATATTGTGAGTTATAATATTAATGATGAATGTTATTAAAATTGAAGTTGTGTTCGGAGTTGAATTTAGAGACATGGACGTGATATTTGAGTTCGGAACGATGAAATTAGTAAAAATAGTCTATAAACATAAAATTTTCCTAATTCACTATTTGGTCAAAAATCAACAGTTGACTTTTTTTGGAAAAATCAAACTTGAAATTTCAAAATTTATATTTTTGATAAAAATGGTTTCATTGTGTTGGAATTATTTGTGTTAGTGAAAATCGACAATTATTTCGATAATAATTGATGTCTTGAGGTTATATTGACCAATCGGTATATTTAACCTGGATAAATGAAAGCAATTGATTGCTATTGAATTTGAGTTTGTATATTATCTGCACGTGATATTTGTATTAAAACTCACACTTATGTTTTGTCGTACTTTATACGACAGTTGTATAATTAAGTTGTATTTGTATTTTGTACCATGTATTTGGCGACTCAGAATAGTTGATGTATACCTATTTTGGGGGCGTCACAGTTTGCATAGTACTGCATAGTGCAACATAGTAATATCAGAAAATTTTATTTTGCGTCTGTGAATTCGTCCGTGAATATTTTACTGTGCAGTCCGTGATTCTTTTCCTAAATAGTATCATGTCATTCTCCTATAAATAGGATGCTTAGTTTAGAATTAAAAATCATACCAGAACAGAGAATTCTTCTTCTATAATATTGAGCGTATTTCTTTTGAGTTGAAGGAAGCTTTGAGTGTAGAAAACAATACAAGTTTTCTTTAAGAATATTCCCGACATACCAGTGAGAAGTACTCTCCTTTTAAGACAAAGAATATTATTTTTGTTCAATATTCGTAAAAAATAATATTTTCTTCCATACCTTGTAGTATGTAAGTAATATTATTTCGTTTTAGATTCCGAATTCTATACTCATTTTGTTAAGTATTACTTTTATACTCTTTAAAATTATTAGAATATCCTTAAAATTTGCGTTTCATCTAGTATCGTTTCACAAGGATATTTTTTTGAACATTCTTGTTAAATTTTGATCTTTTCATGTCGGAGTACTATTCACAAAGTACTATTCACGACAAAAATTGATTTCTTTTCTGTCCAAATTATTTTTGATACATGAATATTAGTCTTGAATTTTACTCCACAAAGCAGTTATCATGTTGACAATTTGGATATTTTTAAACTCTGAATAAATTAAAAATCTTTAATATTTATCCTTGATTTTATTTAATTGAATTCTTATATCATTATCATCATCCTCATGCTTATATTATGATGAAAGTCATCTTTGGCCCGTAGTGCATAGATGAATTGTTGATTGGTATGATTATGACTATGTATCGGTATAATCATGACATGTAATGTTATAAATAATGTGATAAAAATCATCATTGGCCCGTAGTGCATTGATGGACAGTTTTTGGCATGATCATGACCACTGGTGATACTAACGAATATCTTTGTCCCCGTAGTGCATGGATAATTTGTGGATGTGATAATAAGGAATATCTTTGCCCCGTAGTGCATGAATAATTCATGGATGTGATACTAACGAATATCCTTGGCCCGTAGTGCGTGGATAATTCAACGATGTGGATTATTTATTGAGATGTGTTACAACGATAAAATATTATTGATGAATTTTTAAATCATAGAAGATAATAGATATTATGCTTTACTTGACTCTTCTAATGGATTGCGTGTTCCGCTGCAGTTAGACTTGTTCTCTATTATATTCTATCAGTTTTACACTGTTGAAGGCTAACGATAATTTATTCTACATTATCTTAGTCATAATATTTTTTACTGGGCTAGTTGAGCTCACCCTTTGCTTTCATTGTTCTATTCAGGAAATGAGAATATAACTAGGACTAGTCGGGGAACAGAGTGATAGTCCGAGATGGTGGCTATAGTAGTCCTCACTATTTTATAAAATAGTGTGATAATAAATATAATGAAGACTTCATTTGAGTTTGGATATTATCTACGAGACAATATTCGTGTTAAAACTCTCAGCTACGTTTTTGTCGTATTGTATAAATGAAGTTTGTATTTAATTTCTGTACCATGTATTTGGCAACTCAGAATGAGTAGTGTATACCTATTTTGGGGGCGTCACAGAAAGTACTCCTTCACATTCTCTCTCTTCATTCTACTCATAATATTCTTATTCTCTTTTATTTTTTTCTTCGATTCCCAGTCCTCCTCTCATTTTTACCTCCGATCTCACTACTACACAACCACCCGTCTCTTTATCTTCTCCGTCGCTGTGACGCCCCCAAAATAGGTATACATCACCCATTCTGAGTCGCCAAATACATGGTACAGAAACAAATACAACTTCATTAATACAATTATCGTGCAAAATACGACAACACATACACTGTGAGTTTAAATACAAATACTGTCTAATAGACAGTATACAAACTCAAAATGAGTCCCCATTACAATTATTGATACACTATTTTACAAAATAGTGAGGACTACTAAAATAACTATCCTGAACCATCACTCCATACCCGGCTAGTTCCTGCTATATTCTCACATCCTGAGAAGAAAAATGGAACAAAAAGGAAAAGGGTGAGCTCAACTAGCCCAGTAAAGAATATTATGACTAAGATAATATACAATAAATAATTATTAGTCTTCAACAGAGAAAAATCTGATAGAACATAATAGACAACAAGTTTTAGATCAACAACTGCAGCAGAAACAACAATCCATTAGAAAAGTCAAGTAGAGAATGAATTCTACTATTTTCTAAGATTTAAAAGTCCATCATCAATATTTTATCCTTGTAACATCAATCAATATACATCTTGAATCAAATATTCATCTTTGCACTTTCTGAGCCAAAGATATTCATTTGTATCAACAGAGCTAGTCATATTCATCTCAACACTGCTCATCTTTTGCTTTACGGGCCAAAGATATTCATCGATTAATCATTCATCTTTTGCACTACAGGCCAAAGATATTCAAGAATATCATCATTTTAGGACCGAGGAAGATGAAAATATCTTTAAAAAATGAATCCAAAGTGAGACAAAAGGACAAATATTAGAGATTCGTATTACAGTTTATCCAAGTTCAATAATACTCCATAATAACCAATTGTGAAGCAGAATTCAAAAATAAAGATCAAAACATGGATACAATCAAAGATAGTAACCATAATAGACATCTTGGACAAAAAGAAAAAAATTTTATTTTTTGATGAATAGTGCCGTATATATGAATAGTGCCGTATACGTGAATAGTAACCCCGACACAAAAAGGTAGAAATTTCACAATAAAATTCATATCAATATTTCTGCATAATGATATTGAAGGAAATAATATCATTTACGAAGAAAATAGCATCCCTTACCTCAAAATAACATTACTTCTGACTGGAATATCGGATGTAAAGTTGAAAAAAAAACTCATGATTTGAATAAAGAACTCTTAAAGTATCTAAATACTCACAAAAATACGCTCGATAATATAGAGAGAAAAAACTTATGTTCCTGGTGTGATTTTCAATTATAACCTAAGCACCTATTTATAGGAAAATGCTAGAACGCCAAAGGAGATTAAATAATAATATTATTTTTCTTTCTTCTACGCCACCTACCAAGACCAGCCACCAGTCTTCCACCTTTGAAAAAATTTCCAGCACATGTTTTAACCAAAAACAAAAGTGGGTCCCACCCATAATTTTAATAAAAACATTTAATTTTTGAAACTTCAATAATTCATAATAAATAGCCCTTTTATCATAAAAATACAAATTTTATGTCCATTCCATAGGAAATCGAATTCTCTACAACTTTGTAGAAGAAAGTTTTTCCAAAGTCCAAACAGAAAATGCCCGAAATCCATATACGGACGATTTTTAATACAATCATTTCGACAAAATACTGATAAAATACCTCAACATTAATTCCATCATTTATATCCACATAAAATAAATATTTCTTTATCATATAAATCAATAATTAATTATGTGACGCCCCCAAAATTAGGTATACATCACCCATCTTGGGTCGCCACTTACGTAGTAATGTAATTTAAATACAACTTACTAACATAACTGTAGGTAATACAATACGACATAAAGCGTGAGTTTAAATACAAATATCGTCTACTAGATATTATACAAACTCAAAAAAAAAGTCCTCATTACAATTATTATCACACTATTTCACGAATAGTGAGGACTACTAATCTTATCTTCGGGACCATCACTGCGTTTCCACTTCGTCCCAAATATATTCTCATTTCACGAAGAGAACGGTGAAAGAAAGGGTGAGCTCAACTAGCCTAGTAAGAAATATTATGACTAAGATAATGCGAGAATAAATTATCAATAGTCTTGAACAATGTTAAACCGATAAAATACAATAAACAACCGGTTTAATCTGCGGTAAATATCGATCCATTAAAAGAGTCGAGTAGAAAATAAAGTCTACTATCTTTTAGGTTTTAAAAGGTTTTTCATCATTTTATATAGTTGAGACTCAAACTTTAATAAATATTCCACATCATCGAATCACCCCCATTACTACGGCCAAGGATATTCTTTAGTATCACGACCACAATTATTCATGCACTACGGGCGAAGAATATTTGTGTATTCATTAATGGTCATGATCATGCCAACAATCATCCATCAATGCACTACTGACCCTTGAGGATTTTTACCACATCATTTGTAACATTACGGTCATGATTACACGAATAGTCTCTGGTCATAATCATACCAAGTCCATCTATGCACTACAGAATACGAGATGACTTTAAAAATATAAACATGAGGATGATGACAATGATATAAGAATTCAATAAAACAAGTTCAAGATATATTTTATCCGAAATATTAACGTCCAAATTATCAACATGAATCTTTGTTTTGTAGAGTAAAATTCAAGAATGATCGGAAGAATATTTTCATGAAAAGATCTTTGGATGAAACGCAAATATCGAGGATATTCCACTAATTTCATGGAGTATAGAAGTCAAAGTTTTAACTTAACCGGGTATAATAAAGAATGGAATAACAAAAGAAATCACCATGTAAATGCGATAGAATCGCACAGCATGGTTATTCCAATGAGAATAATAAATAACGGAACCAGTCGGTGAAATTCACACCAAGCGGGATGTTCCAACGAGAATAATAAAGATGGAACCGGATCCGGTGTAAAACACACAGAATAGGATATTCCAACGAGAATAATAAAGACGCGGAACCAGTCCGGTTGTAAAACACATGCAGCGTGGATGTTCCAATGAATAATAAAGACGGAACCGGTCCGGTGTAAAACACATGACGTGGATGTTCCAATGAAATAATAGAAGAATGTCACCAAGTATAGGGTAAACTGCACGTGATCTGAGTTATTCCAACGTAATAATAAGCAATGGAATAACAACGATTCTCTTCATGAATAAGAAAGAATAACACCCTTACATTTGGTAGGAGATTGAATCTGCTGCGGCAGTAGTAACAAAATACTCTTCTTCTTTCTCTCTTATTCTCTCTATACTTTCTCTCTCTATAAGCTTGAATGAATTAAGTGAAAATAATGAAGCCCTAGGCCTCTATTTATAGAAGATTTCTAAGCTTAGCACTCTTAGTGTGAAAAGCGCAAGTGGCTTGACGACTAATGATGTGAAAAGAAAAGTGGTTTGGCGCTTTGTAATGTGAAACGACAAGTGGTTCGGCCTTTTGTAATGTGAAACGACAAGTGGTTCGACGTCTGTAAAGGTAATTACTATTAACGAAGGTAAATACTATTGATGAAGGTAAATACTATTCACAAGGGTAATTCTTATTGAAAGGTAATTACTATTAACGAAGGTAAATACTATTCACAAGGGTAATTACTATTGACGAAGGTAATTACTATTGATTGAAGAGACTCTTAGATGATGACATATAGAGCCCCCATAAAATAATCAAACTTACCACAAATCATTTTTTTCATCAACACATATTTAATCTTTCAACAATTATTAATCATTTATAACTTGTCGTCTCAATTATTGATTTAATACTATAACATATTATCGAGATGATCTTGTGACAATAATTGAATCAATAATATAAGAGATATGATCGTGAATTCTTCGTAATAATAATTGAGCATAAGCGAGTGACTTCTCACGTAAGCATCGATAATCAATCTGGTGTCTTATTATGCGACCACGCCAGTATTCTCATATGCTTAAAGCACCTAGGGTAGTTCAACAGTTTTAACGGTAACACCTCCGCCATTATTTTTATAAAATATTTTTTGTCGTTTTCTCGATCAAATGATAATTACATTAATAGGGTCCACCAATGATTGAGCCATTATGCGAATATTCCCTAACAAAAAGAATATTCCCAGAGGCAAACGAATATTTTATAACAACTTGCATACTTTGCAAAATTTATAAATATTACCTACAACTATAACATTATATCAAATTTATTCCATAATATTCAAAAATAATATTTATAGAAAAATTCATCTTTATTTATAAAAATTTGGGTCTTCTGACCTCCCTTCTTATGAAATTTAAGCCCTCGAAATTAGAATGCGATACACAGTATGTCGAAGAGGTAAGGATACCTTGATTTCATTTGATTCTAACTCCCAAGTCATTTCCTCAACATCGTGGTTCCTCCACAAAACTTTGACTTGAGGTATAACCTTGGGAGCGTAGAATATGTTCCTTCTTATCCAAAATTTGAGCAGGAACCTCTTAATACGTCAAATCTTACGCTATTTCGTCCGGGTTTAACTCAATAATATGGTTCGGGTCTTTCACATATTTACGTAACATAGATATGTGAAAAGCGTTATGAACACGAGACATATTTGGCGGTAAAAGCGAGTCTATAGGCCCACGATTCCTACTCGATCGAGGATTAAAATGGACCGATGAATCGAGGATTAAGTTTTCCTCTCTTTCCAAATCTTGTAACTCCTTTCCATGGAGCAACTCTTAACAACACATGATCTCCTATATCGAATTCCACGGCTTTTCGATGAAGATCGGCATAACTCTTTTTGTCGATTTTGTGAGGTTTTATATCGTTGTCGGATCGTTTGAATCTTTTAAAAGTAGTCATACATACCAACTCGGTCCCAACAACGTTGCTTCACCCACCTCATCCCAAAGATACCTTTGGAGAACGACACTTTCTTCCATACAATGCTTGAATGGAGCCATGCGATACTTGCTTGATAAGCTGTTGTTGTCAGGAAAAACTCCACCATGGTAAGAACTTGTCCCAACTCCCTTGAAATCAAGGACACGAGTCTTAATAGATCTTGAAGAGTTTGAATAGTCCTCTCCGATTGTCCGTCCGTCTTCTCGAGGATGATATCTTAGAGCTAAATCGTAAGTCTGTGCCCATAGCTTTTTGCAAACTAACCCAAAATCGTGAAGTGAATCTTGGGTCTCGATCGAAACTATGGATCTGCGGCACCACCATGCGGTCTTACAATCTCGTTTATGTACATACTGAGCAAGGCGTTCAAGAGTATAAGTTTCTCGTGTCGGTGAAAAATGAGCGAGACTTGGTCAATCTATCAACAATGACCCAAATCGCATCAATGCCTTGAGAAACCTTAGGAAGGCCGATGAACGAAATCCATGGTAATGTGCTCCCACTTCCATTCTCGAAATTTCAAGTGGTTGTAATGGACCTTTTGGTACTTGATGCTCCGCTTTAACTCGTTGACAAGTTAGACACCTTGAGATAAGCAAATATTTATCTCTCTCTTCATATTGCTCCACCAAAATGTATGATGAATATCATGATACATTTGGTACTCCCAGATGGATTACAAATGGTGTGTTGTGCGCCTCCATTATGATATTATACTTTAAATCGAGGTCGTTAGGAACACAAAGTCAGGAGTTGACTCAAGTATTCCTTCTTCATCGATTCTTGCTTCCTAAGATAGCACCTTCTTGCACTTTTCTTCCTCATACGCATCGAACTTCAGTGTCAGTAGCTTGGCGCGCTTTAACTTTATCGATTAAAGTCGGTTCTACTCGTATACTTCGCTATCATCACATGCGTCCCTCAGAGTCTTTAACTCTATCTCCATCCTTTGCAAGTCACACAAAATGGGCCTTTGCGTTGACAATATCGCACTTCGTGCTTGCATATGATTTTCTACTCAATCGTCGGCTACCACGTTAATTTTCGAGGATGGTATTGGATGGTATGATCATAATCTTTCAATAGTTCAAGCCAACGTCGTTGTCGCGTGTTGAGTTCCTTTTGAGTGAAGAAATATTTGAGGCTTTTATGATCTGTAAAGATCTCCACTTTCTCCCCATACAAGTAATGCCTCCAAATTTTAAGTGCAAAGACAACAAATGCCAACTCTAGATCATGAGTAGGATAATTCCTCTCATATTCTTTGAGTTGTCGCGAGGGCAAAGGCTATAACTTTTCCATGTTGCATAAGAACACATCCCAACCCTTTGCTCAAGCATCATCATGTAGATGACAAATCCCTCCGAACCGGATGGTATTGTCGAGCAGTCTTTGAAATAAGTCTCCTCTTGAGTTCTTGAAAACTCTTCTCACATTCTTCGCTCCAACCCGAACTTTGTATCTTTCCGAGTCAATTTGAGTCGATGGAGTAGCGATTCGAGAAAATCCTTCCACGAATCTCCGATAATAACCAAATAAACCGAGAAAGCTACGTGCTTGGGTCATCGATTTAGGTTGTTCCCGACTTTGAATAGCTTCAATCTTTCTTTGGGTCAACAGATATTCCATGACTTGATACCACGTGCCCAAGGAATGCTACTTCTTGACGAACTTCGCATTTCTTCAACTTGGCATAAAGCTTATATTCACGAAGCTTTTGGAGTGTCGACCTCAAGTGTTGCTCATGATCTTCACGGCTTTTGGAATAAATAAGGATGTCATCAATAAAGACGACCACAAAGTGATCTAAATATTCCTTGAATACTTTCGGTTCATCATATCCATGAAGGCGGCGGAGCATTAGTCAATCCAAAGGACATGACTAGGAATTCATAATGCCCGCATCGAGTTACGGCGAAGCCGCTTTGGAATGTCGGGCTTCTAATCTTCAATTGGTGATATCCTAACGAAGATCGATCTTTGAAAAGAATTTGGCTCCTTACAACCGGTCAAACAGTCATCAATACGTGGCAATGGATACCTATTTTGGATGGTGACATGATTCAACTCCCGATAATCAATACAAAGTCGCATACTCCCATCTTTCTTCTTCACGAATAGAACAGGAGCACCCCAAGGAGAAGTACTAGGGCGAATAAAGCCAATGTCTAACAATTCCTGCAGTTGGGTCTTTAACTCCTAAGTTCAATAGGGAGCCATTCGATATGGGGCTTTGGAAATAGGTTTTGTCTGGGGTTCAAGTCGATACAAAATTCAATTTCACGCTCCTGGGGGTAGGCCAGGGGAAGTTCTTGAGAATCGTCGGAAATTTATTAACAATAGGAATATCGTTTAAAAGCGGCGTATTTTTATTTAAATCATGACATGAGCTAAGAAAGCTTGACATCCGTTTTTCAATAAGCGAATAGCTTTATGGCTTGAGATGACCGTGATTGATTTTAATGGTTTGGTCATTTGAATTAGCATAATATAGGTTGATTAGGAATATGAAAGCTAACAACCTTACGAAAACAATCAATTTTTGCATGATAAGTAGTTAACCAATCAATCCACTGAATCATATCAAATGCAAGTATTTTTAATGAAATAAGATCAACGAGTAATGTGAGGGTACCGATTTGAACCAAACAAGACTTATAAAATGATGGATGTAATGAAGGTTTCTCCCAACGGAGTTTCCACAGATAAGTCAAAGTCTAATTTCTCCTGAGTCAAATTTAATCGATGGCGCAAGTAGGGGAAATAAAAGAATGGGTAGAACCCGTTATCAAATAAAGTATAGACTTCATTAGAGTTTATGATAAGCTTACCCGTGATGACCTCATTCGGTTCCTTGCTCTTTGGGAGGTCACAACAAACGCTTCCTCAGACTTTCTGGGTTTTGATTTTTACTGGATGGCCTTTGGTGCCTCCATCCTAGGCTGAATTTGTCTTGATGAAACGACAAAATCGAGCTAAGTGACCTTCTCTTCCACAATTATAACATGCTTTGGACGGCATGGCGCAGTTTGGACTGATGTGTCCCTCTCCTCCACATTTGAAGCATATGATAGGTGGTCTTTCTCCTTCCTTAACAATGGGTGCTGGTGCTGACGTCTTTCCACCATTGTTGAATCTCCGTTTCTTGAAATGTCCATTCTTATTGTTTTGGCTCTGATTACCACTGAAGTGGTTACCATATCCGCCCTTGTTGATTCCCTCCACGCTTGTTGTCACCGCTTGATGACTACTCTCATTTGTATTATAATTTTCGCTTACCGCTTCTCTTTTTAGTTGTGTTGACTCATTATCGCGTTCCACTAAGCGAGCCCTATTTACAACATCTCAATACAAACACGGTTTATGAAATAAGATGTTGGCGTATCTCCGACTTCAAACCTCTTAAAAACATTCGCGCCATTCTCTCTTCATTATCCACCAAGTGGGGCGATGGCCGTGATAACTCATGAATTTTGCCTCGTATTGCGACACGGTCATATTGTTTTGTTCCAACTTGATAAATTCCACCTCCTTCATGTGGCGAATACTTTCAGGAAAGTATTTGTCGTTGAACAGCTCCTGGAACTTCTCCCAAGATATCTTCATCTGACAAAGAGTTGAGTACGTTTCTGGATTTCCACGATGAATCCGCCTCTCGCGCAACATAAAAGGCGTGAAGGAACCTTTTGCTCTCGGAGCATCCCAAGACATCAAATATCTTGGTAACTGTTTTATCCATGCTTCCGCAAGTGGTTTTGGCTCTCCTTAAACTCCCGGTGGTCCCAGCTCCTTGAATTGTTTAGCGGTGGCCGCAGCGAGAGTTTTCCGTGTTTCCACCTACGTTTTGGACGAGAGTCGCTCTACTTTCTTTGTTGCATAAATTGCATAAAAGCCTTTGAACATTTGATCATTCATCATTTGGTCGGTGTTGTTGTTTGCATGAGGATTATCGCCTTTCACGATGCATTATTATCCGATTATTGATATGTGGTGAATCAACGATCCCTAACTACCCATCATTGCTATTCTCAACATTCTCGGATGTCATTTTCGAATCTCGCCACAAAACAAAAGGTTAATTGACATGTAACAAATTATCCTATCTTCTAACCAACCAATAAAATATACATAAACTTAGGTAGGTCATACTAGCGAAGGTATTCCCCGTCTCTCCCCTCCTAATACTTATTCTCACATCTTAGCCGGGATCATATCCTAAGCTTTGATACTGACCGTGACGCCCCCAAAATTAGGTATACATCACCCATCTTGGGTCGCCACTTACATGGTATGTAATTTAAATACAACTTACTAACATAAGCGTAAGTATACAATACGACATAAAGCTCGTGAGTTTAAATACAAATATCGCCTACTAGATATTATACAAACTCAAAAAAAGTCCTCATTACAATTATTATCACACTATTTCACGTAATAGTGAGGACTACTAATGCTATCTTCGGGACCATCACTGTTTCCCAGGCTAAATCCCGGCTATATTCTCATTTCACAAGAAACGGTGAAAGAAAAGGTGAGCTCAACTAGCCCGATAAGAAATATTATGACTAAAATAATGCGAATAAATTATCAATAGTCTTCAACAATGTTAAACCGATAAAATACAATAGACAACCGGTTTAAGCTGCGGTGAATATCACGAATCCATTAAAAGAGTCAAGTAGAAAATAAAGTCTACTATCTTTTAGGTTTTAAAGGTTTTTCATCATCATATATAGTTGAGACTCGACTTTAATAAATATTCCACATCATCGAATCACCCCACGCACTACTGACCAAGGATATTCTTTAGTATCACGACCACAATTATTCATACACTCTGGGCCAAGAATATTTGTGTATTCATTAATAATCATGATCATGCCAACAAGCTCATCCATCAATGCACTACTACTAATCGAGGATTTTTACCACATCATTTGTAACATTACTTGGCCATGATTACACCAAATAGTCTCAATCATAATCATACCAAGTCCATCTATGCACTACACAGAATACGAGATGACTTTAAAAATATAAACATGAGGATGATGACAATGATATAAGAATTCAATAAAACAAGTTCAAGAATTATTTTATCCGAGAATTATTAACGTCCAAATTATCAACACGAATCTTTGTTTTAGAGAGTAAAATTCAAGAATGATCGGAAGAATATTTTCATGAAAGATCTTTGGATGAAACGCAAATATCAAGGATATTCCACTAATTTCATGGAGTATAAAGTCAAAGTTTTAACCAATTTGGGTATAATAAAGAATGGAATAACAAAAGAAATCACCATAAATGCGATAGAATCGCATGCATGTGTTATTCCAATGAATAATAAATAACGGAACCAATTGTCGTGTGAAATTCACACCGGCGTGGATGTTCCAAAAGAATAATAAAGATGGAACTGGATCCTGTAAAACACATGACAGAGGATATTCAGCAACAATAATAATAAAGATTTTAACCAGTCCTGTGTAAAACCATGCGAGCAGGATGTTCCAATGTAATAATAGAAGAATGTCACCAAGTATAGGTAAACCACAGATACGAGTTATTCCAATGAATAATAAGCAATGGAATAACAACAGTTCTCTTCATGAATAAGAAAGAATAACACCCTTACATTTGGTAGGAGATTGAATACTGCAAGATTAGTAAGAACAAAATACTCTTCTTCTTTCTCTCTTATTCTCTATACTTTCTCTCTCTATAGCTTGAATGAATTAAGTGAAAATAATGAAGCCCTAGCCTCTATTTATAGAAGATTTCTAGCTTAAAGACCGCCGCTGTGTGTGAAGCGAGTGGCTTGCATGCGACTAATGATGTGAAAAGAAAAGTGGTTTGGCGCTTTTGTAATGTGAAACGACAAGTGGTTCGGCCTTTTGTAATGTGAAACGACAAGTGGTTCGACGTCTGGTAAAGGTAATTACTATTAACGAAGGTAAATACTATTGACGGAAGGTAAATACTATTCACAAGGGTAATTACTTATTGACGAAGGTAAATACTATTCACAAGGGTAATTATTATTGACGAAGGTAATTACTATTGGCGAAGGTAAATACTATTCACAAGGGTAATTACTATTGTGAAGATAATTACTATTGTGAAGAGAGACTCTTAGATGATGACATATGAGCCCCCATAAAATAATCAAACTTACCACAAATCATTTTTTTCATCAACACATATTTAATCTTTCAACAATTATTAATCATTTATAAACTTTCGTCGTCTCGATTATTGATTTAATACTATAACATATTATACGATGATAATCTTTGTGACAATAATTGAATCAATAATATAAGAGATATGATGCGTGAATTCTTGTAATAATAATTGAGCATAAGTGAGTGACTTCTCACGTAAGCATCGATAATCAATCTGAGTGTCTTCTTATCTGAACCAGCGTATTCATCAGCATTTTTTTGGCCGGGTAGTTCAACGGTTTTAACGGTAACACCTCCGTAGTTATTTTTATAAAATATTTTTGTCGTTTTCTCAATCCGATGAATAATTACATTGTTAAGGTCCACCAATGATTGAGCCATTGTATGCGAATATTCCTAACAAAAGAATATTCCCCACCAAACGAATATTTTATAACAACTTGCATACTTTGCAAAATTTATAAATATTACCCACAACTATAACATTATATCAAATTTATTCCATAATATTCAAAAATAATATTTATAGAAAAATTCATCTTTATTTATAAAAGCTGGGGTCTTACAAATTATTCACAAATAATATTACAGAATCACAATTATGACAACCAGGTCGTTCCCAGGAAAGAAGGGATTTTCCGATAAGGATTTCTCTTTATTGGCGCGCAATTAGGTGACCAAACTCCTTTCCTAAACAGAACTTCCTTAGACATTGCCAATAATGCTATCTGACAATATTATTCAAATAATATGAATTATTGATCCGATAATGGAGATATTTGTGCGTGTGATTATTGAAACAACAATAATATAAAATATCAACGCAAATTATTATTGAATCAATAAAATAAAATATTGAGCGATAATTCTTGTAACAATTATTATTAAGTAGTGCCTTCTACGTAAGAATCGATAATTCAAAAATATTGTGCAATCTTGTGTCTTCTTTGTGCGACCATTGCAGCGTATTCATCATTTTAACCATCGGGTATTCCAACGGTGTTTACAGTAACAACTACGCATTATTTATAAAAACTCAAACTTGTCGTTTTCTTCCAATAGTTTTTAGTTATGGGACTTCTGAATGGTATGCGTAGTAATACGAATATTTCCCGACAGAAAGAATATTCTACGACCAAACGAATATTCCCCAACAACAATGAATACTTACTTATTTTGCAAAATTTACACATTTTACCCATATCCAAAGTATTATATTAAATTAACACATTTATTATTCCCAATAATAATTAGAGAAAATTCGATTTTATTTATAAAAAGTTGAGGTCTTACAGCCGCTGCCTTCCGTCGATTAGTAACCCAATAAAACTGAATTGGTTACCTTTATATGAATGTTTGGCTACCAACTACACTATGAAAAAAAATGTACCGACGACGACCATTGCAGAACCCAATAAAACTGTTTATGATTGTACATGTTGAAAAAAATAAATCTAGGTAACACTTGAAAACTGTTCTTAACTTTTTTATAATTAATTGGTAACTCAATAAAACTGATTTGGTTACCTTGTATGAAGGTTTGGCTACCAACTACACTATGAAAAAAATATGTACTGACGACGACAATTGCATAATCCAATAAAACTGTTCATGGTTGCACATGTTGAGGAAAACAAATCCAAATAACACTTGAAAACTGTTAACTTTTTTATAATTAATTGGTAACCCAATAAAACTGAATTGATTACCTTTGTATGAAAGTTTGGCTACAACTGCACTATGACGGAGCGGACATTGGCAGTTGCAACGCCGTCAGGACTACAGTAGATGAGTTGCACGACCAACTAGGCCTTGAAGGGATTTCATGGCTTGAATTGGAGGAAGGAAAGTGAGCACCAGTTGAGGAGTTTTGGAGGAGGATCGAGTTCGCGAGGAGGAGGGACGTTGGTGAGGAGCTATGGAGGAATGGAGAGCTGAGCTTGTGGGATTTGAATTGGGATAAAAGGAGTTACAACAGAGGTGAGGTGACAGATATTTGTGTTAGATGGATAAGGGAGATCCAGTTGGGGAAGGAAAAGTGGAAACTAGGATCGTGTTCTTCTCAATTGCAGCAGAGTTGCGGGGAGAGTAATGAAGAGAAACACTAATTTTGTAAATAAAATATTAAAAATGTATTAATTCTATAAATATTTTATGGATGCACTTTTGTTGTAATTTTTTTAAAAAATATACTAGAAAATGTAAATATCCCAAAAATTTATTTGATGAAATTGGGGTCAAGTCAAATTAGGTCGGGTTGGGTATAAATTTGATCAAAATAGATAGGATTGGATCAGATTGGATAAAAATAACAAAAATACTCAACAAAATATCAATTTAAGAAATTAATTGACCAAAAATAAATTTGAAAAACAAATTTAAAAGTAGGCGAGAACTTTGAATGACTGGGAAAGACTCGGGCAATGCGAGACAATTTAAATTTAAGTCCGCTTTATTTGTTTAGTTTTATTCGTTCTCTCTCACTCTATCTCTGCAGATTGAATCGGAAATTGAAATTAGGGTTTCTATTACAGAACAACCCCGACTTCTGTTTCTCAAACAATCGTTTGTTGTTTGAGTCTCCATTTTACAGATCTTTAGTCACGTCATAAATGTTAGTTCTTCCATTTCTCTCTCATCTGGCGCTTTCAATCTCTCAAAATAATTCGATTTTGAAGATTGGAGACTCCATAGGTGAAAATCTTTGATTCCACCTATTTACGATTGTTGCTATGTGGGTTCAAGAAGATATGAGTTTCTGATTATTAGGCCTTGTTTCACCTTCCATGGATTTTCTTCTTTAGTCTTGAGAATGTATGTTCTTTGATCCCCTTAAAAGGTAGAAACTTTGAATTGTTTTGCTCTAAGGAATTTCAATTGGAACTGGGGTTTAGGTTTAGTGGACATGTTTAAGCAGATATTGGGTAAGCTTCCGCGGAAGACATCGTCTAAATCTCCTTCGCATAACGACTCAAATAATGAGGGCGCATTTTCATCTGTAAATTCATTGAATTCAGTTGGTGGTGGGGTTAGTAACAATTCTAAGAATAGTTCAGCATCTGGGAAAGCATTGAATTCGGGTTTGGGAGCTTTTCGTTCTAGTAATGGAACTCATGCTCCTCAATCATCGAGCACCACCCTTAAATCGAATCAAGGAAAGAAGTTAGGTCCCATGGCTGCCCAAGCTGGTCAGGTGCTGAATTATGCTGCCTATGAAGCTTTGCCTAGCTTCCGGGATGTTCCAAGCTCTGAAAAGCACAATCTTTTTATCAAGAAGTTGAATATGTGTTGTATGGTGTTTGATTTTAGTGATGCTTCTAAGAATATTAAAGAGAAGGATATAAAGCGGCAGACCTTGCTTGAGCTTGTTGACTACATTTCGTCAGTAACGACCAAGTTCAACGAGGTCACAATGCAAGAAATCACAAAAATGATAGCTGAAAATCTGTTCCGAGCCTTGCCGTCTAATCACGATAACAAATTGCTGGATGTGTATGACCAAGAGGATGACGAACCAACTTTGGAACCATCATGGCCTCATCTTCAAATTGTGTATGAATTTCTTCTGAAATTTGTGGCTTCGTCGGAGATAGATGCAAAACTTGCTAAAAGATACATTGACCATTCTTTTTTGTTGAGATTACTCGACCTTTTTGACTCGGAGGATCAAAGAGAGAGGGAATACTTGAAGACAATACTTCACCGTATTTATGGAAAATTCATGGTGCACAGGCCATTTATCAGGAAAGCCATCAACAACATCTTCTACAATTTTATTTTTGAGACTGAGCGACACAACGGGATTGCAGAGTTGCTTGAAATCCTTGGTAGTATTATTAATGGGTTTGCATTGCCTTTAAAGGAAGAGCACAAACTTTTCCTTGTCCGTGCACTGATTCCCCTTCGCAAACCCAAAAGTGTATCAATGTACCATCAACAACTTTCATATTGCATCACCCAATTTGTGGAGAAAGACTTCAAGCTGGCTGACACTGTAATCCGAGGTCTGTTGAAGTATTGGCCCATAACTAATAGTTCGAAAGAGGTCATGTTTCTTAGTGAGCTGGAGGAAGTTCTGGAAGCTACCCAGGCTGCTGAATTTCAAAGGTGCATGGTCCCTCTGTTCGGTCAGATTGGTCGCTGCGTCAACAGCTCACACTTTCAGGTATTGTACCTGTATCAATCTATCACATTCACATTGTCTTCCTTCATGTTTATGGTTACGATCTTCAACCTTATACCAGGTTTTTTAGACCATCATTGGTAACTATTACTTGGTAACTATCACATTGTTTTTACTTGCCTTTTTCTTAAATACTTGTTTTGATGATGGAATTCTTCGCGCGACTGTTTTTTTTCTTCTTTTTTTCCCTCTGTTGTGGTACTGAGTTCTACTGTTCTTTTATTTACTGGGTCCCTTTTTTACCCCTTCTTGTTTTGCAGTAATTTGATGATTCCTCTTTCAGACTTAGTGAGGTCTCTTTTATAAGTCAGATGCACATAGCTTAGTTATTATTCTAAAGGATCATGTCTAAAAAACTTTGTGGATAGATAGTGTTATATTCCATCCATAGCTATTATTAGAGTCATTTCTTCAATACGTAGAACGGTAGAAACAGGGTTACCAAATAGGCAGATTCTCTTATTGACCTAGCAAACCATACATTGGTACTTGCATTCCTAACTCATGGTACTGTTACATAGCTATAATTTGAATTTAGCCTACCCAAATTTATCTTATTTTTTCTACCTCTAATTGCATAAATATCAATATTATAAGAAAATCAGTGTACCCAAATTTATCTTGCAAGTTATTGGTTGCTAAAACATATTTCTAGAACGAACTTTTTTATACAATTAACTTTTTGTTCAATGAAATTAAGCTTTATTGCAATTACATTTACATCTAAGAATTCCTAACTATTAGTATCCATATAACAATACCCCAAGCATACCAAGTTTTAGCCTATGTAGCATACCGCGTTGCCATATTGGTCCCCGAGCTAAAATGAACCACATTCTAGGTAACATAGGTTAGAAGTCCTGTTGTCAGTCTTTTTCTTTTTTGTCCTTTAAGTTTTGTACGAACCTTGGTTTAAGCATGGATCACCAATTACCAATACCTTTCTATTCTAAAGGCATTTACAGTTTAAGCTTGTAAATAATGTGAGAAGATATTTTCAATACTGTTCCATGTTGTCTCCTCGAGAATTTTGCGTATAATTCTCAACCAAAAGTTTATCCAGTTTCCATCTGTTCAAAACCATTTTCTTTTTGGTGTTAATTTATTTACCTGATCATAGAAATATAATGTCAGAAAATATATCGTTCAGACTTTTCACCGGTAGGTACTAAATAAATGATGATATTTGTGCTGATATTATAGGTGGATTCTTCTGCAATGTTATTTCTTTTTCTTTCTGTATCTAAGAGAATATCAAATCCACTACAGTTGTACCATATAAATATCATAGGACTAGACTGATTATCAAAATTATTACACCTTTATTCATGTCATTTATCGGCCCCAGAAGAACATCTTTATTCATGTCAATGTAATAAATATATGAAGTTGCACCAGTAATCTTCAATGCTCTGATGAATTTAGTACTTATTTTCTTCCCTGAAAGTGATAATTCAGAATAAACTGAATTTAGTAATCTTATACTGTATTGTTTTTTGGTTTGGTTGGTTTTTGAAGTATTTTAACCAAATACACCGACACTTGAAGGCAATATTCATCATCATGTGTCTGGAAAAAAACAATAATGGCATTTATCATGCTTTTTCAAAATGATCCTTTTCTTCTGTTATGAAATATTTGTGCACTGACAAACGTGGTTTGGCTATTCTATTCTGGCTGAATATTGTCATTTATTAGATGATAGTTTTAATTATCTTCCTTGTCTTATCAGCTCCCTGTCAATAGTGCTTCCAACTAGGATATATGCAAGCTTAAGTATGTCAAGTTCAATGTTATCTAGATCGTGGTTTATTTCAATACGTATCGGGAACGGGAAACATCACTTTTTGTGGTACGAAATATGTTAGGGGTAGATTTTTTTTGAATTTCTTAGTTGGTACTAAATACATTTATCTAAAACGTGATATAGTGAGAATAGATTTCTATAAACTTATAGTAAAAATTAGTTGAAATATAACTAAAACTCGTTAAGTTGTTTCTAATTGTAGTGTCACAATTAACACATTTTCAACAAGATTATGTCATGTAATCACTTACTTGACACGTGCAAGGGGATCATTTGGGATTTGGCTACATTAGGTATCATTTGATTTTTTTTTACATATCAAGGTTTCTAATAGAGTACTTATGTAATTAATATACTTTAAAAATATCTTAGATATTTAGAGGATGATTCTAGATAGTGGATTCTAGCCTTCTGTTGGATTTGATTTTAGCTATTGGTTGTATGGCCCAGAGGCTAGTTAAGAGGATGTTACTCACTTGTAGCCCATCCCCTCCAGAGCAGGATGCCGACAAAGAATTATAAATCCAGAGTTGTGCAATATAAGTTTAAGTAGGTAGGAGAAAAATATTTTGGATTACCACGTTTGATGTTTTGGTAAGTGTACTATGTTTTGGAACGTTCGTGCCAAACCACAATTTGTTACCAAGAAAATGTTTTTTTGGTAACCATGGTCAAATGACTGGCTTTCGAATGTAGGATCGAGCTTGGCTTGTTATCTTACAAAAAATTTGAGAAATGTTACTTCTGATTTCTCACGTGTTTAGGGAGCCATGTTTTAGCCGTCTCTTGAACTTAACAAGCTTCAAAATTACATACTTGGGTCAAAATTAATTATATTAAAGATAATAATAAATGAAAGAATAGCTCTATTGAGCTTGTAATTAATTTGATTAAAGTAATGAGTAGTCTATCTGCCGGACCTGCCCTAATATTTGATTAGTGGATAATTGTTTATCTGGAGTATTTTTATTTGCTTCATTAAGTTTTTTTTGTTGTTAAAGTAAATCCTAGCATTTCCTAATAGCTTGTTTAGGTCGATGCCCAGGATCAAACTTTCTATGTATTTTGTTATTATTATCTAAATATAAATGGATTTCTCATTATTGAAGTGATTTTTATACCAGATCCATAGAATAACTTTATGTTGGTACAAGTTTGTTCTCATGACTTTCAAAAATCAAGTTTGTTCTCAGACTTTTGAAAATCAAGTTTGTTATAATGACTTTTGAAAATCATGATATTGAAGCTTACAGAGTTGTGAATTTTTGTGCCTGATCCATAGGATAACGTTCTGTTTGGGCAAGTTTGCTCTCATGACTTTTGAAAGTCAAGATAGTTTGTGTGCATGGAATGAATAGCATTGAAGTGAATTATTTATACAAAGAATAGCTTTGAAGTGAAGGGTTTCCTTATTATTCCTGTTTACTTTTAAGATATTACCTTCCTTCTAGTTTTTACCATGTCAATGTTAAGCTATTCATTCGGGACATCTTTATTTATTCTTTTTCACCCAACATTATGAATTGTTCCATGAGCTTTCCCCCTCACCTCATTAGCTTGTTCAGGCTAAGTATCTACTGTAGGTCAAGCTAACCTTCAGTCGTCAAGTCCCTTCATTGAGGTTTGGATGTGCTATATAACCATTTTTGTTTACATATATGTATGCTGTTGTATAATCTCCCTCCCTCCCCCGGCCCAACACATTTGATGCGAACGGAAGAGAAAAATCATGAGTTTTATTATTAATTTTGTTTTGTTATTTAGAGATAAATGTACGAGTATTAATGTAATTGTTTATTACTTATATGGAGTAGGATATTTTAGAACTACAGGTTACTAAATGCAAAATTGGGTAAAGCCACAAGTTGTAGTTTACTCAAAAAGTTCAGCTCATTACCAAAAAAATTATTGAGGTTCTCCCATTTTGACAAGTCTGGCTCTGCCATTGCTGTCCTCTGTGCTTATACTTGTTAGATATTGTCATTTTCAATTAAACACATTCACCTTCTACATTGGTAATAGAATTTGTGGGACGGATGCAAGTTATTGTGTTGCAAATGTAATGATACAAATTTATTCAAGGTCACCATGTGCTGTCCTCTGTATGTTATTCCTTGTTCTCCTTATATCTCTTGCATGTCTAATCTATGAATATGTTAATTACAAAGGTTAATATTAATGAGAATTATGTGTGGTTGGAAGAATAATGAGAGCCAACTCACCACTACACATTGAGCAGAGAGGATTGGAAATTGTTGTGCATGTAGATGGTTGCAAAGAAATTTTTTCTTTCATCTTTTCCTTGAATCAAAAGCAAGAGCCATTCTACAAGACTTCACTTATGGTCTTGATTTCCAATATGATTATACTGAATAAATCTTTGGATTGATATTATTTGTGCTACTACCTCTGTTCTATTTTTTGCAGGTAGCTGAACGTGCATTGTTCTTATGGAATAATGATCATATAAGGAATCTTATTACACAGAATCGCAAGATTATACTTCCCATAATCTTCCCAGCCTTGGAGAAAAACACTAGGAGTCACTGGAACCAAGCTGTTCAGAGCTTGACACTGAATGTGAGGAAAATATTTTCAGATGCAGATCAAGGACTCTTTGACGAGTGCCTAGCTAAATTTCAAGAAGATGAAATCAAGGAAAAAGAAGCACTAGAGAAACGAGAATCAACCTGGAAACGCTTGGAAGATGTGGCAGCGTCCAAGGCTGTAAGCAATGAGGCGGTTCTTGTGTCCAAGTTTGCTTCTTCAGTTTCCATTGCTACTAGCACAAATTCACGAACCACCACAGGTAGTTGAGGACGACTTCTCATGTAATTTTGAGGCATCATCATCTTCATGCCTATTGGTGACCCTACAAGGTGGTCTGCAAAAGGTGAAGGTTAAGGGAATTATTTACTTCGCTAGGAAATTTATATAATCAGTCTGCCAGCTGAGCATGAAGATGAAGGTGGGGTTCTGTGGATATTAAAGTTACTTCTGTTTTTTGTTTTTGTTCTTTACCTCGGTTCTTGGCTCATTCACCTATTTGTTTTCTCAGCCATGGAAGGTGTGTATCATAAGAGAACTGGTTCATAGAGGTAGTGCCTCTTTGAATTTTCTACCCTATAATGTTATTGTGTAATGATGCAAAGGAATTGCCTCTTTGTACTTCAGCTTTGTTGTTCACTCTTTCTTTCCATTTCTAATGGTAACCGGGATATCTATAGCATACAAGTATTTGTATTTGACCCACATTTTGACCGATTGATTGTATACAAGCCACAACTTGGGTACTGTGTGGGATCTGGTGGCTTTTTAGGACCAAGAGGTCGATGACAAGCATGCAACTGATGCAAGGGGAGCTCTAGACTAGGATGCACCTTATATCCTCTCTAGCCAGTCTCCTACATCAGCTTCTCTAGGAGAAGAAAAGAATGGAGTGTATGTACTTGTAAGAAATTTTGAACAGGTTGCTTACAGAAGAGGCCCATCAGCAAAATCTTATGAAACAGTTTGGGAAATTGAAAAGGAAAGAGGGGAAAGAGACTGGGCACTGGGCTGGATTTAAACGTGCTTGGTTTCTGTTAGTGATCTCCAGAAGAAAGATTTGGGTTAGATTGATGACTTTACGGCAATCTTGCTGCTTTGATTGAGCAGATTTGAGAAAATTCAATTTCAAGCATGGAAGAGAATCCTAATCAAAGTATTCGACCGGCACGCACTTGGGGACTGTTGGGCCATGAATATTTGTGCCTATTGGTCCACACTTGATTGGGCCCTTGGAGTGTTGGGTTTTTAATTAAGTGAGGTTATATTTGGGTTTGGGCTGAAATTTAATAATGGAAAGGTGTTTGAGTGTGAGCCCAACATCTTAATTAATGAGGATTTGGCTTAATCTTAGTTAGTGGGGAACATTGAGGTGACCAGCATGTGACTTTGCATGCAATTAGCTGAGATCACTGGGAGTCGGTTGCATGCAGGAAAATGGAATGAGTATACGAGTACAGAACACTACACAAAGGAGGTAAGTTACATTTTATCACTCTGACACTAACTTACAAAACCTCCATTTATTAAACCTCAGGTCGGCACCAGTCTTGATTCTCACGCCGAGCTATCCCCGACGGTCCAAAGTATCATCGCTTCCTAGATTGACTTGTTTACTGTGTAGGGTTGGACGCGATTTTCGGTGATTGAGGCACGTAGAAAGATCTTGGCGTTAACATTGGCGCTAGGAGGGACTTAGTGTTTTTGGGTTTCAATCACAGTTACCGACTGTCTTATATCAGAAGCTATGGTGAAAAGTAAGACAGTCACTGCTGAGGGACAGCCGACGACGGCAAGCTCTTCCTTACAAAGGATTTCTGTTAAGGAAAGGTTGGGTCCTTCAAAAAGTATCCATGACAGGATTGGATCACAAGATGTTCCAGAGGGATCTCATGCAAAAGACCATGCTGATACCAAAAGAAGGTTATTATCCACTGCAAGTAAAAGGCCTGACAAGGATCAGAAAAGGGTAGAAGGCACACCGCCTAGAACCCTATACCGAGAAGGTCAGGCAGACATAACATCTACCTTGGCGAAGATGGCACAGGAGAATGATAAAGCTATATAACTGCTTCTGAAGCAGCGAGAGGAGATTTCCAAACAAATGATTCTGATGGCCGAAATGGAAGATGAGGCGTCTAGTTATATTCGGCCTAAAGAACGTGGAAGGTCTCCAGGCAGACGAGCAAGGCAAGATGAAAGGCCCATGCAGTCTGAAAGCTGGTCTCGGAGTCGTTCTCGTGACCGAAGAAGAGCCAGAAGTCATACTCCCGAAGATCCGACGAGGGCACCTCGCCCTGTGGATTCTCGGAGTGATGATAAGAGCCGGCGAAGAAACAGATCCAGAGGACGCACTCCTGAAGGTTCAAAAAAGGCACCTCGCCTTGAGTATCCTCGGCACAACAAGAAGGATAGACGCCGCAACAGATCCAGAGGATATTCTCCAGAGAATCTGAGGAGGGCACACTGCCTTGTGGATTCTCGCTTCAGCAGAAGGGACAGTCGAAGCCCATCAGAAGCTTCCAGCTCGGACGGAAAAGGTCGAGTGGAACAGAAGAAGAAAAGCTCTCCAAAGAAAGAAGTTTCTTCACAACCAGAAGGAGTGGAACTCTTAGCTAAAGAGGTGAAAGAGCTTCGGAGAGAGTTGGTCGAAGTTCAACAGGTGAAAGATCGTTCGGGTAAAAAGGCGTCTCCTTTCTCTTCGAAAATTCTTCAGGAGAAGGCATACCCTAATAAAAAGCTTCATTATATGGAGAGTTATGATGGTTCAGGAGATCCATATGACCATAGCCAGGTGTTTGATAGGCTGATGGATTACTATGACTATTCAGATGCAGGCAAGTGCCAAACGTTTATAACGACGTTGAGGAAAGATGTGAGGCAGTGGATAGGGACTTTGCCTTCAGACTCAATCTCGTCCTAGGCTGACCTATGTGATAAGTTTCATGCTCGGTTTGGGAGCAATAAAAGGAGAGGAAAGCCTACGAGGTCATTAACACAGGTCAGACAGTATTCAAATGAGTCTCTGGGCCAATACGTGAAGAGGTTTAGAGAAGCAGTGGGTCAAGTAACAGACCTTAATGATCTCCAGGCTGTCGGTTTATTTCAAAACGGGTTAGACTTGGTGAAGTCTGAAAAACTGGTGAAGAAGTTGATGTCCAGCCATCAAAGAGCCTAGCCGAAACATTTGAGAAGGCAGAAGGCTACATCGTGGTAGAAGAGGCAATGAGCAGTCTGAAGCATGGCCCTTCGGAAAAGGTGAAAGATAAGGAGAAAGATAAAATTGATAGTAATCAAAAGAAGGCTGCTGGTAGCAATGATAGAACTTATGGAATCAGAAGAAATACAACAATACTTGGGGGTCAAAAGGAGGTCGACCGCCCTTTCCCAGTTAGAAGGTGAATAAGGTGTTTACTCAACTTAATACAGATCGGGCTACCATTCTGGAACATATCAAAAATCAGCCTTACTTTGAACAGCCTCATGATAATCTCAGACCAGGGTCGAGAAATCCTTACAAATATTGTGATTATCATCAGGCAGCTGGGCATGATACGAACTCTTGTTTGAGTTTGAAGGAGTTCATTGAAAGAAAAATCCAAAGTGGTGCTTTGGTTCATTATGCAGCAGGGCGAGAGCCCCCGAGGAAGCAACAGAGGAATGACAGACCTGTTCAAGTTGCTCAACCTACACCACCAACTCCGAATCAACCAGCAAGACATGTTGTAGATGTCATCACAGGAGGAAACGTTGGCAAAGTTGCTGGGAAGAAGCGACGACGATACCTAGATTCGGTAATGACAGTGGTGGGTACTCCCCCGAAGATTGAAAGAATGTATCCAGGTTCGGTAATTTCTTTTACTGATGATGATTTCCCTTCTGAATCCATCGAACCCCATGAGGGAGCGCTGGTGCTTATTGCACAAGTGGGTTCGGTGGATATGAAGAGGATGATGATAGACAATGGATCTTCAGTGGATATCTTGTACGTACATGTTTATCAGAGGATGCACTTGGATGGAAGGAAGATGGAAATAGGGCAGGAGGTTCCCCTGTATAGCTTTAGCAACGATCCAATCAAGATGGCGGGGACTATCGAGCTGCCAGTCATCTTCGGGACGACTCCACAGCAGGTTGAAATTATGTGTAAATTTTATGTAGTGCATGTGGATTCGGCCTACAACGCCATTTTGGGAAGACCCACCTTGACATCTCTTCAGGCGGTGACATCGATCCCACATTTCAAGATCAAGTTTCTGACGCCACATGGAGTGGGGGAAGTGGCTGGAGATTTAGACTTGGCAAGGAGGTGTTACCGTAATGCTTTGATCAATTCAGGTGTTGGGGTTAGCAAACAGAAGCAAACCATGGCTATTGAAATCGAACCATTTACAGAGCAGCATAGTGCCATCGGTTCTGCCAGCTGGAGAAACTGAATAGTTTGAATTAATTCCTGGAAAAAAGGAAAAGACGGTAAAGATAGGTTCAGGTCTTCCGGAACCTTTTCGGACGAACCTGGTGGAGTTGTTTCGGTGTTATGCTGATATTTTTGCCTGGGTTCCAAGTGATATGCCTGGGATGAGTAGAAAGGTTGTTAAGCATCGATTCTGAGTGGACTGGCAAAAGCCGTTCGGCGAAGAGATGATTTTTGCACCTGGAAGCGCGTAAGATAATCGATGAAGAAATTGCAAAGTTGCTGGCTGCAGACTTTATATTTGAGATCGATTATTCGGAGTGGATGTCGAATGTAGTTCTAGTGCAGAAGCAGAATGGCAAATGGCGAGTTTGCATAGACTACACGGATCTTAACAAAGCATGCTCGAAGGACTTTTATCATTTGCCTCACATTGATCAGCTCATCGATGCAACTTCGGGATATGCCTTAGTTTTATGGATGCTTTCTCGGGGTATCATCAGATTTTTATGTGCAAAGATGATATTCCGAAGACAACATTCATTACTCATCGGTCGGTGTATGCATATAAGAATATGACCTTCGGCTTGTTGAACGCAGGTGCTACATATCAGAGGATGATGAATTATGTGTTCACAAGGCAGTTGGGAAGGAATATGGAGGTCTATGTTGACGACATGATTGTCAAAAGTATGATTGTCCAAGGTCATCTGGACGATTTAGAGGAATGTTTTCAGACGGGATAATACATTTTTTAGTTACTGTACTAGGGTCCGATTTTCATTGTGGTTACCGAAACTTTTTTTGTTACAATCGAATAACTTACTCTCAAAAAGTACAAAATGGTCATCACTTAAAATTTTCATCCAAAAAAAACGGATAGAATGCTGACTGTACTTATTGTCCCATTATTTTTGCTGACGTGGCATAATGACATGGTTACCATAATGACATTGCACAGACAACAATATAAATATGCCTGACGGCCCAATATTGTTGGCGATGGCATAATAATGACAATAATAATAAGAAGAAGAATTTTTAAATAATAATAATAAATTTTAAATAATTATTATAATTTATTATTATTATTTAAATATTATTATTATTTTGAAGTTATTATTTTAAAAACAAGTAAAACATATTAAAAATAAAAATAAATTAAACTAATTAAATATCTCCACCTACCATCTCCATTTACTACCACCATTACCATCTCCGCCGACCACCATGATCACCACTTACCACCACCGCAATTGTTTCTATCACCACTTTGTAGACCCATATCCTAACTTTATTTCTCAAATCCAAAACTCCACTTGTGATTCCTAATCAATTGAAAAAAAGTATTTATCACATATTCACTTCAAATTTGGTGCAAAAACAAGAGAGAAAGTATGAAACATAAATCTAACTTCATTTTTGTGCTTTAATTATCTTCTCAAACCATTTTCACAACACCCATCACCAAAAAGAAGCCTTCAATTAATTTTTTTCATCTGTATTAAGGGTTCTTTAGTTCATTGTTTGGATAAATGTGGGAGAGAAAGATTGGGTTTGAATAATTTTTGATACATTATCATTCTTGAATTTTACTCCATAAAGCAGTATCATGTTGACAATTTGGACAATATTGAATTCTGGATAAATTAAATTATAAATCTTTAAAAATTTATCTTTGAACTTGTTTTATTGAATTCTTATATCATTGTCATCATCCTCATGTTTATATTATGTTGAAAGTCATCTGTGGCATGTAGTGCATAGATGGACTTTGTATGATTATGACCATGGATTATTCGGTATAATCATGGTAGTAATGTTACAAATGATGTGGTAAAAATCTTCATTGGCCCGTAGTGCGTTGATGGACGATTGTTGGCATGATCATGACCATTGATGAATACTGAATATCCTTGGCGCGTAGTGCGAGGGGATAATTTGTGGTCGTGATACTAAAGAATATCATTGGTAAAATAATCTTGAGGGGTGATTCGATGATGTGGATTATTTATTAAGCTGAGTCTCAGCGATAAAAGTGATGGAAAATATTTTAAGTCATAGAAGATAGTAGATTTTATGCTCTACTTGACTCTTCTAATGGATTGCTTGTTCCTCTGCAGTTAAACTTGATGTTTGTTATATTTTATCAGTATAACACTGTTGAAGGCTAATGATAAATTATTCTGCATTATCTTAAATATAATATTTCTTACTGGGCTAGTTGAGCTCACCTTTTTGCTTTCATTGTTCTCTTGAGAAAAATGAGAACGTAATTTGGGACTAGCTCGTCGGGGAGCGGAGTGATTGGTCCAAATGATAGCATTAGTAGTCCTCACTATTCTATGAAATAATGTGATAATAAATATATTGAGGACTCCATTAGAGTTGAATACTGTCTAGAAGACAATATTCGTATTAAAACTCTCAGTTTATGTTTTGTCGTATGTTACACGACAGTTGTATTATTAAGTTGTGTATGAATTTTGTACCATGTATTTGGCGACTCAAGATGGGTGATGTACACCTATTTTAGGGGCATCACAGTTTGGGCCATTCTTATATATTCTTTTATTAAACATTCTGTTTAATAAAAAACTGGGAGACAATGTTGGGCCATGAATATTTGAGCCTATTGGGCCCTTGGAGTATTGGGTTATTAATTAAGTGAGGTTATATCTGGGCTTGGGCTGAAATTTGACTTAATCTTAGTAAGTGGGAAACATTGAGGTGACCAGCAGGTTGCATGCAATTAGTTGAGATCACTGGGAGTCGGCTGCATGCAGGACGGTGGAATGAGTATATGAGTACATAGCACTACACAAAGGAGGTAAGTTACATTTTATCACTCAAACACTAGACTTACTAAACCTCCATTGTTAAACTTTGTGTCGGCCTGTACTGATTCTCACACCGGAACTATCCCCCGATGGTCCAAGCCGTCAAGCTTCCGGTATTGACTTGTTTACTGTGCAGAGTTGGACGCGCTTTTCGATGATTGAGGCGTGTAGAAAGATTTGACGTTAACACAAGAACCTAAATATCAGCCCGGCTTATCAGTTCTCACTATGCCATCCATCCATTCATCAGAGACATTGTAACGAATAAATGTATATTGTTATTCTTCTCGATGCCAAAAAAATTATGAATAAAAGACTCGGACTATTGAAGGGGAGAAGGGGCTGAAAGCATAACATTGTACAATTCCAGTATTATATATAGCAGGGAGTGGAATTACTGGTGGCAGTCCGTCCATATGCTCGAAAGCTGTATCGCTCTTGGCTTGGTAGAAGAGATCATAAACTGCATCAAGTGCTCGCTCCCTTCAGCCACCACCCTTTGCTGCCTCTTTATACAAGTGCCATGAGCACAGTCGCCATAGCTAGCTGCAATTCCTTTCCTTTATTTCACCAGCAGCACAAGACAATCTACAAAATTAACCTCCACAGTCAACAAATGAACAGGTGATTCCACAAACAGACTGACACTACTATGATCTGATCTGATCTCTCACGATGCTGTATTTGATGCATGAAATTTTTAATGAAGGAGGAATGAAATTTCTTTAAATTATCATCAATTAATATAACATTTGCTATGTAGCGTGTCATCTTATGCTACGAATTTGATTAATCAAACTTAAGAATAGTGATAGGGTGTTGAACCCTTTTTAATACACATTAATTGTGTGCAAGGATCCCACAAGATATGATAAGAAGAAAAACAAGAAACACACATCCTCCTCCTTTTGCTTTTGCTGTTAATCTATTATTACCTTTTGATGCTAAAGGTAGAGCCACCCCTACATGACATGTAGCTAATTATATTTTCTCTCGCAGAACTTAGTAATACTAATTACAAGTAGGAGTACCAGTACCACCATATTAGAAGCTGTCTTTCTTGCAACTCTCTCTCACCTACCCAACCCTACCCTACCCTACCCTACCCATCCTGAATTGAGCTCCAAGATTTGCAGTTACAAGCATTATGGAAATAAATTAGCTAGATGGTTGCCCCTCATTCCAACACATCTACTGTTTTTTTTCTCCCAGCTTATTTCAGTCCATACTCCAGTAATACAAATGACCTAAACCTTACAAGTAATGTCTCTGTATCAAGACAGACTTGGAACCATAATTTTGTATTAAGTTACAAAATATAATTGGACGAGTTCGCAAATTATTAGGTGTTATCTGTATATAAACATATACATTTTTTATACATATCAACTAACATCAACATCAGCAATAGGGCATAGCACATGAGATGAAGGTCTAGTTATGGCAATTTGCTATTGACTGGAATTTGGAATGAAAAGATTTACAAGGAGTTGATAGATTAATTAAGCTCAAAAAATCATAACTATCACCTACCTCCCAGCTTTTGATCAAACAACTTCTTTTGATCAAGATAGATCTGTGTTATCTAGTCAATATTAGCTTACTCCCTTGCCCAAATTTGATGTGCCTATATAAAAACAGAACACAAAGAACCAAAAATCCAAATAGAACCATCAAACACAAACAGAACTGCCACATCACACAAATAATCAGAAACTTACAGAAGAAAACTATAACAACATGATATTCATAATTCAGAAACTTTTAACACATACTAGAAGCCAGAAGCCTCAACATACACCTTAAATTCGTACTGGAGATGCAATCGAATTACTCTAGGCACTGATAGGGTTATTTATACAACAAGAAGCCCTTTCATCTTTATCCGAGCAATTATATTTAATATTTGCACCTATTGGTAGCAGCCATAAAATCAACAATTTGCATGCATAACCAGAACTGAAACCCAAATTATCAGCTTGACGACTTGTTACCCAATTTTTTTGATAGCTCCCTTACGAGAGGGTTGTCTTTTATGTCTTCGCCCCTTTCAAAATGCCATTTTTTTGACATGCCTTCAGCCTGAAATCACAAGTTTAAATGCTATTTGTTAATAAGAAATATATGCAGGTAGAACAAATTCTTAAATACAAACTGCTTAAATTTCCTGGATTCAACATACCCATGTTCGTAAGGGGACCACTTGTTCCTTGATCATTTCAAATCTTGGATTTACCAGGTCTTTTCCTTTAGTCCGAAGACCATCGCACTGCCAATAATCAATCATATTAGAAATTCATTTAGATATGTCACCTATTCACTAGCAATGTTAGCAACGAAAGATAAAAATTTGGAACGGTATAGGCATGTTTCCACAAAGACGATCAACGGCAGGCCAAAGCCCAACAAAATTCACAACATAAAGGGAGTAACAGATTTAATAGTTGAACCCATAACAGAGAGTGATGTTGAAAGGAAGCTAAATGTACTTTCCTATACATCTTTTGTGTGTTGTCAATTGGCAGTGTAAAGTCTAAATATAGAATATCAGGCGTAATAGTAATTCTGGGAATTGCCAAAGCTAATCTAATCTCATAACTGTCAGATGTTTTCAGACCTCACTCCAGTAAATTAGCTGTCCCTTTTCAAGTGTGTGACATGGATTTAAGAGCAGTGAAAACTCATCTATAAATTATACTCGCTCCATTCCACATAAGAGTCCCATTTGTCTTTTTTCTTTCCCATCAAAGAGTCCCATTTTGTTGTGGTAGTACAAATGACGCAATGTCTTCATCCGATGTTCCTTCATCTTCACCTCAATCGGTGCTACCCCAATCTTCTTTCGAAAATACTCCTTTTTACCCTATTCAATGCTTGTATGGCCACACATCAACCTTAACATTTCATTTGACCAATTCCATATAGCAATATTGGCCTCACGGCAGAGCTATAGATTATTCCTTCAACTTGGCTGGAATTTTATGATCTAACAGCCATGATATACAATGCCACTTCATCATCCTACTCTAATCATATGGCTAAATGGCTTACATCCTTATCAACATCTCTTCCTTTATGTAATATGATCCAAGTATTTAAAGACATCCTTCTTGAGCACCTCTTGTCCTGACACATGTCTTGCCTCGAACTTGGGAAATGTACTTCAAATGCTCAATCCAATTTCGTAGGCCACCTAAAAATATTTGAAGACTAAACAAAGCACTTGTGTTTGAGGCATCTAGACTTCAAAGTACCCTGAACACAATCTTTTAGTTCTTTTCCCGGAATCACCTCAGTTTTTTTATAGTAAAAGAAGTTTTACTAAAGAGAAGAAGAATTACATACGCTCCTTGAAGAAAATTAAAGTGGAACAAAACTAAAGGGTTAATGAATAGCAGCCTGCTAATCTCTATAAACATCCAACAAATTCACCCTCTAGAAGTTCTCATTCACATCGCCCAGAGCCGGTCTTGGGTTTTCTAAGGCACAGGGCGAATTTTCTCAAGTGTGCCCCTTTATACAAATTAAACAAAAAATAAAAATAAATTATCAACTAATTAATTTTATTAAAATTATAAGAATTTACAAAAGATAAGGAAGAACACAAATATGTTAAAGAACAAGAATCTCAACCAAGTTTTTTGTTGAATCAAATAATAAATAAGAAAAAATTAACATAGATATGTTATATGTGTGTTGAATCAAATATGGTGTTATATATATACACCATATTTCATTCTCAATTCTACAATAAAAAACCCAAAACCCACATAATATTAACACACAAATACACAATCTACAAAACATACCTCAGACAGCAAGAAGCAGAATCAAATTTGATTATTTGAAAGCCACTTAGAACCTGTTTGATGGGTTGCAAGACAAGAAGCAGAATCTATTTTGATGGGATGCAACAAGAAGCAGAATCTATTAACTGGGTTGCAACTTGCAAGTTGCAAGACAATTATTGGCTCTGTCGACAGCTTCTAGGCGGTGGCAATTGATTAATTGAAGCTGAAACCTTTTGTTTCGACTGTTCGGTTTTGAGGAGAAGCCGAGAAGATTAATTGTTATGTGAGCTGTGGTATAAGCTTATAAATTAAAAAAATTTGGGCCCCCTTCAGCTTTGGGCCCAAGGCTGTAGCCCCGATCACCCTGGGCCAAGGCCGGCTCTGACATCGCCCAAAGTGAAGCCATAACAGAAACTCCCTCATAAAGTAAAGTACGAGAAAGAAGCCTCAAATACCCTAACATTCCTCTCTGTCCAAATGCCCAAATAATAGTAAAGCACAATGCCACAAGATCTTGCCACCATTAGAATTACCGAAACCTCTACATCTGATCTTGCCACCTAATGCCTGTTTCTTTTCAGAGATCCCTTCAATCGCTAGCCAAAATTCACTAAATTCTCTGTTTAGTGTCTGCTGTTTTACTCTTTTGACCTTCATAGTCAGCCACTTCACAAAAATAAACTCTGGGAAGTTTCCTGAGAGTATGTAGCTCAGTGTGTGCTAAATGCTTTATTTGAGGAAGACAAGTGTTTTCAGAACTGTGGTATGAACCACTAACTAGTTTCATCATTCCAATTTCCCCTTTTCAGAACTGTGATAGTGTGTGTGCGTGCTTATATGCCAGAAGTAGGTTTATGTTCTCTATCTTGTCATCAGTAAAAAATTTCAAGCCATGAAACACTCCATGTTAGAGTGAAAAAAATTAAAATTAAAGCCTGTAAAGGTAAAGACGGTTCACCACTTACATTATGCAGTTCTAGCTTGGAGGCCGCCAGTCCAAATATTAAAGTAGCACCACCAAAAACAATACCAGTAGCAGCAGCAAATGCCTTTGCAACTATGGGGAATTACATAAAAGTTACAGCATGTTAGGGAGCTTCAAGAAGATCTATAAAATACAGAAAAACAGTCATACAAAACTTATCATATTACACACTAGATACAAACCATTACACCTGACCTGAACAGGCTTAGACTTACAAGAACTGCTCATAAAGAAGATTAAGCAAGGAGAGAATAAAATACTACTAATACCATCCTTAGTTGATGGGTATCTAAGAAGTTATTGAGCAAACAAAGAAGTAACCAACAGTTGTATTGCTACCTAACTAACTAAACTTGACATCTTAAAAGGAAAATTAATTTCATAAACATAATTATCTAAGATGTTTTAGATTATCATCTGGAATTCAGTTGCTTATTATGGATTTATAATCAAATAACATATCTCCCATAAGCATCCTTTTTCATTCCCTCCACAAAATTGGATAGCTTTTATATGCAACTTCTTTATTTAATAACCCTCCGAGTAGAACGTAAAATATATAACAGAATTCAACTTTAGCCATCCTTTAAACCAGTAATATACATAGTTAGTTTAAAGGGATTTATGCATGTTTGAGCAAATAGTAATTGTCAACATTTTGGAAGAAATCAAAGAAATTTAGAATCTCAGATCAAGCAAATTAAAAGATTTAATAGGGAAAAACTGAAACCTACTTTGCGACAATCCTACAGCCGCGGCCTTCAACTTCTCGGGATTTACTGGGGTGTATTTATCATGACGAGAATCATTTGCAGTGGAGGCTATAAAAGAGTTCTCCGCATTGGGCAACTGCCATCTGCATATAAACTACAATCAATCAATGAAAATTACAATAATAAAGCTACAACTATAAAAAATTGTAATTTCTTCCGTTACATCAGTATTGAGTTTACCTTTTAACATCAAACTGTCTAAGAAATTCTACTAAGGAAACCCATAAAAAATGTTTTAAAGTGTATCATTAACTGGCATGACAAGTTGATAAAGAATAACAGCAAGAGTATAAGCATTTAGATAGTATAAACATTAGTTTTTTTCTTTTACTAAATTCAAAAAAATAAAAAATAAAAAATTCAAAGCACAAATAATTTGATTCCAAATTCACGTCAAAAGGTCTAATCTGTAACTTAATATTTGTAAGTGTGCTTCTAAACATTACCCAATTTCTGATCAATATAAAACCATTACATTTTTTCACCCACCAAACAAATTATCACCTCAATTTTTAAACCCAAATAGTCCAATTAAGCTCACACCATAGAGACCCAAATTCCTTTGTAACCTTTTACAAACTTATATTCACCTCAACTACATCAAATAGCCAGAATTTAACTCAATTTAAAGCTAAAGATATGATAATAAGTAAAACAAAAGAAAGCCCTGACCTTTTGGGGCCAAAAGTGACCTGGGGCAAAGAAACATAAGCCCTCAGTGGGTTCAGCGCTTCGCGCGAGACAAAAGAGGAGCTTTGGGGATCCGAAGGAAGAGCCCATTTCGAAGCTGTGCAAAGAGAAGAATCTGAGAGCGGCCGGAATATTTTTGACGGTAGAGAATGTCTCAGAACCTCCGGCAGAATATCGGCTGATGATTCTAATTTAGTAACATCTTCGCTTGATTGAATTGTGGTGGAACTGGAGGAGGGAAACTTGGATTTTGTCTTCTCAACGAGACGGCCTACGGCGTGTTTGGATTCTTGAAAAAAATAGGCGCCCTCTTTACCTGCTAATCTCCCTGCAAGAAAACTCATTCTCAATGGTCGCTTATGAGTGGATTCGAATTTGTAACCGGCGTCTGGCGTGATATATAGTCTGAGTTTTGTTTTTGGTTGTAACCCAAGATAAAACAGTGAAAAATAAAATGAATGGTCCTATGAGCACAACCTGTATCATCTTCCTTGTAATAAATCGTAAATCTTACTACATTTTAAATGGCACAAATAGTTAAATGATACAGTTAATTGCAAATCAGTGTTGGAATACAATTGTCTATTCAACTTTCAACGAGGAGTATATTATTTTTATTTTTATTTTTATTTTTATTTTTATGGGTTCGACTTTCTATTAGTATTCTCCCGTGTACTGTTTATTGAATATCTTGTTTCTTTTTTCTTACGAAAGAAGTCCGATTTCTTCTTTTAGAGAACACTCAAATAAGTTGAGAATAAACTTGAAACAAAAAAAATATTTACTTAACATTTGTAAAATATTAAATTGATAAAATATGATTATTTACTCTTTAAATAAATGTAATCTATAAATCATTCACTAATTATAATCTATATATCTTTTTTGGAAATATTTATTTTTTTGATCAGCTCTCGACCCTTAATTTATGTAATGTATGGTTATGATGTTATTTGTCTATTTTTCATCTATAACAAATACTACATGTTATTGATCATTTCTATATATATATTATACATAAAAAAAAAATAACTCTCCTCAGAGGCTCAAGACGGTCGACTCTTTTGGTCGTGTTCAGTAACGGCCGAGGGTTTGCAAACCAACTTTAGTGGATCAAATTATTACAAAAATTTTCTGAAAACAACGGGAACTATTGCCACGTTGTATCAGCATGCTTTAAATTCATATGATATGAGCTAGAATAGACTGCAAATCAATTATCAACCACATAACTGTGAACCTTACTGATAAGCGGGAAAAAAATTCATATAATATATACTTCTCATTAAAGATAGATTGTATAGATCGCATTTATTTTCAATCAAGGTGGAAAAGTGGTTATGCCAAAACGTACAAAAATAAAAGGAACAATTACATTTTATAGTACATTTAAAAACATAATTATAAGAAAAGTGCACTCTTTAAATATTTACTCAATTAATATTTTTAAAATTTTATTTTCATTATTAGTACATATTTATGCTTCCTTTAATTATGGGATGTGTTTTAATTTCTTGATGACATGGCAATTCAGTTTTTTTTTTTTTAAAAAAAACTGAATTCGCGTTTTTTTGGGGATTGTGTTCATTTTAAATTTTTTTTGTTCCAGTATGTCTTCTTTTTCCTTTTGAAACCCTTATTTGGTGTTTTGTTTACTTTCCTAACAAAACCTTATTCTTCTTCTTCTCTGTGTTTACACGATTTTTTCGGGATATATTTTTTGTTGTTTCATTTTGATTTTTTCTTCGTGATTGTCGTATTTTGCTTCAGATCTAATTATTCTCAAGTTTGTTGGTTTGTTCCTATTTATCTGTACTACATTTTCTGACTTCTTTCTCTCTTTTTTCCGTGATGGTCTCCACGAGGAAGAGCATGGAGGGAATGGGGGTTAAGAAAGCTGATAGGAAGAGGAAAAGAGTTTCAGAAGATAATTATTTGGAGGATTCGAAGTTATCTGTAATGGTGAAGGATAGTAGTCCAAAGTCTTCTAAACAGAGGAAGAGGTTATTGTTGAAATCATATGTTGATAAGAATATTGGGAGACATTCGAGGAAGAAGGCGAAATCACTGGTTTATATTGATTCCGATTTTGAAGGTTCTGCTGAAAAAGTTGTCAAAGAGGATAAAGTTGTGGCTCATAGCCGGAAAATGGTTCCACGGCAGAAACATTTGAAGGTTTGTTAATTTTTTTTAAGAATTATATTTTTTAAGAAACATTCCGATTTGGTTTTTTGTGTTTTTATTTTATGCATGTTGGTGTTTTGGTTTGTATTGTTGTTTTTTTTGTTGTTCAGTAGTATTATTGATGTTGAATTTGTTGTTTGATAAAATCATTGTTTCCATTCAAGTGTATTTTTTGAAACACATTATATTATAATTTAAGTTTTGTTCAATTTGTTGTTGTTAAAATTTTTGTTTTCATTCATATTTTAGTGTCCGATACAAGTATATTATATTAAAGTTTTTTTTTTTGTGATCATACAGGTTGTTATTTGTTGTAGTTACCTGTTAATTGTTAGTTGGTTACCTTCCTTTATATGTTTGGAAACTGATTTTTGTAATAGTTGTGAAAATGTATCATATTTCATTAGAGTTTGTGTTGTTTCAAGAATTGTTCAAATTGTTGTTGTTTAAATCACTGTTTTCATTTTATTTTAGTATCGAGATACTTTATTTTTAGATTTATTTTTGGTTACTACATTACATTTTTGTTATTATTTAGATTTATAATATCTTTGAAATGTAACTTGATATTTTATTTTTTAATACCAATATTGAAATGATTGGAAACCGAATGATACTATACTTGTTAACATGCATTTTTAGTTGCAATAGAAAGATTTATAATAATTATTATTGTTATTTAGTTACCTTCTTTTTGTATGTTTATTGAAATGAAACCCATTTCTATAATAGTTGTTAAATTGTATAATATTTCATTAGAGTTTGTGTTATTTTAAGGATTGTTCAAATTGTTCTTGTTTAAATCACTGTTTTCATTCTATTTGAGTCTGAGATACTATTAGTTTTTTTTTTGGTTACTAGATTACATTTTTGTTATTATTTAGATTTATAATATGCTGGTAACTTGATATTTTATTTTTTGTTACCAATATTGAAATGATTTGAAACTGCTGATACTATAATTGTTAATATGTATTTTGTTTCAGTAAAAGTAACCTGCTAATTGTTATTTGGTTACCTTCCTTTATATGTTTGGAAACTGATTTTTGTATTAGTTGTTAAAATGTATAATATTTTATTAGAGTTTGTGTTGTTTTAAGAAATTTTCAAAATGTTATTGTTTAAATCATTGTTTTCATTATATTTGAGTAGCAGTTACTATTATATTTATTTTTTGTTTAATACTTTAGATTATTGTTATTATTTAGATTTATATTATTCATGTAACTTGTTATTTTATTTGTTGTTACCAACATGCAAATGATTGGAAATTGCTGATATCATTATTGTTAACATGTATTTTATTCCAATAGAGTAGTAGATCGATGATTGTTGATGATTTTTTATTTAAAAATTATAATTAATTTTGGTTATGATCAACTGCTGAAATTGTTTTGGTTATTATTGATATTGTTCATGTAAAAGTTTTTGGTTTAAAGTTTTAATGTAGTTTTTTAATTTGGTTAATGTGTTTTTAATGTAAGTTTTTGCATTTTTCAGATTTGGGATCTATTCTACGAGGAGAATAACCGAAATTTTTCTGCAAAAGTAATTTATTGGTGTGATATGGATGTTCCTAATATTATAAAGAACAAATTGTCTGAGGTACAATTGAAAAAGTTTAGGTTGACATGTTTTGGAAAATTTTTAGAGTTTGGGCAGCCACAAATGTTTTCACAGATTATTCATCAGGCTTTGATTAGGGAAGTTTATCAAAGGGATGATGGGGAGTTGTGGTTTCTATTTGGTGAGAGACGGGTAAGGTTTGATTGCCTTAATTTTCTTTGATTTCGGCTTGAATTGGCTAGAAATGAAAATATCATGGTTTTAAGGAATTCAAAATTTGTTGGTGGAGAAGTTTTTTGGTGATGAGGTTGTCACCCGCTCTACTATTAATGAAGATATATAGGAGCGTTATTTTTGATGATGATGATGAGGCGCGCTAGATGTCCATTATTTTTTGGTTTTAATTTCATTCTAGCTTCCGCTTCCGATAATTATCTTGATCAAACTTTGTTCAATTTTTTGTCTTATGGGATATTGAAAGTTATCCATGGGTAAATTTGCATTTCAATGTACAAAGAATTCTTTATCCATTGCAAATAAGGGTCATGTAAGGAAGGGTAAGCACGGTGGGGTGATTTACAATTTTTATAGGGATGGTCATGTAAATCTTACAAACTTAATGGATCGCTTTTATGTGTTTCAAGTTTTTTTGTTTGAAACAATACCTACTTTGAAAGCCGTGAGGATTTTGTGTTGATGACCATGCCAGCAGAGTTGAGATTATTTAGATGGAGGAGTTAGGAAAGCCTCCCAAAATGAGAAATTGAATGACCTTATTTTTGGATCCGTCGTATGTTGGTTTCAAATTGCTTTATATTTGGTTTCCATTTATATTTTATATTGGGTTTTGTTATTTTTTTTGTATTGTTTTGATTATGTTTTATATTTAATCTTTTCGACATGGTATATTTGTTGTTATTATTATTTTTCAAATTGATCGTTCGTAATATTATTCCTACGGTTGATGAAAAGGTTCTATTGGGGTTGGGGATTTCCATTTTTTAATGGAAATGATATTGCAGAGCAAAATTTCTTATGTTAAAGTTGACTCATCGAGGAAGTTTAATGATATTGGGTTTTCTATTTCGATGTGGAAGAAGTTATCGACAAACCAAGTTAAACTTTTTAGAAGGTAAGATGATGGAGATGAAAAAAGATATCGAGAATTTGGGTGTTGAGTTAAAAGACCAACCGCAAGTGTTTCAAATGCAGATTTGCATGGATATAAAAAAGATGATTCGAAAGTTGGTCAATGGTGGGTCCTAGTTATAGGAAACATAAAATGTTTCTTTTGTTGAAGATGATGATGATGATGATGATGATGATGATGATGATGATGATGATGATGATGATGATGATGATGATGATGATGATGGTGATGGTGATGGTGATGGTGATGGTGATGGTGATGTTGATGCTGATGATGATGTTGGTGTTGGTGATGGTGATGGTGGTGATGATGGTGATGGTGGTGGTGATGGTGGTGATGATGATGATGGTGTCATTGATAATGATGATGTTGATGATGCTGATGGTTCTGCTGCTGCTGATTACGATGATGATGAGTTGGGTGAGAACGTTGATGTTAGTAATATTAAAGGGAGTGTTGATCCTCCTGTTAAAGTTGTTGTTGGAAATCAGTATGAGGAAGAGGATGCATGTTTTACATTTATTTTAGTTTTTCATTTTATTTTTCATGATTATTAAGTAAATGCTTACTTTTTTTTATTTTTTATTAATGTATTCAAAGCAAGAATGTTGGTTTAAATTCTTCCGGGAAAGAGATAGTTGTTTATACTCCTGAGGGGTTAAAATTCATGTTGATGATGAAAAGGTTAATAATTTTTTAAAATGTTATTTTTTTTAACTCGTTATATTTATAAACCTGCTTTTTTTTAATAAATGAGAAGATGGATGATGTTCCTAGCTTTGATATTTTAAGTCAATCTAGTGGAAAGAAAATTGTTGTTTTTACCCCATTGAGGTTTGTTATTATTTTTATCGTGAAATTTAATTAATTTGTTGTATTAGTTAGTTTGCTATATAGTGTTTATGTTTGTATTGCTCAAAATTTTTGTTTGTGTCATGTATTGAAAACATTATAGGTAATAAATTCAAGAATCGATACACTTCTATACTTGATGAGATGGTGTTTACAACTCAGATTTAATTCAATGTTTTGAAGTTGAAAAATCAACAGAAGACCAATTGGCGTGCCTGTCACTTCTTTGCTCGAAGAGTGTCAAGCTTTGAAGAGTCCTTTTACTTCAAAGTTTGGTTCAAATTGGTTCTACCTCTTCGATGTGGATGTTCGCAATTACCCCCAAAATTCTATCAAGATTTCCGGATATCTCAGATGTGTATTCCTTCAAAAGATGAAGATGTTCTTTTTGAGCGTTGGTTTAAGATTGGATTAAATAACCTAAAAGGTATGTATATTGAGTACAAAATATTTTCATTATGTTTTTAGTAGGATATAAAATAATTTCCTTGGTTTTTGCATTATATTATTGCTTTGAAGGATTGAAAAGTTTTCGCAATACAATGACAAAATTCAAATTTCATTCGGATTGGGTCTCAGTGTCAATAGCTTCAAAATGTGGTTTTACAAGCTCAAGACTCTGTGCCAGTGGCTTGATGATGATGATGAATTTTTTTTACCTTTGAATACATGTTTTTAGTTTCTAGAACCTTATTGAATTATATTGGTAACTATTTGAATATTTATTGGATACTATTATGTTACATTATTATTTTTATTTTTCTCTGCTTAACTCGATTGTTATTTTTCTTTTTAATTTCGCTCAAAGACATCAACATATGCTTGTAGATACATTCGTAGAAGTGGCTAAAGCACTTTCAACCAAATTCAAATAAGGGTTACAACAAACCGATTGTTGGTTCCATATCAAATCGACCAATTTATTTGAGAAATATTGTAATAGAAATTGTGATAAGAATCATTGTTGGACTCGTGATATAGCCGAGTACATTTATGGGTATCTTATGGAAGTCAACACACCCTCGGGTTAACGTCCGATTTTGTTATGTTTCCAATTCATATGTCACTCCTCGGTCATCGGTTCCTCGCCAGTGCTTCGACGTGCATCGCAGAGTATTTGTGGTTTATAATTCTCTTCAACAGATAGGAATGTTATGCGCACAAATATTATGGATGTGTCTGAGCCGCCGTACATCTTTATTCTCCCATAATTTTGTCTAGTCATGGGTTTTGGAAGAATAATGTATATTGATTTCAATAGTGTTCCATATCGCAACAAAGGAGAAATATGATATCATTGAGCTAGAATTTGCAGAGGGTATTCCTAACAAATTGAAGGGTAAGTTTCAATTACTTATATTTGTTCGGGCTTTTGTATATATAATGAAGTCTGCTTTTGATTTGTGTTATATATTTATTGTTTTTTCAAATGATCATGCAGCATGTTTTACCATTTGTTTTGCCTCACATTTCATTCATCGGATGATATCCAAATGCCAAAACCATTTTGATACTTCAATACCGCAGGAGGCTATGTGTCAACTTGTTTAATCATGCAAGGAACAAACATTTAGTTGGATATGAATCTGACTCAGAATATCCAGGCAGATTAGCTACTGAAGAATAATATGATTATGAATCTTGATATGGTTACTGGTTGTGGAAATTCGTTGTAATTATTATGATTTGACGTGGTTATTTGTTGTTGAATATTATGTACTTATTATGGTGGTTGAATGATGTCATTACTAGTGGAAGTATGAGTATGTTTTGTTGGTTCACATTGTTGTTATTTGTTTTTTATTTAATTTTTGTACTTATTACTGTTAACATTTTTATTTATAAGATACATGGGTTTCTAAATGTTTATATGATGTTATCTATTTGAATTGGTATTGGTATCCAATTAGTATGGATAATATATTGTAAAAAACATTAGAAACATTAATAATGTTGTACATGTAATGTGTATTCAAACCAATGAAAATGAGATATAGTTTGCATTGACCCATTTAAATTTATTTTTTTTGTTAGCATTTCTAATGTTATTTAAAGTGATTTTATGTTTGTAAAAACCATATTTAACTCGGCAGCGGTGGTTCTAAGTCGTAAAGAGAGTTTACATTTATTGTAATCATGTTTACAAAGGTCAGGTGGGTTCAAAACCAAACAAGTAAATGACAACAATGTGGAAGTGGAGGAAAAAGCTAAACAAAAACTTAATTAATGTTTCACTTACAGACTTGAATAAGAAAACAGAGACCTAAGTTTCGCTATACTTCCCCAACAATCTAAAATGAGTAGAATTGAATATGTGTCAACCAAAATGTTTAGGGATTTAGTATGGATAATTATTTTATGTAATTTTATTTTTTTAACATAAGATACAGGTTTAGTAGTCAACATTTCATTTACAGTAACTATTTTAGTTTTAAATAATAACCAAAATATACATAAATATGTTAGTAACATTTTATTTTATTTGTAATTAGAACTACTTGTTTTTTAAAGATATTAATTAGAATAAAAACATTTTAAAAGGGTAATCAAATATAACATGAAACTATATCACATTTTACAAACTATTTTATGTTTTTTTTTTCATTTTTATGGTAGTGATGGTTCAATAACAATATATATTGTTTATAATAAACAAGATCAATATATTGTTTATGAAACATTTATATTAATTTAAAAATACTTTTTTAATTAATTTTAGTAATTTTATAGTTTTTTAACATGGTACTTGTTAAGATCCAAAATTTCATTTACAGGTATTTATTTTAGTTTTATATAGTAACCAAATATTACTTTTATAGTTTTTTAACATGGTACAGATAGTAGCCATAATTCCATTTACAGGTATCTATTATAATAAACAGTTTTTTGTGATTAACCAAATACATATATTAATTAAAATTAATATATTAATTTGATTGTTGGTACTTGCAAATTTTTTTCATTTTACACTTGGTATCAAAAATTGCATTTACAGGTAACAGTTGTAGTTTTAGGTAGTAAATAAAATATACATCAATAATTATAATATACATTTGTTGATTTGAAGATATAATTAATTATTGTTAAAAAGAAATTAATGAAAAATAAATATATTTCAATATCAGGTAATATAAATTTTATTTATTTAATCAATAAAATGATTACAATATGAATATATATCGAGCAACCTCAAAGAATCATCAATGAAGTCTCATATAAATTTTTTTTAAAAAATGAAATATATTACAATGTTTACTTTCCAAAATTTGTGGATTAATGCATGTTTTTTGTCAGTCCTTTTTGTTTGCATCGCCCGCATTTATTCTCGAATGGTATTTTCGCATACATGCCAGTACCTTCCAATCTTTGGTCGCCCAAATTGGTCTTCAGATTCGGTGGTTTGACACGTATGTTTTTAATCTCGTCTCGAACATTCCAATTCTCTTTATCGCCTAAACGGCAATGATGTGTTGAATATGTGTCCATCAAAGTTTTTTTTTGAATAGTATTTTGAGCAAAAATCATAACAGCTCATATTCCGTTTGCTAATAACAGCAGCAGCGTGTGAGCAAGGCATTTCATGGTATTGAAATTTACGGCATGTGCATGTCTTTTTTCCCATATCCACGATAAATTGCTTGGTGACATCATAAACAGTAAAAATCACTAGGTCTGATGTCTCAACCTACAACAAATTATAATAGTTTAGTTAGTATGTATAATAATTATTTTTTTTTAAAAAAATATATAGAATATTTAAAGTTATATGTATTGTTAGTAACTTATACGGTTTATATTGGTAACCAATAATTCATATCGTGGTTTCATATAAATGTTAATGATATTTTTTTTCCAAAAATGTGCAGTAACTATTTATGGGGTTTATGGCTGACCTTAAGTTTCTTTGACTCGTTGATATTATCTTGCAATCTTCTCTCAGCTGTCGTGGATAGATTTGTGAATGTTGATATTGCTGACTGTTTGTTTGTGAAATACCACCTTTGAACCATACAACGTAGGCATTCAATCATCGATTTAATCGGAAGATCTCTAATCCCTCGATTGCATGGTTAATAGACTCAACGGTGTTTCAAGTCATTGTTGAATACCGCCATACCCCCATGCGCCTCGCACTTTTCTCTAGCTTAACTTCTTCCTCCGTGATATGCTCTTATTCTAGATCAATCGCATCAAGTTCAAATATATACGTATGTTGAATTCTTCTATAGTATAAGCCCTACAAACCGCGTTGTATGCTTTTTTTTATCTCTTCTCTTTCTTTTTGAATCTGCTTTTTAATATTTTTCGTAATATGGTAGGTGCATGAACCGCGCATGACATCGTGGAACACACGCTTAAGTCCCTTGATAATTGCTTCACGTCTATCTCAAACGATGCAATCGTCCTTCTAACACCACAAGCATTTCTCAAATTGATGAAAACCATCTCCATGATGATTCATTTTCATCACAACAATCGCAAAAAAGCAATTCCAGATGATGTTCCTGCTTGCATCTTCAAGCGTGCTTTACATGCAGCAAAGGTACCCCGTAGTTCGATCAGATGAATGTCCCATCAACTACAATGATTGGGAAACAATGTTGCCAAGCTTCGATGGATGCTCCTATTGCGAAGAAGAGATATTTGAAGCGACCATTTTTTTCCAACTCCAACGATGTGATGGATCCTGAAATGAATTTTAAAGTAAGGTTAATGTAATTATATACAATAATTATTGTCCAGATTTGTAGATATGATTACTATGTGTATTACTTTTGCTTTATAATAACTTATATTTTTATGTCTTTATAGTGTTTAGATGGTATCTAAAATGATGTTTAATAGTTTCAATTCATTTAAATATTTGTTTTCTGTAAAAATCAAATTTAGTTTATCCCATTAAAAATAGTTAGTAGCCATATACGTATTTGTAAGTGTCTAAACTTCTTAATTTGAGTAACCAAAATAGTCAAACATTTAATAAATAGTTTGCGATTGCACCGGATTAGTTTTTTTGCAAATATGTGCAACCAAGAAGGGATCGAGAGTGTAGTCGTGTGGATTTCCTCTTACTTTTTGCATTGCTTTTTCCTTTGATCTCCATGCTTTTTGGTAGGAGATGGACACGTTATACTCCGTCATCATGTCTTCCACAATGTCCGTTGGTGTGTAAACCTTCTTTAAGTTAGTTAGTTTATGCTTAATGCACTCATTAACCATCTCACTGTTTGCTTGTCTGTGATCTCCAAGCAATACGTTTGACGAACAAGTGTGTACATCATTAAATTCTCTTACCTTGAACATAGTTGTTTTCCGAAACTTTGATGCTCTTAGTTTCCACTTGCAATTTCCATTGTTTGTAGGCATACCGTAACAAAATCTCGAGCACTTGTTCTTTCAACCTCAGGTCATTTCGTTTACTTATGGAATGTAACCTTATTGCTTGTGAAAGGATTTTTTGTTTATGTAAGTTTGATGTATTTTGACTTCAAACTTATTTGATCTGAAATGACCTCATCACATCAGACCGCAGTTGTTTCATATGTTCGCTTTCGATCGCTTTCTTTGTCAATTACTTCAATTGCCACCGCTTCAATATATTGTGATTCATTTTGGTCTTCTTGTGTTGCCAACGCATCAAATTCATAATTCCACCGTGTCAATCTCATCAGCGTTTCTCACCTGCATTATATATATTTTCTTCATTTATCACGCTACGTAAGCTTGTAGTCCTCCAATGATTTGTTCATAATCTGTAATTAGTGGAAATTTGACATGATCATCCGATCTTCTACGACTTCCATATAGAATCTTAAGGTTGCTTCATTTGTCACCTTGATTGGAGGAATGTTGCTTTTAATCAAATTTGATTGCCAATTCCGTTGTGTTTGTAGTCCGATTTAATGCAAGACATATCATGTTGTGCATTTCGTGAATGAACAGTTTGAAGGTGCTAGTAGTCCCAGAATTTCAAAATTTGTATATCACATCGCTTCATTCCACGCCCGTTGAAGTAAACTACAATTGGAAGCATTTCCATGGTCCGAATATCAAAATGTAAACATTCACACAATAATGTAATTTGTATGCGTAATGAATTATGAATGTTATGCTTTCAAACTATCTTGAACTTATATAATTCATATACACTATTAAGATACTAAATCAACTTTATTAAGTAACCAAAGTAGACGTATTTTTATGCATCAGACTGCTTTCAGTTTGTTTACAAACAAATCACAATTTAAAATGCCCTTAAGATGAAATACTATATATTAAACACTAAAAAAAAGTAATCCAAATATTTATATGAAGGTTGCTAAATTTTGATATAAATGCTTACAAATTATGCATTTGTAACAAATAGTATTCGATTACCGAAATTAACATTATTTAGTAACCAAGAGATACGATTTTTGTATGTCTGTTATTGTGAAGCAATGTTTTCATTCATTCCATATCCAAAACACAAATTATAATGTCCCTAAAATTGTAATACCAAATATTAAACACTAAAAACAATAAATCCAAACATTTTTATATGATTGTGGCCAAATTGTTGTATAAATGACTACAAATTTTGCATTTGTAACCACTAGTATTTGGCTACTGAAATTACAAAATTTATTAACTCGGTTACCAATTTAACATTATTTAGTTACCAAAATATAGGTTATTAGTATATTTGTAACTGTAAAGTAATCTTTTCATTGCTTCCATATCCAAAACACAAATTATAATGTGCCTGCAAATGGAAATACCAAATATTAAACAATAAAAACAAGGAATCCAAACAATAAAGCCAAATTGTAATACAAATGACTTTAAAATTGGCATTTGTAACCAATAGGTTATGGATACTGAAATTAAAAAAAACTATTTAATTGGTTACCAAACTAACATTATTTAGTAACCAAAATATAAGTTATTATTTTTTTTTGTAATGTAAAATAATGTTTTCATTGCTTCCATATCTAAAACACAAATTATAAAGTCCTTGAAAATGAAATACCAAATATTAATCACTAAAAACAAGGAATCTAAATTTTTTTATATGAATGTGCGCAAATTGTTATACAAATGACTCCAAAATTGCCATTTGTAACCAATAGTAGCTGTATACTGATATTGCAAATGTTTTCTACTCGGTTACCAATTTAACATTATTCAGTAACCAAATTATAAGTTATTGGTATTTTTGTTACTGTAAATTAATGTTTTCATTACTTCCACGAGCAAAACACAAATAATAATGTCCCTCAAAATGAAATAATAAATATTAAACACTAAAAACAAGGAATCCAAATATTTATAATAATGTTTCCAAAGTTTTATATAAATGTTTTCAAATTTGGCATTTATAACCAATATTTTTGTCTCACCGAAATTACAAAAAACTATTTAATTGGTTACCAAACTAACATTATTCAAGAACCAAATTACAAGATATCGTATCTTCTTTATTGTAAATAAGGTAAACAAATATTCATATTAATGTCGATATTTTGAACACTTAAAACAAGTTAAACAAATCTTCATATTAATGTCTCCAAAACTTTGTATGCGATCAAACTTGTAGTGAACAACAAATATTTTTTTTATAAATATTTCCCACAAGTTGATTTCAGAGGTAAAAAACATGATTTCAATTTATATATATTAACCGATTCTTACCTTTGTATTCAAATTATCCAGATTCGGTTTTCAATCTTTGTTTATATATCTTCTTTCAGTTTCCGAAACCTTTGATCGGTTTTGTGCATGTCGATTTCTGATTCTCTGTCTTCTCTTTTCTGTGCTTCCGAAACCTCCGATCGGTTATATGCTTATGTTTCTTATCGATTGGTCTTATCTTGAAGATGATCAATCAGTTGTAGATGATGATTATCTGTAGAAATTTCGGATTTGGTCTGAAAGTAGAAGTATTCGTTTTTTTTTCGTTGATTTTTGGTGTTGATTTAGTATGTAATTGACATGAATAGTGGAGTAGTTTTCTCCTTAAATTAAGGGGTTTGTATTTCAGTTGATTTGGTTTATATGACGTGGATTGCACTAATATTGGTATTAATTTATATTATTGCATTATTAATATAATTAATTAATTGGTGCACTATTATTGTAATATCTTTCTAATACTTGTATACTTATGTAAAGGACCCAAAATAAAAAGACAAAGGAATAAGATAATTGGATATTACTCGATGCATATACTATTGTTGGGCCATAATTCTTTTTTTTATTGGGCCAAATTTAATGGGCTCCTCCCTTGGATCATGTTACTCTTGTTCTAGTTGGTCCGAATGATTTGGGTCCAATTATTTGATCATTTTATTGGGTCCTTTCGGTTGGATACGGTCGTTTGGGTCATTTCCGTTATTTGGGCTTAGTCACTGAATTGGCCCATTATACAAATTGTCACTTAATCCAACTTTGACCGATAATCATTATGCCAAGTGATAGTTGACTATTGTGTCTGCCACCTTTCTGCATGGCATTAATGAGGATGAGACTCAGATGATGCCGTGGCAAACGATTAGTAGTAGAGTGTGGAAATAAATTTGCATACTTTCAAATTTGAAATGACCGGAAGTGGGGGAAAAGGTGTCAAAAAATGATGAGTGGCACGGTAAACCGGGACTGGAGTATGTATGGGGTTAAGATCACATAAGAAGGTAAGTAACACACACATTCACATTATTATTCTCTCTCAGACATTAGACATTATTTTTCTCTCCATTGTTGACCTTGTGATCGCAGAATCTTCGACTCTCACGCCGGGGCTATCCCCGACGGTCGGTAGCCGCTGCTTTTGGTGTTGACTTGTTGAACTGTGCAGGATATCGGACGCGTCTTGGTGATTGAGACGTAGAGAAAGATCTTGGCGTTAACATTGGCGCTAGAAGGAGGGCTGAGTTTTAGTGTCTGAGTATTTTTCAATCACGGTATCGTGTGTTTGTTCTACATCAATATTCATGGTAAAGTAGAATACCTACACCGCGAAGGCGCGTAGGGTCGCTATCAATCGACACCACCACGAGTCTGCATCGAGGATCGTTTGGGGCCGGCAATAAGTGTTCATGCTAAGACGGCGTCAAACGATCACTGAAGATTTTCGATTGAAGGCGGTGGCAAGGCTAAACGTGAAGCTAGTCTTCCGACGGAGAAAGCGTCAGCCCACGATCGGAAGCGGGTAGAAGGCACTTCGCCTAGAACTTCGATCTGAGAGGACCAAGACGAAAAAGCTTCACGGCCCGCTAAGATGGCGAGATGAGGCGGATAGAGCTATGGAAGTACTCGTGAAGCGGCGACGGGATATAAGCGGAGCGATGGCGGATGGCGAGTTGAGAGACGAAGAGCTCGATTATGATCGGTCAGAAGCGAAGGACAAAGTGGGGGAAGAACTTGTTCATTCGGGGCCGAGAGTCTCGGTCGAACTTCGAGAAAGAAGAAGATCCGGCTCTACTCCTCAAAGATCGAAAAGGGTACATCACCCCAATGCCGATTCTAAGGAAGCAAGGTCGGAGAGAACGAAGAGGTCAATCCGGAGATCACACTCCACGAGACCACAAAGAAAGCCCTTGTTGCACACATTCTCGCCATAGTGCAGAGCTCTCGAGAGGCGAAGTATATCTAGAGATCGTACTCCAGAAGTCTCTTGAGGTACACCACCACAATGGACACTCGTCATCGTAAAAAGCCCTTCTAGGGTTGAAGGCTCTATTGTAAAAAACTAGTCTACTCAGTGGAGGAAGGAGTCACCGGAAAAAGAAGCATCATCTCAACCAGAAGGTGTGGAGTATCTGGTTAAAGAGTTAAAAGAATTTCTAAGTAGCTTAAAGTACAAAAAGCGAAGGATACTTGGGAAAGAAGGCATCCCCTTTTTCGGAGATTCTTAAAGAAAAAGTGACCCCACCAAAAAGTTGCCCCATATCGAGAGTTATGATGGATCGGGGATCCTATGACCCAACCAGATCGAGCGTTCGACCAGTGATGGATTATTATGACTTTAGCGATCTTTGCTAAAGTGTCATACTTTTGTCACAACACTCGAGAAAGGATGCCCGGCGGTGGATGGGGACTTAGCCCTCGATTCAATTTCATCTTGGGCGGACGTATGCGATAAATTTCATGCTCGCTTGGAGCAACAAAGAAGGGGAAAACCAACTGGTTCGTTGGCTCGAAGCTCGACAGTTTTGAATGAGTCTTTGGGCGATATGTGAAGCGGTTCCAGTGAAGCGATCGGCCAGTAGTGACAGACTGAACGATCTACAAGCCGTTGGATTGTTTTTAATGGGTTAGATCTGGTCAAATCGGAGAAGTTGGTGAAGAAGTTAATGTTTCATCACCCAAGAGTCTCTCGTTGAAGCCTTCGACAAAAGTGAAGGCTATATCGTGGTGGAGGAAGCCATGGATGACCTCAAACGTCCTTCTTGAATAGAACAAGGAGACAGATCGGGGCGAACCGATAGAGACCGGAAAAAGAATGAAGGAATAAAGACCGCAGCTACGGCGGGTCAAGAAATATAACAATTGGAGATGGGTGGAGGGCGTTCGTCCGCTCCATTACAGAGTGAATAGGGCGTACACAAAGACTCAACACGAACGAGTACATTATCTTGGATCAAATTAAAATCAACCTATCTTGAGCCACCTCGAGATAAAATTAAGCCCGGAAAGGGAATTCTCCCAAGTATTGTGATTATCATCAAGCTTGGTCATGATCACGAACGATCGTGCTAGTTTGAAGGACTTTATTGAAAGAAAGGTGCAGTATGGGCTTTAATTCAAGATGTGGGCGCGCGAACTAATCAACAAAGAGGACGAGGGCTGTTCAACAATTTCAACCAGATTCAAAGAAGCGTTGCCCGGCCGGAGCGGCTTTGTAAGGCACGTGGTAGATGTCATCACTGGGGGTACTTCTGGCAAACTTCGTTGGAAAAAAGCGCCGAAGTTACTTGGATTCGGTCATGTCAGTGGCGGGTACCCTCCCGAAGATTGACATACCTTATTCGAGTACGGTAATCTCCTTTACTGATGAAGATTACCCTTCGGAAGTCATCGAACCGCACGAGGGATCATTGGTCTTGATGGCGCAAAGTGGGTTCGGTGGATATGAAGCGGATGATGGTAGATAATGGGTCTTCATAGATATTACAGTATGCCCACGCTTATCGGAGGATGCACCTGACGCAGGCGAAAGATAGAGATAGGGACAGAGGCTCCTTTATATGGTTTTAGTAATGACCCTGATCGAGGTGGTTTGGAACCATTGAACTACCAATCATCTTGAACTACCCCCAACAGTAGAAATTATTTGCAAATTTTATGTTGTGCATGTAGATTCTGCTTATAATACTATTTTGGGAAGGCCTACTTTAATTGCTTTGCAAGCTGTGACCTCAATTCCTCATTTCAAAATCAAATTTCCTATGGCTCATGGGGTCGGCGAGGTGAAAGGGATTTGGATCTGGCTAGAAGGTGTTATAGAACAGCCGTGATCACTTGGAGTGGGAGTATCGAAGGTGAAGCGGTATGGCGATAGAGATCGAACCTTTCACGAGAGTAGTTCCGAACCGCTGGTCATGCCAACCAAGAAAAAGCGGAGGAGATAGAGCTCATCCGGCAAAGAGAACAAGATTTAAGCAAATAGGTTCGGTGCGCGAACCTCTCCGGACGAACCTTGTGGAGCTCCTGCAATGCTATGTTGACATTTTCGCATGGGAACCTCAGGATATGCCAGGAGTAAGCAGGGATATCGCTGAGCATCGGTTGGAGGTGGACCCGTCAAAGAAGCCAGTCCGACAGAAGAGGAGGATTTTCGCACCTGAACGTCAGCGAATCATTGATGAAGAGATTGCAAAGCTGTTGGCAGCTGACTTCATCTTCGAGATCGACTACCCACAATGGATGGCGAATGTGGTGCTGGTCCAGAAGCAAAATGGTAAATGGCGAGTCTGCATCGACTACACTGACCTAAATAAAGCTTGTCCGAAGGATTTCTACCCGCTACCCCACATCGACCAACTCATCGATGCCACTTCGGGGTATGCTTTGTTAAGTTTCATGGACGCGTTCTCTGGATATCATCAAATTTCTATGTGTAAAGAGGATATACCGAAGACGGCATTCATTACGCATCGTTCAGTATATGCCTATAAGAAAATGACTTTCGGCCTCATCAATGCCGGAGCCACATACCAGAGGATGATGAACCATGTCTTCAGATATCAGCTGGGCAGGAATGTGGAGGTGTACGTGGATGACATGATTGTCAAAAGCATGTTGGCGCATAAACATCTGGATGATTTATGTGACGCCCCCAAAATAGGTATACATCACCCATTCTGAGTTGTCAATACATGGTACAGAAAAAACTACAACTTTATTATTACAACAGTAAAACTGTGAGTTTGAATACAAATATTATCTTCTAGAAAATATCTATACTCAAATAAATCCTCATCACATTTATTGATACATTATTTTACAAAAATGGTGAGGACTACTAAACAACTCTCTCTAGAACCTTCATTCCATACCCCAGAGCTAAGTACTTCGCTTATATTCTCGCCTCCGAGAAGAAAAAATGGAACAAAAAGGAAAAGAGTGAGCTCAACTAGCCCAATAAAGAATATTATGATGAGATAATATACAACAAATTATCATTAGTCTTCAACGGGAAAAATCTAATAGAATACAATAGACAACAAATTTTAAATCAATATTCGCAATGAAATAATAATTCATTAGAAGAGTTAAGTAGAGAATGCAAACTACTATCTTCTATGTATGAATTTAAAAGTTCATCGCCTAACTTTTATCCTGTAACATCAATCAATATATATCCGAATCAAATATTCATCTTTACACTACAAAAGCCAAAGATATTCATCGATTAATTCATGTTCATCTAAACACTGCTCATCTTTGAAGATCTGATTTCAAAGAATTAATATCACATGTTAGCCCACTTAAATGCAAAAAAAAACGTTTTTCTTTAAAATAATAATTAAAACTTCCAAAATCAATTATTTGAGACTTGAACTTCAATAATTCACAATAAATAGCCCTTTTATCGGAAAATTCGAATCTAGCGAGTTTTATAGGAAATTCAATTCTCTACAACTTTGCGAAGAAAGTTTTTCCAAATTCCAAACAAAAATTGGCCCGAAATTCACAAATCGAGGCGATTTTACGGTATATAATCAAATTTCGACCGATAAATGGGGTCCACCGACATGTTTAACATGTTTTAAACATTTATTGCAACAAAAATACTCTTCCTCCTCGTATACTCATATATCCCACATTCGTTATAAAAATATCACCATTAATATATTATTAAAATATAATAATATATTTAAATGAATTATTTTATCGAAAAGATAAAATTTCAATTTTTAACAATTGTCACATTAAAAATTTTCTCCATCTATATCCACATAAAATCAATATTTTCCTCATCATATGAATCAATAATTAATTATTCACAAATAATATTACGAGAATCACAATATTGACAACGGTGCAGCCTTGTGAAGAGGGGCTTTCCAATAAGAATTTCTCCTTCTTGGCGGCGCAATTAGGTGACCAAACCTCTCCTTAGATAGAACTTTCTAGACATTGCCAATAATGTTATCTAATAATATTATTCGGATAATATGAATTATTGCTTCGATAATGAAAATCTTGTGTAATGACAATTATTGAAATAAGAGCAATATAAAATATCAACACAACAATTATTTAATCAATAAAATACCGAATAGTAATTCTCAGTAACTATTATTGAGTAGTGCCTTCTTCACGTAAGAATCAATAATTGGTGTAATACTGCGTCTTCTTGTGTTTTAACCAATTTAGTATTTTAACAAAGATAATTGAATAACTACTGTTGTTATTTTAAACAACTTATATTTGTCGTTTTCTTCATCAAATCGCTTTCGTTATGGGGCCCATGAAAAGATCTACCATTGCATTTAATATTCCCCGACAAAGAAGAATATTCCACGACCAAACGAATATTCCCCGACAACAATGAATATTTTATAACCACTTGCTTATTTTGAAATATTTATGTATTTTACCTAACTATCCACATTAATCAAATCAACCCTTACTATTTCAAAATAATAAATAGAAAATTAAATTTCATTAATAATAAGTTGGGGTCTTACAACCTCCCTCCTTATGAAATTTCGTCCCTCGAAATTGACGTGACGATACACAGTGTTTCAAAAGGTGAGGATACCTCGCTTTCATTTCCGTTTCCAATTCCCGTGTCATTTCTATATAGCATGATTCCTCCACAAAACTTTAACTTGTGGTATGACCTTTCATGCGTAGGACATGCTCCTTCCTATCCAAGATCTTGACAGTACCTCCTCATACGTTAAGTCTTCTATTATCTCGTCCTGTTCTAACTCTATAACGTGGTTCGGGTCTTTCACATATTTGAAGTACGATATGTGAAACACATTATGAACACGAGACATACTCGGAGGTAACGCGAGTCATAGGCTACATTTCCTACTCGGTCCAAGAATTTGAAATGGACCAATAAATCGTGGATTGAGCTTTCCTCTCTTCCCAAATCTTGTAACTCCCTTCCATGGAGCAACTCATGAACAATACATGATCCCCTACACTAAATTCCACGTCCCTTTCGATGAAGATCCGCATAACTCTTTTGTCGATCTTGTGCCGCTTTGTATACGTTGTCGAATCATTTGGATCTTTTCCAGTAGTCATACGTACTCAACTCGGGTCCCAACAAAGTTGCTTCACCCACCTCGTCCCAACATACTTTGGAGCGACACTTTCGTCCATATAATGCTTCAAATGGAGCCACACCTATACTTGCTCGATAATCTTTGTTGTTGTAGGAGAATTCCACCAATGGTAAATACTTATCCCAACCGCCCTTGAAGTCTAGGACACAGAGTCTTAATAAATCTTCAAGAGTTTGAATAGTCCTTTCGATTGTCCGTCCGCTTTTTGAGGATGGTATCTTGCCAATCAAATCGTAAATCCGTGCCTCATAGCTTTTTTGCAAGCTAACCCAAAATCTTGAAGTGAATCTTGGGTCACGATCCGAAACTATGGATACTGGGCATGCCATGCAACCTCACAATCTCATTCACGTCACATACTAGCAAGACGTTCAAGGAATAAAGTCTCCGTGTCGGCAAGAAATGAAGCGACTTGGTTAATCTATCAACAATAACCCAAATAGCATTGATGCCTTGAGAAACCATAGGAAGACCCGTAACGAAATCCATGGTAATGTGTTCCCACTTCCATTTCGAATCTCAAGTGGTTGCAACGGACCCTTAGGTACTAGATGCTCCACCTTTACACGCTGACAAGTTAAACACATTGAGATAAACTTTGCAATCTCTCTCATCATATTGTTCCACCAAAATGTATGTCAAGATCACGATACATTTTGGTACTTCCGAGATGGATTGCAAATGGTGTATTGTGTGCCTCCATCATAATCTTGTACTTCAAATCGTAGTCGTTAGGGACACAAAGTCTAGAGTGGACTCAAGTATTCCTTCTTCATCTATTCTCGCTTAGGAATAGCTCCTTCTTGTACTTTCTTCTTCATACGCATCGACTCTCGGATTCGGTGGCTTGAGCAACCTTAACTTTTTCTATTAAAGTTGGCTCTATCGTATACTTGACATCATCGCACTCATTCCCAAGATATGATCTTCTACTCAACGCGTCGGCTACCACATTCGCTTTACGGATGGTATTGAATAGTGTGGTCGTAGTCTTTCAATAGCTCGAGCCAACGTCATTTGTCGCGTGTTGAGTTCTTTTTTAGTGAAGAAATATTTAAGGCTTTTATGGTGCGAATATATCTCCACTTTCTCCCCATATAGATAGTGCCTCCATATCTTTAAGCGCGCAACGATCACGCTAACTCTCTAGATCATGAGTAGGATAATTCCTCTCATACTCTTTTAAGTTGTCGCGAGGCATAAAGCTATGACTTTCCCACGTTGCATGAGAACACATCCTAACCTTTTGCACAAGCATCATTTTGAGATAACAAATCCATCCGAACCGGATGGTATTGTTAGAACAGTCTTAAAATAAGTCTCCTCTTAAGCTCTTGGAAACTTTTCTCGCATTCTTCGCTCTAAACGAATTTTGTATCCTTCGTTAGTTATTTGAGTTAATGGAGTAGCGATTCGAGAAAACCCTTCCACGAATCTCCGATAATAACCAGATTAAGCCCAAAAAGCTACGTCTTCTGTCCACCGACTTTGGTTGCTCCCAACTTTGTATTGCTTCAATCTTCGCCAGTCCACTTGGATACTCGTGTTTCGACACCATGCCCCAAGGAATGCTACTTCCTCGCCGAACTCGCATTTCTTCAATTTGGCATATAGTTTGTTTTCACGAAGCCTTTGGAGTACCAAATTTTCAAATGGTGCTCATGATCTTCACGACTTTTGGAATATATGAGGATGTCATCAATAAAAACAACAATGAACTCGATCCAAATATTCCTTGAATACTCGGTTCATCATATCCATGAAAATCGGGGAGCATTAGTTAGTCCGAAAGACATGACTATGAATTCATAATGCCCATACCGAAGTTCGAAGGCGCCTTTGGAATATCCTCGGTTCTAATCTTGGTGATGATATCCGAATCGAAGATCAATTTTGAAAAGAATTGTGCCTCTTGCAATCGTCAAACAAGTCATCAATACGAGGTAGAGGATACCTATTCTTGATGGTGACATGGTTGAATTCCGATAGTCAATACAAAATCGCATACTCCCATCTTTCTTCTTTACGAATAAAACAGAGCACCCCAAGGAGATGTACTTGGGGCCGAATGAAACCGATGTCCAACAATTCTGTAGTTGGACCTTTAACTCCCAAGTTCAATAGGAGCCATTCGATATGGGGTTTTAGAAATGGGCTTTGTACCGTGTTCAAGATCAATAAAGAATTCAACTTCACGCTTACGGGGTGTAGGCCGGAAGTTCTTCGTAAAATACGTCGGGAAAGTCAATAACAACAGAATATTATTCAAATTTGACGTGTCTTTATTCAAATCCATAATATGGGCTAAGAAAGCTTGACATCCGTTTTTCAATAAACGAATAGCTTTATGATTAGATATGATAGTGATTGATTTTAATGGTTTAGTTGCTTGAATTAAATACAACAAAGTTGATTAGGAATATGAAAACTAACAACCTTACGAAAATAATCAATTTTGGCATGATGAGTAGTTAACCAATCAATCCCTAAAATCACATCAAAAGCAAGTATCTTTAAAGAGATAAGGTCAACGGTGTAAGGTGATGGTGCCAACTTGAATCAAACAAGATTTATAAACGATGGATGTGATGAAAGTTTCTCTAACGGAGTTTCCACAGATAGGTCAAAGTCTAATTTCTCCGAGTCAAGTTTAAGCGTTGAGCACATGCGGAGAGATAAATGAATGGGTAACCCCATGCCAGATCAAGTAAGGTATAAACTTCGCAAGAATTTATAAATAAACTTACCCGTGATCACCTCGTTTGGGTTCCTCGCATTTTGACCGATCCAACACAACAGCCTTCTTCCGGGAATCGTTGACTTTGACTTTTCTCGGGACGATCTTTTGAGTCACCGTCCCCATTGAACTAGGTTTCGCTACCATACAATCTCGAGCGATATGTCCTTCCTTTCCACAATTATAGCATACCTTGAACTTCCTTCATATGATTTAACACTTTCGGGAAAGTATTTGTCATTAAATAGTTTCAAACGTCTCCCAAGAGACATCTTGAGTGCGGTGGATGGTACGCTTCTTCGAGACTCCCACCGATGAATACTTTACCACGAAACATAAAGGTGGCGAATGGAACCTTCTGTTCCTCCGCATCCCAAGACATCGAATATCTTGGTAATTTGCTTAACCCATGTTTCCGCCATGATCGGATCGGCTTCCCTTAAATTCTGGTGGTCCCAACTCTTTGAACTGCTTGGTTGTGACAACCCGTGAATTGCTATCATTTCCTCCTCAGATTTTGAACACGAGTCTCCTCGTCTGCGATTTTGCATGAATCGCAAAAAGCTTCTAAACATCCCTCGCTCATCATCTCGCTTCGGTGGTGGTGTTGTTCACGGGAGGAACATTGCCACACTGTTACAGACGCTCTCCTTGTTGGTGAGTACAAGCGCTCTCCACGGTCTCATTTCCATTGTTAATATTCTAAGTCGACATTCTCAAATCATCATAAACAAAGGGTTAAATAAGGAAATCAATATATCACATAATATCCCAATATATCTTGACCAACTAACAAATAAGCTTAGGTAGGACACACTTTAGCGAAAGGATATACTCGCCTCTCCCTCCTAGTTTCTATTCCCCATCTCATGGGAGATCATATCCCTAAGCTCGATACCAACCGTGACGCCCCCAAAATAGGTATACATCACCCATTCGAGTTGTCAATACATGAATGTAAACAACTACAACTTTATTATTACAACAAGAAAAAGCTGAGTTTGAATACAAATATTATCTTCTGACAATATCTATACTCAAATAAATCCTCATCACATTTATTGATACATTATTTTACAAAAATGGTAAGGACTACTAAACAACTCTCTCTAGAACCTTCATTCCATACCCCACTCGTACTTTCGCTATATTCTGCCTCTCCCGAGAAGAAAAATGGAACAAAAAGGAAAAGGGTGAGCTCAACTAGCCCAGTAAAGAATATTATGACTAAGATAATATACAACAAATTATCATTAGTCTTCAACAGGGAAAAATCTAATAGAATACAATAGACAATAAATTTTAAATCAATATTCGCAGCGAAAATAATAATTTATTAGAAGAGTTAAGTAGAGAATGCAAACTACTATCTTATATGTATGAATTTAAAAGTTCATCGTCTATCTTTTATCCCTGTAACATCAATCAATATATATCTAGAATCAAATATTCATCTAGCGAGTTTTTATAGGAAATTCAATTCTCTACAACTTTGCAGAAGAAAGTTTTTCCGAATTCCAAATAGAAATTAATGAGAAATTCACAAATCTAAGCGATTTTACGTGCTATAATCAAATTTCAAATCGATAAATGGGTTCCAATTTAGCATGTTTAACATGTTTTAAACATTGATTGCAACAAAACTACTCTTCCTCCTCAGATACTCATATATCCCACATTCGTTGTAAAAATATCACCATTATTATATTATTAAAATATAATAATATATTTAAATGAATTATTTTATCGTAAAAAGATAAAATTTCAATTTTCAACAATTGTCACATTAAAATTTTCTCCATCTATATCCACATAAAATCAATATTTTCTCATCATATGAATCAATAATTAATTATTCACAAATAATATTACGAGAATCACAATATTGACAACCAGGCGGTTCCCGAAGAGGGGGGGCTTCGAATAAGAATTTCTCCTTATTGGTAGCATGATTAGGTGACCTAACCTCTCCTTGATGTAACTTTCTAGACATTGCCAATAATGTTATCTAATAATATTATTCGAGATAATATGAATTATTGCTTCGATAATGAAAATACCTTGTAATGACAATTATTGAAACAACAAAGATATAAAATATCAACGCAACAATTATTAAATCAATAAAATACTTGAATAGTAATTCTCAGAACCATTATTGAGTAGTGCCTTCTTACGTAAGAATCAATAATTGGTGCAATACCGGTAATATTCGTGTGTTTTAACCACCCAGAGTATTTTAACGAAGATTAATTGTAAATAACTTCTGTTGTTATTTTTAAACAACTTATATTTGTCGTTTTCTTCATCCAATCGCTTTCCGTTATGGGGCCCATAAAAGATCTGCTACTGCCGCATTTAATATTCCCACAATGAAGAATATTCCACGACCAAACGAATATTCCCCGACAACAAAAATATTTTATAACCACTTGCTTATTTTGAAATATTTGCGTATTTTACCCCTAACTATCCACATTAATCAAATCAACCCTTACTATTTCAAAATAATAAATAGAGAAAATTAAATTTCATTAATAATAAGTTGGGGTCTTACAATTTAGAAGAATGCTTTCAGAATGATTCGTCATCACAATTTGAGATTGAACCCCACTAAAGTGCACCTTCTGGCCTAGAAATGGCAAAAATTCAGGTTATCTTGTTAGTCGAGAGAGGAATTGAAGCCAATCCAGAGAAGATTCAAGCGATCCCGAACATGAAGACTCCTCGGTCATTTAAAGATGTTCAACGTCATTTGGAAGGATTGCGACTTTAAGGAGGTTCATGTCCAAGTCGGCGAGAAGATGTTTACCGTTCTTTGATACATTGAAAGGGTAGAAGAATGCAAAGACGTTTCAATGGACTTGGAGTGAGGACGCCTTCGAAGCATCAAGTCCTACCTATCTTTGGCACCTTTGTTGGTGAAACCCGCTCTCTTTGAACCCCTATATTTGTACTTAGCAAGCCTTAGTTGGCGATGTAGGCGCGCTTTTGGTGCGTGAAGTTGGGGTAAGCGACACCCCGATTTATTATGTAAGCCATGTCCTTCGGGATCTTTGAAACAAGGTACCGAACATTGAAAAGTTTGCTTTTGCTTTAATAACTGCTAGTCGAAAAGCTTAGGCAATACTTCCGGGGTAGATTGGTAATAGTATATACTGAATCGACCTTTGAAGAAGATTATGGGCAAACTTGAGGTATCGGGGAGATTAAATTGCGTGGACGATGGAGTTGTCCCAATTTTTCATTGAATATCATCCCCGAACCGCCATCAAAGGGCAAGCCTTGGCTGATTTTGTAGTTGAATGTTCGTTTTAAAAAATTTGATGAAGTTGTGGCGGAAGTTTGAAGGATCTGACAGAGTAGTTCTGATGCTTCATGAGGCGAGTTAAATGGACGTTAGATGCAGATGGGTTTTCTACCACGGACGTCGGTGGAGCAGGATTATTCTTACGAGTCCGGGAGGGATTCAAGGTCTGCAAAGAGCCATCGATTTCAGATTCAAAGTGACAAACAACGGTGAGTATGAGGCGGTACTTACTTGAGGTTTCTGACCGCAAAAAGTCTTGAAATGCAAAGAATAATCATCTTGATGATTCTCGCTTAGTCGTTAAGCAACTTTACGGGGAATACGAAGCTCGAGGCCCAAAAATGATCAAATACCTAGCAGAATTGAAGGAACAACTTCAACATTTCCAATCCTACGAGTTTCAGGGGGTCGAGCGTAATAACAATTCAATTCTTGATGCCTTTCTCCAAATTAGCCACTACGGATGTTAACGTCTTTGATGGGTCGGTTTACTTAGAAATTTTCAAAGATCCTGTGTCCATCATGAATCGGTGATGTGCATTGACCGAACCAACTGCTGGTTAACTCCATATATAGAGTATCTGGCAGATGGCGTCTTACCTTTGGATCGGATGCTCGCCAAGAAAATCAAGTATAAGAGTGCTAATTTTGTTACGATTGATGGGGATGCATTAGAAGGGCTTTCTGCGTCTCCATCTTTGAAATGCGACTCCATCCGTCGAATATGCTCTCCGGAAGTACATGAAGGCATCTGTGGTGACCATATACGGCTAAGTCATTAGCTTATAAAGTACTTGACAAGGGTACTACTTGGTCTACCATCTTCAAAGAAGCGGTCGAATACGTCGAAGAGTGCGAGAAGTGTCAATTCAACGGTCGATCCACATCGACCACCGGAAGAGCTATACTCGATCTTATCTCCTATACCCTTCACCGTCTGGGGGTTGATATCTTCGGGTCCATTACCAAAGGCAAAAGGTCAAGTCGGTTTTTGTTATAGTTGCCATCGACTATATGACCAAGTGGGTAGAAGCAAAGCCACTTAGGTTAATAACGAACAGAATGCTTGAAATTTTGAAAAGAATCGAGAGTATTTCGTTTTGGGATTCCTAAGGTGGTAATATCTAACAATGGACGCGGTTTGTGGGATCGAAATTTGAAGCATTTTGAAAGAAACTGGGATTCGGGATGAGAAAGACTTCATGGCTCATCCACAATCAAATGGACAAGTTGAAGTGACCAACATAACGCTTATTCTTGAATGGGATCAAGCTTGCAGATTGGACGAAGCCAAGGCGGCGATGGCGGAGGAGCTACTTAGCGTGTTATGGGCTTATCGAACTACTACGAGGACTACAACGGGATTCACCTTTCAGATTGGCCTATGGTAATCGATGCCTTAGTCCCAGTTGAAATTGGATCTCCAAGTCTTGAGTCGATCATTTGGAGAGATCTACAATGAGGAAGGGCTTAAGGCCAATCTTGATTTGCTAGAGGAAGTAAGAGAAAGCGACCTTAGTCAAATTGGCGACCTATCGTCAAGAGTGGCCAAGCATTATAACAAGGGGGTAAAGTTTCGAAGGTTCGAAGTAGGAGATTTTGTCCTCAGAGAAGCCGAAGCATCTACACCTCAGAATCTGGAAAAGCTGATGCCAAACTGGGAAGGACCGTATGAAATCACTGAAGTACCGAAGCCGGGAACTTATCGGTTGAAGGCATTAGATGGGTCGGCAATTAAGAATACTTAGCACACTGGCAGGCTTAGGAAGTACTTTCAGTAAAAATGATGTCAGTACATTGGAAGTCTGTAAATATTTATGTCATCATCAATAAAAGTTCCCTTTTTTCTCAAACAAATCTTGTCTTCGTTCTTTGATCGATTCAGCCAAACGGTTAGGAGGTTCGGGTGGACTCGCTGGCCAATCGATGGCAGCCCTTTCGGCAGGTGATCCTTATGAGTTTGTCAGGCCCTTCATGGTAGGCAAACGCCATTGGTGTTAGGAGGTTCGAGTGGACTCCGGCCATCCGATGGCGACCTTTTTCGGCGAGTGGTCTTTATGAGTTTGTCGGGCCCTTCGTGGTAGTAAAACGTCATTGGTGTTAGGAGGTTCGAGGGACTCGGCGGGCATTCGATGGCGACCTTTTCGGCGGTGGTCCTTATGAGTTTGTCGTGCCCTTCATGGTAGGCAAACGTCATTGGTGTTAGGAGGTTCGGGTGGACTCGGCGGCCATTCGATGGCGAACTTCTTTCTTGCAGTGATCCTTATGAGTTTGTCGGCCCCTTCGTGGTAGGCAAACGTCATTGGTGTTAGGAGGTTCGGGTGGACTCGGCCGCCATCCGATGGCGACCTTTTCGGCGGTGGTCCTTATGAGTTTGTCGCCCTTCGTGGTAGTGAAACGCGTCATTGGTGTTAGGAGGTTCGGGGACTCACCGGCCATTCAATGGCGACCTTTTCTAGAGTGGTCCTTATGAGTTTGTCGGGCCCTTCGTGGTAGGCAAACGTCATTGGTGTTAGGAGGTTCGGGGACTCGGCCGGCCATTCGATGGAAGCCTTTTCGGCAGGTGGTCTTTATGAGTTTGTCGGGCCCTTCGTGGTAGGCAACGTCATTGGTGTTAGGAGATTCGGTGGACTCGGCGGCCATTCGATGGTAGCCTTAATGGCGGTGGACCTTATGGGATTGTCGGGGCCCTTCGTGGTAGGCAAACGCCATCCTTAAGACGTTGTCGAGGCCCTTAAATGGTAGTAATCAATTGTCGACACTCAGACTTTGTCAGGCCCTTCGTGATAGGCAAATGTCATCCTTCAGACATTGTCAGGCCCTTCGTGGTAGGCGAGTGTTGTCAATAAGACTTTGTCAGGCCCTTCGTGGTAGGCAAATGTCATCTTTTGATTTTGTTAGGCCTTTCGGGGTAAACAAATTCCTAATGAAGCAGATCTTTCTCACACTTCGGTAACTAATAAGTATCCCTTTACTTTATTGCTTGAATTTTCTCTAAGTGTTGAGTTCGGAATGCCTCATTCTTTAATTTCATCTTATCTGTTATATGACATGTTTAGTTGTTACTTAACAGTTTGAGTTCAGTCCATGAAAGAGTTTGTGCATCTTTCCAGTTAAATTAATATTGGAGTATTGGCAGAAAATAAATACACCGAAGTCATAAGGAATGAAGCCATTTTTCATTGATATTCAATCTAATCACAATATTAGATAATTTTTACAAGTCCTATAAATTAAAGAAAGAAAAATAACAAAAACAAGAACATCGACTTGAGCGCCCATCTTCGCTATCCGAAGAATCGAGTAAGGATGGATCCAAGTTGGTTTGATCGCCTTCTCCTCTTGCCACGACTCGTGAGCTCGTAACTCTCGAATATATCTTCATTATCTCCCCATTGATTTCGTCCAGAAGTTCCTATTATTCTTCACATATTTGTTTGCGAAGGTCATCGGTTAAAGGAGGCCCAAGGTCCCGAAGAGCCTTGAGTTCTCGGATTTCTTCTTCGAGCTTCAGCCGCCTATTCAGATGAAGAGTCTCTGCCGCCTCTAGTTTGTGGATGGTCTAGGTCAGGATTTTAGCATCAGCCTTTAATTCCTCGATCTTCTCCATCCTTATCTCGCTCCTCTGAACCAAGTCAATGTTCATCTTGACGATCTCCTCGTGCTGTACTTTGATTGACTTTAGTTCTTCATTGGAGGCCTTCACATCTCCCTTGGCTTGAGCTAACTCTTTTTGAAGCCCTTCATTTGTATGAAGAATGCATTCACGTTGAGTCTTTTCCTTAGCCAAGGGAGACTTCAGAAGAGCATTCTCCTTCCTCAGGGCCTCTTCCTCAGATTCTAACCCGAGGGACCTCGAGGCCTTGACGCAGACGCTCTTTACACAAATGGTTTACTATCGTTTCCAATATTATTTAATCAATTTTCAGTTGTATAAGTATGAAGATAAAATCAAAAATAAAGGGGAGAATCTTTTACCTTCGCCAAGTAGCTCATGCCTTCGCTGAACAAATCCCCATTCGAACTGTTCCCGAACCGATGATCATCGGTTTCACGAATGAAGGTGTTGAACAGTTGAAAGGGAAAATGGGCATTGAATCGGGGCCACGTCGTTGGAGAGGCCATGGCGTCCTGCTGGAATTCGGTAGTTGTTTCTCTTGCAGGAGAAGGTGGGGGTTGATTGCGAACTGGCGAGGAGTCCACATGAATGGTTTCAGGAGAGGGAGACCGAGCAGGAGTGGGTTCGGGAGTCGGCGAAGGTGCAAAAGATGTACCGGGGTGACTCTCTGATGGATGTTTTCTTTTTCGGGATGGAGTGGGGACAGATCCTACGGGTTCATCGTCGAGCACTTGAATTTACGTGGAAGTAATCGGAGGAATGACACCAAGATGTGGGAACTTCGGAGCTCTTCTGCAATCGTGGGGTTATCTTAGTCCTTATTTTCTTTACGAAAGGACCTTAGCTCGATCGTGCAAAGGAATGTCGAAGCGAGCTCCTCCTCACCGGGTAGGTCTGGAAGATGTAGGATTGGGGTCGGTTGAGAGGGTTGTTTGGGGGTTGCTTGGAAGTGTTTCCTGGGATCACTTTCGTGGTTTGTTTACGGTTGGGTGGATTTGGATCTTTTGGCGCATCTTTTTCTTGGTACGGGTCTGAGGTTTTCTTCGGGTATGTTGGGTTTGTCGGTTTGAGGTTCATCATTTTGAAGGGAAGTAGTTGGTGGATCGATGGAAGGGGGATCAACCCGGGAAGATTCTTCAGCCGGACGCTCTTCACTCGCATCCGTATTCTTCCCTGCCAAAAAATCTTCCAGGTCTCTCACTTCCAAAGAAGTCGGTTTGATCAGAGACACTGCAAAAAATCATGTATTAGAACCCGTATTACTTATATATCTCAAAAATTATGTTACAAAGTTGTTCGAAACTTACACTTGTGGTTATATAGCCAGGCTTGTTTGGTCAGAAGTGTAAAACTCCATTCTTTTGGAGGAATCTTCTTCAAAAAGTCTGTCATCTCCCTCACACGCTCTTCGGAGATGTCTCCTGTGACGCCCCCAAAATAGGTATACATCACCCATTCTGAGTTGTCAATACATGGTACAGAAATAACTACAACTTTATTATTACAACAATGGCGTGAGTTTGAATACAAATATTATCTTCTAGACAATATCTATACTCAAATAAATCCTCATCACATTTATTGATACATTATTTTACAAAATGGTGAGGACTACTAAACAACTCTCTCTGGAACCTTCATTCCATACCCCAGACTACGTCTTCGCTATATTCTCGTCTCACGAGAAGAAAAATGGAACAAAAAGGAAAAGGGTGAGCTCAACTAGCCCGAAGAAAGAATATTATGACTAAGATAATATACAACAAATTATCATTAGTCTTCAACGGGGAAAAATCTAATAGAATACAATAGACAACAAATTTTAAATCAATATTCGCAGTGAAATAATAATTCATTAGAAGAGTTAAGTAGAGAATGCAAACTACTATCTTCTACGTATGAATTTAAAAGTTCATTGTCTATCTTTTATCCTGTAACATCAATCAATATATATCCGGAATCAAATATTCATCTTTGCACTACAAAGCAAAGATATTCATCGATTAATTAAATGTTCATCTAAACACTGTTCATCTTTGCACTACAGGGCGAAGATATTCTTCGAAATCATTCATCTTTGCACTACTGGGCCAAAGATATTCAATAATATCATCATTTAAGGTAGAAGATGATGAAAATATTTTTAAAGAAACGAATCCAATGAAACAAAATGACAAGGATTAAAGATTAAGGATTCGTACTTTGTTTTATCCATGTTCAAAAATACCTCAAAAATAATCATAGTGGTGTAAAATTCAAGAATGATCAAAACATGGATACAATCAAAGCTAGTATCCGAATAGATATTTTGGACAAAAAAAGAAATTTCATTTTTAAATTGAATAGTGTAATTATCGTGAATAGTAACTCAGACACCAAAAGATAGAAATTTCCCAAAAAAAAACATCTTCACGCTTCATGAATAGTACTTCGTGAATAAGTAACTCGTGAATAGTAACTTATGAATAAGAACTCATGAATAGTAACCCAGACATGAAAAAGTTCCAAATTTGATAAAAGTTCCAACCAATATTTCAAAGATAATGATATTGAAGAAATAATATCACTTGAGAAGAAAATAACATCCCTTACCTCGAAAGATTAGTACTTAAAATTGGAATCTAGGGTATATAGTCTTTGAAGGAACTTGCACCGTCTAACAATACTTAAAAGTATACTCAAAATACTCACAAGAATACGCTCGATAATATAGAGAGAAAACTTGATTTACGGTGTGATTTTCAATTCTAACCTAAGCACCTATTTATAGGAAAATCTTTAGAACACCAAAAGCGAAAATTTAATAAAATATTAATATATATTATAAATTTCCTTAGCCCATCTTTGAAGATCTGATTTCAGCAATTAATATCACATGTTATCCCACTTAAATGCAAAAAAACGTTTTCTTTAAAATAATAATTAAAACTTCCAAAATCAATTATTTGAGACTTGAACTTCAATAATTCACAATAAATAGCCCTTTTATCAGAAAATTTGAATCTCATGAGTTTTTATAGGAAATTCAATTCTCTACAACTTTACAGAAGAAATTTTTCCGAATTCCAAATGAGAAATTGACCGAAATCCATAAATCCAAGCGATTTACGGTATAATCAAATTTCGAAATCAATAAATGGGGTCCACCGAGCATGTTTAACATGTTTTAAACATTTATTGCAACAAAAATACTCTTCCTCCTCGTATACTCATATATCCCACATTCGTTGTAAAAATATCACCATTATTATATTATTAAAATATAATAATATATTTAAATGAATTATTTTATCAAAAAAAGATAAAATTTCAATTTTCAACAATTGTCACATTAAAAATTTTCTCCATCTATATCCACATAAAATCAATATTTTCCTCATCATATGAATCAATAATTAATTATTCACAAATAATATTACAGAATCACAATATTGACAACCAGGCAGTTCCCAGAAAAGAGGGGGCTTTCCAATAAGAATTTCTCCTTACTGGCGCGCAATTAGGTGACCAAACCTCTCCTTGAATGTAACTTTCTAGACATTGCCAATAATGTTATCTAATAATATTATTCAGATAATATGAATTATTGCTTTGATAATGAAAAATCTTGTGTAATGACAATTATTGAAACAACAAAGAATATAAAATATCAACGCAACAATTATTAAATCAATAAAATACTAAATAGTAATTACTGTAACCATTATTGAGTAGTTCCTTCTTACGTAAGAATCAATAATTGGTGCAATACTGCAGTCTTCTTGTGTTTTAACCACCGAGTATTTTAACAAGATAATATGAATAACTACTACTGTTATTTTTTTAACAACTTATATTTGTCGTTTTCTTCATCCAATCAACTTTTCAGTTATGGGGCCCATAAAAGATCTGCAGCACTGTCGTCATTTAATATTCCCCGATGCAGAAGAATATTCCACGACCAAACGAATATTCCCCGACAACAATGAATATTTTATAACCACTTGCTTATTTTGAAATATTTATGTATTTTACCCCTAACTATCCACATTAATCAAATCAACCCTTACTATTTCAAAATAATAAATAGAGAAAATTAAATTTCATTAATAATAAGTTGGGGTCTTACAGTATAACTGTCAGTATAAAAGGTAAACTTTACCAATTCTGACGGTTTTACCTGCTAATTTGAAATTTGAACCTTTGAGCTTTCTTCTCCTCTGCAGAACTTCTTCCTCTGATTCACGAAATCTCGACAATGGTGACTATGAATTCCAGCCATAACTCTCCCAACCCAAACCCTAACCAAGAGGGTTCAAGTTCCAACCCCCAATCTTCAACAACCATGGGGGGAAATCCACCTCTGACCCCCTCTGCATCTGCTTCTGACTTTTTCAAGGACGGGGAACAGTTTCCCCATGCCAACATCCCTTCCTCCGTCACGAAATCTGAAATATGTATCCTCGGGACTCGTTATCAGATTCCTGACATGTACGCCATAAGGGCCCCTACTCCTGAAGAGCGTATGTACCAGCGACCAGACGGTTGGGTCGCCATGTCGGTCACCTTTTCGGAAAAAGGGGTTCGCTTTGCCTCCATGCTTTTATATCGTTACCCTCCTAGGGTTCATAGGAGTGGGCTTTGCTCGATTGGTGCCCAACTCCTACATCCATATCCCGGCATTCATTGCCTTTTGTCATTAATTAGGGGATTTCTCCTCCGTTGACATCTTCTTCACCCTCTTCTCTTGGGAAAGTCTCGAGAACGAGGCTTCAAAATGTTGAGCAAGCGCCTCCTCGACCCAACACCAGATTCGAGAGGAGACCCTGATGGATACCCTTCCAAAGAACAAGGGTTGTACGAGAAGTGGTTTTTTGTCACACGGGACCCGAGATCTCTTCTCTTCCAGATTGACTACCTCTCGATCGGGTCTCTCACGACTTTGGAGATGTAAGACCCCAACTTATTATTAATGAAATTTAATTTTCTATTTATTATTTTGAAATAGTAAGGGTTGATTTGATTAATGTGGATAGTTAGGGGTAAAATACGCAAATATTTCAAAATAAGCAAGTGGTTATAAAATATTCATTGTTGTCGGGAATATTCGTTTGGTCGTGGAATATTCTTCTTTGTCGGGAATATTCGCATGACGGTAGCAGATCTTTAGTGGGCCCCATAACTGAAAGCGATTGGATGAAGAAAACGACAAATATAAGTTGTTTAAAAATAACAAATAGTAGTTATTACTGAATTAATATCTTGTTAAAATACTCGATTGGTTAAACACAAGAAGACACCAGTATTGCACCAATTATTGATTCTTACGTAAGAAGGCACTACTCAATAATGGTTACGATGAATTACTATTCAATATTTTATTGATTTAATAATTGTTGCGTTGATATTTTATATTCTTTGTTGTTTGAATAATTGTCATTACACAAGATTTTTCATTATCGAAGCAATAATTCATATTATCCGAATAATATTATTAGATAACATTATTGGCAATGTCTAGAAAGTTCATCTAAGGAGAGGTTTGGTCACCTAATTGCTTGGCAGAAGGAGAAATTCTTATTGAAAGCCCCCTTTCCACAGGAACCGCTTGTTATCGATATTGTGATTCTCGTAATATTATTTGTGAATAATTAATTATTGATTCATATGATGAGGAAAATATTGATTTTATGTGGATATAGATGGAGAAAATTTTAATGTGACAATTGTTGAAAATTGAAATTTTATCTTTTTCGATAAAATAATTCATTTAAATATATTATTATATTTTAATAATATAATAATGGTGATATTTTTACAACGAATGTGGGATATATGAGTATACGAGGAGGAAGAGTATTTTTGTTGCAATAAATGTTTAAAACATGTTAAACATGCTCTGTGGACCCCATTTATCGATCAAATTTGATTATAAACAATAAAATCGCCTGGTTTGTGGATTTCGGTCAATTTCTGCTTTTGGAATTCGGAAAAATTTCTTCGCAAAGTTGTAGAGAATTGAATTTCCTATAAAAACTCGCAAGATTCAATTTTCTGATAAAAGTGCTATTTATTGTGAATTATTGAAGTTCAAGCTCAAAAATAATTGATTTTTGAAGTTTTAATTATTATTTTAAAGAAAACGTTTTTTGCATTTAAGTGGGCTAACATGTGATATTAATTGCTGAAATCAGATCTTCAAAGATGGGCTAAGGAAATTTATAATATATATTAATATTTTATTAAATTTTCTCGCTTTTGGTTTCTAAAGCATTTTCCTATAAATAGGTGCTTGGGTTAGAATTGAAAATCACACCGTAAACTGAAGTTTTCTCTATATATTATCGAGCGTATTCTTGTGAGTATTTTGAGTATACTTTGAGTATTGTTAGATACGGTAAAGTTCCCTTCAAAGACTATACCCTAGATTCCAAATTGAAGTACTTAATCTTTCGAGGTAAGGGATGTTATTTTCTTCTCAAATGATATTATTTCTTCAATATCATTATGCTGAAATATTGGTTGGAACTTTTTATCAAATTTGGAACTTTTTCATGTCGGGGTTACTATTCATGAGTTACTATTCACGAGTTACTATTCACAAGTACTATTCATGAAGCGTGAAGATGTTTTTTTTTTGGGAAATTTCTATCTTTTGGTGTCGGAGTTACTATTCACGTATATGGCACTATTCACCGAAAAATGAAATTTCTTCTTTTTGTCCAAAATATCTATTCTGGATACTAGCTATGATTGTATCCATATTTTGATCATTCTTGAATTTTACACCACTATAATTATTTTTGAGGTATTTTTGGACATGGATAAAACAAAGTACGAATCCTTAATCCTTAATCCTTGTCATTTTGTTTCAATTTGATTCGCTTTCTTTAAAAATATTTTCATCATCCTCGGTCTTAAATGATGATATTATTGAATATCTTTGGCTCAGAAGTGCAAAGATGAATGATTTCGAAGAATATCTTTGGCCGTAGTGCAAAGATGAACAGTGTTTTTAGATGAACATGACCAATCGATGAATATCTTTGGCCCCAGTAGTGCAAAGATGAATATTTGATTCCGGATATATATTGATTGATGTTACGAGGATAAAAGATGAGATTTATGAACTTTTAAATTCATACATGAAGATAGTAGTTTGCATTCTCTACTTAACTCTTCTAATGAATTATTATTTCACTGCTAATATTGATTTAAAATTTGTTGTCTATCAGATTCTATTAGATTTTTCCCTCGTTGAAGACTAATGATAATTTGTTGTATATTATCTTAGTCATAATATTCTTTTACTCGGGCTAGTTGAGCTCACCCTTTTCCTTTTTGTTCCATTTTTCTTCTCGTGGAGGCGAGAATATAGTGAGTCTGAGTCTGGGTATGGAATGAAGGTTCTGAGAGAGTTGTTTAGTAGTCCTCACCATTTTGTAAAATAATGTATCAATAAATGTGATGAGGATTTATTTGAGTATAGATATTGTCTGAAGATAATATTTGTATTCAAACTCACAGCTTTCTTCGTTGTAATAATAAAGTTGTAGTTGTTTCGCATCATGTATCGATTGTGACTTGAATGGGTGATGTATACCTATTTTGGGGGGCGCCACATATACTCAAGAATCGAGGGCTGCACATTTAATTCATCGCAAATGATGATGAATGGGAAGAGGTTTCATCTGCTTTTGGGTCTAAATATCTTCACCGAGTGGGCTTGCGTCTATCGGGCTTCCCATTTCTATTCTCGATATCAATTTGGACCGATTTTGATGGGCTTTGGTGAGTTTCACTTTGGATCTCTTGTGATTTATCATAATTCGTTATATCATGGGCCTATATTGTTTATAGTCTTTCATTAAACACCTGCTTAATAAAAGACTGGGAAATGTTGGTATAATCCTTTTCCTTATCGGCCCAAACTTAATGGGCCCTCCTCGGATCATATTACTCTTGTCTAGTTGGTCCCGAATGATTTGGGCCCGCTTATTTGATCATTTTATTGGGTCCTTTCGGTTGGATACTATTGTTTGGGTCATTTCAGTTATTTGGGCTTAGTCAACGAATTGGCCCATTATACAAATTGTCACTTAATCCAACTTTGATTAGAATCATTATGCCAAGTGATAGTTGACTATCGTTCTGCTGCCACCTTCTGCATGGCATTAATGAGGATGGGACTCGAATGGCCGTGATGACAAACAAAGGTAGCGGTGTGGAAATAAATTTGCATACTTTCTACCGAAATGACCCAAGTGGGGAAAAGTGTCGAAATGATGAGTGGCACGTGTAAATCGGGACCTGAGTATGTATGGGGCTAAGATCACATATGAAGGTAAATAATACACACATTCACATTATTATTCTCTCTCGGACATTAGACATTATTTTTCTCTCCATTGTTGACTTTGTGATCGCCGATCTCGACTTCTCACGCCGAGCTATCCCGACGATCGGTAGTCAAAACTTTTGATGTTGACTTGTTTGAATATGACAAGATATCGAACGCGTCTTGGTGATTGGGGCGTGGAAAAAGATTGACGTTAATAACTATCATTCTAAAATTATATATATATATATATATATATATATATATATATATATATATATAGATGGTTGAATATAGTTGCATGCAGGAGCCAACAATTCAAATGCACGCAGTGACAGCCAGGTTCAGCTGAGTTCCCAGGCTGGCTGGCTAGCTAGGTGCCTTCATTGGGAAGAGGGGCCGGCTAACGCGTAAACATATATGGGAGTTATTTTATTCAACCTAGTAATAATTTGTTCATTTAACTCCCAATTTCACTCACACGATCATTAGAATAATTAAAGAGAAAAGAATATATATATATATATATATATATATATATATATATATATATATATGGATACGGAAATGCAATTATATATGCACTAACACTCTCTGTTGACATTCACCTACTTAATCAGTAAGAATCACCACCACTTATAAATGTATGGCTTGGCTTCATCCATCCAAATGATCCAATTATTTACTCCATCCGTTCGATCTCTCAAAACAATGACTAAAGTTATAATATTTATTTTTTGTTTCTTAAAAGAATGAGTCAAGTTACATAAAATAAAGACCAAGTATGTTATTTAGTATTAAAAATATATACTTATTATTTTATATAATTTTGTGAAATCACTAAGAATGGTTCAGGAATAAGTTGTTTTGTAATGTTTAGGTGTTTGAGATCAACTTAATTTTTGAATAATAATAAGTCACTATTGATAAGTAACAAATTTTAATTTCTTTAAAAATTAATGACTTATAAGTCATTTTAAAATAAAGTAGGCTTGGTACTCTTTTGTCTTTATTTTAGTAGTCTTTACATTTTATTTTAACTTATAAATCATTTTAGTCAAACACATCTACATTTTATTTTAACTTAATTTATGACTTATACAAGTAAAAATTGTGTCAAACACTTTTATTTATAAGTCACCACTTTAAATGACTTATAAGTTATTTTAAAATAAGTTATCCCCGAACATGACCTAAGGAGAGTTAATTTTTTTTTAAATCCACTTTTCTTTACTTTATTTTTCTTAATATATGTGAAATATGTATTTAGCTCATTCTTTTAAGGAAATTGATATTTTCACATGACTTTTTGATATTTTTATGTAAAGAGTGTCGCTATAGATATATAGTGACGGTAAATACCGTAGCTATATGATTTATAACGATAATTTTCATGTGAAAATATCAAAAAAATTATGTGAAAATTTCAGTTTCCTTCTTTTAAAGACGGAGGAAGTACTTCGATGGATGTGCAATTATTTTGGGACATATCGAATTAATGAATAGCATTGCAATAAGTACTAAGTACGTACAACCATGAGAACATAGCATTGATCGATTCTGGCTGCACTTGATATTTTAATTGCAAAGACCATGTATAAATTTGATATATATAAGTGTGGCTAAAGCATTTTAATAAGAATAGTTGTTATCATTTAAATATTTGTTTAGTCATTGGGATACATAACTATAATATTCTAATAGTTAATATATCTCTCTCCAAGGGTTTTAATTTCTTTAGAATAATGCAATAGTACAGATAAAAGTGCCTGCAAGGCTGCAACGAAAAGCATGCAAATTTTAAAATAATTATTCTGGTGATGTGTATGTATAAACTTTATAGCTAGCTATGAAAATTAAGAAATTTGAGCTCTTAAAAAATATATGGAAGGGTTATTTCGCACAAGAACCTACCTTTTAATATTTTTACATGACTTTATTTATATATAAATGTGAATCATTTATTATTCATGTAAAGAAAATCATGTAGAATCATCAAATTTTATTGTAAAATTTATATTAATTCTTAAAATATACTTATTTTTTATTTGACAACCCCAAATTAAATAATAATTGATCACAATATATTATATATACTCTCATATTTTAGATGATCCTTCTATATATCTCTTTCTATTAATATGGTTGAATTTTCTTAAAGTCTAGATAAAGATAGTTTTTAAGTCTAGGTTTAGGATATTATATGTATATGCATATATTCTATTTTCTAAGCAGTATATGCAATGGCAGAAGATTATTAAGTGCATGGTGGTTGAATGCCATAATACGAGTATTTACACTTTCTATTTAATTTTGGGTCCATGCTGATTTAATGCCGAGTTAAATATTTCTCAACTCAGCTTCTACAACTCAGAGAAATTAAAATAAATAAAAAGAAAATGAAAGAACAAGAACAAGAACACTTGATCAAAAGGTTGATGCAATTGCAATTTATTTAATTTAATTTCTCGAATATATTTATTTTGACGACATTTTCAATCGATGAGTACTCAATAAGCGTAGAAGAAAAAAAAATCCAACTTAATAAATAATTAAATATATGTATGCTGCTAATTTCTATATCTAACTATATATATAATAATTTAATTACATACTATACACCATCTCTAATTAATATTGGTGATTCAAAATCTAGACACGCATCTAGATTTTGAATCAACAATAATTCTCAACAACAATATTAATAATTATATCTTAAGATTAATTTGACATGCAAAGAAATTAAGAAGAATAAAAGAAAATTGGTACATGAACTAACTAACTAACTAACTAACTAACTATATATATATATATATATATATATATTCCCAAATTAAGCTCCAACTTAAGTAATTAAGCTCGCTAGCTAGCTAGCTATCGCTTGTTGTGCAGTGGATTTGATCCTGTGGGAACTTTTCTCTTCCCGGACTCGAAACCCGTAGCTACCGGAACAATATTTACATCAGGGTGAAAAACTTGTACCTCTCTAGCAGCAGCTGGGCTGGGAAAATGGCCCCGGACCTGCCGGATGGCGCAAATCCTCGACGGATAAGTAGTAGTAAGGAAGAGGAGAGAGAAAATTATGAAGAGGAAAAAATGAAAGTGATTCATTTTTTTTCTTTTCTTAATTTTGAAGAATGATATATGAGAGAATGTGTTGAGAGAGACTTAGAATTAAGGATGGGCAACTTGCAGGTGGTTCTTATTATGGATCGAGATATATATGGTTGGTTGGTCCATGTTTTCTGCAGTAATTTTTTATTGGTTTTGTCACCGTTGGATCTGACTACATGATACGATGAATAATACTCCAATTCGCTTTTGATCATTTTTTTTTTTAATTTTAGATTTTGGTATCAGTTGGGTCAAACCTGGGATGATAGGCAATTCAATTCAATTTGGGACGGTGACCAGCAGCATAAGCTTAGAAGTCAAGTTTCCATGCATGACCAAAATTACCCTCCTGTCTAAACCAAAAAATTATGACGGTGCCACCTGTATATTGGGGGTATTTTCGGCATCAATAAGTCTAGGCGGACCTTTTTATTGGACCGGAAAATTAGATATTTTTAATTTTTTTGTTTTATTTTTTAAGTTATTCTCAAAAAATATATAATATTTATTTTAACTGAAATTTTTACATAATATAAAATTTTAAATATAATTTAAATACATATATAAAAAAAATATTATACAATTTTCGTTCAATAAAAAAGTCCGTGTAGAAGTACTCTTTGGGCATTGAGACGTCAAAGTCAAATGCCGACTTACATACTCCATTAGGCTGGTTGAAACTAATCTATATAATAATAGTTAGCATTAACCAGTCCTTACGGATATTCCACTAATCAATTGACTAAAAACATTAAAATTGAAGTAATAACATATACATACACGGACAACCCACTGGATATGGTATGTATGTATGAAATTAAAAGTCAAAGGGATCACTTTCTAAACTCTCCTCCGACAGCCGTAATACAGTTGTTGAAGTTAGAAAGTCAGCGCAAAATTAAGGGTGTTTTATTTTGTCTATCATAAATATATGAGCTCTTCTATGCGAAAATAAAAATTGAATATAAAACTGTAAAATGAATAAATAGTTCGAGTTCGATTTGTATTCGTTTGATAAAAAAAGCGATTCGAGCTCGACTCAAAATATAAATAAGTCAAATATGAGCAAATTTTAAAATTTGATAATTTACTCGAACATCCTTAAATTGTAATTTTCTATTGATATTTGGAACATATTCGTTCGAAAAGTTCAAACTGCTCAGGCTCGATTCGAGATCGTGCTCGACTCGGTAGCTAAACAAGCTTCAATTAAACCTTATTTTATAGTCGATAAAATTTATAAACCAAATCTGAGCAACTCAATACTCGACTCAACTCGGTTCATTTACACTCTTAATTGAATATGAGTATTTTATAATTTCACCTATTTATATTTTGGGGCCAAAATACAAATAGATAAAATTATAAAGCATTTATATCCAATTTTCATGTCCACCAATTATCATGTTCGCATAAAGTTTTTCTGAAGATAAATACGTACTCCATATGCATTTTAATTATTTTGTGTTGAAGAAATGAAATGGAAGAAAAAATGGAATGTAATAAAAAAAAATATTATTTTATTGAATAAACTGTTTCAATTTAATAAAATTTTATTTTACTTTCTTGATTTTTATTTCATGCGGAAGATGACTGAATAATATTTATTTTAATAGAATGGATGGATGTAACAATTATGTCATTCTATCTAAGATTGTAAATCAATGTACAATTCAAGTTCGATTCGGGTTCAATTCAAAAAAATATGAGTGAGATTCGGATTCGTTAATAATATAATCTAAATCTGATTGAGCACTAAAAATAGTTCGAATAAAAATATGAGTAGAATATGAGTAAAGTTAGTGGTTGTTTGATAAAACTGAATATTGAAAAGTTATGAATGTATAAGAAAATCTGAATGAGCTGAATGGTGTAGAAAATCTGAATACGAAATGAAATGATGTATTTGATAATTGTATGTCTAAAACATATGAATACGTGTATTATCCTATTATTACCTTATGGGTTGTTATGAATAAATTTATTATATAATTATAAATAAGCAATGTTATCTAAGAAAAATTAAATATAAACTTTTGAACAATCTTTGATGATGTATACTATTAAAAATATAATTTTAGGAATAAAGCACAAAAATATTAATAACATTCTATAGTACATAAAATCAAAATAAAAAATTACAAAAACATTCATTAAATTGGTTATCCAAATTTTTGTTAAACAAAAATAAAAAACAATTTGTACATAACAAAATTTGTTTACAATAATAAACAAGATGAATATTGAATGTAAATTTTAATTGTCTATGAGAGAATGCAAGTAAAAATATTATTCAATATTACTTTTTACTCATTCAACCATAAATTTTTGGATGAATCAGTTAGACACATTCAAAGCTTAAAAATTGTTAAACAAAAGCTCTGAATGATTTATTCGTTCAGATTCAGATTTATTCACTCATTCAGAAGTAAACAAACAACCCTTTATACTCGACTCGTTTTGGATCTAAACTATTCGAATTCTTGATCATTATTTGATACATACTCGATTGATACATATTTGAATATATATTTAATACATTCGCTTATAATATATTCACAATTTAATAAAATTAGAATAATTAGTTATTATTCATTATTTTTATTTTTAATTATATTTTTTTATTCGTAAAGTGTGATTGTAAATATATTTTCTAATTTCTAAGTAAAATAATAAGTTCAATTGGTAATTTATGTATTATAAAACTACTTATTATGTGGAGACTTGAATTCAAAGTTTGCGAATATTTTGAATGTAATTTGATTGAGTCTGATCGAATTCGAGTAATGAATATTGGACTTGAGTCGAATCTGAGTGAAAATTTTCAAATGCAATCGAATATGAGTTGAATTCAAATAAAAAATTAATCTTCTCAGTCGAATCCGAGTAAATCTCTGTTTGCTTTAGTTCGATTCGTTTACGCCCCTAAGAATATCACACCACCCACTACCACCAACCGTCAAATATACACCTTTAAGATGCTAAAAATCATTTCATTCCTTACTCCATTCCATTATTTCAATTCAAATATAACATAAGTTTATTTGTAAAAATTAAAAATAATTCAACTTTAGTACATCAAATACAACTATCGTATATTAGCTATATAAATTCATATTGATTTTTTGAATTTTAACATTTCACAAAAGTGTTGACTTGAAAAAAATAATATTAATTTTGAAAATGGATTTGCTTACCCACATTCATTTTTACATTTTGGCTAAATGTTTGAATTGAAGCCAACTAGGACCTTTTAGTACCCACCCTTCCTCCCTGTTTTACCTCAACATAAGTCAGTTCAACAACGTTATTACTGCATAAAAAAGTTATACATATCTTACACATCACACGCATATCTTGGACTTCCCTCTTACATGCATGTGTTGCACAAATATGCATGTGTGTATGTATTTCTTTTTATGTGATAAGAAAGATTATTTAAGCAGTTGTATAAGTGTAATTCTCTTGCCCCACATCTTGATTGATGTCCCATGCTGGCTCTCTCTTTACCTCTCTCTAATATATATATATATATATATATATATATATATATATATATATATATATATGTGTGTGTGTGTGTGTGTGTGTGTGTATATAAATGGTAAATGAACTTAATTCCACTGAGTATTTGGGGGGCATTGTACTAGTCACATTGAAAGAAAATATGATAGCTAGGTAGGTAGATAGGATAGTACATGATCTTAAACAACAAGTACTTGATGGTGAGTAATTTTCACATTGAAAGTTTCTCTTAAATTCAAACCTCACCAATATTATTCAAACACCACATTAAACATCAAGTTAGGTACTTCGGTATTCACTTTGTGATTTGTCGGCATAGCACCACGATTTGTTTCAAATTAAATGCAATTTAGTAGTAGGAAATTGTGAACTGCCTATACCATATTACTTATTTCTTATACTCCTTGGCACATTTCTGAGTACCATCTTTTCATAATCATTAGTACGTAATCAGCACCAAATTAGCCACCATCACGTAAAATACCAAGTACAAAACAAAACATATGTGAAACTGGGCGTTCTATGGTCACATATTCTTAGCTCAAATTAAAGCCGACTGAAAAATTATTGCATTAGCTTATTCCTTATTGTAATGTCATTCTATATTTGCACCCTTTTTTAAAACTCTGGTTTTCTTTTCTTGTACATTCGATACCAAGGAATTAAAACAGAGGGTAGTTAGAAGAGAATTGAATAGTAGGTGGAGTTCAGAGAATATTGTGAAACTATCAAATTTACTTGTGAGTTCTCCTGTTTGAATTCTTGCCTTCTTGGTAAAGAAGTATGGTTGAATATTAAAACATGGATTATACCTTATTCCCTTTACTTTAAATTCCCAAAAGGAGACATCAAACTTTTGAACTTTTGCGTTTGTTATATTTCGGCCACTAAACATTTTAAATCGATTCTGATCGATCGTCTGTACGGCATATGACAGAGATCGTAGAGATCACCTTCGCGTGACGATCATCAGATTAGTCGAATCGAACAAAATTAACTTCATGTTAATTGTTAACCACCCCTCTCCAATTGAGCCCATGTATGGACTTTGAGAATTGAGCATGAGGGCGTTCTGGGTGGTAGTTCTACTCTTTTCCATTCATATATATTTTATACATGGTGGTGGATTGCCTTTATTGCATTTCTTGGTGGGTCAATAATAATTAAGGTTAAGATAGAAATCTCCGATCATTGTACATTGTCTCCCTTGTGCCTCCATCATTGCACTTCATGGAAGGGGTTGGGTGTAGCATTAACTATAACTCGTATTCATCTGAAAATTTTCATATAAATTGAAGCGTTCACATGAGTATGATGTCAGGGATTAGTGTTGCATTTCTTTGCCAATCAAGTTATTGCTGTCCAACCTTTTATTATGGGGCTTTTGTATTCATATTTATATGCCATGCCAAATATGAATTTAAATTTATCGGTACATCTCATATGTCTCATCTAGTGTCCCACCGAATCTATTTGTCACACTCCAAAAATAAGAGGCAAAAATCACTTTTTCATCATTGTGGTTGTAGTATTTTAAGCAATTAGTCACTGTGCTTTTAAAAAATTCAATTAGCCTACTGTATTTTTAAAAAATGTTCAATCAACCCATTCCGTCCAATTTTGTAGACGGACGTCAAAAAATTGGGCTGATTTTCCTATGTGGCTATTGAAAAAATAAAATAAGTTATTTCCTACGTGGCAAGCCAGTCATCCAAATTCTTAATACTATTGAGTCACTACACTTTAAAAAAATGCAATTGGCCCACTGTGGTTTTAAAAATATTTTTATGTTTAATTTTCTTTCTTTTTCTTTACCTAAATATTTATAATATGAATAATATTAATAAAAATTAATATTATAATATTTATAATATGTATGTTTTATTTTAAAAATACAAATAAAAATATTTTTATGTTTTAAAATAATTATAAAATTTTTAAAAATAATTTTTTTTTTTTTTATTTTCTTTCTTTTTCTTTACCTAAATATTTATAATATGTATAATATTAATAAAAGTGCTTTTTGCCAAATTAAAGATATCAGATTACACTCTATTCCTTTTCTCATTAAAATTAAAAAAAAACATTTTTTTTAACACAAACAAAACATAAAAAAATTTCTCTTTTCTTTTTCTGGCATAAATTTTAAATTTCATTCCTCTCTCTTCTTCTAAACTTTGAGAAGTACTTTGGGTTCATAAACAAATTACAGAGCATATGAGCATCATCAAGTAATGAAGAAGCTTTGGATGGTTAGGGTACTCTCTAAAACCATGGTTTATTGGGTTTGAGGTGTTAGACGTGAGGGATCCGTTCGGATCTGGTCTCCTTTAGATCTTGAACTGTTTTTCCGACATCTAGGTTCGGTTTTATGGGCGAGAATATGGAACCTATGATTCCGGTGGTTTGATTTTTGATTACACGGATGGCTTGATTCTGTGTTTTCGATCTGTCTTTTATGCTTTACTGTTTATCTATTTATTTTCAGATTGGATGTTTTCGAAGTTGTTGTTCCTATATGTTCATATCTTCTTGTTCATGGGTGTCTAGATCTGTTTCCTATGTTACCTCTTCTTGTACATGGGTGTTTTGAATGGATGAAATATCTACCATATTCTGTTTTATGCCGTGATTGGTTGTTATGTTGGAATTTAGGATGGTCAAAGCGGTTCTGGAATTTAGAATGGAATATCTACCATGTTCTCCTCTTATTTCAAACAGAGGACCTATCTACCATGTTCTCCTCTTATTTCAAAGAGAGGACCCAAAATTCCTCTCTGTTACAAACTATGGGAAAGCCACACTTTAAAAGCTAACTTTTAAGGTTTGAGAATCCAAAGTTTATAAATATCCCACATCAAAGTCCCATACCATCGATGTGGGACACAAGTCCCATACTTTGCAATTAGGATCAAAACACTCTCCTCTACTTTCCTTTATTGATTCTTCACCCTAACCATTCCATTTCATATTCCACCACTAATTTTCTCCTCCATTCAATTAGCCAACCATCTGAAGCAAACTATGATTTTCTTCTTAGACGCTTCCTCAGCTTCTTTAACTTGTGTTTGTTCATCTTTTTCTTCTTCTTCTTCACGCTGTCAGCCCAAATCGTCCGGGAATCAACCGAAACAACATCTTCACCCACAGAGTGAACGAACCCGGTTAAAGAAATCGGCTTTTGAAAATCCCCGAATGAAAAGCTTGGGTAGAACTGTAACGACTGAGAAGGATTTGGGTTCTCTGTTTTGGGCTGACACGAAAAAGGGAAAGGATTGATTGTATTGTGATTGGGCAGCTCGGTTTCTGTGAGATTATTCAAAAATGGAGTGAGAATTGGTTTATTGAAATTGGCTATGATTCTTGTGGTAGGTTTTCTGGAAAATAAAAGCCATTTTTGCAGCGAAATTTCTCCTAGATTGATTTGGGATCCAAATGTAGAAAGAATAAAACAAAAAAATATTTTTATTTTTAAAAATTTTATAAGTATTTTAAAACATAAAAGTATTTTTATTTTTATTTTTAAAATAAAACATACATATTATAAATATTATAATATTAATTTTATATTAATATTATACATATTATAAATATTTAGGTAAATAAAAAAAAAAAAATAAATCATACAAATATTTTAATTTTTAAATTTTTTTAAGTATTTTAAAACATAAAAGTATTTTTATTTTTAAAATAAAATATACATATTATAAATATTATAATATTATACATATTATAAATATTTAGGTAAAAAAAAAAAAAAAATAAACATAAAAATATATTTTATTTTTAAAATTTTATAAGTATTTTAAAACATAAAAATATTTTTATTTTTATTTTTAAAATAAAACATACATATTATAAATATTATAATATTAATTTTATTAATATTATACATATTATAAATATTTAGGTAAAGAAAAGATAGAAAATAAAACATAAAAATATTTTATTTTTAAAAATTTTGTAAGTATTTTAAAACATAAAAGTATTTTTATTTTGAAAATAAAACATACATATTATAAATATTATAATATTATACATATTATAAATATTTAGGTAAAGAAAAATTTATTTTAAAATAAAAAATAAATATTATAAATAATTATTAAAAGAAAGGAAAAGAGATAAGGAAAATAATACAAATAAAGAAAATGAATTAAAATATTTATTTTAATTGTAATTTTAATTATTTTTTGCCACGTAATTAATGGTTTTTTAATTTTTAATTTTTGTAGAAATTAATATAATATTGTAATAGATCTCAATGATACAAAATTTTTGATATATTATTTGGAAAAGAGATAAAAGTAAAAGAAAAAAACCACGTAGGATAATCAAACTTCCTCCCGCCCAGTTAGCAAATACACGTAATATTTAATTTTTTTCAAAAAGCCATGTAGGACTTTTTTAGACGTCTAGTCAAATTGGACGGAATGAGTTGATTGAACATTTTAAAAAGTGCAATTAAATTTAAATTTAATATTTTAAAAGTCACGAAATATTAATTCTTTAAAACACTACAACCACAGTGGAATAAAAGTGTTTTTTTCCAAAAATAAGACATCACAATGACAAGACAAAACAATTTAAAATGCCAAACCAACTCATCAATAGCACAAATTTATTTTTTTAATCTGTTTATAATGAATTTATTACGAAGTTTGAGGAATGAATGTGCCGAACATTTAAATTACTAAACATAAATATAAGTCTCAAAAACTAAGCTAAACATTATTCAAAGACTTGTCAAATTAAAGTTAAATATTCGAAATGCGTATTAATATGATGTCGGGAATTAAGAAAATGAAGAAGCGTAAAACCACAACAACATAATTTCAAGGATGAATCAAGTATAATATAGAATGGTCACATTTAATCTCAAAGGACTAACTGAACTCAAATATGTACATAATAATATTCTCCGTCTAAACACCTTAATAGCTTCTTCACAAGCAGTATTTTACCCCGCTTAAAAGTTGAGTTGTAATAACTTTTGTTAAACACTAAAATTTATAAATTTTAGTACTTAAAGAGATATTTGTGTTATGATATATATACCCAAAACAAAAGTCAATTCAGGTTACGTTAGTTTAAATTTAAAAGTACCCACAAAAAATTATCCAATAAAATAGACTCAAATCTCAATGACAGACTTATATTCTTTCAGATTGATCTTTTTTTTGTTCAAGAAAATTCTTGGTTTTTTTATATACTATCTTAATAAAGAATTCATAAAAGTAATTTTTTTATCGATTTAGTGGCTTAAAAACTCGGAATGACCTACTGCTTCACAAGCTTATGTGCACATATGAATATAGCAAAAGTCTCATAAAGCCCCTTAAGTAAGGGTTGTGTCACAAGAAAAGGTATAACAACACAATAAATAATTCAAAGGTCCAATAGTGCCAATCGCACTCGAAAAACGAACAAAATCTGAAATAAACCATGCAATGATATAACTTATAATATTACAAGAAGTTTATAGATAGCTGGAAGAACTTTTCAACAAATCAAGAATCACTCAAATTCGAACAAAAGAGAATTTTAGGTGAATTTTGTAACGATGCTACTATGATGGATCATACATATTTTATAAATCATAATATAAATAAAGTTTAGAGTCAGAAGTAGAAAAAAATACCATAGTTCAGAACAATACAATACTCTGTCATAGCCATATAATATAATAGTTCAAACAACATTTATCAGAGATTATTAACCAATTTATTTAAGCTCTATGACCAGTTCAAACTTAACATTTAGATAATACGGTCAGTCCAAATCAACTCTATTTAACCAAGGCTATATTTACATGTACAACTATCCAAACGAATAAATCAAACAAAAATGGCATTGTAGCAAATACTACAGGGGAATTAGTCGCCATAGCGTGGAAATTGGAGAATGGACTAATTGGGCAAATATATAATGAATTTTTTACGTATATTAAAAAGAGGAATAAAATAATAAAATTGCTCATAATAATATGTCATTAATCATTTTTAATGTAAGTGAGGGAATGGCTTTCTAGCTTTTCAATTCAAAATATTTTCAGCACATAACTAATTATACTTATTGAATATGGAGAGAGAGTTAGAATAAGAAAAATATGAGATATTTAATGCTAAGAGTATAATAAGAAAAATTGTGTAAAAATTTGGTTATTAAAGGAAAATTAACATTTAACATGGACTACCCAAAATAATATTAAGGACTTTTATCCTGAAACTCAAGGAGTATATGATATATTAGGGGTGAACATGGTGCGGTTTGGTGGGGTTTGAAGTCCAAACCGCACCCGAAACCGCTTAGGTGCGGTTTGAAAAATTCAAAACCGCACCCGAAACCGCTTGTGATTGGTGCGGTGCGGTTTTAAAGTGTGCGGTGCGGTTTTAATTGGTGCGGTTTCGGTTCTAAAATCAATTGAAACAACAAAAAAGTTTAAGCCTTCAATAAAATTTAACATAAAACTTATATCGAGCAATTAACTTAGTGACAAAGTCGACAATGAGAATTATATCAAGCATGCTTTAAAACTAAAATATGCGCTATATAAAACAACGGAGACCATATATTCGATAACAAACAAGAATGTTTATTAGTTCTCCAAAAATTAAAAGTATATAATGAAGATAGAATAAAATATATTGCAGGGAGGACTAAAAATAATCTATTAGACTATTACAATTATAGCATTGACATTAACCAATGCATCAGCCATCAAGTGCTCGAACCCCTCAACTATAAGCCCCTCCAATAACGCATCAAACAAATTCAAAATTCTAAAACCCAATTGCTTAATTTTTGACTCTATAACCTCTAACATCTTCTTTCAATTGGTGTAAAAATGACAATGCAAGACTGGGGTTTTCTCTGAGCGTGTTCAAGTGAAAAGTAACTTTAGAATTTTCTAGAGATAATACATACACACATGGTGCGGTTTCGGTTTTATGCGGTTTGGTTTTGGCTAGTAACCAAACCGGAACCGTAAATTTGGTTATTCAACCCACCTAAAACCGCCACATACGCCGGAACCGTTGGTGCGGTTTTAATTGATGCGGTTCGTGCGGTTTTTGGTGCGGTTTCGGTTCCAATTTGGTTACTTGCTCAGCCCTATGATATATGATGTAGTTGGATTACGATGAATGTGAAAGTCAATGCAATAAAATAAAATAAATCAAAATGAGATTATTTTAATTTCTATTTATATCGACTAATATATAAATTACTCGGAATTATAATTTGACTAAAATCTTTCGCGATGTCTGTTCAACCCCGATGAGGAAGGCCGAATAGGCGCTGCCCTTTGGCGGTGGTCGTATCAATAATGGTACACGATAACTGGAGATCAAATTTTTGGAAATTTCAAACGGGTTAGTCGCTGTCATTTAGATTTAAGACTAAGATTTATTTATACAGTTTTACAAAATTTTAGGTAGGGTGTGAGTTGCGTTAAATCTTAAAAAAATTAGAGCTAGATGTCATTGTTTTTTGTTTTTTTCCTATTTTAATTTTATTTATATTTACATTCTTTCAATTCTTGCTAAACATATTTGTTAGAATTATAGGATCACACACACCCACACTAATGATAGAGAATTAAGAAGAACACAAGAGATTTATGTGATTCCCCAATTTGAGTACTCCACAGGCGGCGGCTTATTGTTTATTGATGATTCATTGGTTACATAGAGCTTTACAATAGATAGTATATATACTTACTAATCCTATTCCAACCCTACTTCATATTATGGTCAATTACCCATAATACCCTTTCCAATAAACAATCCACACAACAGAGTTGCCGACGCAGCGCGCCCCGCGCTACTAGCCCAGACGCTTCCTCCAGTGCCAATGCCCCCCGCGCTCCAGACTAGCTTCATCATGTACGCCGCTATTACTTGTCTGAAGACCTCCAGTCTTAACGCTACCATCATCCGTGTCTTGGCTTGACCCAACATACTTGCTTATTATTATGGCGATACCATACCATGGGGACATTCATGACTTCTGTACCACAGAAGGCTAGTCTACCACTAGCCCTTTTCCAGTGGCTTCTATATTATGAGTCACAAGTTCCCAACAAATCTCCACCTTGACGAATAACCTCGTCCCTTCAGAAGATATGCCACTTGTCCTACCAGTTTCGGGGGTTAATCCTCCAAACTAACATTTGAAGATATTGATCAAGTCCAAACAATGCTTGAACTTGTCCGCGGTCACAGTCTTTGTCAACCTGTCAGCTGCATTTTAAGAAGTATGCTCCTTTTCCAATATCACATCCCCAGTAGCTATCAGCTCCCTCACCTTGTGAGACCTTACGCTAATATGCTTGGTCCTTGCGTGATACACTTGATGCTTTGTGTAAGACCCCAAAATTTTTTTAAATAAAAAGGAATTTCCTTTATTTATTATTTTGAAATAGTAAGGGTTGATTTGATTAATGTGGATAGTTAAGGGTTAAATACGCAAATATTTCAAAATAAGCAAGTGGTTATAAAATATTCATTGTTGTCGGGGAATATTCGTTTGGTCGTGGAATATTAAATCTTTGTCGGGAATATTCGTGCGACGGTAGCAATGACCGTATGGGCCCCATAACGGAAAGCGATTGGATGAGGAAAACGACAAATATAAGTTGGTTAAAAATAACGACGTAGTTATTACTGTTAAGACTGTTGGAATACCCGGTGGTTAAAATACGATGTACGCGCGGGTTGCACAAGATGGCACACTGTGATTAGCACAGTATTGTTGAATTATCGATCCTTACGTAAGATGGCACTACTCAATAATTTTCACAAAGAGTTCTTCGCTCAATATTTTATTTTATTGATTCAATAATTGCTTTGCGTGATATTTTATATTATAGTTGTTCAATAATTGTCACCGCACGATATTTCCCATTATCGATCAATAATTCATATTATTTGAATAATATTATTAGATAACATTATTGGCAATGTCTAGAAAGTTACGCCTAAGGAGAGGTTTGGTCACCTAATCATTGCGCCAAGATGAGAGAGATCCTTATTGAAAGCCCCTCTTCCCGGGAATACCATCCGCCTCGGAGGATTTGTCATCTACAAAGATGCTTCGGAAAAGGTTAGGATGTGTTCTTATGCAACATGGAAAAGTTATTGCTTTATGCCTCGCGATAACTCAAAGAATATGAGAGGAATTATCCTACTCATGATCTAGAGTTAAGCGCTATCGCTCTTTCAGACTTAAAATTTGGAGGCATTACTTGTATGGGGAGAAAGTGGAGATCTTTACGGATCATAAAAGCCTCAAATATTTCTTCACCCAAAAGGAACTCAACATGCGACAACGACGTTGGCTTGAATCATTGAAAGATTATGATCATACCATCCAATACCATCCCGAAAAGCGAACGGTAGGTATTTTGATTGAGTAGAAGATCATATCGCAAGCACGAAAGTAATATTGTCAACGCAGCGCCCATTTTGTGTGACTTGCAAAAGATGGAGATAGAGTTAAAGACTCTGGGACGCATGTGATGATAATGAGTATACGAGTAGAACCGACTTTTAATCGATAAAGTTAAAATTCGCTTTCAAGCTACTGCACTGGAGTCGATGCGTATGAGGAAGAAAGTCTGCAAGAAGGTGCTATCTTGGGAAGCAAGAATCGATGAAGAAGGAATACTTGAGTCAACTCCACACTTCAGTGTTCTAACGACCACGATTTAAAGTATAATATCATGATGGAGGCGCACAACACACCATTTGCAATCCATCTTGGGAGTACCAAAATGTATCTTGATATTCGTCATACATTTTGGTGGAGCCATATGAAGAGAGAGATAACGTTGTTTATCTCAAGGTGTCTAACTTGTCAACGAGTTAAAGCGGTGCATCAAGTACCAAAAGGTCCATTGTAACCACTTGAAATTCCGTAATGGAAGTGGGAGCACATTACCATGGATTTCAAGCACGGCCTTCCTAAGGTTTCTCAAGGCATAGATGCGATTTGGGTCATTGTTGATAGATTGACCAAGTCTGCTTCATTTCTTCCGATCGAGAAACTTATACACTTGAACGCCTTGCTCAGATGTACATAAACGAGATTGTAAGACCGCATGGTATCTTGCAGATCCATAGTTTCGATCGAGACCCAAGATTCACTTCACGATTTTGGGATAGTTTGCAAAAAGCTACGGCACGAGACTTACGATTTATTTAGCTCGGCATATCATCCTCAAACAGACGAGACAATGGAGAGGACTATTCAAACTCTTGAAGATCTATTAAGACTCGTGTCCTTGATTTCAAGGGAAGTTGGGACAAGTTCTTACCATCGGTGGAGTTTTCCTACAACAACAGCTTATCAAACAAGTATTGCACGGCTCCATTCAAGCGTTGTATGGAAGAAAGTGTCGTTCTCCAAGTATCTTTGGGATGAGGTGGGTGAAGCAACGTTGTTGGGACCGGAGTTGGTACGTATGACTACTTTAAAGATTCAAACGATCCGACAACGATATAAAAACCTCACAAAATCGACAAAAGAGTTATGCTGATCTTCATCGAAAGGACGTGGAATTCGATATAGGAGATCATGTGTTGTTAAGAGTTGCTCCATGGAAAGGAGTTACAAGATTTGGAAAGAGAGGAAAACTCAATCCTCGATTCATCGGTCCATTTTTAATCCTCGATCGAGTAGAACCGTGGCCTATGACTCGCTTTCACCGCTAAGTATGTCTCGTGTTCATAACGTTTTTCACATATCCATGTTACGTAAATATGTGAAAGACCCGAACCACATTATTGAGTTAGAACCGGACGAAATAGCGGAAGATTTGACGTATGAAGAGGTTCCTGTTCAAATCTTGGATAAGAAGGAACATATTCTACGCTCCAAGGTTATACCTCAAGTCAAAGTTTTGTGGAGGAACCACGATGTTGAGGAAATGACTTGGGAGTTAGAATCAAATGAAATCAAGGTATCCTTACCTCTTCGACATACCAGTGCATCGCACCCTAAATTCGAGGGCTTAAATTTCATAAGAAGGGAGGTTGTAAGACCCCAACTTTTATAAATAAAGATGAATTTTTCTATAAATATTATTTTGAATATTATGGAATAAATTTGATATAATGTTATAGTTGTGGGTAATATTTATAAATTTTTCAAAGTAAGCAAGTTGTTATAAAATATTCGTTTGGTCGGGGAATATTCTTTTTTTGGGGAATATTCGTACGACGGCTCAATTATTGGTGGACCCCACAACGGAAGTATTGTCGTAGTTAGAAAACTACAAAATTATCTTTCTATAAAAATAACTACAGAGGTGTTACCGTTAAAACCGCTGAACTACCCGTAGTAAAAAAATGCGAATACGCCTGAGTCAGATATAGTAGCACACGATATTGATTATTGATGCTTACGTGAGAAGTCACTCACCTATGCTCAATTATTGCTACAATAATTCACGATCATATCTCTTATATTATTGATTCAATTATTGTCACAAAGATCATCCAGATAATATGTTATAGTATTAAATCAATAATTAAGACGACAAGTTATAAATGATTAATAATTGTTGAAAGATTAAATATGTGTTGATTAAAAATAAAATGATTTATGGTAATATTTATTCAATCCTTGATGTATATAAAGAGTCTGTTATGAGACGTTTGTGGTAAGTTTGATTATTTTATGGGGGGGCCCATATGTCATCATCTAAGAGTCTCTTCATCAATAGTAATTACCTTCGTCAATAGTAATTACCTTTGTAAATAGTAATTACATTCGTCAATAGTAATTACCTTTACCAGACGTCAAACCACTTGTCGTTTCACATTACAGGCGTCGAACCACTTTTCTTTTCACATCACCAGTCGTCAAGCCACTTGCCTTTTCACATGGCAGGTGCTAAGCTAGAAATCTTCTATAAATAGAGGCCTAGTACTTCATTATTTTTCACGAATTCATTCAAGCTATAGAGAGAGAAAGTATAGAGAGATAAGAGAGAAAGAAGAAGAGTATTTTTGTTACTACACTAACTCGCAGATTCAATCTCCTACTAAAAGTAAGGGTGTTATTCTTTCTTAATTCATGAAGAGAACATGTTGTTATTCCATTGCTTATTATTCTGCTGGAATAACTCAGTATCGCTGTGCCTCACCCTATACTTGGTGACATTCTTCTATTATTCTCATTGGAACATCCATGCATCAGGTGTTCTACACCGGACCTGGTTCCGTCTTTATTATTATTCTGTTGGAACATCATGTTTGTGTGTTTTACGCCGGACCTGGTTCCATTCTTTATTATTCTGTTGGAATATCCTGTCTGTGCGTTTTACGCCGGACCTGGTTCCGTTATTTATATTCTGTTGGAATAACTTGCCTGTGCGGTCTATCGCATGCATGGTGATTTCTTTTGTTATTCCATTCTTTATTATACCTAGTTGGTTAAAACTTTGACTTCTATACTCCATGAAATTAGTGGAATATCCTTGATATTTGCGCTTCATCCAGTATCCTTTCATGAAAATATTCTTCTCGAAAGATTCTTGAATTTTACTTTACAAAGCGAAAGATCATGTCGACAGCTTGGATGTTATTGGTTCCTAGATAAATTAATTCTTGAACTTGTTTTATTGAATTCTTATATCATTTCCATCATCCTCATGTTTATATTATGTTGAAAGTCATCTGTGGCTTCGTAGTGCATAGATGGACTTGGTATGATTATGACCGAGAGACTATTCTGTGTAATCATGGCCGTAATGTTACAAATGATGTGGTAAAAATCCTCGGTGGCTCGTAGTGCATTGATGGACAAATTGTTGGCATGATCATGACCATTAATGAATACACAAATATTCTCGGCCCGTAGTGCATGAATAATTGTGGTCGTGATACTAAAGAATATCCTCGCCATAGTGCGGGGGTGATTCGATGATGTGGAATATTTATTAAAGTTTGAGTCTCAAATTTATAACAATGATGAAAAACCTTTTAAATCATAAAAGATAGTAGATTTTATTTTCTACTTGACTCTTTTAATGGATTCTTTGGTTCACCAGTAGTTAAACTTGATGTTCATTATATTTTATCGCTTTAACATCGCAGAGGCTAATGATAATTTATTCTCGCATTATCTTAGTCATAATATTTCTTCTTGAGCTAGTTGAGCTCACCCTTTCTTTCATTTTCTTCTGTGAAATGAGAATATAGCCGGGACGAGTCTGGGAACTGAGTAATGGTCTAGAGGATAGCATTAGTAGTCCTCACTATTCTGTGAAATAGTGTGATAATAATTGTAATGAGGACTCCTTTTGAGTTTGTATGATCTCTAGTAGACAATATTGTATTCAAACTCACGCTTTATGTCGTATTGTACACCTACGCTTATATTAGTAAGTTGTATTTAAATTCTGTACCATGTATCTGACTACCTAAGATGGGTGATGTATACCTATTTTTGGGGGCGTCACATCTTCGACATACCAGGTACGCACCCTAATTTCGAGGACGAAATTTCATAAGAAGGGGAGGTTGTAAGACCCCAACTTTTTGAATAAAGATTAAATTTTCTCGAAATATATTTTTGAATATTATGGTGTGGATTTGATATAATGTTATAGTTGTGGGTAATATTTACAAATTTTGCAAAGCACGCAAGTTGTTATATAATATTCGATTGGTCTGGGAATATTCATTTTAACAGGAATATTCGTATAACAATTACATAATCATTGGTGGACCCCACAAATGTAATTATTGTTGATTGAGAAAATGACAAAATACTTTATGAAAATAAAGGCGAAAGTTTTACTGTTAACTCATTGAACTACCCGATAAGTAAAAGTAATGCTGAAGAATACGCTGGCATTAGTTGCATAAGAAATACACGGTATTAATTATTGATGCTTACGTGAGAAGTCACTCGCTTATACTCAATTATTACTACAATAATTCACGCATCATATCTCTCATATTATTGATTCGATTATTGTCACAAAGATCATCTCGTGATAATATGTTATTTTATTAAATCAATAATTGAGACGACAAAGTTATTCATATTATTAAATTGCAATATTTACAATGTCTAGAAGTTCTCACATAATGAGAGGTTTGGTCACCTAATCATGGCCACCAATAGGAGAAATCTTTATTAAAAAGCCCCTCTTCCTCGAACGACACGGTTGATAAATATTGTGAGTTATAATATTAATGATGAATGTTATTAAAATTGAAGTTGAGTTCGGAGTTGAATTTGGAGACGCGGACGTGATATTTGAGTCCGGAACGATGAAATTAGTAAAAATAGTCTATAAACACAAAAAAATTTCGGAATTCATTATTTGGTCAAAAAGTCAACAGTTGACTTTTTCAGAAAAAGTCAAACTTTGAAATTTCAAAATTTATATTTTTGATAAAAATGATTTCATTGTGTTGGAATTATTTGTGTTAGTGAAAATCGACAATTATTTCGATAATAATTGATGTCTGGAGGTTATTTTGACCAATCGGGTATTTAACCGGATAAATGAGCAATTGATTGCTATTATTTCACATGATTATAACTATTTGTTGACATGTGTATACTATTGTTTCACATTATTGTTACTATTAGGGAGTTAAAAAGATTGATAATACTTGCAATGACTAAGTTAAAAATGGAGGTATAGATGGAGGTACTTTGCATCTTTGTAATTCGTATTTTCACATGCCTAGAACTATTGATTCATATAATTTACTATTGAATCACATTATTTACTATTAGGGGGAGGTGGTGCAAGTTTGATAATACTTCCATGACTAAATTAAAAATAAAGGAAAAGTTGGAGGTATTGTCTCGTAATTTTTCGAGCCCCAAAACGTGCGATTATCGAAACTATATTTTTCTATAAATAAGCTCATTCTTCCTTCATTTCTCACCAATTCAAAAAAGCTTTAGAGCGATTATTATAGAGAGAAATTATAGAAAGAAGAAGAGAAGTCTGTTACCTCACTATTCCAATATCCAGTTTTTCTAAGGTAAGGAGTATTATTTCTTTCTTATCTATGAAGAGAACTTCATTATTCCATTCTTTATTATTCATTGGAATAACTCAGATCGCCGGGCTACCCTATACTTGGTGAAATTCTTCCATTGTTCCATTCTTTATCATTCTTTTGGAACATCACATGCATGCTTTTTACCTCCACTTGGTTCCATCTTTATTATTCTCGCTGGAATATCCACAGCTCATGCGCTTTTACGCCGACCGATTCCGCCTTTATTATTCTTGGAATACCACAATATCATGCGTTTTTACGGGATTCCGCGTCTCTTTATTATTTTGTTGTCGAATATCCCGTCATGCGTTTTCTGGCGGACCGATTCTCGTTATTTATTATTCTCATTGGAATAACTCCGCCAGCGGCCTATCGCATGCCCGGTGATTTCTTTTGTTATTCCATTCCTTATTATACTCAACTAAGTTGGTTAAAGTTTTGACTTCTATACTCCATGAAATTAGTGGAATATCCTCGATATTTTGCGCTTCATCCAAAGATCTTTTCATGGAAATATTCTTCCGAGCATTCTTGAATTTTACTCTCACAAAGCAAAGATCATCGTGTTGACAATTTGGGCGTTATTAGTTCTGGATAAATTAATTCTTGAACTTGTTTTTATTGAATTCTTATATCATTGTCATCATCCTCATGTTTATATTTTGTTGAAAGTCATCTCGTGGCCTATATAGTGCATGGATGGACTTGGTATGATTATGATCGAGGGATTATTCGATTGTAATCATGACCGTAAATGTTACAAATGATGTGGAAAAAGTCCTCATTGGCCTGTGAAAAGCATTGATGGACAGTTGTTGGCATGATCATGACCATAATTGAATACACAAATATTTTTGGGCCACAAAGGCATGGATAATTGTGGTCGATACTAAAGAATATCCTCGGCCGTAGTGCACAGGGGTGATTCGATGATGTGGATTATTTATTAAAATTCGAGTCCCAACGATAAAAGTGATGAAAAACCTTCTAAATCATAAAAGATAGTAGATTTTATTCTCTACTTGACTCTTTTAATGGATTGCTTGTTCACCGCAGCTAAACTTGATGGTTGTTATATTGTATTAGTTTAACATCGTTGAAGGCTAAGATAATATATTCGCATTATCTTAGTCATAATATTTCCTCTTGGGCTCGCTGAGCTCACCCTTTTACTTTTATTGTTCTCTTGAGGAAATGAGAACGTAGCGAGGACTAGTCGAGAACGGAGTGACTTTAATTGATGATAAAGATTAGTAATACTCACTATTCAAAGGAAATAGTGGAAAATAAATGTAATAATATTGAATTTGAGTTTGTATATTGTCTAGACGACAATATTTGTATTAAAACTCACATCTTATGATTTGTCGTACTTTACACGACAATTGTATAATTAAGTTGTATTTGTATTCTGTACCATGTATTTGACGACTTCGTATAGGTGATGTATACCTATTTTGGGGCGCCACAACCGTATTTTAACCATCGGGTATTCAACAAAGGTTAATTCAGAATAACTACGCCAAGATTTATAAAAAAACTCAAACATGTCGTTTTCTTCATCCGACAGTTATTCCGTTATGGGGCCCACAATTGGATGCGTCGTCGTACGAATATTCCCCGACAACAAGAATATTTCACGACCAAACGAATATTCCCCGACAGAAATGAGTATTTTATAACCACTTGCGTATTTTAAAAATTTTATTTATATCACCCTTAACTTTAAACTTTTATCAATTTAACTATTTACTAAATAGAAAAATTGAATACTTTTATTTCATAAAATTCGGGGTCTTACAGATTTAACAATTCCCTTTAGAACGATTGAAAATTTAAACCTATTTGAAAGTTTTATTTGTTTAGGCAACTTTTTTAAATTATAAAAATAATATTTGGGTATCAAACGCAATGCACCAAAATTAGTGTGCATTTGAAGGTTCAAGCAATACATATGTTACCACCGCAAATGCTACAAATACGAGTAATTGAACAAAAAGCAAAAATTATAGGAAACTGATATTTTCACAACAGAGAATGATATTTTCATAGCAAAATCGTCGTTATAGATATTATAACAAAGGTTTTTACCGTCGTTATACATTTATAGCGATACTATTATTATGAAAATATCAAAAAATATTGTGAAAATATCAATTTCCAAATTATATTATCAAATCAATGAGAATTGATTTAACAATTATTTTAAGACCAGTTGTGTTTTGAATGCTATTGAGCTTTTAGGTTTATAACATTATTTTTTAAAATAAACTTATACATGTGATAATTGAATATAAAATCTAAATGTCATAAGGTATTTATTTTTAATTATTAGGCTAAGATTTTATTGACATGCTCCCCAAAATGAAGTTTTAAAAAATAAAATCCATGTGTGCTATCTAAATTTGTATGCTCTTTACATTATAGAATATTATTGGGAACTTGTGACTCATAATATAGAAGTCACTGGAAAAGGAGGGTAAGTGTTTTAGATATCGCGAGACAGGGCACTTTAAAAGGGATTGTCCATATAAGAATAAGGGTGAAGGAACAGGAAAAACAAACCGAATCTACAAAATCAAAGAACGTCAGGAGAATCATCGGATGATGATGGATATGTTGTCGGTGTCAACAAACACGTATTGTGCACTCATGGATTTTCGATTCAAAGATGCTCGTTTCACATGTCAAGTGGTTTGACACCTATGAAGTTGGTGAAGTGGAGTGACACACCATAAGTCAGTAACCGATGCTTCTAATGGGTAACGATGCTTCGCAACGCCATCGATAGTAAGTTGAAGATAAGGATGTTCGATGGTGTTGTAAGAACTCCATGGTGAGGTGAGGCATATTACAATTTTAAGGAAGAATTTGATTTCATTGGGAACTCTAGACTCTAATGGATGTGAATTCAAAACCGGTGGTAGAGCCACGAGAGTGGACAAAGGGTGCCCCGTAATAATGAAAGGTTCTAAGTTAATCGGAATATCTATCTGGATGATAGGGAGATGTAAATAGTAGTGGAGTCACGCCACTACAATGAAGATATTGATGATACTACACTATGGCATATACGGTTAGGGCATATGGGAGAACGTGGATGCCGGAATTATATAGAGAAATCATTGAAAGGGATAAAGTCGCAAGTTAGACTTCTCGCAAGTTTTGTGTCTTGGGAAAACAAAGATAAGGTAAAGTTTAAGAGTGCGGTGAACAAAACGAATGGGAAACTTGACTATGTGCATTCGATGTATGGGGCCGCCGAGAGTAGCTTCAAAAGTGGGATCGTTTTTTTCTTGACTTTCATCGATGACTTTTCGAGAAAGGTTTGGGTATACTTCACGCGACACAAGTCCGAGGTCTTCGATAAGTTCGTGGTGTGGAAAGTCAAGGAAAATCAAACAGGAAAAGAATTAAGTGCCTCGGAGACGTATAATGGGACAGAGTACAAGCACGAGCCATTTGTGAAGTTTTGTGAAGAGCACGGATACAACGCCACCGATCGTCAGAAAACTCCACAAAGAAAACTGAGAGGCGGCAGAGAATGAAACGAACTATTGCAGTAGAGCGTGGCATGGTGCATGAGATTAAATGCGTGGATTTCAAGGATTTCTTAAGCAGAGGCAAAGAGTGTGAGTATGGCGATTTACTTGATAAACAGGTCGCCGAGTACTACTCTGGGTAATAAAGTAAGACAAGAGGCGTGAACAGGTAAGGAGATGTATTCACTACTCGAGTATGAGGATCTTCTGATGTCCAAACCTACGTACACGCGCTCGGTGATGAGATCAAAGCTTGATGTCAAGTCCAAAAGTGTATCTTTCTTCGGTATAAGAAAGGTGTAAAGGGGTCAAGCTTATGGGTACCGAATTCAAAGAAGGTAGTAATCAAGAAGATGTGGTTTTTGATGAGGCTTCCATGGTTAAGACACAACAAGAAGGTCGAGAAATCCGAGGTCGGTGGTGTGTAACCTAATCTGCAGCAAAGTTCAAATTGAAATTGAATCGAAAAAGTAATGACACTGGAAATTTACCACCAGTGGAACAAGAAAATAAGGAGCAGCAGGACGAAAGCATTGCCGCAAGGAGACCCAAACGCACTATCAAACCACCAGAGAGGTACAGGTTTGATGATATGGTTGTATACGCCTATCTACTACTAGTGGGGACCCGGCCCACGCTTCGTGAAGCTATCATAGTTCCGAAAGGACGATGGATGGAGGATATGGTGGAGGAGATGGAGTCGTTGAAGAAAAACAAGACTTGGGAATTGTCAGAATTACCTGAGGGAAAGAAACCAGTGGGGTGCAAGTGGGTGTACAAGAAAAAGGATGTTGTATCAGAAAAGGAAAAGGAACGGTTTAAAGCTCGATTGGTAGCAAAGGGATACTCGCAGAGGAATGGAATTGACTATGATGAGGTGTTTTCTCCGGTGGTGAGACACACCTCAATCAGGATTATTTTGGCATTGGTGGCTAGCTATGATCTAAAATTAGAGCAGCTAGATGTGAAGACAGCCTTCCTTCATGGTGATTTGGAGGAAGTGATATTCATGGAGCAAACTGAGGATTCAAGGCAAATGAGACCGAGCACACATGGTATGCAGGTTGAAGAAGTCACTGTATGGGCTGAAATAGTCTCCAAGACAATGGTACAAGAAGTTTGATTCCTTCATGATCTAGATTGGGTTCACTCGATGTGAGTATGATTGTTGTGTTTACGTGAAAAATCTTGAGGATGGTTCATATATTTTTCTGTTACTGTATGTGGATGACATGCTTATTGCTGCAAAGAGCATGATTGAAGTAAACATGTTGAAGAACTTGTTGGGAAATGAGTTTGACATGAAGGACTTGGGTGTCCGCTAGAAAATACTTGGGATGGAGATTCAGTAGGATGTAATCAACCGGTAAGCTATGGATAAAAGAACCGTGGAGCTAGTGTTGTTGGTAGGTAATCCATGTGGAGAAAGTGTTAGATAGTTGGAGTTTAGCAGCTAATGCTAAACAAAGTTAAGACTTCATTAATGAAGTCATTTTAGGCTATCTCAAAGACAAAGGTGTTCAAATCGACGAAAAAATTCGTGGATATGTCGAACGTGTTCCTACGCGAAAGCTAGCTTGGTTGTTTGATGTATGTGATGGTGTACGAGACCCGATTTGCACACGCAATCAAGACATTGAGCAAATACATGGCCAATCCGTGTAGAGAACCATCGGAAAGTCATTAAGTGGGTGTTCAAATATCCGAGGAATGACAACTCATGGGATTATGTTTGGCTAGCAACAGCACTCGATTTCAGCTTATATAGGTATGTGGATCGACTATCGCCGGAAGGTCGATGATTTGAGATCTACAATGTGGTATGTGTTTACTTTGGCAGGTGGACCAATTTGTTGGAGATCCATGGTACAATATCTAGTAGCTCTATCTACTACTGAATCTGAGTACATGGCATTGGCTAAGGCTGGCAAGGAAGCATTGTGGTTGAAGAGTTTTGTGAATGAACTGGGCATAGATCAAGGTGGAGTACAATTGTATTATGATAATCAGAGCGCCATTTACTTGGCAAAGTGTGACGCCCCCAAAATAGGTATACACAACACCCATTCTGAGTCGCCAAATACATGGTACAAAAAGCAAACTACAACTTCAATAATACAAATGTCGTGTGAAATACTAATAATATATCGCGAGAGTTTAAATATAATATTGTCTTCTAGACAATATCCACATGCAAATAAATCCCCATCATAATTATTGATTCATTATTTTACAAAATGGTGAGGACTACTAAACAACTCTCTCTAGAACCTTCATTCCATACCCCTACTAGTACTGCTACATTCTCGCCTCCCGAGAAGAAAAAATGGAACAACAAGGAAAAGGGTGAGCTCAACTAGCCCAAGAAAAGAATATTATGACTAAGATAATATACAACAAATTATCGTTAGTCTTCAACAGGAAAAATCGATAGAATAATATGTATAACAAGTTTCGGATCAATATTCGCATTATAAATAATAATTCATAGAAGAGTTACGTAGAGAATGAAATCTACTATAATCTATGAATTTAATAAATTCCATCATCAATATTTTATCCTCAGAACATCAATCAATATTCATCTCAAATCAAATATTCATCTTTGCACTACAGCCAAAGATATTCATCAATCCATTATGTTCATCTCAACACTGCTCATCTTTGCACTAAAGGCCAAAGATATTCATCACCATCGGTCATGTTCATTTAAACACCGCCATCATCTGCACTACAAAGCCAAAGATATTCTTCAGAAATCATTCATCTTTGCACTAAAGCCAAAGATATTCAATAATATCATCATTTAAGACCGAGAGGATGATGAAAATATTTTTAAAGAACGAATCCAAAGGAAACAAAATGACAAGGATTAAGGATTAAGGATTCGTACTTTGTTTTATCCATGTCCAACAATACCTCAAAAATAATCATAGTGGTGTAAAATTCAAGAATGATCAAAACATGGATACAATCAAAGCTAGTATCCAAAAATAGATATTTTGGACGAAAAGAAGAAATTTTATTTTTCGATGAATAGTGCCGTAATACGTGAATATGGCCGATACGTGAATAGTAACTCCGACACCAAAAGATAGAAATTCCACAAAAAAACATTTTCACGCTTCATACTAATAAGACTGTGAATAAGAATCGTGAATAAGAACTCATGAATAAGAACTCGTGAATAGTAACTCATGAATAGTAACCCCGACATGAAAAAGTTCTAAATTTGATAAAAACTTCGATCAATATTTCAAAGATAATGATATTGAAGAAATAATATCATTACGAAAAAAATAATATCCCTTACCTCAAAGAATCAAGATTTCTAAGGAAGGAAAGGTCTAAGTGATGTTGAATGAAACTTGTAACCAATAAAGAACTCTCAAAGTATCTAAATACTCACAAAATACGCTCAATAATATAGAGAGAAAGAGAGAAAACTTTGTTTCTGGTGTGATTTTCAATTCTAACTTAGCCCTCTATTTATAGGAAAATGTTAGCCCGCCGAAGCAGACTTGACCTGCTACCTGATGGCTTTACCTGCTACTATTGCCACCCACCACATTTGAAATAAAATTCAGCACATTTCTTCACCAACCACAAGTGGGGCCCACTCAATTCTAGAATTTTCCACCAAAATCAATTATAACCCTACTTTCCGAATCAAACACCTCTTAAAATTTATAACAAATCATTCGTTCATTTTAACGGCTCAAAATTTGTGGACATATACTCAACTTATATATGTATAACATATCCAAAAATTACAACGATCCAACGGTTTGATTAAATATTATAACTCACACAATAAAGCTATAATAACAATCGATTTGATCTTTTAATACCTCCAATCCGACAAAAATACAAATAAAACATCTCAAAGATTAATTCCTTCATTAATAACCACATAAATAAATCCATCATTTATATTCATATAAAATAAATATTTCCTTATCATATGAATCAATAATTAATTATTCACAAATAATATTACGTAATCACAATTATGACAACCAGCCGCCCTGTGAAAAGGGGCTTTCAATAAGGATCTCTCCTATCGGGCGCAAGCAATTAGGTGACCAAACCTCTCCTTAGATGTAACTTTCTAGACATTGCCAATAATGTTATCTAATAATATTATTCAAATAATATGAATTATTGATCCGATAATGGGAAATACTATGCAATGACAATTATCGAACAACAATAATATAAAATATCAACGCAAAGAATTATCGAATCAATAAAATAAAATATTGAATAAAGAATTCTCTCGTGAAAATTATTGAGTAAAGTGCCATCTTACGTAAGGATCAATAATTCAACAATATCGCAATAATGCCGTGTGCTCGCGCAACCACGCCAGACATCAGATTTTTTAACCACCGGGTATTCCAATGGATCTTATTTTAATTGTAATAACTACGCCGTTATTTTTAACCAACTTATATTTGTCGCTTTCCCTCATCCAATCGCTTTCTTATGGGGCCCACACATGGTTCACATACTGGTCGCATTTAATATTCCCCGACAAAGATTTAATATTCCACGACCAAACGAATATTCCCCACAACAATGAATATTTTATAACCACTTGCTTATTTTAAAATATTTGCGTATTTAACCCTTAACTATCCACATTAATCAAATCAACCCTTACTATTTCAAAATAATAAATAAAGGAAATTCCTTTTATTTAAAAAATTTCTGGTCTTACAACCTCCCTCCTTATGAAATTTCGTTCTCGAATTGATGTACGATACTGTGTTTTGAAAAGGTGAGGATACCTCGCTTTCATTTCCGCTTCCAAATCCTGTGTCATTTCCTCTAAGCATGATTCCTCCACAAAACTTTAACTTGTGGTATGACCTTTCATGGCGTAGGGACATGCTCCTTCCTATCCAAAATCTTGACAGTACCTCCTCATAACGTTAAGTCTTCTGGCTATCTCGTCCGGCTCTAACTCTATAACGTGGTTCGGGTCTTTCACATATTTACTGAAGTACGATATGTGAAACACATTATGAACACGAGACATACTTTGAGGTAACGCAAGTCTATAAAGCTACATTTCCTACTTTCGGTCAAGAATTTGAAATGGACCGATAAATCGTGGATCGAGCTTTCTCTCTTCCCAAATCTTGTAACTCCCTTCCATGGAGCAACTCGCAACAATACATGATCCCCTACATTAAATTCCACGCCCTTTCGATGAAGATCCGCATAACTCTTTTGTCGATCTTGTGCCGCTTTGTATACGTTGTCGAATCATTTGGATCTTTTCTGTGTAGTCATATCGTACTAAACTTCGGGTCCCAACAATGTTGCTTCACCCACCTCATCCCAACATATCGAGAACGACATTTTCGTCCATATAATGCTTTTCAATGGAACCATGCCTATATTTGTTTAATAACTATTGTTGTATGAGAATTCCACCAATGGCAAGTACTTATCCCAACTTCCTTTGAAATCTAGGACACGAGTTTTAATATATCTTCAAGAGTTTGAGTAGTCCTTTCTCGATTGCCCATCCGCTTGAGGATGGTATGCCAAATCGAATCGTAAATTGCGCCCATAGCTTTCTAACCCAAAATCATGAAGTGAATCTTGGGTCACGATCTAAAACTATGGATACCGGCATGCCATGCAATCTCACAATCGATTTACTACGTACATACGAGAAAGACGCTCAAGGAATAAGTCTCTCGATTTGTAGAAGAAATGAGCAGATTTGGTTAATCTATCAACAATGACCCAAATAAAGATTGATGCCTTGAGAAACCGTAGGAAGACCCGTGAACGAAATTCATATTAATGTGTTCCCACTTCCATTCCGAATCTCAAGTGGTTGCAACGGACCCTTAAGTACAAGATGCTCCGCCTTTACACGTAGGCAAGTTAAACACATCGAGATAAACTTTGCAATCTCTCTCTTCATATTGTTCCACCAAAATGTATGTCAAGATCACGATACATTTTAGTACTTCCAGGATGGATTGCAAATGGCGATTGTTGTTGCCTCCATCATAATCTTGTACTTCAAATCGTAGTCGTTAGGAACACAAAGTCTAGAGTGGACTCAAGTATTCCTTCTTCATCAATTCTCGCTTTCTAATAGCTCCTTCTTGACTTTCTTTCTTCATAATGATCAACTCCTGCCTGGCTTGAAAGCGACTTTTAACTTTATCGATTAAAGTCGATTATACTCAGATATCATCACGTGGTTACCTAGAGTTTTCATCTCCATCTCTATTATTTGTAAATTATAATGAAATTAGTCTTTGACAACATCGCACTCGTGATTGTATATACGATCTTCTACTCAACACGCCGCCTACCACGCTCGCTTTTTTCGAGGATGGCACGGTCGTAACATGTCTTTCAAATGAGTCTCCTCTTGAGTTCTTCAAGCTCTTCCCACATTCCTTGCTCCATTCAATTTTGTATCTCTACGAGTTAGTCAAGCGTTAATGGAATAGCGATTCGAGAATATCTTTCAACGAATCTCCGATAATAACCAACTAAGCTTCGTAAAGCTACGATTTCGATTCTCGACTTAGGTTGCTTTCTCAATCGCGACTCTCATATCCCAATCTTGGATAAGACGTCACAATGACACCTATCGCTTTACTATCGCATCGAATATGACGTCCCTACAGAGAGAGTCTCGGCTTAGGTGAATTCCACAAAGGAAGTCACAAGATAAAGGCTCAGTACCAAATTCTATAGTTGAATTTTTAACTCTCAAGTTCAATAGAGCCATTCGATATGAGATTTTAGAAATGAGTTTTGTACCGGGTTCAAAGTCGATACAAAATTTAATATCGAAGCTTTGGGAGTAAGCCAAGAAATTCTTCAGAAATACGTCAGAAAAATCAATAACAACAGAATATTATTCAAATCGACGTGTCTTTATTCAAATCCATAACATGGACTAAGAAAACTTGACATCCGTAATAAACGAATGACTTCATGGCTTGATATGAAAATGTTTGACTACAATGGTTTGATTGCTTGAATTCAATAACAAAAGTTGCTTAGAATATGAAAACTAACAACCTTACAAAAGCAATCAATTTGGCATGATGAGTAGTTAACCTTAAAATCACATCAAAAGTAAATATCTCTATAGAAATAAGGTTAACAGTAATGTGATAGTGCCAACTTGGATCAAGCAAGATTTTTAAACAACGGATGTAATGAAAGTTTCTCCTAATGGAGTCTCCACAGATAGGTCAAAGTTTAATTTCTCCGTAGTCAAGTTCAAACGCTTGAGCGTAAGTAAGAGAGATAAAAGAATGGGTAGAACCAATATCTAGTAAGGTATATACTTCGCAAGAATTTATAATTAACTAACCTGTCTTAACTTCGTTCGTTCTCGCATTTTGACCATCCACAACAAACGCTTCTTCCCTAATCGTTGACTTTGACTTTTCTCGACACGATCTTTTTCGAGTCACCGTCCCCCATTGAACTAGGTTTCGCCATCGCATAATCTCGAGCGATATGTCCTTCCTTTCCACAATTATAGCATACCTTGAATCATGTGGGCGCTTTGATCGATATGTCCTCTTTTCCGCATTTGTAGCATATGATGGGTGGTCGTTCTCCTCCCTTAAAACTAGTTGCTACTGCGCCGACGTCTTCACATGGTCGTTATTGAATCTCCTTTTTAAAATCTCCTCCCGACTCGCTTCTTCTATTTTTATGGCCACGATTACCACCGAGTGGTTACCGCTTTTCTCAGATTCTTCTTTCTCCGCCGGTTATCGTTATTCGATGACTCGCTATCTTCTTGATGATCCTCGTTATGGTCCCCGGTTGAACGTACTCGTTATCTCGCTTCTAACAACCGAGCCTGATTGACAACATCCGAATAGAGAGAAAATTTTGAGAAATGAGATCGACGACGTATGTCGGGTTTCAAACCTCTCGTAAACATCCGCGTCATCGTTCCTCATTCTCCACCAAATGAGGTGCAAACTCGATAACTCCGCGAACTTCGCCTCGTCTTTGGGACACCGCCATGTTATTCTCGCTTCTAGTCTAATAAACTCCACTTCCTTCATACGATTTAATACTTTCGTGAAGTACTTGTCATTGAATCTGCTTCAAACGCCTCCCACGATATCCGAAAGTGCAATGGATGGGTACGCTTCACGATTCCCACCAAGAATCACCTCGCCACGGAACATAAAGGTGGCGAATGGAACTTTCTGTTCTCCGCATCCCAAGACATCGAATATCTTGGTAATTTGTTTGACCCACGCCTCCGCCTTTAATCGGATCCGGCTTCCCCAGCACTCGTGGTCCCAACTTTTTGAACCGCTTGGCAGACCACCGTGAATTGCTATCATTTCCTCCTCAGATTTTGAACACAAGTCTCCTCGCCTGCGATTTTGCATGAACCGCAAAAAGCTTCTAAACATCCCTCGCTCATCATCTCGCCAAAGGTGTTGTTCACAGAGGAACATTGCCACTGTTGCACGCTCTCCTCGTTGGTAAAGCATGAGCATCTCCACGGTCTCATTTACTCCATCATAATATTCTCACGACATTCTCAAATACAGCCATAAAACAAGGGTTAATTAAGGAAATCAATCACATAATATCCCTATATATCGACTCAACTAACAAATAAGCTTAGGTAGGACACACTAGCGAAGGATTTACTCGTCTCTCCCCTCCTAGTTCTATTCCCCGATCTCCGCCAGAGATCATATCCCTAAGCTCTGATACCATCATTTATATGAATATAAATGATGGATTTATTTATGTGGTTATTAATGAAGGAATTAATGCTGAGATGTTTTATTTGTATTTTGTCGGATTGGATGTATTAAAAGATCAAATCGGTGTTATTATAGCTTTATTGTGTGAGTTATAATATTTAATCCGACCGTTGGATCGTTGTAATTTTTGGATATGTTATACATATATAAGTTGAGTATATGTCCACAAATTTTGAACCGCTAAAAATGAAATCGAATGATTTGTTATAAATTTTAAGAGGTGTTTGATTCTGAAAGTAGGGTTATAATTGATTTTGGTGGAAAATTCTAGAATTGAGTGGGCCCCACTTGTGGTTGGTGAAGAAATGTGCTGAATTTTATTTCAAATGTGGTGGGTGGCAATAGTAGCGGTAAAGCCATCAGTAAAGCAGTCAAGTCCGCCTTGCTACGGGCTAACATTTTCCTATAAATAGAGGCTAAGTTAGAATTGAAAATCACACCGAAACAAAGTTTTCTCTCTCTCTCTATATTATTGAAGCGTATTTTGTGAGTATTTAGATACTTTGAGAGTTCTTGTCAAATAAAGTTTCATTCAAAGATCACTTCCGACCTTTCCTTCCGGCATCGATTCTTTGAGGTAAGGGATATTATTTTTTTCAGAATGATATTATTTCTTCAATATCATTATCTTCAAATGTTGATCTGAAGTTTTTATCAAATTTGGAACTTTTCATGCTCAAGTTTACTATTCATGAGTTACTATTCACGAAGTTACTATTCATGAGTTACTATTCATGAGTTACTATTCACGAGTACTATTCATGTGAGCGTGAAAATGTTTTTTTTAGGAATTTCTCTTTTGGTGTCTTGAGTTACTTATTCACGATATCTAAGACTATTCACGATACTCGACCTATTCACGATATCGGCACTATTTATCGAAAATAAAATTTCTTCTTTTCGTCCAAAATATCTATTTTTGGATACTAGCTTTGATTGTATCCATGTTTTGATCATTCTTGAATTTTACACCACTATGATTATTTTTGAGGTATTGTTGGACATGGATAAAACAAAGTACGAATCCTTAATCCTTAATCCTTGTCATTTTGTTTCACTGGATTCGTTCTTTAAAAATATTTTCATCATCCTCGGTCTTAAATGATGATATTATTGAATATCTTTGGCACAGAGTGCAAAAGATGAATGATTTCAAGAATATCTTTGGCTGTAGTGCAAAGATGAACAGGGTGTTTAAATGAACATGACCGACTGATGAATATCTTTGGCCTTTAGTGCAAAGATGAACAGGTGTTGAGATGAACATGACCGATTGATGAATATCTTTGGCCTGTAGTGCAAAGATGAATATTTGATTTGAGATGAATATTGATTGATGTTACAGGGATAAAATATTGATGATGGATCGTTAAATTCATAGATTATAGTAGATTTCATTCTCTACGTAACTCTTCTATGAATTATTATTTCATCGCGAATATTGATCCGAAACTTGTTGTCTATTGTATTCTATCGATTTTTTCCTCGTTGAAGACTAACGATAATTTGTTGTATATTATCTTAGTCATAATATTCTTTACTTGGGCTAGTTGAGCTCACCCTTTTCCTTGTTGTTCTATTTTTCTTCTCGTGAGGCGAGAATGTAGCGAGTACTAGTCTGGGTATGGAATGAAGGTTCTAGAGAGAGTTGTTTAGTAGTCCTCACCATTTTGTAAAATAATGATGTCGAACAGTCTTTGAAATAAGTCTCCTCTTGAGTTCTTGAAAACTCTTCTCACATTCTTTGCTCCAATCGAACTTTGTATCTTTCCCGAGTCACCGAAATCAATGGAGTAGCGATTCTAGAAAATCCTTCCACGAATCTCCGATAATAACCAAATAAACCGAGAAAGCTACGATTTTGGATCATCGACTAGAATTCATAATACCTGCATCGAAGTTCGAAAGTCGTCTTTGGAATGTCACGGCTTCTAATCTTCAATTGGTGATATCCTAACGAAGATCAATCTTTGAAAAGAATTTGGCTCCTTGCAACCGTCAAACAGTCATCAATACGTGGCAATGGATACCTATTTTTGATGGTGACATGATTCAACTCCCGATAATCATTACAAAGTCGCATACTCCCATCTTTCTTCTTCACGAATAGAATGTGAGAGCACCACCCAAGGAGAAGTACTAGGAAGAATAAAGCCAATGTCTAACAATTCCTGCAGTTGGGTCTTTAACTCCGAAGTTCAATAGAGCCATTCGATATGGGGCTTTGGAAATAGGTTTTGTCACCGGGTTCAAGGTCGATACAAAATTCAATTTCACGCCTGGGGTAGGCCAGAAGTTCTTCTGGGAATACGTCAGAAATTTATTAACAATAGAAATATCGCTCAAAACCGACGTATTTTTGTTTAAATCAGTGATATGAGCTAAGAAAGCTTAACATCCGCTTTTCAATAAACGAATAGCTTTATGGCTTGAGATGACCGTGATTGATTTTAATGGTTTGGTCGCTTGAATTCGCATAATAGGTTGATTAGGAATATGAAAGCTAACAACCTTACGAAAACAATCAATTTTGCATGATGAGTAGTTAACCAATCAATCCCTAGAATCACGCTCAAATGCAAGTATTTTTAATGAAATAAGATAGATGGTAATGTGAGGTACCGATTTGAACCAAAAAAGACTTATAAACAAAGGGATGTAATGAAGGTTTCTCCCAACGGAGTTTCCACAGATAAGTCAAAGTCTAATTTCTCCTGAGTCAAATTTAATCGATGAGCGCAAGTAGGAGAAATAAAAGAATGGGTAGAACCGGTATCAAATAAAGTATAGACTTCATTAGAGTTTATGATAAGCTTACCCGTGATGACCTCATTCGGGTTCCTTGCTCTCTAGGAGGTCACAACAAACTCTCTCCCTTTCACTACCGGTTTTGACTTTTCTAGGGCGGCCTTTGGTGCCTCCATCTTAGCTGAATTTGTCTTCGGTAAACGACAAAATCGAGCTAAGTGACCTTCTCTTCCACAATTATAACATGCTTTGGACGACATGACGCAGTTTGGATTGATGTGTCCTTCTCCTCCGCATTTGAAGCATATGATAGGTGGTCTTTCTCCTTCCTTAACAACGGGTGTTGGTTGTGACGCCCCCAAAATAGGTCCATTCCATCCAACCCATTCTGAGTCGCCAAATACATGGTACAGAAATAACTACAACTTTACTATTACAACATATAAATCGTGAGTTTAAATACGATATTGCCATCTAGACAATATCCACACGCAAATAAATCCCCATCATAATTATTGATACATTATTTTACAAAATGGTGAGGACTACTAAACGACTCTCTCTAGAACCTTCATTCCATACCCCACTAGTACTGCTACATTCTCGCCTCCCGAGAAGAAAAATGGAACAACAAGGAAAAGGGTGAGCTCAACTAGCCCAAAGAAGAATATTATGACTAAGATAATATACAAGAAATTATCGTTAGTCTTCAACAGGAAAAAATCTAATAGAATACAATAGACAACAAATTTTAAATCAATATTCGCAATGAAATAATAATTCATTAGAAGAGTTAAGTAGAGAATGCAAACTACTATCTTCTATATATGAATTTAAAAGTTCATCGTCGATATTTTATCCCTCAGAACATCAATCAATATATATCCTCGAATCAAATATTCATCTTTGCACTACAGCCAAAGATATTCATCACTTAATTCATGTTCATCTAAACACTGCTCATCTTTGCACTACGGGCCAAAGATATTCATCACCGATCATGTTCATCTCAACACTGCTCATCTTTTTGCACTATGGGCCAAAGATATTCATCAAGAAATCATTCATCTTTTTGCACTATGTGCCAAAGATATTTAGTAATATCATCATTTAGACCGAGGATGATGAAAAATATTTCAAAGAAAACGAATCCAAAGAAAACAAAAGAACAAGTATTATGGATTCGCACTTTTAAACAATCCGAGTTCAAAAATACTTCATAAATAATCATAATCAAGTAAAATTCAAGAATGATCAAAACATGGATACAATCAAAGCTAGTATCCATAATAGATATTTTGGAAGAAAAGAAGAAATTTCATTTTTCTATGAATAATAGTGTCGATTCGTGAATGGTGTCGATACGTGAATAAAGCCATATACGTGAATAAGTAACTCTACACCAAAAGATAGAAATTTCACAAAAAAATATCATCTTCACGCTTCGTGAATAGTACTCAATAATAAGAACTCGTGAATAAGAACTCATGAATAAGAACTCATGAATAGTAACTCCCCGACATGAAAAAGTTCCAAATTTGATAAAAATTTCTAACCAATATTTCAAAGATAATGATATTGAAGAAATAATATCATTTGAGAAGAAAATAACATCCCTTACCTCGAAAGATAAGATTTCTTAGTTGAAACACCTGATATATAAAGCTATGACTTGAACTCAACCGTGATATAGCAATACTCAAAGTATATTCAAAATACTCACAAGAATACGCCGATAATATAGAGAGAGAAAACTTCAGCTTCGTGTGTGATTTTCAATTCTAACCTAAGACCCTATTTATAGGAAATTGCTTAGAACACCAAAAGCGTAAAATTGAATATAATAATATTATTTATAAACAAAATTCCTTAGCCCACCTTTTGAAATCTGATTTCAGCCATAGCACATGTTAAATGAGGTTCACAAACTCACCAAAAATGTTTTTCTCAAAATAATTAATTAAAACTCCCAAAATCAATTATTTTAACTCCAAAACTTCAATAATTCATAATAAATAGCTCTTTTATCAGAAAATTTGAATCTCGCGTGTTTTATAGGAAATTCAATTCTCTACAACTTTGCGTAAGAAAGTTTTTCCAAATTCCAAATGTAAATTGACCAAAATCCACAAACTAGACGATTTTACAAAGTGCTATAATCAAATTTCAAATAAGAAATGGGGTCCACTGAACACAAAAAACAAGTGTTAATCATTTAATGCCACAAAAATACTCTTCCTCCTCATATACTCATATATCCCACATTCATTATAAAAATATCACCGTTAATATATTATTAAAATAATATATTTAAATGAATTATTTTATTAGAAAATGATAAAATATTAATTTTCAACAATTGTCATTTTAAAATTTTCTCCATCTATATCCACATAAAATCAATATTTTCCTCATCATATAAATTAATAATTAATTATTCACAAATAATATTACGTAATCACAAGATCGGCAATCAGTGCCGCCCTGTGAAAGAGGGGGCTTTCCAATAAGGATCTCTCCTTATCGCGCAAGCAATTAGGTGACCAAACCTCTCCTTGATGTAACTTTCTAGACATTGCCAATAATGTTTTCTAATAATATTATTCAGATAATATGAATTATTGCTCGATAATAGAAAATACGTGTAATGACAATTTATCAAAACAACAAAGAATATAAAATATTAATGCAAAGAATTATTGAATCAATAAAATAAAATATCGAATAAGAATTACCGTAATAATTATCGAGTAGTGGCCTTCTTACGTAAGAATCAATAATTGGTGCAATACTGCAATGCTACCGCTCAACAACGCCAGACAGTGTGTTTTAACCACACGTGGTATTCCAACAAGATTAATTAGAATAACTATGCCGTTATTTATAAATAACTTATATTTGTCGCTTTTCTTCACCCAATCGCTTTCCGTTATGGGGCCCATAAAGATCAAGCCTGTCGCATTTAATATTCTCCGACAAAGATTTAATATTCCACGACCAAACGAATATTCCCCGACAATAATGAATATTTTATCACCACTTGCTTATTCAAATATTTATGATTTTACCCATAACTAACCACATTAATCAAATCCACCCTTACTATTTCAAAATAATAAATAAAGGAAATTCCTTTTATTTAAAAAATTTCGGTCTTACAACCTCCCTCCTTATGAAATTTCGTCCTCGAAATCGACGTGACGACTCGGTGTTTCAAAAGATGAGAATACCTCGCTTTCATTTTTGTTTCCAACTCCCGTGTCATTTCCTCAATAAAGATGGTTTCTCCACAAAACTTTAACTTGTGGTATAACCTCGATACATAAGACATGTTCTTTCTTATCCAAGATCTTGACAGTACCTCCTCGTATGTTAAGTCTTCACTATCTCGTCCTGGGCTTCTAACTTAATGACGTGGTTCGAGTCATTCCACATATTTACGTAACATCGATACGCCGAAAACGTTATTAACACGCCACATACTTGGCGGTAAAAGCGAGTCTATAGGCCACGCTTCCTATTCGATCGAGAATTTCAAATGGATTAATAAATCAAGGTTTGAGCTTTCTCACCTCACCGATTCTCGCTTTTGAAATAACAACTTCTTGCACCTCCTTCTTCAAATTCATCATCCGGTAGTAGCTTGAATAGCTTTTAACTTTATCGATTAAAGTCGATTATACTCAGATATCATCACGTGGTCCCTAGAGTTTTTAATCTACCTCTATCGCTTGTAAGTTATACTGAAATGGGTTTTGACAATATCGCACTCGTATTCGTATACGATCTTTTACTAAACACTTCAGCTACCACGTTCGCTTTTCCAGGATGGTATGGTCAGAACATGTGCCGAAATGAGTCTCCTCTTGAGTTCTTCGAAGCTCTTCCCACACTCCTTGCTCCATTTGAATTTTGTATCTCTACGAGTCAGCTGAGTTAATGGACTAACGATTTGAGAAAATTTTTTCACGAATCTCCGTTAATAACCAACTAAGCCTAGAAAGCTAACGTATTTCGATTACTAACTTAGGTTGCTCTCAACTGTGACTCATATCCCAATCTTGGAAAGCATGTCACAATGGCACCTATCAGTTTACTACCGCATGAATATGACATCCTCTACGGAGAGTCTGGCTTCAGCGTATTCCACAAAGGAAGTCACCAGATAGAGGCTCGGGTATCAACTTCTATAGTTGGGTTTTTAACTCCTGAAGTTCAATATGAGTCATTCGATATGAGATTTTAGAAATGGGTTTTGTACCGGATTTAAAGTCGATACAAAATTTAATATCAGTCTTTGGGAGTAAGCCAAGAAATTCTTCAAGAAATACGTCAGGAAAAATCAATAACAACAGGAATATTATTCAAATCTGACGTGTCTTTATTCAAATCCATAACATGGACTAAGAAAACTTGACATCCGTAATAAACGAATGACTTCATGGCTTGATATGAGAATGTTTGACTACAATGGTTTGATTACTTGAATTTGAATAACAAAGGTTGCTTAGGAATATGAAAACTAACAACCTTACGAAAAGTAATCAATTTCTAAACATGATGAGTAGTTAACCTTAAAATCACATCAAAAGCAAATATCTCTATAGAAATAAGGTTAACAGTAATGTGATAGTGCCAACCTGAATCAAGTAAGATTTCTAAACAACTAAGTAATGAAAGTTTCTCCTAACTGAGTCTCCAAAAATAGGTATACATCACCCATTCCGAAGTTGTCACATACATGGTACGTAAACAACTACAACTTTATTATTACAACAAGAAACTGTGAGTTTGAATACAAATATTATCTTCTAGATAATATCTATACTCAAATAAATCCTCATCACATTTATCGATACATTATTTTACAAAAATGGTGAGGACTACTAAACAACTCTCTCTAGAACCTTCATTCCATACCCGACTGCACTCACTCGCTATATTCTCGCCTCCCGAGAAGAAAAAATGGAACAAAAAGGAAAAGGGTGAGCTCAACTAGCCCAAGAGAAGAATATTATGACTAAGATAATATACAACAAATTATCGTTAGTCTTCAACAGGAAAAATCTAATAGAATACAATAGACAACAAATTTTAAATCAATATTCGCAATGAAATAATAATTCATTAGAAGAGTTAAGAGAGAATGCAAACTACTATCTTCTATGTATGAATTTAAAAGTTCATCGCTCATCTTTTATCCCCGTAACATCAATCAATATATATCCGAATCAAATATTCATCTTTGCACTACAGTGCCAAAGATATTCATCACTGGGTCATGTTCATCTAAACACTGCTCATCTTCAGACTACGCCAAAGATATTCTTCAGAAATCATTCATCTTTGCACTACAGCCAAAGATATTCAATAATATCATCATTTAAGACCGAGATGATGAAAAATATTTTTAAAGAAACGAATCCAAAGGAAACAAAATGACAAGGATTAAGGATTAAGGATTCGTATTTTGTTTTATCCACGTCCAAAAATACCTCAAAAATAATCATAAGGTGTAAAATTCAAGAATGATCAAAACATGGATACAATCAAAGCTAGTATCCGTATTAGATATTTTGGACGAAAGAAATTTAAAAAAAATTTCATTTTTCATGAATAAAAAAGATTCGTGAATAAGACTCAGAATCGTGAATAAGAACCAGATACGTGAATAAGAACTCCACACCAAAAGTTCCAAATTTGATAAAAACTTCAGATCAATATTTCAAAGATAATGATATTGAAGAAATAATATCATTACGAAAAAAATATCCCTTACCTCGAAAGATCAAGATTTCTAAATTTAAATACCTGATATAAAGGCATGACTTGAACTTGCACCGATAGTAACAATACTCAAAGTATACTCAAAATACTCACAAGAATACGCCGATAATATAGAGAGAGAAAACTTCAGCTTCGTGTGATTTTCAATTCTAACCTAAGACCCTATTTATAGAAAATGCTTAGAACACCAAAGCGTAAAAATTTAATAAAATAATATTATATATATTATAATTTCCTACGCCCACACTTCAAGATCTGAATTCAAAGCAATTACATATGTTAAAGTTAGCCCACAAAAATGCAAAAAAAACGTTTTTCTTTATAAAATAATTAAAACTTCCAAAATCAATTATTTTGAGCTTCTAACTTCAATAATTCATAATAAATAGCCCTTTCATCAAAAATTCAAATCTCGCGAATTTTTATAGGAAATTCAATTTCTACAACTTTGCAGAAGAAAGTTTTTCCAAATTCCAAATGTAAATTGACCAAATCCCACAAACCAAGCATTTTACAAAGCTATAATCAAATTTCACCAATAAATGGGGTCCACCGACATGTTTAACATGTTTTAAACATTTATTGCAACAAAAATACTCTTCCTCCTCAGATACTCATATATCCCACATTCGTTGTAAAAATATCACCATTATTATATTATTAAAATATAATAATATATTTAAATGAATTATTTTATCGTAAAAGATAAAATTTCAATTTTCAACAATTGTCACATTAAAATTTTCTCCATCTATATCCACATAAAATCAATATTTTCCTCATCATATGAATCAATAATTAATTATTCACAAATAATATTACGTAATCACAATATCGACAACCAGTGCAGCTCTCTGAAAGAGGGGGCTTCCAATAAGAATTTCTCCTCATCGCAAGCAAATTAATTAGTGACCAAACCTCTCCTGTAGATGTAACTTTCTAGACATCGCCAATAATGTTATCTAATAATATTATTCAGATAATATGAATTATTGCTTCGATAATGAAAAATACCGTAAATGACAATTATCAAACAACAAAGAATATAAAATATCAACGCAAAGAATTATTAAATCAATAAAATATCGAATAAGAATTATCGTAACCATTATTAAGTAGTGCCTTCACGTAAGAATCAATAATCGGTGCAATACCGCAAACTACCGTGTTTTAACCAATTTAGTATTTTAACAAGATTAATCTGTGAATAACTACGCCATATTTTTAAACAACTTATATTTGCTCGCTTTCTTCATCCAATCGCTTCACATGGGGCCCACACAAGGTCATACCATCAGCATTTAATATTCCCCACAAAGAATAATATTCCACCACCAAACGAATATTCCCCACAACAATGAATATTTTATAACCACTTGCTATTTTTTGATATTTATGATTTTACCCATAACTATCCACATTAATCAAATCAACCCTTACTATTTCAAAATAATAAATAGAGAAAATTAAATTTCATTAATAATAAGTTGGGGTCTTACAACCTCCCTCCTTATGAAATTTCGCCCTCGAAATCGACGTACGCACTCGTGTTTCAAAAGGTGAGGATACCTCGCTTTCATTTCCGCTTCCAATTCCTGTGTCATTTCTCTATAAGATGATTCCTCCACAAAACTTTAACTTGTGGTACGACCTTTTCATGCAGTAGGACATGCTCCTTCCTATCCAAGATCTTGACAGTACCTCCTCATACGCTAAGTCTTCTATTATCTCGTCCTGCTTCTAACTCTATAACGTGGTTCGGTCTTTCACATATTTACGAAGTACATGATATGTGAAACACATTATGAACACGAGACATACTTTGAGGTAACGCGAGTCTATAGGCTACATTTCCTACTTCCACAAGAATTTGAAATGGACCAATAAATCGTGGATCGAGCTTTCCTCTCTTCCCAAATCTTGTAACTCCTTCCATGGAGCAACTCGCAACAATACATGATCCCCTATACTAAATTCCACGCCCTTTCGATGAAGATCCGCATAACTCTTTTGTCGATCTTGTGCCGCTTGTATATACGCTTGTCGAATCATTTGATCTTTTCGTAGTCATACGCATTTCAACTCTAGTCCCAACAATGTTGCTTCACCCACCTCATCCCAACATATCGAGAGCGACACTTTCATTCCCATATAATGCTTCAAATGGAGCCACACCTATACTTGCCTCGATAACTGCTGTTGTCAGTAGAGAGAATCCACCAATGGTAAATACTTATCCTAACCGCCTTTGAAGTCTAGGACACAGTAGTCTTAATAGATCTTCAAGAGTTTGAATAGTCCTCTCGATTGTCCGTCTGCTTGAGGATGGTATGCCGTCAATCAAATCGCAAACTGCGCTCCATAGCTTTTTGCAAGCTAACCCAAAATCTTGAAGTGAATCTTGGGTCACGATCCAAACTATGGATACCGGCATGCCATGCAACCTCACAATCTCATTCACGCATATACTAGCAAGACGCTCAAGGAATAAGTCTCCAGATTTCAAAGAAATGAGCGCACTTGGTTAATCTATCAACAATAACCCAAATAAGATTGATGCCTTGAGAAACCGTAGAAAGACCCGTAATCTAAATCCATGGTAATGTGTTCCCACTTCCATTTCGAATCTCAAGTGGTTGCAACGGACCCTTAGGTACTAGATGCTCCGCCTTTACACGCGACAAGTTAAACACATCGAGATAAACTTTGCAATCTCTCTCTTCATATTGTTCCACCAAAATGTATGTCAAGATCACGATACATTTTAGTACTTCCAGATGGATTGCAAATGGTGTATCAGTGTGCTCCATCATAATCTTGTACTTCAAATCGTAGTCGTTAGGACACAAAGTCTAGAGTGGACTCAAGTATTCCTTCTTCATCAATTCTCGCCCCTAATAGCTCCTTCTTCAGACTTTCTTCTTCATACGATCACCTTGCCTGCCGGGCTCGAGCAACCTTAACTTTTTCTATTAAAGTCGGCTCTACGCGATACTTGACATCATCGCACTCATTCCCGTGATATGATCTTCTACTCAACGCGCCACCACCACGCTCGCTTTTCCAGATGGTATCAATAGTGTGGTCGTAGTCTTCAATAGCTCGAGCCAACGTCACCGCCGCATGTCGAGTTCTTTTTTGAGTGAAGAAATATTTAAGGCTTTTTACGGTCCTAATATATCTCCACTTTCTCCCATATAGATAGTGCCTCCATATCTTTAATACAAAAACGATCGGGCCGCTAACTCTAGATCATGAGTAGGATAATTCCTCTCATACTCTTTTAAGTTGTCGCGAGGCATAGGCTATGACTTTCCCACGCTGCATGAGAACACATCCTAACCCTTTGCCAAGCATCGTCAGAGATAACAAATCCATCCGAACCAGATGGTATTGTTAGAACAAAATAAATAAGTCTCCTCTAAGCTCTTGGAAACTCTTCTCGCATTCTTCGCTCCAAACGAATTTTGTATCCTTCCGAGTTAGTCGAAGTTAATGGAGTAGCGATTCGAGAAAACCCTTCCACGAATCTCCGATAATAACCAAATAAGCCCAAAAAGCTACGTGATTTCACCACCGACTTTTGCTGTTCCCAACTTTGATTGCTTCAATCTTCACGGATCCACAGATACTCCATGTTTTGACACCACGCGCCCAAGAAATGCTACTTCCTCGCCGTAACTCGTGATTCTTCAATTTGGCATATAGTTTGTTTTCACGGGTTTTCGAGTACCAAATTTCAAATGGTGCTCATGATCTTCACGACTTTTGAATATATAAGGATGTCATCAATAAAGACAACAACAAATCGATCCAAATATTCCTCAATACTCGGCTCATCATATCCATGAAAGTCAGCAGAGCATTAGTCAATCCGAAAGACACGACTAAGAATTCATAATGCCCATACCGAAGTTCTAAAGGCGCCTTTGAATATCCTCGCCTAATCTTCACCGATGATATCCGTAATCTAAGATCGATTTTTGAAAAGAATTGTGCCCTCAGCAACCGGGTCAAACAAGTCATCAATACGAGGTAGAGGATACCTATTCTCGATGGTGACATGGTTCAATTCCCCGATAGTCAATACAAAGTCGATACTCCCGCCTTTCTTCTTTACTTAATAAAACAGAGCACCCCAAGGAGATGTACTAGATTTAATGAAACCGATGTCCAACAATTCCTCAGAAGTTGACCTTTAACTCCTCAAGTTCAATAGAGCCATTCGATATGGGGTTTTAGAAATGGGCTTTGTACAGTTCAAGATCAATAAAGAATTCAACTTCACGCTCGGGGTAACCGGAAGTTCTTCAGAAATACGCCAGAAAGTCAATAACAACAGAATATTATTCAAATTCGACGTGTCTTTATTCAAATCCATAACATGGGCTAAGAAAGCTTGACATCCGCTTTTCAATAAACGAATAGCTTTTATGATTAGATATGACAAAGGATTGATTTTAATGGTTTAGTTGTTGAATTGCATAACAAAGTCAAGTTAGAATATGAAAACTAACAACCTTACGAAAACAATCAATTTTGGTATGATGAGTAGTTAACCAATCAATCCCTAAAATCACATCAAAAGCAAGTATCTTTAAAGAGATAAGGTCAATGTAAGGTGATGGTGCCAACTTGAATCAAACAAGATTTATAAACAAAGGATGTGATGAAAGTTTCTCCTAACGAGTTTCCACAGATAGTCAAAGTCTAATTTCTCCTGAGTCAAGTTTAAACGCTGAGCACAAGCAGAGAGATAAATGAATGGGTAGCACCCCAGATCAAGTAAGGTATAAACTTCGCAAGAATTTATAAATAGCTTACCCGTGATCACCTCGCTTGGTTCCTCGATTTTGACCACCACAACAAACGCTTCTTCCCTAATCGCTGACTTTCGACTTTTCTCGATATAAATTTTTTGAGTCACCGTCCCTCACTAACTAGGTTTCGCTACCGCATAATCTCGAAGCGATATATGTCCTTCCTTTCCACAATTATAGCATACCTTGAATCTGTCAGGGCGCTTGACCGATATGTCCTCTTTTCCCGTGATTTATAAGATACGACCGGTGGTCGCTTCTCCTCCCTTAGAACCAAGCTTGTCACGCAGACCGCTGCCTTCACACGGTCGCTGTTAAATCTCCTTTTTAAAATCTCCTCCCGACTCGCTTTTTTCTATTTTCACGGCTATGATTACCACCAGAGTGGTTACCATTTTTGTCCGTCTTTTTTTTCTCCGCCGGTTATCATTATTCTCGCTGATCGCTATCTCCGGTACGATCCTCGTTATGGTCCTCAATGAACATACTCATATCTCGCCTAATAATTGAGCCTCGTTACAACATCCTCAATAGAGAGAAAATTTATGAGAAATGAGATATCGTCGACGCCGTTTTCAAACCTCTCGAAACATCCGCCATACGCTCCTCATTCTCCACCAAATGAGGTGCAAACCGATAACTCGCAAACTTTGCCTCGCATCGAGACACCGCCATGTTGTTTTGCTTCCAACTAATAAACTCCACTTCCTTCATACGACGAACACTTTCGTGAAAGTATTTGTCATTAAATAGTTTCAAACGCTCTCCCAAGATATGCCGAAAAGCGGCCGATGGGTACGCTTCACGCATTCCCACCAAGAGTCCCGCCTCGCCACTTAACATAAAGGTGGCGAATGGAACCTTCGTTTCTCCGCATCCCAAGACATCGAATATCTTGGTAATTTGTTTGACCCATGTTTCCGCCATGATCGGATCTCGCTTTCCTTAAATTCGTGGTCCCAACTTTTTGAATCGCTCATGTCGGATAACCCGTGAATTGCTATCATTTCTCCCTCAGATTTTGAACACGAAGTCTCCTCGTCTGATTTTTGCATGAACCGCAAAAAGCTTCTAAACATCCCCTCGCTCATCATCTCGCCAAGGGTGTTGTTCACAGAGGAACATTGCCACCACTGCTGCACGCTCTCCTCGCTGGGAGAGTACAAAGGCCTCTCCACTGGCCTCATTTCCATTGTTAATATTCTCAATGACATTCTCAAATACCGCCATAAACAAGGGTTAATTAAGGAAATCAATATATCACATAATATCCTTATATAATCGACCAACTAACAAATAAGCTTAGTAGGACACACTAGCTAAGGATTTACTGCCTCTCCCTCCTAGTTCTATTCCCCGATCTCCGCCAGAGATCATATCCCTAAGCTCGATACCAACCGCGACGCCCCAAAAATAGGTATACATCACCCATTCCGAAGTCACAATACATGGTACGTAAACAACTACAACTTTATTATTACAACAAGAAATCTGTGAGTTTGAATACAAATATTATCTTCTGCATAAATATCTATACTCAAATAAATCCTCATCACATTTATCGATACATTATTTTACAAAAATGGTGAGGACTACTAAACAACTCTCTCTAGAACCTTCATTCCATACCCCGACTGCACTTCGCTATATTCTCGCCTCCCGAGAAGAAAAATGGAACAAAAAGGAAAAGGGTGAGCTCAACTAGCCCAAGAAAGAATATTATGACTAAGATAATATACAACAAATTATCGTTAGTCTTCAACAGGAAAAATCTAATAGTAATACAATAGACAACAAAAATTTTAAATCAATATTCGCAATGAAATAATAATTCATTAGAAGAGTTAAGTAGAGAATGCAAACTACTATCTTCTATGTATGAATTTAAAAGTTCATCGCTCATCTTTTATCCCCAGAACATCAATCAATATATATCCGAATCAAATATTCATCTTTGCACTACAGCCAAAGATATTCATCACCGGGTCATGTTCATCTAAACACTGCTCATCTTTGCACTACGGCCAAAGATATTCTTCAGAAATCATTCATCTTCAGCACACAAAGCCAAAGATATTCAATAATATCATCATTTAAGACCGAGGATGATGAAAATATTTTTAAAGAAACGAATCCAAAGGAAACAAAATGACAAGGATTAAGGATTAAGGATTCGTACTTTGTTTTATCCATGTCCAAAATATACCTCAAAAATAATCATAAAGGTGGTGTAAAATTCAAGAATGATCAAAACATGGATACAATCAAAGCTAGTATCCGTATTAGATATTTTGGACTAAAAGAAAAATTTTCATTTTTCAATGAATAAGGTCAGATTAAGAATTCACAATAAGATCAAATACATCTTCACGTGAATAAAGGTCGATACGTGAATAAGAATCGTGAATAAGAACCCCGACACCAAAAGTTCCAAATTTGATAAAAACTTCAGATCAATATTTCAAAGATAATGATATTGAAGAAATAATATCATTACGAAAAAAATAATATCCCTTACCTCGAAAGATCAAGATTTCTAATTTAAACACCTGATATAAAGCAAATTGAACTTGCACCGTATAGCAATACTCAAAGTATACTCAAAATACTCACAAGAATACGCCGATAATATAGAGAGAGAAAACTTCAGCTTCGTGTGATTTTCAATTCTAACCTAAGACCCTATTTATAGAAAAATGCTTAGAAACCTCAAAGCGTAAAATTTAATAAAATATTAATATATATATTTAAATTTCCTACGCACTTCAAGAATCTGAATTCAGCAACATGACATCACATGTTAAAGATGCCCAAAACACAAAAAAACGTTTTTTTCTTTAATTTAAAATAATTAAAACTTCCAAAATCAATTATTTCGAGCTTCAAACTTCAATAATTCATAATAAATAGCCCTTTTATCAGAAAATTCAAATCTCATGAATTTTTATAGGAAATTCAATTCTCTACAACTTTGCAGAAGAAAGTTTTTCCAAATTCCAAATGTAAATTGACCCAAATCCACAAACAAAGATTTTACAAAGCTATAATCAAATTTCACCAATAAATGGGGTCCACCGACATGTTTAATATGTTTTAAACATTTATTGCAACAAAAATACTCTTCCTCCTCAGATACTCATATATCCCACATTCGTTGTAAAATATCACCATTATTATATTATTAAAATATAATAATATATTTAAATGAATTATTTTATCGTAAAAAGATAAAATTTCAATTTTCAACAATTGTCACATTAAAAATTTTCTCCATCTATATCCACATAAAATCAATATTTTCTCTCATCATATGAATCAATAATTAATTATTCACAAATAATATTACGTAATCACAATATCGACAACCGTGCGCCTCCTGTGAAAGAGGGGCTTTCCAATAAGAATTTCTCCTCATCAAGCGCCAAGCAATTAGTGTGACCAAACCTCTCCTTAGATGTAACTTTCTAGACATTGCCAATAATGTTATCTAATAATATTATTCAGATAATATGAATTATTGCTTCGATAATGAAAAATACCGTAATGACAATTATCAAAACAACAAAGAATATAAAATATCAACGCAAAGAATTATTAAATCAATAAAATAAAATCGAATAAGAATTATCAGAACCATTATTAAGTAGTGCCTTCACGTAAGAAGAATCAATAATTGGTGCAATACCGCAAAGCTAACGCGTGTTTTTAACCAATTTAGTATTTTAACAAGATAATCTGTGAATAACCACGCCATATTTTTAAACAACTTATATTTGTCGCTTTCTTCATCCAATCGCTCACATGGGCCCATAAAAGATCATACCATTGCATTTAATATTCCCCGACAAAGATAATATTCCACGACCAAACGAATATTCCGATATTCCACTTTACACCAAACGAAATATTCCCGATAACAATGAATATTTTATAACCACTTGCTTATTTTGAAATATTTATGATTTTTTACCCATAACTATCCACATTAATCAAATCAACCCTTACTATTTCAAAAATAATAAATAGAGACACACTACTGGTCATATTGTTTGTTCCAACTTGATAAACTCCACCTCCTTCATGTGGCGAATACTTTCGTGAAAGTATTTGTCGTTGAATGCCTCCCCGAACTTCTCCCAAGATATCTTCAAGACAAAGAAGTTGAGTACGCTTTTACCGATTCCCACCAAAGAATCCGCCTCTCCACAAACATAAAGGCGGCGAAGGAACCTTTGCTCCTCTGAGCATCCCAAGACATCAAATATCTTGGTAATCTGCTTTATCCATGCTTCCGCCGTAAGTGGTTTTGGCTCTCCCTTAAACTCCGGTGGTCCCAGCTCCTTGAATTGTTTAGCGGTGACCGCCGAGAGTTTTCCGTGTTTTCACCCCACGCTTTTGGAGAGAATCGCTCTCAAATGCCGTTGTTGGATGAATTGCATAAAGCCTCCGAACATTTGATCATTCATCATTTGGTCAAGGTTGTTTTTTGCATGAGGATTGTCGCCTTCTCGATGCACATTATCCGATTATTGATATGTGGTGAATCAACGATCGCTTGTGCTCCATTGCTATTCTCAACATTCTCGATGTCATTTTCGACATCGCCACAAAACAAAAGGTTAATTGACATGTAACATATTATCCATATATTCGGATCGACTAATAAAATAAAGACATAAACTTAGGTAGGTCATACTAGCGAAGGTATTCCCGCCTCCCCTCCTAGTACTATTCTCACATCTTAGCCAGGGATCATATCCTAAGCTCGATATATTAACCGCGACGCCCCAAAAATAGGTATACATCACCCATCTTGGGTAGTCGATACATGATACGTAATTTAAATACAACTTACTAATATAACTGTGCGTACAATACGACATAAACCGTGAGTTTGAATACAATATTGTCTACTAGAGATCATACAAACTCAAAAGGAGTCCTCATTACAATTATTATCACACTATTTCACGTAAATAGTGAGGACTACTAATGCTATCCTCTCGACCATTACTCCGCTCCCGACTCGTCCCAAATTTATATATTCTCATTTCTCAAGAGAATAAAGAAAGAAAGGTGAGCTCAACTAGCTCAAGAAGAAATATTATGACTAAGATAATGCGTAATAAATTATCATTAGCCTACAACAATGTTAAACCGATAAAATATAATGAACATCAAGTTTAACTACAATGAAACCAAAGAATCCATTAAAAGAGTCAAGTAGAAAATAAAATCTACTATCTTTTATGATTTAAAAGGTTTTCATCATCAAGTTATAGTGAGACTCAAAATTTTAATAAATATTCCACATCCTCGAATCACCCCGCACTACTACCCAAGGATATTCTTTAGTATCACGACCACAATTATTCATGCACTACGGGCCAAGAATATTTGTATATTCATTAATGGTCATGATCATGCCAACAACTCGTCCATCAATGCACTACGGGCCACCGAGGATTTTACCACATCATTTGTAACATTACTACCATGATTACACCGAATAGTCTCTCGGTCATAATCATACCAAGTCCATCTATGCACTACAGACACGTATGACTTTAAACATAATATAAACATGAGGATGATGGAAATGATATAAGAATTCAATAAAACAAGTTCAAGAATTAATTTATCTAGAAACAATAACATCCAAACACAACACGATATCGCTTTGAAAGTAAAATTCAAGAATACCGAGAAGAATATTTTCATGAAAGGATATCGGATGAAGCGCAAATATCAAGGATATTCCACTAATTTCATGGAGTATAAGTCAAAGTTTTAACCAACCGGGTATAATAAAGAATGGAATAACAAAAGAAATCACCATGCATGCGATAGACCGCACAAAAAAGTTATTCCAATGTAATATAAATAACGGAACTGTGTCCCACAGAAACGCACGCATGTGATGATATTCCAATGTAATAATAAAGAATGGAACCAGTCCCAGGTAAAACACATGCATATGATGTTCCAATGTATAATAATAAAAAATTTTAACCAGTCCCAGTAGAACACACACGTATGTGATGTTCCAAAAGAATAATAGAAGAATGTCACCAAGTATAGGGTAGATCACAGATACAAAGTTATTCCAATGTAATAATAAGCAATGGAATAACAACAGCTTCTTCATGAATTAAGAAAGAATAACACCCTTACTTTTAGTAGGAGATTGAATATCGCAAAGAAGAGTGTAGTAACAAAATACTCTTCTTCTTTCTCTTATTCTCTCTACTTTCTCTCTCTATAGCTTGAATGAATTCGTGAAAATAATGAAGTACTAGGCCTCTATTTATAGAAGATTTTTAGCTTAAAGACCGCCATGTGAAAAGGCAAGTGGCTTGATTTACCGGTGATGTGAAAAGAAAAGTGGTTTGACGCTGTAATGTGAAACGACAAGTGGTTCGACGTCGTAAAGGTAATTACTATCGATGAATGTAATTACTATTCACAAAGGTAATTACTATTGGCTGAAGGTAATTACTATTATCGACGAAGAGACTCTTAGATGATGACATATGCCCCCATAAAATAATCAAACTTACCACAAACGTTTCATAACAGACTTTATATACATCAAGTGTAAGACCCAAACTTTTATAAATAAAGATGAATTTTCTATAAATATTATTTTTGAATATTATGGAATAAATTTGATATAATGTTATAGTTGTGGGGTAATATTTATAAATTTTGCAAAGTAAGCAAGTTGTTATAAAATATTCGTTTGGTTGGGGAATATTCTTTTTGTTTGGGAATATTCAGACGACTACGGCAATCATTAAGTGGACCCTATTAATCTAAGTATTGTCGTAGTTAAAAAAACGACAAAATTATCTTTCTATAAAAATAACTAAGCAGAGGTGTTACTGTTAAAAACCGTTGAACTACCCTAGTAAAAGTACGAAGAATACGCTGTGGTTGCATAGTAGCACTAAGAATGATTATTGATGCTTACGTGAGAAGTCACTTAGCTATACTCAATTATTACTACAAGAATTCTTGCATCATATCTCTTATATTATCGATTCAATTATTGTCACAAAGATCATCCATATAATATGTTATATTATTAATTGAGACGACAAGTTATAAATGATTAATAATTGTTGAAAGATTAAATATGTGTCGATTAAAAATAAAATGATTTGTGGTAATATTTATTCAATCCTCGATGTATATAAAGAGTCTTATATGAGACGCTTGGGTAAGTTTGATTATTTTATGGGGGATAGTATATGTCATCATCTAAGAGTCTCTTCACAATAGTATTTATCTTCGTCAATAGTATTTACCTTTGTGAATAGTAATTACCTTTGTGAATAGTAATTACATTCGTCAATAGAATTTACCTTCGTCAATAGTAATTACCTTCTTCAATAGTATTTACCTTTGTCAATAGTAATTACCTTTATGAATAGTAATTACATTCGTCAATAGTATTTACCTTCGTCAATAGTATTTACCTTCGTCAATAGTAATTATGTGACGCCCCCAAAATTAGGTATACATCACCCATCTTGGGTCGCCACTTACATGGTATGTAATTTAAATACAACTTACTTACATAACCGTGTGTGTATAATACGACATAAACCGTGAGTTTAAATACAAATATCGTCTCACTAGATATTATACAAACTCAAAAAGAAGTCCTCATTACAATTATTATCACACTATTTCACGGAATAGTGAGGACTACTAATGCTATCTTCGTGACCATCACTGCTTTTCCCGACTGCGTCCCCAACTATATTCACATTTCAAGAAGAATAAAGGAAAGAAAGGGTGAGCTCAACTAGCCCAAAGAAGAAATATTATGACTAAGATAATGCGTAATAAATTATCAATAGTCTTCAACAATGTTAAACCGATAAAATACAATGATAACCAGCTTTAATCAATGCATGAATATCGCAATCCATTAAAAGAGTCATAGAAAATAAAGTCTACTATCTTTTAGGTTTTAAAAGGTTTTTCATCATCATTATAGTTGAGACTCACTTTAATAAATATTTCACATCATCGAATCACCCCGCACTACTACCATGGATATTCTTTAGTATCACGACCACAATTATTCATGCACTACGGGCCAAGAATATTTGTGTATTCATTAATGGTCATGATCATGCCAACAATCGTCCATCAATGCACTACGACCAATCGAAAATTTTTATCACATCATTTGTAACATTACGGTCGTGATTACACCGAATAGTCTCTCGTCATAATCATACCAAGTCCATCTATGCACTACAGAGCCACGTATGACTTTCAACATAATATAAACATGAGGATGATGACAATGATATAAGAATTCAATAAAACAAGTTCAAGAATTATTTTATCCAGAATTATTAACGTCCAAATTATCAACATGATATCTTGTTTTGTAGAGTAAAATTCAAGAATGATCGTAAGAATATTTCCATGAAAAGATATCGATGAAACGCAAATATCAAGGATATTCTACTAATTTCATGGAGTATAGAAGTCAAAGTTTTAACCAACCGGGTATAATAAAGAATGGAATAACAAAAGAAATCACCATGCATGCGATAGATCGCATGCAAAAGTTATTCCAACAATAATAATAAATAACGGAACCAGTCCCATAGAAAGCGCATGCATGTGATGTTCCAATGTAATAATAAAGAATGAAACCAGTCCGACGTAAAACACATGCATGTGGATGTTCCAAATGTAATAATAATAAAGATTTTAACCAGTCCTGTAAAACACATGCATGTGATGTTCCAATGTAATAATAATAAAGATGTAATCCAGTCCTGTAAAACACACACATGCATGTGATGTTCCAATAGAATAATAATAAAGACGGAACCAGTCCTGTAAAACACACATGCATGTGATGTTCCAATGTAATAATAGAAGAATGTCACCAAGTATAGGGTAAACCACAGATAAAGTGTTATTCCAATGTAATAATAAGCAATGGAATAACAATGCTCTCTTCATGAATAAGAAAGAATAACACCCTTACTTTTGGTAGGAAATTGAATACTGCAAAGAAAGTGTAGAATAAAATACTCTTCTTCTTTCTCTTATTCTCTATACTTTCTCTCTCTATAGCTTGAATGAATTCGTGAAAATAATGAAGCACTTAGGCCTCTATTTATAGAAGATTTCTAGCTTAAGACCTCGCCGTGAAAAGGCAAGTGGCTCGACGACTAATAATGTGAAAAGAAAAGTGGTTTGACGCTCGTAATGTGAAAACGACAAGTGGTTCGATCGCTCGTAATGTGAAACGACAAGGGTTCGGACGCTTGAATGTGAAACGACAAGTGGTTCGGACGTCTGGTAAAGGTAATTACTATCGACGAAGGTAATTACTATCGACGAAGGTAATTACTATCGATGAAGGTAAATACTATTTACGGAAGGTAATTACTATTCACAAAGGTAATTACTATCGACGAAGAGACTCTTAGATGATGACATATACAGAGCCCCCATAAAATAATCAAACTTACCACAAATAATTTTATTTTTCATCAACACATATTTAATCTTTCAACAATTATTAATCATTTATAACTTGTCATCTCAATTATTGATTTAATACTATAACATATTATACGTATGATACTTTGTGACAATAATTGAATCAATAATATAAGAGATACGATGCGCAATTATCAGTAGAATAATTAAGATAAACCGAGTGACTTCTCACGTAAGATCAATAATCAATACCGTGCTGCTACTATGCAACCACGCCAGACATCGCATTTCTTACCAACGGTAGTTCAACAGCTTTTAACGGTAGAACACCTCCGCCGTTATTTTTATAAAATATTTTTGTCGCTTTCTCAATCCGATAATAATTTCATTAGGGGTCCACCAATGATTGAGTCATTGCATTTAATATTCCCTAACAAAAGAATATTCCCCATTAAACGAATATTTTATAACAACTTGCATACTTTGCAAAATTTATAAATATTACCCACAACTATAACATTATATCAAATTTATTCCATAATATTCAAAAATAATATTTATAGAAAAATTCATCTTTATTTATAAAAGTCAGGGTCTTACAAATTACCTTCGTCAATAGTAATTACCCTTCGCAAATAGTAGTTGTCCTTCAATATTACCAAGAGTTAATCGCCTCTTCTGTTCCAAGGGTTAATTACCCTTCATGAATAGTAGTTGCTCTCTTCAATATTACCAAGAGTCATTTTGACCTTCATAAGACCAAGAGCCACCCTCGCTTTTTCTATAAATAGAAAGCTTATTCCTTCATTATTTCTTACTTAATTCATCAAACTCTGAGAGAGAAACTATAGAGAGAAAGAAGAAAAGTATTCTCGCTACTTCACTTTTCCAATATTCATTTCTTCTAAAGGTAAGGGATATTATTTTTTGTACCTCGTAAAGGGGTGTTATTCTTTCTTATTCATGAAGAGAACTTCATTATTCCATTCTTTATTATTCTCGTTGAATAACTCGTATACGCCAGATATACCCTATACTTGGTGAAATCCTCCGTTATTCCATTCTTTATTATTCTCATTGAATAACTCATATACGCCAGACTACCCTATACATAATCAGATACATGTGGTTTACCCTATACTTGGTGACATTCTTCTATTATTCTCGCTGAACATCCTGTCAGTGTGTTTTACACCTACCGGTTCGTTCCGCTTTTTATTATTATTCTATCGAACATCCAATCTGTGTTTTTACACCGACCGGGTTCCGCCTTTTATCATTCTTCGCTGAATATCCTATCTCATGTTTTTACACCGGACCGGGTTCCATCTTTATTATTCTCATTGGAACATCCTGCGTCAACAGTGAATTTTACCCCGACCTAGTTCCGTTATTATTATTCTCGCTGAATAACCTCGCCTCATTCAAGCCTATCGCATGCATGGTGATTTCTTTTGTTATTCCATTCTTTATTATACCCAAATGGTTAAAACTTTCGACTTCTATACTCCATGAAATTAGTAGAATATCCTCGATATTTGCGCTTTCATCCAAAGATCTTTTCATGGAAATATTCTTCCGATCATTCTTGAATTTTACTCTACAAAACAAAGATTATGTCGACAATTTGACGTTAATAATTCCCGGATAAAATAATTTTGAACTTGTTTTATCAATTTTTATATCATTGTCATCATCCTCATGTTTATATTATATTGAAAGTCATCTCAGGGTTCAGAAGTGCATGTGGATGGACTTGGTATGATTAAGACCAGTGAGACTATTCTGTAATCACGACCGTAATGTTACAAATGATGTGGTAAAAATCCTCAAAGGGTCAGAAGTGTATCGATGGACGCTTGTTGGCACGATCATGACTATTAATGAATACACAACTATTCTCGTCCGTAGTGCATGAATAATTGTGGTCGTGATACTAAAGAATATCCTCGTCAGAAAAGGTAGGTGATTCGATGATGTGAATATTTATTAAAGTCGAGTCTCAAATATAACAAAGATGAAAACCTTTTAAATCATAAAAGATAGTAGATTTTATTTTCTACTGACTTTTTAATGGATCATTGGTTCCACTGTAGTTAAACTTGATGTTCATTATATTTTATCGCTTTAACATCATTGTAGGCTAATGATAATTTATTCTCGCATTATCTTAGTCATAATATTTCTTATCGAGCTAGTCGAGCTCACCCTTTCTTTCACCGTTTCTCTTCGTGAAATGAGAATATAGCCGGGACGAGCCTGGGAAACGAGTAATGGTCCGTGAGGATAAGATTAGTAGTCCTCACTATTCTCGTGAAATAGTGTGATAATAATTGTAATGAGGACTCTTTGAGTTTGTATAATATCTAGTAGACAATATTTGTATTCAAACTCACGCTTATGTCGATTGCATACCTACGCTTATATTAGTAAGTTGTATTTAAATTCAGCACTATGTATCCGACTACCCAAGATGGGTGATGTATACCTAATTTTGGGGGCGCACAACTTGGTATCGTAGCTTAGGATATGATCCCCGCTAAGATGTGAGAATAGTACTAGAGGGGAGAGACGGGAATACCTTCGCTAAGATAACCTACCTAAGTTTACGTGTTATTTTATCGGCTCACGTAATATAGGGATAATTTGTTACACGTCAATTAACCTTTGTTTTGTGGCAAGATTCGAAAATGACATCCGAGAATGTTGAGAATAAAGAATGGAGCACAAAGCGATCGCTGATTCACCACATATCAATAATCGTGATAATGTGCATCGTGAAGGCGATAATCCTCACGCAAAACAACAACACCGACCAAATGATGAATGATCAAATGTTCGTGAGGCTTTATGCAATTTATGCAACAAAGAAAGCAGAGCGACTTCGCGCCCAAAACGTAGGTGGAAACACGAAACTCTCTCAAGGCCACCGCTAAACAATTCAAGGAGCCGGGACCACCGGAGTTTAAGGGAGAGCCAAAACCACTTCAAGCTAAGCATGGATAAAGCAGATTACCAAGATATTTGATGTCTTGGATGCTCCGAGGAGCAAAAGGTTCCTTTTGCCGCTTTTATGTCATGCGCGAGAGGCAGACATCGGTGGGAATTCCAGAAACGTACTCAACCTCGTTGATCAAGATATCTTGGGAGAAGTTCCAGAGTCGTTCAACGACAAATACTTTCCCGAAAGTATTCGCCATACGAAGGAGGTGGAGTTTATCAAGTCGAACAAAACAATACGACCGTGTCGCAATACGAGGCAAAATTTGCGAGTTATCACTATTAATATTCCACTCGTGGATAATGAAGAGAGAATGGCGCTAATGTTTTTAAGAGGTTTGAAGTCGAGATACGCCAACATCTTATTTCTCATAAACCGTGGTTGTATTCGGGATGTTGTAAATAGGGCTCAATTAGTGGAGCGCGATAACGAGTCAACGAACTAAAAGAGAGCAAACCGAAAAATTATAATACCAAATGGTAGAGTAGTCATCGGGCGGGACAACAAGCGTGAGGGAATCAACAAAGCCAGATATGGTAACCACTTCTGGTAATCGTCGCCAAAAAACAATAAGAATGGACATTTCAAGAAAAGGAGATTCAACAATGATGGAAAGACGCCAAAGACCAAAGACCAAGTTGTTAAGGAAGGAGAAAGACCACCTATCATATGCTTCAAATGCGAGGAGAGGGACACATCATCCCAAATCACGCCATGCCATCCAAAGCATGTTATAATTGTGGAAGAGAAGGTCACTTAGCTCGATTTTGTCATTTATCAAAGACAAATTCAACTAGGATGGAGGCACCAAAGGCCATCCCGTAAAAAAGTCAAAACCCAGAGCTGCAAGGGAGAGCGCTTTGTCATGACCTCCCAGAGAGCAAGGAACCCGAATGAGGTCATCACGGTAAGCTTATCATAAACTCTAATGAAGTCTATACTTTATTTGATACCGGCTCTACCCATTCTTTTATTTCTCCTACTTGCGCCATCGATTAAATTTGACCGAGAAATTAGACTTTCGACTTATCTCGTGGAAACTCCGCTGGGAGAAACCTTCATTACATCCACCGCTTATAAGTCTTGTTTGGTTCAAATCGGCACTTCACATTACCCGTCGATCTTATTTCATTAAAATACTTGATTTGACGTGATTCTAGGGATCGATCGTTAACTACTTATCATGCAAAAATTGATTGTTTTCGTAAGGTCATTAGCTTTCATATTCCTAATCAACCTATTATGCTAATTCAAACGACCAAACCATTAAAATCAATCACGGTATCTCAAGCCATAAAGCTATTCGCTTATTGAAAAACTGGATGTCAAGCTTTCTTAGCTCATGTCACGATTTAAACAAAATACGCCGCTTTTGAACGATATTTCTATTGTTAATAAATTTCCGACGATTCTCAAGAACTTCCCGCCTACCCTCAGAAGCGTGAAATTGAATTTTGTATCGACTTTGAACCCCAGATAAAACCTATTTCCAAAGCCCCATATCGAATGGCTCCTATCAACTTCGTGAGTTAAAGACCCAACCGCAGGAATTGTTAGACATCGGCTTTATTCGCCCCAGTACTTCTCCTCGGGGTGCTCCTGCTCTATTCGTGAAGAAGAAAGATGGGAGTATGCGATTTTGTATTGATTATCTGAGTCAAATCATGTCACCATCAAAAATAGGTATCCATTGCCACGATTGATGACCTGCTTCACCCAACCAGTAAGGAGCCAAATTCTTTTCAAAGATCGATCTTCGCTCCTGATATCACCAATTGAAGATTAGAACCACGACATTCCAAAGACGGCTTTCGTAATCTGAAGACGGCATTATGAATTCCTAGTCATGTCCTTTGATCGACTAATGCCCCGCCGCCTTCATGGATATGATGAACCGAGTATTCAAGGAATATTTAGATCACTTTGTGGTCGCCTTTATCGATGACATCCTTATTTATTCCAAAAGCCGTGAAGATCATGAGCAACACTTGAGGTCGACACTCCAAAAGCTTCGTGAATATAAGCTTTATGCCAAGTTGAAGAAATGCGAGTTCGCTTAAAGAAGTAGCATTCCTCGGGCACGTGGTATCAAGTCATGGAATATCCGCTGACCCAAAGAAAGATCAAGCTATTCAAAGTCGGGAACAACCTAAATCAAAGATCAAGTACGAGCTTTCTTGCTTAGTCGGTTATTATCTGAGATTCGTGGAAGGATTTTCTAATCGCTACTCCATCGACTCAAATTGACTTTTGGAAAAGATACAAAGTTCTATTGAGCGAAGAATGTGAGAAGAGTTTTCAAGAACTCAAGAGGAGACTTATTTCAAAGACTGCTCGACAATACCATCCGCCTCGAGGGATTTGTCATCTACAAAGGATGCTTCTGCAAAGGGTTGGATGTGTTCTCATGCAACATGGAAAAGTTATAGCCTATGCCTCATGACAACTCAAAGAATATGAGAGGAATTATCCTACTCATGATCTAGAGTCAAAAACATTGTTTTTGCACTTAAAATTTGGAGGCATTACTTGTATGGGGAGAAAGTGGAGATCTTTACTTGATCATAAAAGCCTCAAATATTTCTTCACTCAAAAGGAACTCAACATGCGACAACGACGCTGGCTTGAACTGCTGAAAGATTATGATCATACCATCCAATACCATCCTCGAAAAGCGAACGTGGTAGCCGACGATCGAGTAGAAGATCATATGCAAGCACGAAAAGCGATATTGTCAACGCAAAGGCCCATTTTGTGACTTGCAAAGGATGGAGATAGAGTTAAAGACCTCAGTGGACGCATGTGATGATAGCGAGTATACGAAAGGTAACCGACTTTAATCGATAAAGTTAAAGTCGCCAAGCTACGCACTGAGCCGATGCGTATGAGGAAGAAAGTGCAAGAAGGTGCTATGCCGAAGCAAGAATCGATGAAGAAGGAATACTTCGAGTCAACTCTGCACTTTGTGTTCCTAACGACCCCGATTTAAAGTATAATATCATGATGGAGGCGCACAACACACCATTTGCAATCCATCTCGGGAGTACCAAATGTATCATGATATTCGCCATACATTTTGGTGGAGCAATACGAAGAGAGAGATAGCGCTGCTTATCTCAAGGTGTCTAACTTGTCAACGAAGTTAAAGCGAGCATCAAGTACCAAAAGGTCCATCAGCAACCACTTGAAATTCCGTAATGGAAGTGGGAGCACATTACCATGGATTTCAAGCACGGCCTTCCTAAGGTTTCTCAAGGCATCGATGCGATTTGGGTCATTGTTGATAGATCGACCAAGTCCGCTTCATTTCTTACCGATACGAGAAACTTATACACTTGAACGCCTTGCTCAGATGCATACATAAACGAGATTGTAAGATCGCATGGTATGCCTAAGATCCATAGTTTCCGATCGAGACCCAAGATTCACTTCACGATTTTGGGTTAGTTTGCAAAAAGCTATGGGCACAGATTTCACGATTTAGCTCTCAAAGATATCATCCTCGCATCGACGGACAATGGAGAGGACTATTCAAACTCTCAAGATCTATTAAGACTCGTGGTCCTTGATTTCAAGGAGTCGGGACAAGTTCTTACCATCGTGGAGTTTTCCTACAACAACAGCTTATCAAGTATCGTATCAATGGCTCCATTCAAGCGCCAGATGGAAGAAAGTGTCGCTTCCAAAGATGTCGGGATGAGGTGGGTGAAGCAACGTTGTTGGGACCGAGTTGGTACGTATGACTACTTTAAAAAGATTCAAACGATCCGACAACGATAAAAAACCTCACAAAATCGATAAAAGAGTTATGCCGATCTTCATCGAAAGGACGGAATTCGATATAGAGATCATGTGTTGTTAAGAGTCGCTCCATGGAAAGGAGTTACAAGATTTGGAAAGAGAGGAAAACTTAATCCTCGATTCATCTATTCCCATTTTTAATCCTCGATCGAGTAGGAACTGCGGCCTATAGACTCGCTTTTACCGCCAAATATGTCTCGTGTTCATAACGCTTTTCACATATCCATGTTACGTAAAATATGTGAAAGACCCGAACCATATTATCGAAGTTAGAACCGATTTAAATAGCGGGAAGATTTGACGACGATGAAGAGGTTCCCTGCTCAAATTTTGATAAGAAGGAACATATTCTACGCCCAAGGTTATACCTCAAGTCAAAGTTTTGTGGAGGAACCACGATGTCGAGGAAATGACTCGGGAGTTAGAATCAAATGAAATCAAGGTATCCTTACCTCTTCGACATACCAGTATCGCATTTAATTTCGAGGGCTAAATTTCATAAGAAGGGAGGTCAGAAGACCCCAAATTTTATAAATAAAGATGAATTTTCTATAAATATTATTTTTGAATATTATGGAATAAATTTGATATAATGTTATAGTTGTGGGTAATATTTATAAATTTTGCAAAGTAAGCAAGTTGTTATAAAATATTCGCTTGGCTCGGGAATATTCTTTTTTTCGGGAATATTCGTATTTACTACCAATCATCAGTGGACCCCATTAACTAAGTATTGTCGAGTTAGAAAAAACGACAAAATTATCTTTTCTATAAAAATAACTACGAGGTGTTACCGTTAAAACCGCTGAACTACCCGGTGGTAAAAGTACAAGAATACGCTGTGGTCGCATAAGAAGACACCAGATTGATTATCGATGCTTACGTGAGAAGTCACTTAGCTATACTCAATTATCACACAAAATTGCACGTGATCATATCTCTTATATTATCGATTCAATTATTGTCACAAAGATCATCTCAGATAATATGTTATATTATTAATCGAGACGACAAGTTATAAATGATTAATAATTGTTGAAAGATTAAATATGTGTCGATTAAAAATAAAATGATTTGTGGTAATATTTATTCAATCCTCGATGTATATAAAGAGTCTGTTATGAGACGCTTGTGGTAAGTTTGATTATTTTATGGGGGGCCATATGTCATCATCTAAGAGTCTCTTCATCAATAGTAATTACTCTTCATAATAGTATTTACCTTCAGGAATAGTAATTACCTTCATTAATAGTAATTACCTTCGCCAATAGTATTTACCTTCTTATTACCTTTAAGAATTACCTTCATCAATAGTAATTACCTTTATTAATAGTAATTACCTTCCCTTCGCCAGTATTTACCTTCGCAATAGTAATTACCTTCACAATAGTAATTACCCTTCGCAAATAGTAGTTGTTCCTTCAATATTACCAAGAGTTAACGCTTCTTCTTTCCAAGGGTTAATTACCCTTCAAGTAATAAGTAGTTTTCTCTTCAATATTACCAAGAGTCATTTCGACCTTCATACACTCAAGAGCCACCCCGCTTTTTTTCTATAAATAGAGGCCTCATTCCTTCATTATTTCACTTAATTCATTCAAACTCTAGAGAGAAAACTATAGAGAAAAGAGAGAAAAGTAGAGAGTCTTTTACTTCACTTTTCCAATATTCAATCTTCTAAGGTAAGGGAATATTATTTGTATACCCGTAAGGGGTGTTATTCTTCTTATTCATGAAGAGAACTTCATATTCCATTCTTTATTATTCTGCTGAATAACTCAGATACGCCATTTACCCTATACTTGGTGAAAATCCTTCATTCTTCTTTATTATTCTCTTGAATAACATACGCTGCATTACCCTCATAATCAGATTTTTTACACCTATACTTGGTTCCGCTTTTTATTATTATTCTCGCTGAACATCCTGCTCAGGTTTTTACACCTTACCGGGTTCCGCTTTTTATTATTATTCTATTGAACATCCTCGCTCGTGGTGTTTTACACCGGACGGGTTCCGCTTTTTTTATTTCTGCTGAAATATCCTATCTCGTTTTTTTACCGATTTCCATCTTTATTATTCTCGTTGAACATCCTCGTCTGCGGCGAATTTCACGCGACCTTCGTTCCGTTATTTATTATTCTCGCTGAATAACTCGCCTGCAAGCGGCATCGCATGCACGGTGATTTCTTTTGTTATTCCATTCTTTATTATACCCAAATAAGTTAAAACTTTGACTTCTATACTCCATGAAATTAGTAGAATATCCTCGATATTTCAAGCTTTCATCCAAAGATCTTTTCATGGAAATATTCTTCTCGATCATTCTTGAATTTTACTCTACAAAACAAGATTATGTCGACAATTTGACGTTAATAATTCCCGGATAAAATAATTTTGAACTTGTTTTATCAAATTCTTATATCATTGTCATCATCCTCATGTTTATATTATGTTGAAAGTCATCTCGTGGCCCTCAGAAGTATGTATGATGGACTTGGTATGATTACGACTGTGACTATTCTTGTAATCACGACCGTAATGTTACAAATGATGTGGTAAAAATCCTCAAAGGGTCAGAAGTGCATCGATGGACAGCTTGTTGGCATGATCATGACTATTAATGAATACACAACTATTCTCGCCCGTAGTGTATGAATAATTGTGGTCGTGATACTAAAGAATATCCTCGGCCAGAAGTGTGTAAGTGATTCGATGATGTGAATATTTATTAAAGTCGAGTCTCAAATATAATAAAGTTGATGAAAACCTTTAAATCATAAAAGATAGTAGATTTTATTTTCTACTGACTTTTTAATGGATCATTGGTTCCACCGTAGTTAAACTTGATGTTCATTATATTTTATCGCTTTAACATCATTGAGAGGCTAATGATAATTTATTCTCGCATTATCTTAGTCATAATATTTCTTATCGAGCTAGTTGAGCTCACCCTTTCTTTCACCGTTTCTTCGTGAAATGAGAATATAGTCGGGACGAAGCCTGGGAACTGAGTAATGGTCCGTAGGATAAGATTAGTAGTCCTCACTATTCTCGTGAAATAAAGTGATAATAATTGTAATGAGGACTCCTTTTGAGTTTGTATAATATCTAGTAGACAATATTTGTATTCAAACTCACAGCTTTATGTCGATTGCATACCTACGCTTATATTAGTAAGTTGTATTTAAATTTCGCACTATGTATCCGACTACCCAAGATGGGTGATGTATACCTAATTTTGGGGCGCCACAGCAGGTATCGTAGCTTAGGATATGATCCCCGCTAAGATGTGAGAATAGTACTAGGAGGGGAGAGACGGGAATACCTTCGCTAGTATAACCTACCTAAGTTTATGTGTTATTTTATTGGCTCACGTAATATAGGGATAATTTGTTACATGTCAATTAACCTTTTGTTTTGTGGCAAGATTCAAAATGACATCCGAGAATGTTGAGAATAAAGAATGGAGCACAAAGCGATCGCTTGATTCACCACATATCAATAATCGTGATAATGTGCATTGAAGAAGGCGATAATCCTCATGCAAACAACAACACCGACCAAATGATGAATGATCAAATGTTCGAGGCTTTATGCAATTTATGCAACAAAGAAAGCGAGAGCGACTCCGCCCCAAAACGTAGGTGGAAACACGAAAAACTCTCGGCGGTCACCGCTAAACAATTCAAGGAGCCGGGACCACCGGAGTTTAAGGAGAGCCAAAACCACTTCCGCTAAGCATGGATAAAGCAGATTACCAAGATATTTGATGTCTTGGGATGCTCCGAGGAGCAAAAGGTTCCTTCACCGCTTTTATGTTGCGCGGAGAGGTAGATTATCGGTGGGAATCGGTAAAACGTACTCAACCTCGCAGATCAAGATATCTTAGGAGAAGTTCCAGAGTCGTTCAACGACAAATACTTTCCTCGAAAGTATTCGCCACATGAAGGAGATGGAGTTTATCAAGTCGAACAAAATAATACGACCGTGTCGCAATACGAGGCAAAATTTATGAGTTATCACGATTCCATATTCCCACTTGGTGGATAATGAAGAGAGAATGGTGCTAATGTTTTTAAGAGGTTTGAAGTCGAGATACGCCAACATCTTATTTCTCATAAACCGTGGTTTGTATTCGATGTTGTAAATAGGGCTCAAGCTTAGTGGAGCGCGATAACGAGTCAACGCAACTAAAAGAGAGCAAATTTAAGAAAAATTATAATACCAAATGAGAGTAGTCATCGAGCTAAGGACAACAAGCGTAGAGGGAATCAACAAAGCCAAATATGGTAACCACTTTGCGGTAATCGTACCAAAAACAATAAGAATGGACATTTCAAGAAAAGGAGATTCAACAATGATGGAAAGACGCCAAAGACCAAAGACCAAGTTGTTAAGGAAGGAGAAAGACCACCTATCATATGCTTCAAATGCGAGGAGAGGGACACATCATCCCCAAATCGCTACCATGCCATCCAAAGCATGTTATAATTGTGGAAGAGAAGGTCACTTAGCTCGATTTTGTCATTTATCAAGACAAATTCAACTAGGATGGAGGCACCAAAGGCCATCCTGTAAAAAGTCAAAACCCAGAAGTGCAAGGGGAGAGCGCTTGTTGTGACCTCCCAAAGAGCAAGGAACCCGAATGAGGTCATCACGTAAGCTTATCATAAACTCTAATGAAGTCTATACTTTATTTGATACCGGCTTCTACCCATTCTTTTATTTCTCCTACTTGCGCCATCGATTAAATTTGACTCGAGAAATTAGACTTCGACTTATCTCGTGGAAACTCCGCTGGGAGAAACCTTCATTACATCCACCGCTTATAAGTCTTGTTTGGTTCAAATCGCACCTTCACATTACCCGTCGATCTTATTTCATTAAAAATACTTGCATTTGACGTGATTCTAGGGATTGATTGGTTAACTATTTATCATGCAAAAATAGATTGTTTTCGTAAGGTTGTTAGCTTTCATATTCCTAATCAACCTATTATGCGAATTCAAATGACCAAACCATTAAAATCAATCACTATCTCTCAAGCCATAAAGCTATTCGCTTATTGAAAAACGGATGTCAAGCTTTCTTAGCTCATGTCACGATTTAAACAAAAATACGCCGCTTTTGAACGATATTTCTATTGTTAATAAATTTCCGACGATTCTCAAGAACTTCTCCTCCTACCCCGGCAGCGTGAAATTGAATTTTGTATCGACCTTTTGAACCCTAAGACAAAACCTATTTCCAAAGCCCCATATCGAATGGCTCCTATTGAACTTCGTGAGTTAAAGACCCAACCGCAGAATTATTAGACATCGCTTTATTCGTCCTAGTACTTCTCATCGGGTGCTCCTCTGCTCTATTCGTGAAGAAGAAAGATGGGAGTATGCGACTTTGTATTGATTATCTGAGTCAATCATGTCACCATCAAAAATAGGTATCCATTGCCACGTATTGATGACCTATTTGACCAAATTCAAGGAGCCAAATTCTTTTCAAAGATCGATCTTCGCTCCGGATATCACCAATTAAAGATTAGAATCACGACATTCCAAAGACGGCTTTAACTCTCTACGGGCATTATGAATTCCTAGTCATGTCCTTTGGATCGACTAATGCTCCCGCCGCCTTTCATGGATATGATGAACCGAGTATTCAAGGAATATTTAGATCACTTTGTGGTCGCTTTTATTGATGACATCCTTATTTATTCCAAAAGCCGTGAAGATAATGAGCAACACTTGAGGTCGACACTCCAAAAGCTTCGTGAATATAAGCTTTATGCCAAGTTGAAGAAATGCGAACGTTCGCTTAAAGAAGTAGCATTCCTTAAATCACGTGGTATCAAGTCATGGAATATCTCATTGACCCAAAGAAAAGATCAAGCTATTCAAAGTCGGGAACAACCTAAATCGCTCGAAATAATCCGCCTTGTAAGACCCGAAATTTTTTAAATAAAAGGAATTTCCTTTATTTATTATTTTGAAATAGTAAGGGTTGATTTGATTAATGTGGATATTTAAGGGTTAAATACGCAAATATTTCAAAATAAGCAAGTGGTTATAAAATATTCATTTTGTTTGGGAATATTCGTTTGGTCGTGGAATATTCGTGTTTGTCGAGAATATATTCGCACGACTTCAGAGCGAACGCATGTGTGGGGCCCCATAACGAAAAAAGCGATTGGATGAAGAAAACGACAAATATAAGTTGGTTAAAAATAACGGCGTAGTTGTTACCGTCAAGACTGTTGAATACCCGGTGGTTAAAATACGATGTACGCGCATTGTCAATTAAGAAGATACCAGTATTGCACAAAGATTGTTGAATTATTGATCCTTACGTAAGAAGGCACTACTCAATAATTTTCACAAGAGTTATCGCTCAATATTTTATTTTATTGATTCAATAATTGTTTGCGTTGATATTTTATATTATTGTTGTTCAATAATTGTCACCGCATTATTATCTCCATTATCGATCAATAATTCATATTATTTGAATAATATTATTAGATAGCATTATTGGCAATGTCTAGAAAGTTCACATCAAGGAGGGTTTGGTCACCTAATCAAGCCACCAAGAAGGAGAAATCCTTATCTGAAAGCCCCTCTTCCCTGGAACTACTGGTTGTTATAATTGTGATTCTCGTAATATTATTTGTGAATAATTAATTATTGATTCATATGATAAAAAATATTTATTTTATGTGGATATAAATGATGGATTTATTTATGTGGTTATAAATGAAGAAATTATTGTTGAGGTGTTTTATCAAGATTTTATCGGATTGGAGGTATTAAAAATCAAATCGTGGTTTTGAGATATATTGCATGGGGTTATAATTTTTAATCCGAATGCTTAGATTGTGGTAATTTTTGGGTATGTTATACATACATAAGTTGAGTATATGTCAACAAATTTTGAACCGTTAAAATGCACGAATGATTTGTTGTGAATTTTAAGAGGTGTCTGATTCGGAAATTAGGTTTATAATTGATTTTGGTGGAAAATTCTAGAATTGAGTGGGCCCCACTTGTGGTTGGTGAAGAAATGTGCTGAATTTTATTTCAAATGTGGTGGGTGGCAATAGTAGCGTAGTAAAGCCATCGGTGTAGTCAGTCAAGTCTGCTTTTACGGCTAACATTTTCCTATAAATAGAGGGCTAAGTTAGAATTGAAAATCACACCGTAAACAAAGTTTTCTCCTTCTCTCTATATTATTGAGCGATTTTTTAGTGAGTATTTAGATACTTTGAGAGTTGTTTGTCAAGACAAGTTTCATTCAAATCACTTCCGACCTTTCCTTCCGGCAGTCTCGATTCTTTGAGGTAAGGGATATTATTTTTTTCAGAATGATATTATTTCTTCAATATCATTATCTTCAAATGTTGATCCAAGTTTTATCAAATTTGGAACTTTTTCATGCTCGGGTTACTATTCATGAGTTACTATTCACGAAGTTACTATTCATGAGTTACTATTCACGATTACTATTCACGAGTACTATTCATGAAGCGTGAAAATGTTTTTTTGTGGAATTTCTATCTTTTGGTGTCTGAGTTACTATTCACGATATCTGACTATTCACGATATCTGACAGACTATTCACGTATACTAGACTATTCAATCGAAAAAATAAAATTTCTTCTTTTCGTCCAAAATATCTATTCGGATACTAGCTTTGATTGATCCATGTTTTGATCATTCTTGAATTTTACACCACTACGATTATTTTTGAGGTATTGTTGGACATGGATAAAACAAAGTACGAATCATTAATCCTTAATCCTTGTCATTTTGTTTCACCGGATTCGTTTCTTTAAAAATATTTTTAATCATCCTCGCCTTAAATGATTTCGCCCAGAGAAGAATATCTTTGGCTTTATAGTGCAAAGATGAAGCGTGTGTTTAAATGAATACGACCGATCGATGAATATCTTTGGCCTTTAGTGCAAAGATGAATAAAAGTGTTGAGATGAACACGACTGATTGATGAATATCTTTGGCTCAGAAGTGCAAAGATGAATATTTGATTTGAGATGAATATTAATTGATGTTACAGGATAAAATATTGATGATGGACTGTTGAATTCATAGATTATAGTAGATTTCATTCTCTACGTAACTCTTCTATGAATTATTATTTCACGCGCGAATATTGATCCGAAATTTGTTGTCTATCAGATTCTATTAGATTTTTCCTGTTGAAGACTAACGATAATTTGTTGTATATTATCTTAGTCATAATATTCTTTATCGAGCTAGTTGAGCTCACCCTTTTCCTTTTTGTTCCATTCTTCTCGTGAGGCGAGAATATAGCGAGTGCGACGTAGCCTGGTATGGAATGAAGGTTTTAGAAAGGATTGTTTAGTAGTCCTCACCATTTTGTAAAATAATGTATCAATAAATGTGATGAGGATTTATTTGAGTATAAATATTGTCTAGAAGATAATATTTGTATTTAAACTCACAGCTTCTTGTTGTAATAATAAAGTTGTAGTTGTTTCGCATGCATGTATTGACAACTCGAATGGGTGATGTATACCTATTTTGGGGGCGCCACGCTTGGTATCGTAGCTTAGGGATATGATCTCCATGAGATCTAGGAATAGAACTAGGAGGGAGAGACGAGTAAATCCTTCGCTAAGTGTCCTACCTAAGCTTATTTGTTAGTTGGTAAGATATATAGGGATATTATGTGATATATTGATTTCCTTAATTAACCCTTGTTTTATGACAATGATTTTGAGAATGTCGATTGAGAATATTAACAATGGAGTAAATAAGACCGTGGAGATGCTCAGATTTACCAACGAGGAGAACGTGCAACAGTCGGGCAATGTTCCTCCCGTGAACAACACCAATCGAGCGATGATGAACGAGGGATGTTTAGAAGCTTTTTGCGCTTCATGCAAAATCGCATTTAGGAGACTCGTGTTCAAAATACAGGAGGAAATGATAGCAATTCACGGGTTGTCACACACCAAGCGCTTCAAGAGTTGGGACCACCAGAATTTAAGGGAAAGCCAGATCCGATCATGGCGGAAACACGGGTCAAACAAATTACCAAGATATTCGATGTCTTGGGATGCACGGAGAACAGAAGGTTCCATTCGCCACCTTTTATGTTCCGTGGCGAGGCAGACTATCGGTGGAGTCTGCATGAAGCGTACCCATCCAAATAGCACTCAAAGATGTCTTGGGAGACGCTTGAGACTATTTAATGACAAATACTTTCCCGAAAGTGTTCGCTATATGAAGGAAGTGGAGTTCATCGATTGGAACAAAACAACACGACGGTGTCTCAATGACGAGGCAAAGTTTGCGAGTTATCCAGTGTTCAGACCTCATTTGGTGGAGAATGAGGAACGATGACGCGGATGTTTCTTAGAGGTTTGAAACCCAAGATACGCCAAGATCTCATTTCTCATAAACTTTCTTTATTCGGATGTTGTAAAAATGTGGCTCAATTATTAGAAATGAGATAACGAGTACGGTCAACCGAGGACCATAACCAGGATCATACCGAGATAGCGATCAATGTAATAATGATAACTCAAGGAGAAAGAAATGAATTTTATGAAATGGTAACCACTCCGGTGGTAATCATGGTCATGAAAATGTAAGAAGCGAGTCGAGGAGATTTTAAAAGAGGAGATTTAACAACGACTATGTGAAGACGACAAAGCGTCTAAAAAGAATCGGTTCTAAGGGAGGAGAACGACCACCCATTATATGCTACAAATGCGAAAAGAGGGACATATCACCCAAACCGCCCACAACAGCTTCAAGGTATGCTATAGTTGTGGAAAGGAAGGACATATCGCTTCGAGATTGTACGTAGAATAAACCTAGTTCAATGGGGACGGTGACTCAAAAGATCGTCCCGTAAAAAGTCAAAGTCAACGATTCCTGGAAGAAGCGTTGTTGTGATCGGTCATAATGCGAGAACCCAAACGAGGTGATCACGGTAAGCTATTTATAAATTCTTGTGAAATTTATACCTTACTTGATACCGGTGCTACCCATTCATTTATCTCTCCGCATGTGCTCAACGCTTAAACTTGATTCCTGAGAAATTAGACTTTGACCTATCTCGTGGAAACTCCGTTAGAGAAAACTTTCATCACATCCACTTGTTTATAAATTTTGTTTGATTCAAGTTGGCACCATCACCTTACCTGTTGACCTTATCTCTTTAAAGATACTTGCTTTTGATGTGATTTTAGGGATTGATTGGTTAACTACTCATCATGCCAAAATTGATTGTTTTCGTAAGGTTGTTAGTTTTCATATTCCTAACCAACCCGTTGTACGAATTCAAGCAACTAAACCATTAAAATCAATCACTATCATATCTAATCATAAAGCTATTCGTTTATTGAAAAACGGATGTCAAGCTTTCTTAGCCCATGTTATGGATTTGAATAAAGACACGTCAAATTTGAATAATATTCCTGTTGTTATTGACTTTCCGACGATTTCTTAAGAACTTCCCTGCCTACCCCCCCGTAACGTGAAGTTGAATTCTTTATTGATCTTGAACTCGTATAAAGCCCATTTCTAAAACCCCATATCGAATGGCTCCTATTGAACTTCAGAGTTAAAGGTCCAACTACGAATTGTTGGACATCGGTTTCATTCGGCCCTAAAGACATCTCCTTGGGGTGCTCCTGCTTTATTTGTAAAAAAGAAAGACGGGAGTATGCGACTTTGTATTGACTATCTGAATTGAACCATGTCACCATCAAGAATAGGTATCCTCTACCTCGTATTGATGACTTGTTTGACCAAATGCAAGGGCACAATTCTTTTCAAAAATCGATCTTCGCTTCGGATATCATCAAACCGAAAATTAGAACCGAGGATATTCCAAAGACCGCCTTCTTAACTCGGTATGGGCATTATAAATTCTTAGTCATGTCTTTCTGACTAACTAATGCTCCTCGCGGCTTTCATGGATATGATGAACCGAGTATTCAAGGAATATTTGGATCAATTCGTTGTTGTCTTTATTGATGACATCCTTATATATTCCAAAAGTCGTGAAGATCATGAGCACCATTTGAAGTCGGTACTCCAAAGGCTTCGTGAAAACCAACTATATGCCAAATTGAAGAAATGCGAGTTCGCTCGAGGAAGTAGCATTTCTTGGGCATGTGGTGTCAAAACATGGAGTATCTGTTGATCCGTGAAGATTGAAGCAATACAAAGTTGGGAGCAACCAAGTCGGTGATCAAGTACGTAGCTTTTTGGGCTTAATGGGTTATTATCGGAGATTCGTGGAAGGGTTTTCTCGAATCGCTACTCCATTAACTCAAATTAACTCGAAAGGATACGAAATTTGCTTTAGAAGAAGAATGCGAGAAAAGTTTCCAAGAGCTTAAGAGGAGACTTATTTCGGCACTGCTTCTAACAATACCATCCGGTTCGGATGGATTTGTTATCTACAACGATGCTTCGTGCAAAGGGTTAGGATGTGTTCTCATGCAACGGGAAAGTCATAGCCTATGCCTCGCGACAACTTAAAGAGTATGAGAGGAATTATCCTACTCATGATCTAGAGTTAGCGGCCAATGCTTTTCGCTTAAAGATATGGAGGCACTATCTATATGGGGAGAAAGTGGAGATATATTCGGATCATAAAAGCCTTAAATATTTCTTCACTCAAAAAGAACTCAACATGCTGGCAAATGACGTTGGCTCGAGCTATTGAAAGACTACGACCACACTATTCAATACCATCCCGGTAAAGTTTAACGTGGTAGTGACGCATTGAGTAGAGAAGATCATATGCGAACGAGTCGCGATGATGTCAAGTATACGACAGAGCCAACTTTAATAGAAAAAGTTAAGGTTGCTCAAGCCACCGAATCTTGAAATGATGCGTATGAAGAAGAAAGTACAAGAAGGAGCTATTCCTAAGCGAGAATTGATGAAGAAGGAATACTTGAGTCCACTCTAGACTTTGTGGTTCCTAACGACTCGATTTGAAGTACAAGATTATGATGGAGGCACACAATACACCATTTGCAATCCATCTCGAAGTACTAAATGTATCGTGATCTTCGACATACATTTTGGTGGAACAATATGAAGAGAGAGATTGCAAAGTTTATATCAATGTGTTTAACTTGTCAACGGTAAAGGCGAGCATCTAGTACCTAAGGGTCCGTTGCAACCACTTGAGATTCCTAATGGAAGTGGGAACACATTACCATGGATTTCAAGCACGGGTCTTCCTACGGTTTCTCAAGGCATCAATGCTATTTGGGTTATTGTTGATAGATTAACCAAATCTGCTTTCATTTCTTCTGATATCACGGAGACTTATTCCCTTGAACGTCTTGCTAGTATGTACGTAAATGAGATCGTGAGGTTGCATGGCATGCCTGTATCCATAGTCTCGGATCGTGACCCAAGATTCACTTCAAGATTTTGGGTTAGCTTGCAAAAAGCTATGGGTACGGATTTGCGATTTAGTTCGGCATACCATCCCCAAACGGACGGACAATCAGAGAGGACTATTCAAACTCTTGAAGATTTATTAAGACTCGTGTCCTGAACTTCAAGGCGGTTGGATAAGTATTTACCATTGGTGGAATTCTCTTACAACAACAGCTTATCGTGAAAGTATAGGTGTGGCTCCATTCAAGCATTATATGGACGAAAATGTCGCTTCTCCAATATATGTTGGGATGAGGTGGGTGAAGCAACATTGTTGGGACCCGAGTTAAGACGTATGATGACACCGAAAAGATCCAAATAATTCGACAACGATACAAACTACTCAAGATCGACAAAAGAGTTATGCAGATCTTCATCGAAAGGACGTGGAATTTAATGTAGGGATCATGTATTGTTGCGAAGTTGCTCCATGGAAGGGAGTTACAAGATTTGGGAAGAGAGGAAAGCTCAATCCACGATTTATCGGTCCATTTCAAATTCTTGACCGAGTAGAAATGTAGCCTATAGACTTACGTTACCTCCGAGTATGTCTCGTGTTCATAATGTGTTTCATATATCTGTATTTCAGAAATATGTGAAAGACCCGAACCACGTTATTGAAGTTAGAACCGGATGAGATAGTCAAGACTTAACGTATGAGGAGGTACCTGTCAAGATCTTGGATAGGAAGGAGCATGTCCTACGCCAAGAAAGGTCATACCACAAGTTAAAGTTTTGTGGAGGAATCATGCTTGTAGAGGAAATGACCGAATTGGAAACGAAATGAAAGCGAGGTATCCTCACCTTTTCAAACACTGTGTATCGTACGCCAATTTCGAGGACGAAATTTCATAAGGAGGGAGGTTGTAAGACCAAAATTTTTTTAAATAAAAGGAATTTCCTTTATTTATTATTTTGAAATAGTAAGGGTTGATTTGATTAATGTGGATAGTTAAGGGTTAAATACGCAAATATTTCAAAATAAGCAAGTGGTTATAAAATATTCATTTTGTCGGGAATATTCGTTTGGTCGTGGAATATTCGTGCTCGTCGGGAATATTCGCAATGACGACAGCAAGCGCATGCCAATGTGGGCCCCATAACGGAAAGCGATTGGATGAAGAAAACGACAAATATAAGTTGGTTAAAAATAACTACAGAAGTTATTATCAATCAAGATCATTGGAATACCGGTGGTTAAAATACGATGTACGCTGGTTCGCACAAAGAAGATTACCAGTATTACGCATGTATATTGTTGAATTATTGATCCTTACGTAGCAGGCACTACTCAATAATTTTCACAAGAGTTATCGCTCAATATTTTATTTTATTGATTCAATAATTGTCATGCGTTGATATTTTATATTATTGTTGTTCAATAATTGTCACCGCATTATTATCTCCATTATCGGATCAATAATTCATATTATTTGAATAATATTATTAGATAGCATTATTGGCAATGTCTAGAAAGTTCTCACAAGGAGAGGTTTGGTCACCTAATTGCGCCGCCAAGAAGAGAAATCCTTATCTGAAAGCCCCTTCCTCGAGGAACTACCGTCATAATTGTGATTCTCGTAATATTATTTGTGAATAATTAATTATTGATTCATATGATAAAAAAATATTTATTTTATGTGGATATAAATGATGGATTTATTTATGTGGTTATAAATGAAGAAATTATTGTTGAGGTGTTTTATCGAGATTTTATCTGATTGGAGGTATTAAAATCAAATCGTGGGTTTTGAGATATATTATGGGGTTATAATTTTTAATCCAATAGTTAGATTGTGGTAATTTTTGGGTATGTTATACATACATAAGTTGAGTATATGTCAACAAATTTTGAACCGTTAAAATGCCACGAATGATTTGTTGTGAATTTTAAGAGGTGTCGGATTCGAAATTAGGTTTATAATTGATTTTGGTGGAAAATTCTAGAATTGAGTGGGCCCCACTTGTGGTTGGTGAAGAAATGTGCTGAATTTTATTTCAAATGTGGTGGGTGGCAATAGTAGCGGTAAAGCCATCGTGTAAAGTCAAGTCCGCTGCTTTTAGACTAACATTTTCCTATAAATAGAGGGCTAAGTTAGAATTGAAAATCACACCGTAAACAAAGTTTTCTCTCCTTCTCTCTATATTATTGAGCGTATTTTGTGAGTATTTAGATACTTTGAGAGTTCTTTATTCGGATAAGTTTCATTCAAAGATCACTTCCGACCTTTCCTTCCGGCACCGATTCTTTGAGGTAAGGGATATTATTTTTTTCGTAATGATATTATTTCTTCAATATCATTATCTTTGAATGTTGATCTGAAGTTTTATCAAATTTGGAACTTTTTCATGCTCTGGGTTACTATTCATGAGTTACTATTCACGAGTTACTATTCATGAGAGTTACTATTCACGAGTTACTATTCACGAGTACTATTCATGAAGCGTGAAAATGTTTTTTTGTGGAATTTCTATCTTTTGTGTGTGAGTTACTATTCACGATACTGGCACTATTCACGATACTGACACTATTCAATTTAAAAATAAAATTTCTTCTTTTCGTCCAAAATATCTATTCGGATACTAGCTTTGATTGTATCCATGTTTTGATCATTCTTGAATTTTACACCACTATGATTATTTTTGAGGTATTGTTGGACATGGATAAAACAAAAGTACGAATCATTAATCCTTAATCCTTGTCATTTTGTTTCACCGGATTCGTTCTTTAAAAATATTTTTTAATCATCCTCGCCTTAAATGATTTACGAAGAAGAATATCTTTGGCACCAGAGTGCAAAGATGAAGCGGTGTTTAAATGAACATGACCGATCGATGAATATCTTTTGGCCTTTAGTGCAAAGATGAATAGGTGTTGAGATGAATATGACCGATTGATGAATATCTTTGGCCTGTAGTGCAAAGATGAATATTTGATTTGAGATGAATATTGATTGATGTTACAGGGATAAAATATTGATGATGGACTGTTGAATTCATAGATTATAGTAGATTTCATTCTCTATGTAACTCTTCTATGAATTATTATTTCCGCTGCGAATATTGATCTGAAATTTGTTGTCTATTGTATTCTATTAGATTTTTCCCTGTTGAAGACTAACGATAATTTGTTGTATATTATCTTAGTCATAATATTCTTTACTGAGCTAGTTGAGCTCACCCTTTTCCTTTTTGTTCCATTCTTCTCAGGAGGCGAGAATATAGCGATGTCTGAGTCGGGGTATGGAATGAAGGTTTTAGAAAGGATTGTTTAGTAGTCCTCACCATTTTTGTAAAATAATGTATCAATAAATGTGATGAGGATTTATTTGAGTATAAATATTGTCTAGAAGATAATATTTGTATTTAAACTCACGCTTTCTTTGTTGTAATAATAAAGTTGTAGTTGTTTACGTACCATGTATTGACAACCTCGAATGGGTGATGTATACCTATTTTGGGGGCGTCCACACGAAGTAATAAGCTTTCTCGGTTTATTGGTTAATATCGGAGATTAGTGGAAGGATTTTCTCGAATTGCTACTCCATCGACTCAAATTGACTTTAAAGATACAAAGTTCTAGTTGGAGCGAAGAATGTGAAAGAGTTTTCAAGAACTCAAGAGAGACTTATTTCAAAGACTGCTCGACAATACCATCCGGCTCGGAGGATTTGTCATCTACAAATGATGCTTGAGCAAAGGGTTAGGATGTGTTCTCATGCAACATGGGAAAGTCATAGCTTATGCCTCACGACAACTCAAAGAATATGAGAGGAATTATCCTACTCATGATCTAGAGTTAGCATTTGTTGTCTTCTACTTAAAATTTGGAGTCATTACTTGTATGGGGAGAAAGTGGAGATCTTTACGGATCATAAAAGCCTCAAATATTTCTTCACTCAAAAGGAACTCAACATACGACAACGACGTTGGCTTGAACTGCTGAAAGATTATGATCATACCATCCAATACCATCCTGAAAAGCGAACGTGGTAGTTGACGCATTGAGTAGAAGATCATACGCAATCTGAGTGCGTTATTGTCAACACAAAGGCCCATTTTGTATGACTTGCAAAGGATGGAGATAGAGATAAAGACTCGTGGACCCACATGATGATGGCAAACATACGAGTAGAACCGAATTTAATCGATAAAGTTAAAGTCGCTCAAGCTACGCACTCTAGAGCTAATGCGTATGTAGAAAGAAAGTGAAAGAAGGTGCTATCTGCAAGCAAAATCGATGAGGAAGGAATACTTGAGTCAACTCCGGACTTTGTGTTCCTAACGCCCCGATTTAAAGTATAATATCATGATGGAGGCGCATAACACACCATTTACAATCCATCTTGGGAGTACCAAAATGTATCATGATATTCGCCATACATTTTGGTGGAAGCGATATGAAGAGAGAGATAGCATTTATTTATCTCAAGGTGTCTAACTTGTCAACGAGTTAAAGCGGAGCATCAAGTACCAAAAGGTCCATTGCAACCACTTGAAATTCCGAATGGAAGTGGGAGCACATTACCATGGATTTCATTCACGGCCTTCCTAAGGTTTCTCAAGGCATTGATGCGATTTGGGTCATTGTTGATAGATTGACCAAGTCTGTTCATTTCTTACCGATCTGAAAACTTATACACTTGAACGCCTTGCTCAGATGTACATAAACGAGATTGTAAGATCCTGTATGGTATGCCTAAGATCCATAGTTTCGATCGAGACCCAAGATTCACTTCACGATTTTGGGTTAGTTTGCAAAAAGCTATGGGCACGACTTCACGATTTAGCTCATATATCATCCTCGAATGGACGGACGGATCGGAGAGACTATTCAAACTCTTGAAGATCTATTAAGACTCTGTGTCCTTGATTTCAAGGGAGTTGGGACAAGTTCTTACCATTGGTGGAGTTTTTCAACAACAACAGCTTATCAAGCAAGTATTGGCATGGCTCCATTCAGTAGCGTTGTATGGAAGAAAGTGTCGCTCTCCAAAGATCTTTGAGATGAGGTGGGTGAAGCAACGTTGTTGGGATCGGAGTTGGTACGTATGACTACTTTAAGATTCAAACGATCCGACAACGTATAAAAAACCTCACAAAATTGACAAAAGAGTTATGCTGATCTTCATCGAAAGGACGTGGAATTCGATATAGGAGATCATGTGTTGTTAAGAGTTGCTCCATGGAAAGGAGTTACAAGATTTGGAAAGAGAGGAAAACTCAATCCTCGATTCATCGGTCCATTTTAAATCCTCGATCGAGTAGGAACTGTGGCCTATAGACTCGCTTTACCGCCAAATATGTCTCGTGTTCATAACGTTTTTTACATATCCATGTTACGTAAATATGTGAAAGACCCGAACCATATTATTGAGTTAGAACCGGACGAAATAGCGGAAGATTTGACGTATGAAGAGGTTCCTGTTCAAATTTTGGATAAGAAGGAACATATTCTACGCTCCAAGGTTATACCACAAGTCAAAGTTTTGTGGAGGAACCACGATATTGAGGAAATAACTTGGGAGTTAGAATCTGAAATGAAATCAAGGTATCCTTACCTCTTCGACATACCAGGTACGTACCCTAATTTCGAGGGCGAAATTTCATAAGAAGGGGAGGTTGTAAGACCCCAACTTTTATAATTAAAGATGAATTTTCTATAAATATTATTTTTGAATATTATGGAATAAATTTGATATAATGTTATAGTTGTGGGTAATATTTATAAATTTTGCAAAGTAAGCAAGTTGTTATAAAATATTCGTTTGGTTAGGAATATTCTTTTATCGGGGAATATTTGTACGACGGCTCAATCATTGGTGGACCCCATTAATTAAGTATTGTCGTAGTTAAAAAGCGACAAAATTATCTTTCTATAAAAATAACTACAGGATGTGTTACCGTTAAAACCTGTTGAACTACCCTTGTAGTAAAAGTACGATGTCTGGCGTGGTTGCATAGTAAGACACTCAGTATTGATTATTAATGCTTACGTGAGAAGTCACTTAGCTATACTCAATTATTACTACAAAGAATTCGCGCATCATATCTCTTATATTATTGATTCAATTATTGTCACAAGATTATCATCATATAATATGTTATATTATTAATTGAGACGACGAGTTATAAATGATTAATAATTGTTGAAAGATTAAATATGTGTTGATTAAAAATAAAATGATTTGTGGTAATATTTATTCAATCCTCGATGTATATAAAAGAGTCCATTATGAGGCGTTTGTGGTAAGTTTGATTATTTTATGGGGGGCCCATATGTCATCATCTAAGAGTCTCTTCGTCAATAGTATTTACCTTCGTCAATAGTATTTACCTTTGTGAATAGTAATTACCTTTATGAATAGTAATTACCTTCGTCAATAGTATTTACCTTCGTCAATAGTAATTACCTTCTTCAATAGTATTTACCTTTGTCAATAGTAATTACCTTTATGAATAGTAATTACCTTCGTCAATAGTATTTACCTTCGTCAATAGTATTTACCTTCATCAATAAGTAATTACCTTCAATATAGTAATAGTAATTACCCTTCGCAAATAGTAGTTGTCCCTTCATATTACCAAGAGTTAACCGCCTCTTCTTTGTCCAAGGGTTAATTACCCTTCGCAATAGTAGTTGTCTCTTCAATATTACCAAGAGTCATTTTGACCCTTCGTTAAGACCAAGAGCCACCCTCGCTTTTCTATAAATAGAAAGCTCATTCCTTCATTATTTCTTACGAATTCACTGAAACTCTAGAGAGAGAAACTATAGAGAGAAAGAAGAAAAGTATTCTGCTACTTCACTTTTCCAATATTCAGTTCTTCTAAGGTAAGGGATATTATTTTTTGTACCCGTAAGGGGTGTTATTCTTTCTTATTCATGAAGAGAACTTCTGTTATTCCATTCTTTATTATTCATTGGAATAACTTTTACGCCTGTGACATACCCTATACTTGGTGAAATCCTCTGTTATTCCATTCTTTATTATTCATTGGAATAACTCAGATATCGTGGCATACCCTATACATAATCAGATAACGCGTGGTTTAACCTATACTTGGTGACATTCTTCTATTATTCATTGGAACATCCTCATCATGTGTTTTACACACTGACAGTTCCGTCTTTATTATTATTCTATTGGAACATCCAATCGGTGTGTGTTTTTACACCGACTGGTTCCGCTCTTTATCATTCTGTTGAAAATCCTATCCTGTCATGTTTTACACCGGATCCGGTTCCATCTTTATTATTCTGTTGGAACATCCCGCTTGGTGTGAATTTCACCCGACCTAGTTCCGTTATTATTATTCTCATTGAATAACTTTTGCTACATGCGGGTACCGCATGCATGGTGATTTCCTTTGTTATTCCATTCTTTATTATACCCAATGGTTAAAACTTTGACTTCTATACTCCATGAAATTAGTAGAATATTCTTGATATTTGCGTTTCATCCAAAGATCTTTCATGGAAATATTCTTCCGATCATTCTTGAATTTTACTCTACAAAACAATTCTTGTTGACAATTTGGGCGTTAATAATTCCCGGATAAAATAATTCTTGAACTTGTTTTATTGAATTCTTATATCATTGTCATCATCCTCATGTTTATATTATATTGAAAGTCATCTCATGGCACAGTAGTGCATAGATGGACTTGGTATGATTAAGACCGTGAACTATTCGTGTAATCATGGCCGTAATGTTACAAATGATGTGGTAAAAATCCTCGAATTAGGTAGTAGTGCATTGATGGACAGTTGTTGGCATGATCATGACCATTGATGAATACACAACTATTCTTGGCCGTAGTGCATGAATAATTGTGGTCGTGATACTAAAGAATATCCTTGGCCGTAGTGCAGGGGTGATTCGATGATGTGAAATATTTATTAAAGCTGAGTCTCAAATATATAACAAATGATGAAAAACCTTTTAAATCATAAAAGATAGTAGATTTTATTTTCTACTTGACTCTTTTAATGGATTGTTGGTTCCGCTGTAGTTAAACTTGATGTTCATTATATTTTATCAGTTTAACATTGTTGTAGGCTAATGATAATTTATTCTGCATTATCTTAGTCATAATATTTCTTACTGAGCTAGTTGAGCTCACCCTTTCTTTCACTGTTCTCTTCAGAAATGAGAATATAGCCGGGACGAGTCGGGGAACGGTAATGGTCCGTAGGATAGCATTAGTAGTCCTCACTATTCGTGAAATAGTGTGATAATAATTGTAATGAGGACTCCTTTTGAGTTTGTATAATATCTAGTAGACAATATTTGTATTTAAACTCAAAGTTTATGTCAATTGTATACCACGGCTTATATTAGTAAGTTGTATTTAAATTACGTACCATGTATCCGACTACCCAAGATGGGTGATGTATACCTAATTTTGGGGGCGCTACATCAAGGATTGAATAAATATTACCACAAATCATTTTATTTTTAATCAACACATATTTAATCTTTCAACAATTATTAATCATTTATAACTTGTCGCCTTAATTATTGATTTAATACTATAACATATTATATGTATGATACTTGACAATAATTGAATCAATAATATAAGAGATATGATCAAAGAATTACTATAGCAATAATTGAGCATAGGTGAGTGACTTCTCACGTAAGCATCAATAATCAATATCGTGTCTTTCTACAATAACTACGCCAGACATCGTATTTTTACTACTAGGGTAGTTCAACGCTTTTAACTCAGTAACACCTCTGCTAGTTATTTTTTATAGAAAGTTAATTTTGTCATTTTCTAACTACGATAATACTTCCGTTGTGGGGTCCACCAATAATTGGTAGTCGTCATTTAATATTCCCCACAAAAAGAATATTCCCACCAAACGAATATTTTATAACAACTTGCTTACTTTGTAAAATTTATAAATATTACCCACAACTATAACATTATATCAAATTTATTCCATAATATTCAAAAATAATATTTATAGAAAAATTCATCTTTATTTATAAAAGTTGGGGTCTTATAGAAGAGGTAAGGATATCTTGATTTCATCTCAGATTCTAACTTCAGGTCATTTCTTCCACATCGTGGTTTCTCCACAAAACTTTAACTTGAGGTATAACCTTGGAGCGTAGAATATGATCGTTTTTATCCAAGGTTTTAACAGGTAACTCTTTATACGTTAAATCTTCCTCTATCTCGCCTGGTTCTAATTTAATAATGTGGTTTGGGTTTTTCACATATTTACGTAACATAGATATGTGAAAAATGTTATGAACACGAGACATACATGGCGGTAAAGCAAGTCTATACGCCACAGTTTCTACTCGATCGAGGATTAAAAATGGTCCAATGAATCGAGGGTTGAGCTTTCCTTTCCTTCCAAATCTCGTAACTCCCTTCCATGGAGCAACACATAATAACACATGATCTCCACTATCGAATTCCACATCCTTTCGATGAAGATCAGCATACATCTTTTGTCGATCTTGTGAGATTTTTATATGTTGTCGGATCTTTTGAATCATTTCCGTAGTCATACGTACCAACTCTGGTCCCAACAACGTTGCTTCACCCACCTCATCCCAGCATACTGGAGAACGACACTTTCTTCCATACAACGCCTCAAATGGAGCCATGCTAATACTTGTTTGAAAACTGTTGTTGTAGGAAAACTCCACCAATGGTAGGAACTTATCCCAACTTCCCTTGAAGTTAAGGACACAGAGTCTTAATAGATCTTCAAGAGTTTGAATGGTCCTCTCCGACTTCCCGTTCCTCTGAGGATGATATGCCAAGCTAAATCGTAAATCCGTGCCCATAGCTTTTTGCAAACTAACCCAAAATCTTGAAGTGAATCTTGGGTCTCGATCAGAAACTATGGATACTGGCATACCATGAAGTCTTACAATCTCGTTTATGTACATACGAGCAAGACGTTCAAGTGTATAAGTTTCTAGTATAGGTAGGAAATGAGCGGACTTGGTCAATCTATCAACAATGACCCAAATTGCATCTATGCCTTGAGAAACCTTGGGAAGACCAATAGAATTTAAATCCATAGTAATGTGTTCCCACTTCCATTCGGAATTTCAAGTGGTTGCAATGGACCTTTTGGTACTTGATGCTCTTTGGACTCATTGACAATTTAAACACCATGAGATAAACTTTCTATATCTCTCTCTTCATATTTTCTCCACAAAATGTATGTCAAAGATCACGATACATTTTGGTACTCCCAGATGGATTGCAAACGGTGTTTTTTAGGCCTCCATCATGATTTTATACTTTAAATCGGGGTTGTTAGAACACAAAGTCCGGAGTTGACTCAAGTATTCCTTCCTCATCGATTCTTGCTTCCTAAGATAGCACCTTCCGCACTTTCTTCTACATAATGACGCATTAGCTCTAGTGTCATAGCTTGAGCTTTAACTTTATCGATTAAAGTCGGTTCTACTCATATGTTTGCCATCATCATGTGGGTCCTCGAGTCTTTATCTCTAACTCCATCCTTTGCAAGTCATACAAAATGGCCCTCATATGTTGACAATATTGCACTTCGTGCAGATATGATCTTCTACTCAAGTCGGCCACCAACCAAGTTCGCTTCTCGTGATGGTATTGGATGGTATGATCATAATCTTTCAATAGTTCAAGCCAACGTCGTTGTCGCATGTTGAGTTCCTTTTGGGTGAAGAAATATTTGAGGCTTTTATGATCCGTGTAGATCTCCACATTCTCTCCATACAGGTAATGCCTCCAAATCTTAAGCGCAAAAACGACAGCTGCCAACTCTAGATCATGAGTAGGGTAATTCCTTTCATATTCTTTGAGTTGTCGTGAGGCATAGGCTATGAATTTCCCATGTTGCATGAGAACACATCCTAACCCTTTGCCTGAAGCATCACTGTAGATGACAAATCCCTCCGAGCCAGATGGTATTGTTAGAACAGGTGCTGAAATGAGTCTCTTCTTGAGTTCTTGAAAACTCTTCTCACATTCCTCGCTCCAACCAAACTTTGTATCTTTTCGAGTCAGCTGAGTTAATGGAGTAGTGATTCGAGAAAATCCTTCAATGAATCTCCGATAATAACCAAATTTAATCCGAGAAAGCTACGTGATTTCTATCATCGATTTAGGTTGCTCCCACTTTGAATAGCTTCAATTTCTTTGGGTCAATGATATTCCATGACTTGATATCACGTGCCCAAGGAATGCAACTTCCTCAAGCCAGAACTCGCATTTCTTCAACTTGGCATATAGCTTGTTTTCACGAAGCTTTTGGCGTATAAGCCTCAAGTGTTGCTCATGATCTTCACGACTTTTGGAATATATGAGGATGTCATCAATAAAGACGACCACAAAATGATCCAAATATTCGTTGAATACTCGGTTCATCATATCCATGAAGGCAGTAGGAGCATTAGTCAATCCAAAAGACATGACTAAGAATTCATAATGCCCGTACCGAGTTTTGAAGGCAGTCTTTAGAATATCCTCAGTTTTAACCTTCAGCTGATGATATCCAGAATGAAGATCGATCTTTGAAAAAAAATGTGCTCCTTGTAACTGATCAAACAAGTCATCAATACGTGGCAATGGGTACCTATTTTTTATGGTGACATAATTTAACTCCCGATAATCAATACAAAGTCGCATACTCCCATCTTTCTTCTTCAAGAATAGAACAGGAGCACCCCAAGGAGACGTACTAGGACAAATGAAACCAATGTCTAACAATTCCTGCAATTGGGTCTTTAACTCCTGAAGTTCAATAGGAGCCATTCGATATGGGGCTTTGGAAATGAGTTTTGTACCGGGTTCAAGGTCGATACAAAATTCAACTTCACGCTTTGGGGGTAGGCCAGGAAGTTCTTCAGGGAATACGTCAGGAAATTTATTAATAATAGAAATATCCTTCAAATCTGACGTATTTTTGTTTAAATCCGTGACATGAGCTAAGAAAGCTTGACATCCGTTTTTCAATAAACGAATAGCTTTATGGCTTGAGATGACCGTGATTGATTTTAATGGTTTGGTCGCTTGAATTCGCATAATATGTTTATTAGGAATATGAAAGCTAACAAACTTACGAAAACAATCAATTTTAGCATGATGAGTAGTTAACCAATCAATCCCTAGAATCACGTCAAATGCATGTATTTTTAAGGAGATAAGATCGACAGGTAACGTGTGGTTACCGATTTGAATTAAACAAGACTTATAAACAGTAGATGTAATGAAGGTTCCTCCTAATAGGGTTTCAACAAATAAGTCAAAGTCTAATGTCTCCGGAGTCAAATTTAAACGTTGAGCGCAAGTAGGAGAAATAAAAGAATGGGTAGAACCGGTATCAAATACGGTATAGACTTCACTAGAGTTTATGATAAGCTTACCCGTGATAACCTCGTTCGGGTTCCTTGCTTTCTGGGAGGTCACAACAAGCGCCTCCTCAGCACTACTGGCTTTGACTTTTCTCGACTGGCCTTTGGTGCCTCCATCCTAGCTGAACTTGTCTTCGATGAACGACAAAATCGAGCTAAGTGACCTTCCCTTCCACAATTATAACATGCTTTGGACGGCATCGCGTAGTTTGGACTGATGTGTCCCTCCCCTCTGCATTTGAAGTATATGATAGGTGGTCATTTTCCCTCCTTAACAACGGGTGCTGGTGCTGACGTCTTTCCATCATTATTGAATCTCCTTTTCTTGAAATGTCCATTTTTATTGTCTTGGCTATGATTACCACCGAAGTGGTTACCATTTCTGGCATGTTGATTCCCTCCACGCTTGTTGTCACCGTTTCAATGACTATTACCACTTGTATTTTCATTCTGCCGGCTGCTTTCTCTTGGTTGTGTTGACTCGTTATTGCACTCCAATAACTGAGCTCTATTTACAACATCTGAATACAAACACATTTTATGAGAAATAAGATATTGACGTATCTCCGGTTTCAAACCTCTTAAAAACATTCGCGTCATTCGTTCCTCATTATCGACCAAATGGGATGCAAACCGAGATAACTCCGCAAATTTAGCCTCGTATTGCGACACGGTCATATTGTTTTGCTCCAACTTGATAAACTCCATCTCTTTCATGTGGCGAATACTTTCGGAAAAGTACTTGTCGTTGAATAGCTCTTGGAACTTCTCCCAAGACATCTTGAAAAGGTTGTTAAGGTGGACGTGCGTTTATGATTCCCACCAAGAATCGCCTCTTCACGCAAACACGAAGGTGGCGAAGAAACCTTTGCTCCTCTGGAGCATCCCAAGACATCAAATATCTTGGTGATCTGCTTTATCCATGCTTCACCTTTTAGTGGTTTTGGCTCTCCAATAAACTTCTGGTGGTCCCAGCTCCTTGAATCTGCTTAGCCAGTGATCAGTCCGAGAGTTTCCACCTACATTTTGGACGGGGGAGCCTCGCTTTTGATGTTGCATGAATTGCATAAAGCCCCTGAACATTCCATTGTTCATCATTTGGTCAGTTTTGTTGTTTACATGAGGATTGTCGCCTTCCTGATGCATATTATTCTGATTGTTGATCTGTGGAGACTCAACGGTATCTTATGCTCCATTGCTATTCTCGGATGCCATTTTCAAATACTGCCACAAAACAAGGGTTAATTGACATCCAACATATTATTCATATACTCTGACCAACCAATTAAATACCAAATAAACTTAGGTAGATCATACTAGCGAAGGAATTCTCCGTCTCTCCCCTCCTAGTTATAGTCTCACATCTTAGCCAGGGATCATATCCCTAAGCTTTGTTACCAACTGTGACGCCCCCAAAATAGGTATACATCACCTATTCTGAGTCGTCAAATACATGGTACAGAATACAAATACAACTTAATTATACAACTGTCGTGTAAAGTACGACAAAACATAAGATGTGAGTTTTAATACAAATATTGTCGCCTGTATAATATACAAACTCAAATTCAATATTATTACATTTATTTTCCACTATTTTACTTGAATAGTGAGGACTACTAATGCTATCATCCGTCCGTCACTCCCATTCCCCGACTAGTCCCTCGCTACGCTTCTCATTTCTGAAGAGAACAATAAAAGTAAAAGGGTGAGCTCAACTAGCCCAAGAGAAATATTATGACTAAGATAATGCATAATATATTATCGTTAGCCTTCAATAAAGATGTTAAACCGATACAATATAAAAACCATCAAGTTTAACTGCGGCTGAACAAGCAATCCATTAAAAGAGTCAAGTAGAGAATAAAATCTACTATCTTTTATGATTTAGAAGGTTTTATCACTTTTATCATTGGGACTCGACTTTAATAAATAATCCACATCATCGAATCACCCCTCGCATTACTACCCAGGATATTCTTTAGTATCACGACCACAATTATCCATGCACTACGGGCCAAGAATATTTGTGTATTCAATAATGGTCATGATCATGCCAACAACTGTCCATCAATGCACTACGGGCCAATGAGGACTTTTTCCACATCATTTGTAACATTACGGTCATGATTACACCGAATAATCCCTGGTCATAATCATACCAAGTCCATATATGCACTATAGGCCACATGACTTTCAACAAAATATAAACATGAGGATGATGACAATGATATAAGAATTCAATAAAACAAGTTCAAGAATTAATTTATCCAGGAACTAATAACGTCCAAATTGTCAACATGATACTGCTTTGTAGAGTAAAATTCAAGAATGTTCAGAAGAATATTTCAATGAAAAGATACTCGATGAAGCGCAAATATCAAGGATATTCCACTAATTTCATGGAGTATAGAAGTCAAAACTTTAAACAACTGAGTATAATAAGGAATGGAATAACAAAAGAAATCACCAGCATGCGATGATAAGATCATTGACGGAAGGTTATTCCAATGTAATAATAAATAACGGAATCAGTCCCACAGAAAACGCATGCATGTGATATATTCCAACAAAATAATAAAGACGAAATCAATTCCGTAAAAAAACGCATGCATGGTATTCCAATGCAGAATAATAAAGACGGAATCAAGTCCAAATAGAAACGCATGATATGATATTCCAACAAAATAATAAAGATTTTAACCAGTCCCAAGAAACGCATGACATGTGATGTTCCAAATGTAATGATAAAGAATGGAACAATGTAAGAATTTCACCAAGTATAGGGTAGCCAGCATATCAAAGTTATTCCAATGTAATAATAAAGAATGGAATAACAGAAGTTCTCTTCATAGATAAGAAAGAAATAATACTCCCTACCTTAGAAAATCTGGATACTGGAATAGTGAGGTAGCAGACTTTTCTTCTTCTTTCTATAATTTATCTCTATAATAATCGCTCTAAAGCTTTTGTAAATTGGTGAGAAATGAAGGAAGAATGAGCTTCTATTTATAGAAAAATATAGTTTCAATAATTGTACGTTTTGGGGCTCGAAAAATTACAGTACAATACCTCCAACTTTTCCTTTATTTTTAATTTAGTCATGAAAGTATTATCAAACTTGCAACACCTCCCCTAATAGTAAATAATGTGATTCAATAGTAAATTATGTGAATCAATAGTTCTGAGACATGTGAAAATACTGAATTACAAGATATAGACTTCTATCTATACCTCTATTTTAACTTAGTCATGCAAGTATTATCAATCTTGCACCAACTCCTCTAATAATAACAAGAATGTGAAACAATAGTATACACATGTGAACAAATAGTTATAATCATGTGAAATAATAGCAATCAATTGCTCATTTATCCTAAGTTAAATACCCGATCGGGTCAATATAACCTTCGGGACATCAATTATTATCGAAATAATTATCGATTTTCACTAACACAAATAATTCCAACACAATGAAATCATTTTTATCAAAAATATAAATTTTGAAATTTTAAAGTTTGACTTTTCCCGAAAAAGTCAACCGTTGAATTTTGACCAAATAGTGAATTCGGAAAAATTTCGTGTTTATAGACTATTTTACTAATTTCATCGTTCCTTGGACTCAAATATCACGTCCGCGGCTCCAAATTCAACTCCAACACAACTTCAATTTTAATAACATTCATCATTAATATTATAACTCACAATATTTATCAACCAAAATCGTTCCCGGAAGAGGGGCTTTCCGATAAGGATTTCTCCCAATAGCGCGCAATTAGGTGACCAAACCTCTCATCGATGTAACTTCTAGACATTATAAATATTGTAATTTAATAATATGAATAACTTTGTCGTCTCAATTATTGATTTAATAAAATAACACATTATGCGGATGATCTATATGTGACAATAATCGAATCAAAAATATGAGAGATATGATCAAAGAATTATCAGTATCAATAATTGAGTATAACCGAGTGACTTCTCGTAAAGATCAATAATCAATACCGGTGCTACTACTTATCTAACCCAGACATTCTTACTTTTACTACTTAGGGTAGTTCAACGAGTTAACGGTAAAACTTCCGCCGTTATTTTCATAAAGTATTTTTGTCGCTTTCTCGATCCGATGATAATTACATTGTGGGGGTCCACCAATGATTGTGCTTGGTTATGAATATTCCCTGTTAAAACGAATATTCCCCACCAATCAAATATTATATAACAACTTATGCGTACTTTGAAAAATTTGTAAATATTACCCACAACTATAACATTATATCAAATCCACACCATAATATTCAAAAATATATTTCGAGAAAATTTAATCTTTATTCAAAAGTTGGGGTCTTACAATGATGTCTGGTGTGGTTGCCTGTAGAAGACGCGGTATTACGATATTTTTGAATTATTGATTCTTACGTAAGAAGGCACTTCTTTCAATAAATGTTACGAGAATTCTTGCTTCAATATTTTATTTTATTGGTTCAATAATTGTTATTTGTTAATATTTTATATTATTGTTGTTCAATAATTGTCACTTTGCCATGTATTTTCCATTATTAGATCAATAATTCATATTATTTGAATAATATTATTGGATATCAATATTGGCAATGTCTAGAAAGTTTTGTCAAGGAGAGGTTTTATCACCTAATTACGCGTCAGTAAGGAGAAATTCTTATTGGAAAGCCCCCTCTTTCTTGGGAACCACTTGGTTGTCATTTTTGTGATTCTGTGATATTATTTGTGAATAATTAATTATTGATTTATATGATAAAGATATATTTATTTGATGTGGATATAAATGATGGATTTATTTATGTGGTTGTAAATGAAGAAATTAATGTTGAGGTGTTTTAGCAGTATTTTATCGGAATGGAGGTATTAAAAATCAAATCAGTGTTCTTAAAGCTCTATTGCGTGAGTTATAATTTTAATCCGACCGTTGGATCGTTGTAATTTTTGGATATGTTATACATATATAAGTTGAGTATATGTCCACAAATTTTGAACCGTTAAAAATAAACGTATAATTTGTTATGAATTTTAAGAGGTGACTGATTCAGAAATTAGGTTTATAAATGATTTTGGTGAAAAATTCTAGAATTGAGTGGGCCCCACTTGTGGTTGGTGAAGAAATGTGCTGAATTTTATTTCAAATGTGGTGGGTGGCAATAGTAGCGAGTAAAAAGCCATCGTGGCGGTCAAGTCTGCTTCGGCGTGCTAACATTTTCCTATAAATAGAGGACTAAGTTAGAATTGAAAAACACACCAGAAACCTAAGCTTTCTCTCTTTCTCTCTCTATATTATCGTGCGTATTTTGTGAGTATTTAGATACTTTGTGAGTTTCTATTTATCAGTGCAAGTTTCATTTAGCATCATATCCGATATTCCAAATCAAAATCTTGCTTTTTTTGAGGTAAGGGATTTTAAGGGTTGTTATGTTTTTCAGTTTCGTAATTTTTCTGACCTTCAAAAATTCTGGAAAAATTTGAAATGATAATTTAATGAGTTTTATAGATTTTGTCCAAAAATGACGATTTTTGGATGTATAGATTATAAGTTATGAATTTTATGGGAAAAGACTATTTTAAAAGTAAACCCTTATAACTCCTTGTGGTTAACTCCAAAATTGGTGAAATGTTTATTGGGAGTACATGTATATGATAGAAGTATACTCTGTAAATTTTGGAATTTTTGGACAAAAGTACATTTTATAATAAATGTCTAAATATTCGGCAGTTTTGGCCATATGAAAAATAGTAAATGAATTTTAAAAATTCTGAAAAAAAATATATGTTCAATATGGGACTATATTATACTAAATCTCAGAAAAAAAAATTGTTTGTACTGATTTGGTATTTTTCATGAAAATGGACTAGTTATGAGCAAATGAATTAAATATGTTATGTAAAGTAAGAAATTTTGAAAATAAAATTTTATGGCTTGAGAATCCTATATGGGGTATATGCAGATTTTTTGGTGAGGGTTTTGGTTATTGGTGATGAAATCTTATGGGTTTGGCATTTTAGGATGATTAAATGCATTATTTAGTAAAGTGTAAACAATTAAAATAAATTATTTAAAAGTTTAAGAAATGTTATTCTTTCAATATCATTATACTGAAATATTGGTATGAATTTTAGTGTGGAATTTTAACTTTTTCATGTCGGGGTTACTATTCATGAATTACTATTTATGAGTTACTATTCACGAGTTACTATTCACGGGGTACTATTCACGACAAAATTGGTTTCTTTTTCTGACCAAATTATCGTTGATTTATGAATCTTACTCTTAAAATTAAATCCGTGTTTTGATCACATTATTTTTATTATCATATATAACATTTTTATAATCCTGGTGAAAAAATTTCTCTTTGACTTGAGTGTAAAGATGGGTAGATTATTGGTATGATCGTGACTATGGGTTCTCTTTAGCCAGTAGTGCAAAGTTGAATCGTTAACTGGTATGATCATGACTATTGAATTTACAATTGAATATTTTTAGCTTAAGTTCAAAGGTGAATTGATCAACATGATTATAATTATGGTTTATATAAATTCTGAAATGATTATGTATTTCTTTGAGATATTAATATCTTTGGCTGTAGTGCAAAGATGAATTATTGATGAATATCTTTGGCCCATAGCGAAAATGATGATGCATTGTTGAATATCTTTGCTCAGTAGTGCAAAGATGACACATTGTTAAATATCTTTGGCATGTAGTGCAAAGATGACATGTTATTGAATATCTTTGGCTTTTGTGTGCAAGATGAAATGATAATGAATATCTTTGGCCCATAGTGCAAAGATTAATTTATTAATATGATTATAAACAGGCGTGATTTGGTATAACCATGATCTTTGATGTTTCGGTAAAAAGCAATGATAAAATTATCTTCGTCACGGGTGCGAAGAGAATTTAGAATCACAATTATGATTATGAGTTATTCATATAATTGTGAAAAGGAACTGCTGATTGATGTTACGAGATAAAATATTGTTGGTGGACTTTTAACATGGAGAAGATAATAGACATTACGGTCTATTTGACTCTTCTAATGGATTGCTTCGTTCATTGCAACTATGATTGAAAAGTTTTATCATCTACCATATATTCTAAATCTTTGATTTATTCTTGATGAAAGCTATTGATAATTTATTTATCTTTAGTCACGATATTACATCTTTGAGCTAGATTGAGCTTTCACCCTTTTGCTTCACAATTCCTTTCGATTAATAAGAGTGTTCACGGGTTGAAATGGGCGGGGTAACGAGAATAGAATCGGTGGTCTCTAGCGGTGGAAGTTCTCCTAAACAATATAAAAAGTGTGTTATATTTTATACATCATTTAGTAGTTATATTTGGTGAATCAAATAGGGTGAGGCGAACCCAACGTTGGAAGGTATTTTGCCACTATCATACAAGATGTCTAGTGACATACAACCTCGTGTTATCATAAAAGACGGGGTTGTGTACATCCACTTCTTTGAGTATATCTACGAAAGCACTACCTATATGATCTTGGAGTTTATTTGAAATATAATTTTCAACCGGAGCAGTGGAGATAATTATATGTCGAGAAGACTCACCATTGGAAAGAAACACGATAGTAATCTTCTCGTTTTTCTTTGGGGTCTATTGGGTCAACCAAGGATAATTACGCGACATATGATATCTATCATAACCTGTAGACGCGTGGCCTCCCTCATCGAAGGTTTCTCGAAGACTTCCCAAATGTTTTAATTTCTAAAAGCTTTTGACTATACATTTATGTAAGGTGTCATTGTGACGTGATATCCAAGGTTGGGATGAGAGTCACAGTTGGTATATATTTGTATCAAAACTCATATTATATGTGTTATTGTATTTTGCACGACAATTGTAGTAATAAAGTTGTAGTTGTTTTCTGTACCATGTATTTGGCGACTCAGAATAGGTTGGATGGAATGGACCTATTTTGGGGCGTTACAAAATCCACAACACTTTTTATTATTTTCACAACAAAAATGTCATTATAGATGTATAGTGACGATGAACTCCGTCGCTATAGGATCTATAATAATATTTTTATTATGAAAATAATATTTTTTATTGTGAATTTAACAATTGCCCGTTCTAAACGCATTAGATGGTGCAAGCTTTGAGTAACCAAACATTCACAATATTTACAGTTCTTTTATAAAGGAAAATTGGTATAACATGATAGGGCTTTATCCTTTGTTATCTTTACCAGAAAAGTTATGGCGGCAATTTTCAGTTGGTTCGCCTCAAAACAAATCAGTGACGCAATCCACATCGATTAACAGTTTGAAATACTTGATATTACCAGACCAGACTTGAACACAAGCAGAAATAGCCAAATGGAATCTCAAAACAATATTCAATTCAATCTACAACTTAATTAATAATTTTCAAATCAACTGGTCAACAGTTTAATACTTCACGTCACGACCCATTCTTCTTTCTTCTCTCTTATCAACATTCACATGAGTTCTAGGGCTTCATTTTCCCCTAAATCATGTTCTTATTACAGCTTAAATTAGGGGTTTTGCTGCTCAGCTCAATCTGTTTAACCGCCCAATCCAAGTGCAGCAAAGGCTGCAACTTAGCTTTGGGCTCCTACTGGGTTTGGTCGGAGACAAACCTAACCTTCATAGCTGAAGTTTCAAACAACCCAATCAGTGAAATTCTTAGTTACAACAGGCAACAAATTCCAAATCAAGACAGTGTTCAGTCCGACATCAGAATTAACATACCTTTCTCTTGTGATTGTATCAACCGCGAGTTTTTGGGCCATGTTTTTACTTACAATGTTCGGAGCGGCGATACTTACGATAGGATTGCGAGTTTGTACTATGCCAATTTAACCACCCGGGATTGGTTGCAGAGGTTTAATAGTTATAACCCGAATAATATTCCGGATACTAATGCTAAGGTTAATGTGACCGTCAATTGTTCTTGTGGAGATAGTGAAGTTTCAAAGGACTACGGGTTGTTTGTGACGTATCCACTCCGGCCAAATGACACTTTGGAATCGGTTGTGACTCAAACCAATCTGAGTTTGGAGACGAGCCTCAGTTCGAATTTGCTGCAGAGATATAATCCAAATGCGGATTTTAATGCAGGAAGTGGAATAGTGTATATTCCCGGAAGAGGTGATTTTTCAGTTCCTGCTTGAATTTGTTCGGTTTTACCTTAAATGAATTTAATGGGATTCTTATGTGTTCCATATTTATGGCATTATCCGGAAGGAGATTAGTTTTTTTGGGGTCATGAAAACAGATTCAGTCGGTGGCGAAGCCAGGAATTATTGACAGTGGGGGCGATTATTAGAGTATCAAACAATAAATCAAAATTGATAATTATAGCAACAAAAAACGACTTAAATATATAACCAAAAATATATAATATATGTCATTGTTGTAGCCATCAAACTTATACACAAAAAATAACTAGTATAATATAATAATTACAATTGCCCTCTGCGTGTTTTCATTCGTTGAAATCGTTGCATAATACTTTCATTGTCAATGCAATCAAATACATCCTTCTCGATGTATGTAATCAAGCAATCATTCATCAGTTGATCTGCCATAGAACCACTAAACCTACTCTTAATTATCTTCATCGCAAAAAGCTCTTTCAACGATGAGAATGCATGATGTGTAAGATTAATGCCAACTTTAGAAGCCGATATACTATAGGATATACAATATGTTTCTTAGTACCTATGAGCTTTCTTGCAAGACAGATAATCCCTTGAGCTTCCAAAAACTCTTGATTTGTCCGCATATCAGAAATGTAATTATCTAGTTGACTATCAAGTTTCATAAGATCCATTGGAGAAAAGTCATTTGAATAAATGCTAGCGAGATGAATCAATTTGTCCTTATCAAAACGAGCAAAACAATCACTAGGATTTAAGCATGCCACTGATAAAAACAAGTTAGTACTTGCTTCCGTAAAACGATCATTTAATTCTTGAAGTTGCCAATCCAAAACAGTACAAAATATCTCAACATAATAATGGTGAAAATTTGTAATACCTTGAGATTTTCGACTTGATCTCCCATGAAATAAAGCATTCATATCTATAATTTCAATTTTGTGTTTGTTGCAAAATAAACAAACTTCATCAAGTAGTTTCTCCCATCCCTCATCTCTCATAACCTTGATAGTTGCTTGAACACTTTAACTAATTCCATAGCATTTACAATATCTTGATCCTTTCTTTGCAATGCTTGTGATAATTCATTTGTAATTCCCAATATCTTTCTCATCAATATTAGATCAAATGCAAAACCAAATGATTGCAATGACTCTAATAAACCAAAAGCAATACCTTTTTGTTGGTATACCAAACCATCATCTCGAAACCTCCTCAAGTACATCAATCAATTTGAGGAGAACATAAGAATCAAGTTCAAAAGTGTCTCATAATGTGATCCCCAACGTGTCACCGCCCTGCTTAAGACTAGTTTATTGATGCAAGCCTTTCCCACTTTGAAGTTCATTATTCATCAATGCTTTCCTCGACTCTGAAGCTTCTTTCTCTCAGAAGACTATCTCGGCGCTTGCATGATGCTCCAACCACATTTAACAACTCGAAACCTTGTTAAAAACCAAGCGATGTGTTTATGTTTACTAGCAACATGACTCTGATAGTTAATTGGAGTTGATGAGCAAAACAATGAACATACTGATGCAAAAGGATTCTCATTCATGATTAAGGTTTTGAGACCATTAAATTCACCTCGCATGTTACTGGCTCCATCGTACCCTTGACCACGTATTCTTGATAAACTTAGTCCGTGACTTGAGAAAAAGGTCTCAATTGCTTCTTTAAGTAATGAAGCAGTGGTACTAGTAACATGAACTATACCAACAAAACGTTCAACAACATATCCTTTCTATCCACATAAGCGTAAAGCTATGGCCATCCGCTCTTTGATTGAAATATCACGAGACTCGTCGACTAATATTGCAAACATATCATCTCGATATCACTAATGATAGCAATGGTAGTTTCTCTTGCAACCTGATTTATAATATCTTTACGAATATCACTTGACACCAATTTGATTTTTTGGAGCATTTTGCAACCTGACATTGTTGATACTTTCATTGTGATTAGCAAGAAATTGTAGAAGCTGTAAGAAATTTCCTCTATTACTTGAATCCTCATCTTCATCATGACCACGAAAGGATAACCCTTGATGCAAAAGAAATCTTATGCAATCAAGTGATGCATTTAAGCGAATTCGATATTCAAGTCTCGTTTGTTCAGATTGTTTAATAAAAACATTCTGAATATTTTGTTTTGGTTTCATCAAATCTTGATATTTATTCCAAGCTTGGTTATGAGCACTATTAGGCCCTTCAACATGAATATCAAATCTCTCTTTCTTGTTCCATGTTGTGAAGCCGTTAGTATTGAAAGAATCACCACCCACTTGTTTTTCAGTGTCCGGCCTAAATAGATAGCAACATAAGCAAAATCTTTGCATCAATAGCTATGCTTTATACTCCAACCAATTTCCATATTCTTTAAACCAAGAGGATTAAATCTACGTAAGTATCCCCCAATTTGAGTCTCGTGGGAAGTTATGTTTGAGAGGCTGATAAGGACCCTTTAGCATGAATGTTCTTCTTACTTCATCTTGAATATTTGGATGATACTTTGATATTTTCTTTTCGCAACCTGTGGTGCCTTGAAGATTTCCCAAATCTACTTTATCATCATCATTTTTCCGATTTTTATTAGAACATGATTCTTCAAATCGAAGCTTTTACGAATACAAATTTGTCCATATTGGCTGTTTAAAGAATTAAAGATATTATGAACTTAATTACAACAAAAAAACAAAGTTGTGCCAAATAAAACATCAATTAAGGTCAGATATTTGTCAGTGATTTTGCAATTAGGTAACGAAAATATATAGATCTAGAAGTATTCTCATGAGAAAGCTCCAAATAAAACATCAATTAATGACGAACTATCTGCAATAATTAGAGAGGAGAGGGAGTTCCAGACCTGAGAGTAAAGAATCAAGAATGGCGAGTTAGTCTCAGCCTCTCAGGCACGACCGCAGTCCGCACGGCGGCACGAGTCTTCGTCTTCCAGTCTTCCTGTCTTCGTCAATCGTCAGACTAAAACCCTTCTTGAGAGACTATCGGCTATCGCAGTATCGCTCTATGCCTCTATCTGTCTATCAGACTAAACAATAAAGTTCTCTCTCTCTTTTAGGCGGTAGGTGTCATGTTGAGTTGTTGAGTGTTGACTGCTTTGTATAATATAAAAAAAATTGACTATTATGTGGGGTCAAAATTGTGTCAAAAAAGGCTAATTGCTTTGTATCAAAAAAATTTTTAACTGGCACCAAAATTTGAGTGGGGTCAATTGACCCCACATGTTTTACATGGCTTCGCCTCTGGATTCAGTTACACGGTACCCTACACAGGTTCAAACACAGTTTGCTTGGGCAGCTTTATACCAGTGTTTATAGTTGGTAATTCTCTTATAATCTAAATGTGATATATCAAAGTTTGACAGGAGATTATTAGTTAGAATCGACAACTTGATTATTTTGTAAATAATTTAGTGCAAAAGTGATATTTGAACATCCAATACTAAGTTATAATATTGATATTTGTGCAAATTTAAGTAAAAAAAAAAGACATGTTATGGTATGCTAAACTTAGAGTATTGGGAAGTAATAGTATCATGTTTGGGTACACAAGTACCAAGTGGTTTACTAGGCTAACCAGAGTATCTGGTTACTTTGGATTGGAATATTATAAGGATTAGTATAATCTCAACAAATAGTGTCTTAGGCTCACTCACATCAGTGATTTTGAGTATTTATAAAATATTTTTTTAGTAAGTAATTTTGTTGTATAAACCAATTTACGCTAGCAGGGCGGAATTAGGAATAAAAATTGGGGCGGACTAAGAATATTATAATGCCAAAATTGTACATTTGGGCTGAGCGGACCAAGAATATTATAATGCCAAAATTGTATATTTGGGCTGGGCTGGCCAAGGCTATTCCAACTTATTTACTTTGGACTACATAATTATATAGCAGATCAAGTAAAAAAAAATAAAATTGGGTCAGGCTACAGCCCCAAAAGCCTACCACTGGCTCCACCCCTATACGATAGTATATTAATTTAATGGCATAATCATGTTGTTGTTAAAGGTGAAATGCAGATAATGAAATGGAGGAAATGCTTTTGAGAGTATGCAACTGAAAAATGAACATAATTTGTATTGGAGTCTCTATATTTATAAATAAAGAAAAAAATATTTATGAAAAATATCATAACTTTGTACTACAAATTTTCAACTTAGTGCTGTTTTGTACTTCTGTAGTGCCGCAATGCCTTGCACAACATTTTGTAGTGAGCTCATTATTTCTGTTATGTAGAGTTGATCAGACGAGCTCTTGGTTTTCATGTTGCCTTGATCAGCAAATTGCCTTCAAATTTTCAGAGTGGTGTTCCATATTTGGCACCGTCTCCAAAAATCCTATAGAGGTTCGAATATTACAAGATTTTGTATAAGCTTGACAACTTCTTAGCCATCACTCACATTAGTGATTTTGCCTATTTATAATTTTGTTTTCCTACGTAAATTTGGTTTATAATGTTGATACACTAATTGAAATAACCCGGGTCAAATCCCGAGTTCGCAACAAATCTCGGGTCAAATTTCAAGTCCGAATCGAATAACATCCATCCAAATAAGGGCTTAAACCACTGGTCCAATAGTATCTTTTTGGGTTATCTTAGCCCACCACAAGCTCACCTAACTGGGGTGTTACAAATTCTCCCACTTAAATTTTTGACGTCCCCGTCATAACCGATCACACACAAGGTTCACAGATCTTTGCCTCTCTAGCCATTGTGGGATAATACCGGCTGGCTTCGTGCTCCCATCTCCGGACCTTCTTCTCTCCATTGTGGGATAATACCACCAGCCTTTGTGTCCCCACCTCCGGCAACCCGATCGGATGACCCGACTCGAGCTTTCGAGAGTCGGCTCTGATACCATATGAAACAACCTGTGTCAAATTCCGATTCCAGAACAAATCTTGGATCAAATCCCAAGTCCGAATTGAATAACATCCATCCAAATAAGGCCTTAAACCACTGACCCAATAGTATCTTCTTGAGTCATCTTATCCCACCAGCTCACCCAAAAGGTCATGACTTGAAGGTACTATTGGTAACAATTTAATTTCTTATACACAGACAAATTTTTCCCATATCTTTCAATGTGGGATTAGGGTGTTACACTAATATTTTAATCGAATGGCGTAATCATGGGAGTTACCATTTATTTTTGTTTTATTATTTTTCTGTATGTATTCCCAGATGGATTCATAATGTGGTTTTTGGAGGAGGTTGGATTTTGTTAGGGAGCATGAGTTCTTTAGGTGCTTTCTTCCGAAAAAGGGTATGCTTGGCTTGCTATTCCGTGAGCTGTGTTTATCTTTTACATGAACTAGAAAACAATAGGTACTTTATAACTCTCAAAATAAGTAGAATATTGAGTCAAAGTTTGCAGCCAGCATGGCTTTTGAAACAAGCCCATGTCCGCTTGTCCTATCTCCCTTCAAAACTTATTTGAATTAAGGTTATTGCAGTATATAAATGAAGGAAATCTTGCCCCACCATTTAGTATAATCATTACACCAGACCATTATGTTTTTATGTACAATCTATGTAGTGTAGTTGTTGGCTTCTCCATCTTTGGCATGCCAACTTATAATGTTGTTACAATTAGTGATTATTTTATGCAATGGCCAAAGAGTGCAGTTGAATACTAGATACATCTATTCTCAGGCATTAAGAACTTCTAAGGAATTGTCTTTACTAAAGTTGTCCCTTTTTTGTGCAGATCAAAATGGAACATTTCCACCCTTAGAAACCAAGTAATTTCTCCAACTTCTCTATGAAACTAAACTATAATAATTGTTATTTGCTTCATTATCTGCACTTTTCTATATCATGTAAGTATGTAACATCTGATTCGACTATTTATTTTCCTTTTTGCAGCAGAGGTGGTCTAGCCTTCTCTTTATATTGGCTGATGTTAAGTTTATTCATTCCCTATTCTCAAATGAAGATTAGAGATAATAGGGCGGATCCTTTATGCTACTTGAGCTTATGTTTTACTTTATGAAACCAGGGTTATCAAGTGGAGGCATAGCTGGCATATCTGTAGCGGCAGTAGCAGGGTTACTGTTGTTTGCAGGTTGCTTATATGTTGGCTTTTACAGAAAGAGGAAGGTTCAGAGGATCACACTCTCAACAGCAGCTGAAGATCAATTTAATCAAGGTATATAACTTCTCCTTTATTATATTTTTTTTTTCAAATTGTTTTTTTCTTTAAATTTTACGTTTCAGGTTCTCACTGATACTTGTATTAACCAGTTATATAAATTTGTCTGAGGAATTATATAGTCAATTTAAATGATCTGTGTATGGGAATTAACGCAGTGGCAAACTAGCAATGTATAAACAGCTAAATACTTAGACATCGAGTTCACAGAAGAGTGGAAATTTGTTTTTCCCATTCTTTGAAAAACATTTATTAATGCAATAATAAACAATATCAAGTTAATGTTAAACTCAATTCCTATATTCTTACTCTATAACTTTAGGCCCCCAATCAAACCCGCCAAACCTCACACAGCAGAAAGTGAAAATTTCTGGTTCTGTCGCTGCTGAGAAAGGTGATGAAGCGTCTTTATTCAACTTACCACTTGGATTAGCCTTCATTGTAACAATAATTAATGATGAATTACATGAGGTTAATATATCTTTTGAGAGAAAGAAAATACGTGATTCTGTGAACTTCAAAGCTTTTCCAAACTGAGTTAGAGTCAGGAATGCATAGTGATTATCGGTAATCTGACTTTTTCATATTGAATTGAATTTGCATACACTATTACGTATACATGAGCGGTAGGATCATGACACATCATTAATGGAGTAACTATCACTATGTCATAAATCTCTATGTTTTCTCTATTCACATAACTGCAACTTATTCAGTGATTATAGAGATAACTATAGACTGATTTTCTTCCTTTCTCTTTCGAGTGTAGCTCCTGACGGTACTTTGCTTAAATCCGAGTCTACTGTACCAGCTTCTCCACGCCTTACAGGCATAACTGTAGACAAATCTGTTGAGTTTTCATATGAAGAACTAGCAAAAGCTACTAATGACTTCAATATTTCTTATAAGATTGGGCAAGGTGGCTTTGGCACTGTTTACTACGCTGAGCTCAGAGGCGAGGTTTGTAACTGTTATTTTCAATATATAGCATAACAAACAGCATGGCACTCCTTTGACTTTTATTAGAACTTGTCATTTGTCACAGGTAAGTTCTCAGTACAGATAATTTTTGTGTTCTTGCCAAATAATCTGCTACTTTGCCTTTCTTCTATTGAAGAAAATCCGTCAAAAGATTGATTTAAATAGATTTTTTTGGTGATCTCAGGAGGCTAAGTAAGATGCAAAACATAAGTATGCCCATACTTGACAAACTCATTGCTAATGTAAAACCTATAGAACCATGTTTAGGGCGTCATTTAATAACCAGATGGCTATATATACAATGCTGTGTAATCTGCAAATCTGTTTTGCAATTTATGCTAGTCAAATTTTTGAAATCAAAATATTTCTATCTTGAGAAGGCTTTTTTATCTGGTTCATGATGAATCTAAGTGAGAAGCACAGATTTTGTATTCAACCCTAAATAATGGCGATAATTTCTGGTTGGGGCTGAAGGTGTTTGTTGACATATTACAAGCATAAGTCATTGTTTTTTGGTAGGTCTAGTCTTTATATGATGTGAAGCATCTTTGTTTAACTTTCCTAGCGAATATTTATGCAGAAAGCTGCAATTAAGAAGATGGATATGCAAGCATCAAGAGAATTTCTTGCTGAATTAAAGGTTTTAACACATGTTCATCACCTGAACCTGGTAATATCCCCGTTTATTTTTTACCACTGATAGTGGCTTTTGTCTTTTGATTTTTTATTTTCTTCTGTGGTAATACATATTATGGTGTCTGCAATATGTATAGTCATGATGATGTTGATGATTATAATGTATAAACACCTTTTTTTAGCACCATCCTACTTATCATCATCATGATAAAATCCAACTTTAAGATATGAGTGTGGCATTAGCCAAAACAAAGCGGACTGTTGATCTACTTGGATTACCAGATATTATATATATTCATTTACCAAAGTGCAACATAAATCATTTACTTAACATGAATGAGATGTGTGCATGTGTGTCTGCATGTGAGGAGGGAGGGAGGGAGGGAGAGAGGGGGAGAGGGACAGCAGATGGGGTGGGATGGGACAATGCCTGAACAATAAAACGTTATTGCATATTCGTAGGTTTGTGAAGGCCTGAAAGTTAGTTAGAAGATTAGTTATCAAATGTGTAGTTAGTAATGAGTTGGCTTGACTGCTAAAAGTAATTTTCAGAGTTTTTGTCTCAGGCTTTAGTAGAGCTAGACACACACCTAGTATCATGTATATCAGTTTAGTGGCAGACGTAATTTGGATCAAAAACCATTAAAAGTTTAGTTTAGTACATTGACTTGACTGGAACTGGATGAATATTAATGGACTTAAATAAATATGACTAATTGGAAGTCAGTAGAATTTTTGGCAATTATTCTTTACATACGTGTCATGTACTCCTTCGCTTCGACTATACTATTTAAACAGCAGATGATAGTTACTTACCCCAGCTTACACATGTTTCACTGTAAATTTTAAGGTTTGTAAGATTGAAGGTAGTTTGCTAATATAATTATTCATTTAAGAAATATTAAATCCAATTTTTGTCTAGTGTAGTACCTATGGATGAATCTGTCATATTATCACATTCTCTGGTATGCTATCTTTAAACTGCTTGTTTTTACTAGATGGTTGTTATTAGTATTTTAGACATCTTAACTTTTATATCGATAACCAATGCAGGTACGCTTAATAGGGTATTGTGTTGAGGGTTCCTTTTCCTAGTCTACTGAATTCATTGAGAATGGCAATTTAAGTGAACATTTATTGAGGCTCAGGTGAAATGAATGTTTATGGGCAGGAGATCATTAAATATTATTGCCTCCAAAACAATGTTAATTATTTCCCCCCCCATTTTTTTAGAGAGGGCTCCTCTCTCATGGTCTACTAGGGTGCAAATTGCTTTGGATTCAGCTAGAGGTCTTGAATATATCCATGAGCATACAGTTCCGGTCTATATCCATCGGGATATTAAATCAGCAAATATTCTGATAGACAAAAACTACCGCGGGAAGGTTGTAAAAATGCCCTTAATTTTTTTTCTTGAACTTACTATCAAGTTTACTGATCATCTAACCATTAATTATTGCCCTTGTCACTGTCTTTGTGGTGGATCATGTGATGTTCATAGTAGTGAAATATTTATTTTACAGGTTGCAGATTTTGGCTTAACAAAACTGACTGAAGTTGGAAGTACATCGATGCCCACACGTCTTGTCGGTACATTTGGATACATGCCGCCAGAGTAAGATGCCCTTTCATTTTTCTAAGTACATATCATAGATGATATAAACGTCAGCTGCTAATTACAGGAATGGGGGTGTTTTTGGGGATTTGAGCTGTTAAAAGGACTGATTGTACGTTCAATCTTCAGCCAATCTGGATTTTCCATGAATATTCTGACTTTAATAAATTTTTATAGCCAACCTTTCCTTCAAAATGCGGGAGACGTTAGTAAAATTAATTATGTCTCATGCAATTCCTTCCTAGCAATGAGCTGAACTCATGAATATCAGCATATATTGCCACCAGCCAGAAAAGTGGTAGAACAAGTTAAAGAACAACTGGTGTTCACCTTATATGTTTGATGGTATAGAACATAATGGTTCATATTTGCAATGCTTGGGTGCAGATATGCTCAGTACGGTGACGTCTCTCCTAAAATTGATGTCTATGCTTTTGGGGTGGTTCTCTATGAACTTATTTCAGCCAAGGAAGCCATAGTGAAGGCAAATGGTACTATTGCTGAATCGAAAGGGCTTGTTGCATTGGTAAGCTGTCTTTCTTCTCTTATTCTAATATAGAGTAATGATAAGTTAGGCTCAACCTCCCTTGCAATTTGAGTGGCATAAAAGTGAATCATTTCGATTGAAAATATCAATTTACTAGCATCATCTCTGTTATTCTCCAGTATTAAGTGTCCCTATTCCTTTGCCATCTAAAACTAATAATGCCATACTTTGATTGGTACTCATGAGCTAATCTTATTGTTCCTCTCACGCTTTTTCAGTTTGAGGAAGTTCTTAATCAGCCGGATCCAAAGGAAGACCTTAACAAACTGGTTGACCCTAGGCTTGGAGATGAGTACCCTCTAGACTCGGTCCGCAAGGTGAACATTTCTGTGTGATGGACTTAAAACGTTTTCTCCTAGCCATTCCCCCCCCCCGCCCCCGCCCCCAATTGAATCTTTATCTTATAGAGCTCATACTGGCAGATGGGTCAGCTCGCCAAAGCTTGCACACAAGAAAATCCTCAGCTTCGACCAAGCATGAGATCTATAGTTGTTGCACTGATGACTCTCTCATCCTCAACAGAGGATTGGGATGTTGGTTCCTTTTACGAAAACCATGACCTTGTCAACCTAATGTCCGGAAGGTAGTAACAAGAAAGTGCCATTTTACTGGTTGGGATCCTGCTTGGGAAACTTACCAAGATTGAGCTGTTCAGATTCTAGGTCTGCATACGTATATCATTTGTAAATGAGGGTTTTGTATCTATATTAGTATATACAATTATTATTATTATTATTTGATGAGTGATTGATAGAAAGAAATGGAGTATACCTCGATTTTGCTCAATGCTTCAAATTAACCTTCCTCCCTACATTGGGGTTAAGACCTTAAAATGTGCAAATAATTTAGGCTCGATTTGTACTGTAATTTTCTCGACTTGTTCATTTACGCTCTTAATTGTGACCGATCAGTAGTGTTTTGTAATGGAAGTAAAGAATTTGATTACAGAATTACAGTACCCATGAAATTTTATGTTTTATCTCAAAAAAAAAAAAAAAAAAGTCTTTTTGATTTATATTGATGAAGACACCCTATTCCCTTCCTTACACACGTGTGAGAAATTCACCGCATCAAAAAACTACGGATTAACATCCTGCAATAAAAAAGAATAGAAGAAGTATAAGTACGAGTAAGATCTCTAATTAATCCTTCGTACTATTTTTAATAAGATTTTTTTTTTTTTGTAATTAATAAGTAATCCTCCTCTCGAAGACGAAGTTTTAGTATTTGTTCACTTTTCTTTATTCCATATTTTAAGCGTATATTCTTTTGCTAAATCTTAATATAAAAATAATGTCCAAAACGTTAATACTCATAAATAATAATAATAATAATTTTTTCGTTTCTGAAAAGACGAGAGTACCCTTAAAGGGAAGAATTTCACCAAACAGCACTTTCCCCTTTCTAATCTAGTCATCGTTCTCATCTGCGCTTCCATCCCGCTCAGTGGAACAAAGAGGAGAGGAAACCAATCTCAAATAAGAAGCTTGAAATCACATATATATATATATATATATATATATATATTGCGACTGAGAGTACAGCCGAGCATCCGCTGATTTAATGGCGTCATCAACCTCGTGGTTGCAATCACTCTTCTCTCCGACCATGAAAGCCTTCTCTAACAGCCTCCGCAATTACGGTTAGAATCCCTATCCCTATTCCTATTTCTATTTCTATTCCATTTTTATATCTTTATTTCTCGATAGGCACAGTAGGAGAATATTTATGTTGGGATTTTAAAAATTTTGTATAGAAAATTCCTATCTTTTAAAAATATGCATGTAATTTGAGTATATTTCTCGAATTTATGGGGTTTGGATTACTCAAACGTTTTCCCAGTGCAAGTATTTTCCAATAACAACTTGCAAGGGCTGAATTATTATTATTTTTTTTTTATTGAATTTCTTTCCGTGTAAAGTGAATTTCTCAGAGGGACAAGCTAGTTGATCGGCCAATGACTTCTATTCAAAGATCAACCTATGAAATATATATGCCTCTACCTATACTGTGTGAAGTGAAGCTATAACCATACAATAAATTAACTGAGCACATATGTATGACCTAACGTACATATTGTCACCTTGTATAACATTTATATATTAGTTAAGCATTTAGTTGTTTAAACTTACCTTCTAATCCTCAACATAACAGCAAAATGAAAATTAATAGGAAAAGATCTTTCTTGTGTACAATAATGAAGCTATTTTTTATGGTGTAACACATTTTATGTCAAAACATATGAAGGGAAAAAAGTCCTTTGTCTTTTAACATTCATTGTCAATATTGTATCACCTATTACAAGGATCTATTCTTTTTCAATAGGTTTTACTTTGGGTAGTTTTATAAAGGGCATGAAAGACGGAGAAAATTTAATACGCCCATCACTAGAGGAAGAAGAAGACGGAGTCATTACCTTGTCTTGGAGAAGTGGAAAAGATTATAGGGTATAGTTTTAACAATAAGACCTTATTACAGCAAGCATTTACACATCCATCTTATCAAGAGAAATGTGAGTCATACGAGTGACTCGAGTTCGTGGGTGACTCAGTGCTCAATCTTTTGATCACAAAACAACAATTTTCCATGTACCCAAATCTTCCTCCAGGCTTGTTGTCTCCTCTCCGTTCTGCTAATGTTGACACCGAGAAGCTAGTACGTGTGGCAATCAACCATAACTTACATAAGTATTTACGTCATGGGAATCGTAGACTTGGTAAACAAGTAAGTGACTATTACAAGTATTTCAGTATTGTCGGTGACTATCTTTGTGCAAATATTTATATAATTGTACCCAATTGTTGTATCATTTGTTGTCTATCATGATGTTCTTTTATGTTAATGTACTGACTCATCTACTTGTAGCCTTCTAAGGGTTCGATGTTTTAAAATAAAGGGAAATTTTGTGACAAAGCTTTTATCCCTATCTTTTTCTTTGTAAATGACACTAATAATGTAGTAATGCACTGTAAGAGTTGATAAATTCAACGTACTTGCAACATAAATTACATAGTACTCTCATCGTAGCCTCTTCATATATAAATATGTTATGATTCATGAGTGAGCATATCAACATATATGATTCACTTCTCACTTTTTTTTTTGGCAAGCTTGTAGCTTTTGGGCTTCTACAGTATTAAATTCTACTCTTTGCAATTCCAGCTTTTCCTAGTAAAATTTTGTAACCTTGAAGAATTTGGAATCCTTTTTACGACATTCCATTTTAGAGGACATGGCCTGTCTATGATAAATGTTGCAATGTGCTTATTTGAAGGAGATTGGTTGCCAACCGGGAAAGTGATATAAATTTAGAAAAATTAATCACAGAGGAATAAGTCATAGATAACTGAGGTTGCATATAATATGAAGTCTCTATCCATGGTAACTACTACTCTATGAGAACTCAGACCCTTACCATGTCTCATTTTCTCAGACTCCCTTACAATTCTGACCAAGTCAACACAAACCGAAACTCATAATATAATCATTTGAATAATTTAAAATAATAAACACCAAAATATGTTTAGCTATGGACCTCTTATACGATGTCTCTTTTTGAAGTTGTAGAGGCAAAATCTTCTCCCAATTACTATTTTTGGATTGCATGTTTTCAGAAATTTAGTTGACTTTTTCACAAAATATATATATTTTTCATCTATTATAAGCCCCTTCTGTTCAGTCATGGGTGGCGGTTCAAAAGTAAAATAAAAAAAAAATGACATGGTTGTCTAGAGGGGCTTTTCTCTCCTACTTTCTCTCTCCTCCTGGAATTTTCGTGGGGTCTCTTGTTTTTCTTTTTCTTTTCTTCTTTTTTTACTTATCGGCGGACCGAGAGATTCTTTTCTTGTTGCCAAATTGCTTTTTTTTATTTTTACTTTATCATCAAAGTGAGGCAAAAAAAAGCACAATGATAACAATTCTCTTTGTAAACTAATTAAAACAACCCCAAAAACATGGTTTACGACTAAAGAAATAAAATAATTTTTTTGCTCCTCCTACTATAGTGACCATAAGTTCACCATAGTTCTATCCTATCAAGATTTTTAAATTTGTCTTCTATTTATTTATTTTGGTGATAATGCACTGTTGGAATTCATTCTTTCAAGTTAATTAATCCTTGAACCACAATATAAGGTTTTGAATATATAATATTATAATTATTAATTTATCTATAAGTTTGGAAGTTACTTCAGTAACTAATCAATTGATTAAAAATTTCAAAAAATTTGATTAATAGTCTCATAGTTTTTGTCACATAATTAATTATATATATATATATATATATATATATATATATATATATTTTAAAGTCATTAGACTCACAACTCAAAATTTTGACAAGGGTTGGAATAGGATGTTGTCCGAAATATTTTATATATTTTTAAAATAAATTTGAAAAAGAAGCACTCCAATGCGTTAATAAATAATTTTTTTTCATAATGTATTTGACTTTTCCTCTATAATATTTTTTCATCTATTATAAGGCCCCTTCTGTTCAGTATGAACTTTTGAATCAAACAGAGAATATTTAGTAGGCCCATTGGTTCCTCAGTTGAGGATCATTACATTATTACATTTATTAATTATAGAAATCAATGAAGAGAAGTTATTATCAATTACCAAGAATTTACTAGTTATTGTAGGGTCAAGCATATAATATACTTTTCAATATATGAATGTTTTGAATGACTGACGAGCATATATCCTTGAGTGAGCTTTGTTCTTGAGCAAGTTTCTTAAAAGAATAAAATTTAAGTAAAAAAAAATGAGGACCAAAAAAACATGTTTGGGACAGCTCATTATTTACGTGATTTGGAGCTTCAATGGTCTTGAGCACAGTAAATTATGCAGACATGTTCTTTTTCTGCTCTCTCTTCTATTTAATCGGTAGCTTATCTGATTCTTTCCTTTCTGATTAATTTACTAGAATTGTACAGGTTCGAGGTTTTCTAAGTGCTCTTCAGCAGTATCCTTTGCATTCCCATGGACTAATCGATCCTCCAAAGGTCCTTGCTGATATTGTTGAATCTACAATAGGGGCCGTATTCATTGACAGCAACTCTTCAATTGATATTACGTGGGAGGTTTATTCCATTTTCTCTATCCTATTTTTTCCGTTTTGGGGTAGAATGTTGAACTAAGAGGCTGCTACCTGGTATACTTGTTAAAATTAACTAATAAATATGCAAAACAGGCTGCTACCTGAGGGTAGGCACCATTAGAAATATTACTTTAAAATTTGATATTTATGAAAAACCTTAATATGCCCAGATGAGTAGTCAAAATGACCTGGGTTGTGGTTCTGCACAGCTGTATTAGACTACCACAAAGTGAAATTATGGGAGTCCTTCTGACATGATGGCACCTGTTTAGTATTAAACTTTATTTGCACAAAATAATTTATTTGATTGTTGGATTCCTCACTAGTACAAAATCTGGCAAATTTAGTTTTGTATATTTTTTCTTCAAATAGGTGACCAAGGATCTGCTGGAGCCCATAATTACTCTAGAAATGCTACAAACAAATCCTGTGAAGAAGCTTTACGAGATGTGCCAGAAACATGGACTCAAGGTACGACTTAGAGATCTATGGTTGCGGAATGGGACCTATGAAATATTTGTTGATAAGCAACTTAGAGGAAGGGGTGAGTACAGAGCCAAGAAAGAAATAGCATTAAACAGAGCAGCAAATGATGCATATAATGAAATTGTGAGGAGTCTTGGTGTAAAAGAGGATAACAATAAGATTTCACTAAATTAAAGAAAAATCAGTTAGGAAGTATCAATTTGATGAGTTGATGATGTCTCTAAGCAGTATCAACCAAGTAGAGTTATGGTCAAGAATCAACGTAATTGTTCCTCGTCCTAAATACACAAATTTTGTAGCGGTATCGGAATTGAAATGGCTATGGGGACCAGATGGGTATGTATCACTTGGTAACTGGAGTTTATTGAAAATGTTCAGTTAGTTTTCACTTTCAATTTTGTGCGGCGTTGGAATATTTTTCATTAAAGAAATATTGTAATTTAATTTATATTTCTTTTTTGTTATAAATAATAGAGGTATTCAGTGTTTTGTGACATGCCAGGCCAGGCCGGGCTGTGTTATTTAGTATTTGTGCGTGTGATATGCAAATTCCCATTTAGTTTCTTATTGAGTACTGTACGAGTCACGAGTGTATGTACAATATATATTGAACTAGATATTCCGTATGCATATAGAATAAACAGTTAATCTCAAACTTTTTTGATTTATTAAGTGAAAATGGAAAATTTAAAATTATTTATATTTTTATTAGATATGATCCTAAACTTTGAACGGTAAAAATTCAAAATTATTTGTATTTTATTAGATAGATTGTAAATACATATAGAAAATTGCTTTTTTACTTTACATAAATAACAAATATATCCAACGGTAATTGTAATAAATAGAAATTTGAGGAAACATAAAAAGTACCTGTGAATTAAATGATACTCCATCCTTCCTAAGATATATATGATAAATTTTAATTTTTTAAAGTTAATTCGAGATATTTAAAACTCAATTACTATGAATTTATTCAATTAATAAATTTCCCAAGATAATTTTCTCCTAAACCTCTTAAATTAAAATGTAGAGATTGTTCTAACCGAATGCTTTGCCTTTGCCTGCCGTTGGTTGGTTCGTATAAAAATTTATTTTTGGGAAAAAAATAAAAAAATTCCTTATTATCTCTCGTCAGAGTTTCACATGGGCTGCTAAATTGGTTCTTATTAGAGCCAGCCAGCTGTGATAGTGGGCCCAAATGAATGTTTCATTCAAAAATGAGGGCTCCACATAACAAATAAACATGAGTGTTATTGAGTTGGAATATCAAAGTCCTACTCTCTCCAAACTCCTTTCCTTGTCAACAAGACATTATCGTAAAGGAAACTTAATCCCTGTGAAACCTCAATCGTTTTGTTTCTCAAAACCGTTATATAGGGCGAGTTTGATATATTTGTGGGGTGAATTTGAAAGAGATGGATTTTGAGCTGAGAAGAGCGAGAGAGAAGCTAGAGAAAGAACAGAAAGATAGGAAAAACAAGGCCAGATTGATAAAGGAAAGAGAGAGAAAAGCTAAGCATGAAGCTCTTCGACAACGAGAGGCCATTGAGGCTGCTCAGAGATCTCGTAGGATTGATGCTATGGAAGCCCAGCTCAAGGTCCAATTTTTTCCATCTTTACCCCTTTTTTTTTACTTTTATTCTAATTGCTTGATTAATACATGCATGCTTAATATTTAGCTAATTAACAAATAACAAATACCCGTGAAAAGAGTTAACTTTTTTCTTTTCATTGGGGTTTTAATTACGAAATTTGTATAACTTTGCATTTGTGCAATAGAAAGATACATGATGATAAATATAATACTCCCTCTACATTTTCATTAGGCAAAAATCACCTGTGGTCATCGACTTCTAAGCATTGAGTCATTGTACTTTAAAAAAATGCAATTAGCCGATCGTGTTTTTAAAAAATTCTAAAGCACGCCATTCCGTCAAATTTAGTGGATGTATGTTTATTTATTACTTATATGGCATTTCAAAAAAAAATTGAAATTCAATAAAATATCGTGGAATCGAATACGCAAGACACACATGGATATAATATGCAAATGCTAAAAATGAGGTGGAAAATATTTATAATATGTATAATATTAAAATCAAAAAAAATTTAAAATATGTATATACTTAAAATAATAAGATAAAAACAAATCTCACTCCCTGTAAAAATCTTCTTCACAGCTGATCAAAACAAAATCATCAGTATCACTCCCTTTAAATTGCTCATAGCATACATACATACATAAGTTTGGGGTTCGTAAAAAAAAATTCATCACACCCTATAATCTTCTCAAAGCATACGTACATAATGGCCACCGCGAAGCTTTAATGGCCACCCAACAAGTTTTATATACCCAATTCACCCAGATTCACAGCTTTAATGGCCGCCCGCTTCTGCTCCCAATAATTCTTTATATACTCACCCAGATTTATAGCATCTTCCTTTCTAGATTTAGACTCTGAAATAAAGAAATAATTTTTTAGATTTACACACAAAGAAATAATTTACCTTTGAAGCCTCTCGCACCGATGCTGTAAAGAAAATCTGAGAACACATCAAGCTCATCTGTTGCTACTCCTGTCTCCTAGATGTCTCCTAGATCTGAGAATTTTTGGACTTGTGGGTTTTTGTTTTTGAAGATCTTATGAGATTTACAAAATTAAAAGGGATTTTGAAATTAATACTATAAACTTATCCCATGTGCTTAACTACATAGAAGCGAATCAACCCATATTTTCCGATGGAATCAAAAAAGTGGTTTGAATTGATTCTATGGGTTGAAGATGAAGAAGATGAGAGAGAATTTTATGTGATGAAGATGAAGAAGAGGAGATTGAATTTTTTGGGTTGAAGATGAATAAGAGGAAAGAGATAAAAAACTCCATGTTGGAAATCATATCAACATTTAATTGTTTTTTCATTTTTCTTTTAAAAGCCAAGTATGAAAATAGAAGATGAGTTTAACGTCCGTCCAATTTTTTGGACGGAATGACCCAATTTAGAATTTTTAAAAAACACAGTGGGTCAATTGCATATTTTTAAAGTTTAGTGGCCAATTGCTTACAACTCGACGACCACAGGGGGATAAATGTGCTTTTTGCCATTTTCATTTTTAGTATGTTCCAATTTTCAAAATTATTGATACATTTCTAGTTTAGGACTATAAAGTTACATGATATTCCTAATTTGTCATTAGTTTTTTACTATCATTATCAATATCACACCACCACAACAGAATTTCTATATGTGAGAACATAAAATTATTTTTAAAAGTTGTTGTTTTACAAATTTATCTCTAATTTTGGTACAGAGGAAGTATTAATGTAAACACTTAGATGCTATGTTCTCCTATGCTATGTTTGACAATTCAACACTAAGCTCCAAAATTGAATTTGAATTGAAAGCAAATTTGCAATTTCATTGAATTGAAATTTAATTAAAATTTGGAGCTCAATACTAATTTCAAAGGCTGGAATTGGGTTGCAAAACATGGCCTGAAAGTATTAAGGCGGTAATGTGTGTAGATTTTGCACTTCTTTACAGTGTTTGAAAGAGTTTAATTTTGTGTCTTCTGCAACTGAGTTAGGTTGATTGAAATTGGTGACCAAAAGTACTTGCGGATCTTTGAAACTGTTTTGCTACATTACTTTTATTTGCTGTTGAAGATGATGTAGACACTGCAAATGTTGGCTAATATTATGTGTTTGACGATTGATATTAGCTTGGGATAGATGACGACCATTTTTAGCATCATAAGGAACTTTTTTTAACTGACTATCTGTTTCTTTCCATAGTTTTGTTCCATCAAGCTGTGAGGACATTTTTTCTTTCCCTTGTAGTAGTTCATACCATGGTGCCTTGTACTGTTGATCTTTTATCTCACATTCTTTATATCTTGTCATGCTTATTCGAAAGAATTCACTGCCAACATATTAAGCTATCAAAGGCTGATGAATGACTATTGGCCCACAAATTTAGGCTTAAATGTTAACAACTTGATGCTTCTTGGTGACTGTGACAGTCATACTTATACTGTTTGATTTTTTTTAAATTTTTTTATAGTACTTATAAGCATTGCCATGAGTGTTGCAATTATAGGTTCTTGGTCCATGCAGTGATTTACCTAAAATATTGGTCGGGGGATGGTTTTTTCTTGTGAGTAGACTTTCCTGTACAACTAAATTACAGTGACAAAAAGAAGAAGATGAAATTATGATTTGAGAGATTAATTAGTTAAAGGTTAGTCGCCTTTAAATTTGTCAGCAATCAAAACCCCAAGTGATTCTGAACAAATAAAAACTTGGCTTAAACCATCAATCTGGTAGGTTGCCACTTTACACAGTGACCACTCAAACGAGTTTGTCCAACATCGATGTTGTTTTGTTAATTGTTATTTTGTTTATACATGTTTGGTTGTTACAAGTCATGGCTGCACAAAAAAGTTATTTTGGATTTTATTGTGATTACAAGGACTTTGCAGGAACTCGCCCGTTTGACTGCGCAAACAGCAATTTTTCTTTTTGTCTACTAGTGTTTTGATATGCCTCTCTGCTAATGAATTATCACTATATGTCACCAGTTGTTATTTACATGTACTTCTAATGTTTCATCTCAGGCAGATCAGCAAATAGAAGAAAATCTACTTGCTGGGAGAGGTATCGTGTTTAATCGTGTCCTAGAAGCTGTACCCTATAATGGAAATGGAGATAAAATCAAACTACCGCCATCCTGCTTCACAGAGTTATCTGACAAAGGTTCATTTGACAAAGGGCCATTGCACTTCCAGTTGTCAGTTATGCATCATGATGGTCTTTCAGTTTCGGAAGGTGCTGAAAGACAACATCATGGAACAACTCATGCTGGGGTTCTGGAATTTACTGCAGAAGAGGGTTCTGTTGGGCTTCCTCCTCATATATGGAGTAATTTATTTGCCACAAACCTTCCAAAGAGTTCCTTTATTGAAGTGTGCTATGTGTGGCTGCCGAAAGGAACTTATGCAAAACTTCAACCAGTTGAATTTGGCTTTTCAGACGTACCCAATCACAAAGCTGTGCTTGAAACAAGCCTTCGCCAGCATGCAACCCTTTCTCAAGATGATGTGCTCACAGTCAATCATGGCTTACTTCCATACCATTTACGTGTTCTTGAGTTAAAACCTTCTTCAAGTGTATCTGTCCTGGAAACAGATATTGAGGTTGATATTGTTAGTCCTGATTCGGCTCTGGAAAGAACAAATCAGCATGTACTGAGACCCCTTTTGTTTGGGAAGTCAGAATCTGGAGTTGTGGATGAAGGGAACTACATGTATTACAAGTTCTCAATAGACAACGACACTTGGGTAAGAATTTCTTCGGGGGGTGCTGAGATTGAGGTAAAGATAAACACGGAGGCACAAGTAGGAGATACTGATCTTTACATTTCCAAGCATCCTCTCCTATTCCCAACTCGGCACCAACATGGATGGTCTTCCCACGATGTGGGCACAAAGGCTTTGGTCCTCAGCTCTAAGGACCAGAACTTGGCTGAAGGTACTTACAGTATTTCTGTATATGGCTTCAAGGGAAAAACAAAATACCAGGTGTCAGTGACAATTCAAGATAGCAACAACCGCAAGGTAGGTCAGCAGGCTGTGTCTTCCTCATCATTTGTGGAGGCAGATACAATGGAGTGCAGGAACTGCAAGCATTATATACCATCTAGAACAATATCACTGCACGAGGCTTACTGTAGAAGACATAATGTCATCTGTCAGCATGTTGGTTGTGGTGTTGTTCTTAGGATTGATGATGCCAAGAACCATGCTCACTGTGAGAAATGCGGACAAGCTTTTCAAGGAGGAGAGATGGAGAAGCACATGAAAGTGTTTCACGAGCCACTTCACTGCACCTGTGGAGTTGTACTTGAGAAGGAACAGATGGTGTGTAATAAATTGATCCTGCATTTCTTGTTCCTATATATGGTGTCTATTGCTGCATTGCTAATCTATGTTGTCTGCTGTCTTGTTACTGTTCTAATGCCTCAGATTTTGGCCTTTGTCTCTGAACTTACCATCGTTAGTACTGCATAAGATAAACATTATGGACTTGAAACCTAGAAATTATTGGCTGTCAAGATTGATATTTTGACTTTCTTTCCTCAGTTGCAGTTCATAATAGAATCCCATACATAACATTTAACACAGTTGTTTCCTTTTTGCAGTTAAATTTTCAATCGAATTTATCGTTTAATATTCTGTTCTCATAAGAAATTGCTGCAGATTTATTGCATTTTATGCACTCTTCTCATACCATTCTTCTTTTCTTTTCCTCCGCTAGGTGAAACACCAATCCTCGGACTGCCCATTACGCCTAGTGACGTGCCAGTTCTGTGGGGATATGGTACAAGCCGGAACTTGTGCTGCAGATGTGCGAGATCGATTAAGAGGTCTTTCAGAGCATGAGAGCCTTTGTGGGTCCAGAACTGCCCCATGTGATTCTTGTGGGCGTGCAATAATGTTAAAAGATATGGACATACATCAAATTGCTGTTCATCAAAGGATTTGATCCTAAATATGCATGATGCTATTGTTCTTCTTACTTAATACCACTGGGAATGAGTTATCTTCAGTGCAGTGATAAATGGAAATGGAGGTCCTAGCAATTGTCCCCCCATCTGGGGAATGACTTGTGTACATTCTAAATTGTAGTGCTTCATTTGGTCCTCTGTTTTCTTTAATTACAAAAGATAATATGAGAAACTAGTAACTATAAATAAATAAAAAAGAACAAAATTCTCTCTAAAAAAGACAAATAAAAAAAGACGAAGGGTGCGCAGATTAATTTGGGGGTCATATTCAATTTTTACTTTTTCCACTGAAAACAGAAAAGAGCATCAAGAAAGATTTATTTATTTATTTATTGACAAAGCATCTTGAAAGAGAATGTTTTCAGAATTACTATAATGCTAAACAGACAGCTCGTGCGGTACTATTTTTATTCACAATATGATGATGATGATCATGAAACAGACGACAGGTAATTTTTTAAAATCTTCTTAAAAGGTTTTTTATCTTCAAAAATAAACTTCAGTTTAGAAAAAATTTATTTCAATTTATTTGTTGTTTATAACTTTCTAGGAAAATAAATTATTTATTTTTTTATATCACCCTTACCTTCTCTCTCTTGTATTAATAGTTTTCAACTTTCCATAAATGGGTACTGATGAAATTTCAAACAGATTTTAATTGTTACTAAATGATACTCCGGTACTCCCCCCGTCCCATAGTTATAGGCTGATTTTTTATTTTGGGATGTCCCAATATATAGGCTACTTACTATTTATAAAATTTAGTTGGTTCATTGTTTTACTTTTATGCCCTTATAATAAATATTCAACCATTACTTTTTTTTTGAAGAAACAACATTCAATGTCATTATTGTTATCATCATATTTAATGGTGTTGTATTCTCAATAAAAGAATTCAACTTTTTAGGCTCAATAAATGAATTTGGAATAATAAACATTTTGTGATTGGTTGACAGTTTATGTAGATTAAAATGATCAATTAAGTTGAGAGTTTCAATGTGATAAGTAAGGAGTAATTAATTTATTCATTAATTTCATATTAAGGGGTATATGTGGAAAAATTTTGTTAAAATTGCCACTTAAACTGATTTTGTTAAACTATGTGCCAAAAGAAATCAGCCTATAACTATGGGACAGAGGGAGTATTAAATAACTTTCTTAATCTATTTTCAAAAATCTTAAACGAACAATCTTTTAGGAACATAGTACTAAATGATAGTATTAAATGATTTTTTTAATTTATGTATAAAAATATTAAATGATAATTTTTTAAGAATGGAAGTAGTAAATAATAGTATTAAATGATTTTTTTAATCTATGTAACGGAGGTAGTAATTTTTACTTTTTACATTGGTTTGTAATTACTGAAACAGAACTATAAAGTCTCTCTCATTCATGCACTTCATTCTGTCCCTTGTCTCTCTCTAAATCCTTCTCAAGTGTTCGACAAAAAGACGCAACCAAATCACATAATTCAGTTCCCCCGTTCAGTGTATAAATTTCTCAATTCAAATTGCAGGAGCAGTAGATTGATCATGTTGAAGAAGAGACCAGTTTCTTCTTCTTCTTTGTCGACCCTACTACGCCGTTTCAGGCTTGGCTCAAGGCTCGTGATTCCCCTCCTAGTACTCCTCTGTTTTCTCTCAGTTTTAGTGCTCCATAGCCACTCCAAGCTTTATTTAATTAATGATCATTTTGAAGGCTCTCCCAAAATAGCTTTTCTCTTCCTTGTTCGCCAGAATCTTCCTCTGGATTTTCTCTGGGATAGCTTCTTCAAGGTTTATATTCTTATCTGGATGAGTGGATATACTAGTTAAATATATATGGATGAGAGTGTTTTTTTTATAATGTGTGATTTGATTTCTTAACAACATTGAGGATTACTCGAATTAATTATTCACACTTGTTTGTATATGTATATGTGCAACTATATGTTTTTAATTCTGAGTAATCTACTGTCTGGATTTGATGAGCTTACAGAATGCAGATGTTGCAAAATTCTCGATTTATATACATTCGAAGCCTGGTTTTGTGTTCGACGAGTCAACTACAATGTCAGCTTTCTTTTATAATCGAGAGCTGAGTAAAAGTGTTGAGGTACTAATCTATTCTGCTTTAATGGATGTCTTATGTGTGCTCTAGCAAAGTATTGTATTTATTGGTTGCTATTTTCTTCTCCCTTGGGTTTGCAGGTGGGGTGGGGAGAACCTAGTATGATAGAAGCAGAGAGGTTGTTACTTGAAGAAGCTCTTGCTGATCCACATAATCAGAGATTTGTTCTCCTGTCTGACAGGTTTGCTTTCAGTATATATTGAACCGGCTGGCTTCTTAATTAGGATTTCTTGTGATTTTAGTATTGAACTGCAGAGGCCAGAGCTAGCATTGCATAATTACCTTTGTTAGATTTCTAAAATATGCTGCTACTCTACTGATCGATTCCTTTTGTGTTGAGGTTTGTTTAATTAATTTGTTAGTTGACTTTGCCCAAACATAGCATTTCAAAGTGTTCATAAGAAGCTAATTTCCATCAAATTATTATCTCTTCTTAAGATTATCTAAAATTGTCAAGTTTAATTTCTTAAATGGTATATATATTGCATACCAGCATAGAAATCAGAAAGTACCCAACTAGTTTCACCATAGTCTGATGCAAATCAAGAACAAAGCAAATGGTTCTTATATATTCTGTGTCATGTATAATGCATGTACATTTTTTTAATTTTTTTTTGCAGCTGTGTACCTTTGTACAACTTCAGTTATGTATACAACTATGTCATGTCTTCTCCAAGAAGCTACGTGGAAAGGTACTTAAAAATCATAAACATTAATACAAAAACACTAAATTTTTTCTTAATTCATTCAACACTTATTCTCCAATTTCATGCATGGATTTATGTGATACATTTGTAGCTTGTGTTTCACAGCTACCTTGATTTAAATGATACCCGTTACCGTCCAGAAATGTTGCCTGTAATACCGAAGGACAAATGGCAGAAAGGATCCCAGGTTCATATAAATTTTCTTAATATTCTTTGTTCCCTTAACATCAATTTTTTTTTATAGTACTTTGGCTCCTTATCTACTTTAAGTTCCTAAAGGCCTTATTATGTGTTTTCAAAGGTTGGAATCAACAATTCTATAGAAGTATATATGTACTTGTGTTTTTCCCCCCTCGTGTTTTGTTGCTTGTTTACGATTGTTAATTGAATATTGTTATTACAAATTATGACAAACACAATAAAGTAAAATAAAGACATTACGTGAAAATCCAAATCGAAAAAAAACCACGAATAAAGGTAAAAGAAATTCACTAAAAAAAATCTGAAGAATACAAGATAAAAAGAGAATTATGAGAATTATTAGAGTACTATATGCCCTTTTGTATGACAGTAGTTACAACTGAAGTTCTTATTCTGAGATTTCGATCTGTGTACTACCACTTTTTGAACTTCTCTCAACTGACCTCCCTTTGACAAACAATCCAACACCTTGATTATCACTTTTTTTCCAAAAGTAGTCTCAAAATCTAATTTTTGTTTAGTCATAAGATTCGTCTTAACATCCTCAATTGAGATAGTGTCTCTACCATATATCATAGTGCCTCTAAAATGCTTATATGAAGGAGGTAATGAGACTAACAACAATAGGGCTTGATCTTCATCAACAATCTTAACATCAATATTTTGTAACTCAGTTACAATTGAATTAAACTCAGAGATATGAGATTTGATTTGATTTGTACATATGCAAGGTGTAAAGACAATTATTTAAGTCTCAATCTATTGGTGAAGGACTTCGTTATTCGTTAAATAGAGAGACTCTAATTTCTTCCACAAATCAGCAGTTGTAGTTTTCGTTAATACCTCCTGCAACACATCATTCAAAAGAAAACTGAATTACCGAAAGTGTTTTATCATCCATAGTTTCTCATTCTGACTCAGCCATCTCGCTAGCTTTCTTCGTCTCCCAATCCATATCAGACATATCTACAAGCTTCACTGACTTTCCTACAATGACTTTCTTCAAGTCTTGCTGAGTAAGAACAACCTTCATCCGAACCTGCTAAAGATAGAAACTAATATTTCCATCAAATTTGTCAATATCAAATTTTATTGATGAAGTCGAACTCAACGTCATAGTATGGATCGATAATAACCAGACTCTAATACTCGTTTGTTACGACAAACTATGACAAACACAACAAATCAAAGAAGAAAGATAAATACAATAACACAAGGTTTTACGTGGAAATTCAAATCGAGAAAAAACTACGGAGAAAGGCAGAAGAAATCCACTAAATAAAATATGAAGAATACAAGATAATGAGAGAAATATGAGAATTATTAGAATACTTCTAAATATCTTTTCTCCAAAAACCTAGCACCTATATTTATAGGCTATAGAAAAATTTCATGACCAAATATTATAAGATACTAAATTGAGTATAACTAGAAAATATAACTTTCCTAAACCAAAACGGATTTTAGGTAATACCTAAATCCAAATCCAATAAAGATTCATATCATACCTAACAAATATTCTCTCTCTATAAATTATTTTATATTTTACTTGAAAACTCAGCTTTTTTTCGACTTTTTTTTCTCATCACTAAAATTTAGGAAAATAATACATTATATATTTAAAATCACAAATTGATTTTGTTTTTCTTGGAAAAAAATCACTCAACTAATTTTTCATCCTTTATTCAATTTCAAAATCATTACATTTATATTCTCACTATCAAAATTAGTTAATCACCATTATTCTTATGCTTATAATTTTTAATTTAGTTAGTATTCTTTAAATTCTTACTATAAAAAACATATAATTATATAATAACAGTTTATTATTATATTATATAAATATAACTATTTGAGTTTAAATAAAATTTTACTATTACATAAATAAATGGATATATAAACAGATGAATCATTAATTAAAGATGAATACTATTATTTAAATAATATGAATAGATGAATTATTATAGTCTAATTTCTAAACTTATTTAATTTTTCAATTAGTTATACATTATTATTTGTATAATACAAAAAAGTATAAACAATAGAAATGCTTCTATAACAAAACCCGTGCTTTGCACAGACAGAAATTATATTATCTTGGGGCTAGATTTTTATTCTTTTTAACAAGACATATTTTAAACAAAAAAAATTACCTGTATATATAGAGAGACATATAAATTCTAATTAAATGGCGCTTTTAATGCATAAAGTATCGATTTTAATATTTTTCATTTGAAGAAAATAATATATGCAAAGCTAATTATTAATGTTTAATAAATTTATTTGAGGCACATTATAAATAAATTATAGAGATATTATTAATTTGCTAAAACAATATAAAATGATACCATATTCTTTAATTTGTCATAACAATTCATATCATCAATATAAAATTAAACACTCAATAATTTTATGAGTAAATATAAAACAAAATGTAATATTTGTGATTGTATTTTCTAAATTAAATTAATTCTCATAATATTAAAATTTTAAATTTTGGAAAACAACTTAAAAAATCAAACTAAAACTTATTTAGTGAGAAGATTAAAATATTAATTATTATGAATGTATATTTTAAATATGCATATAGGTACCGTAATTTCCTTAATGTTTTGCCTCAATTTTCTATTTTTTAATTAATTAAACATTCTTAATGAACAAAAAATTGAGTTATTGATATTGACTTTATATTTTACTCTTTTCTTTAATTTAGTAGTTTTCTTTCACTTTTCTAATTATTATTTTTAGTTTAATAGTCTTCCAAGCAATGCACGGGATTTGGACTAGTGTAGAAGCTTTTATTGAAACTAGACAGTGTTTTGCTCTCAGGAAAATCATAAAAATCCTAGAAGAGAATCTTGTAGGTCCTTGAGTTTTGTTTCTCTAAATCAGTAGTGTTGTTTCATTTGAATTATATCTTTACACTTGAAAATTCTGTAAATAATTCAATGCAGCTGACAACAAAAGTTAAATCATTGCCTAGACTTTAATTTAAAGGAGGACATGGTTTTGTTTATTCCCTGCTATTGTCAACAAGTCAAGTGAATAACCAATTAATAAATTTAAGAAGTTGAAAATGATGATTTGTTTTTCTGAATTCCCGTATCTGTTGGAACTTCTTTCAATTGGTCATCATTTTTGAGAATGAAAAACTTAATCTGCAGTATCCTCTGACTGTTGTATTAATTCCCATATACTCTTAGTTTCATTTTATTGTGGTTACATGATTTTTTCCTACATTTCTCACTCTCCTATGACATTTTGATGATGCTATTCCAGTGGATCACTTTGGTAAGAAGACATGCAGAGGTGGTTGTGCAGGATGATATCGTTTTTCCAGTCTTCAAGAAATTTTGCAAGGTAAGTGATGCTGGTTTTAAGTATCAGCTAGACTTGGAGAGAAATTAAGTTTAGAGAAAATAGGGAGAATAGAGTAGAGAGAGAGAAAGGGAATTTAGGGAAAAGTGATATTATTCTTAATTCATTGCCAGAATTCTGTTATATATAACAATGAATTGATCCTAGACTGACATAATTTTGCATCCAGATTGGCTCTTTGAATGTTCTTCTAGACCTCCTAAGACCATTTAGAACCAGTAGATCATCCAGCTCATCCTCAACTTCTCTAAATGCATCCTCTCTTTGATCTTGCTCGAGCACCTCATAAAGCTTCCCTTCCTGTTCTTCATGTTCATCTAAAAGTTCTGTGATCCCACCAAAAGTCTCATTAATCTCTGCATGTGTCATTAGTCCTTGTGTCCAATATATTGTCCGAGCCTTGTGAAATACCATAGCTTGATTACCATTCTTTCCATTCACAGTTGTAATTCCAGCTGCATTGTTTGACAATTCTTCTTCTGTAACAGTAAGCCATGAATTAAGGTTCCTTAGTAGTGTATGTCCTAGTTTGCACCACTGAAGCTGGATAATTTTCTCTTTCATGAAAAGAACAATTTTCTGATCATGGTGTTTCTCTTTCATTTCTGCTTATTACAAATGTGTGTGTGTATATATATATATAGGTTGCAAGAGGGACTGTTTCATAGGAGTATTTTTCATTTCTGGAGGTTTGCATTAATTTTTGCACCTTTCTTCTTCCAAACTGTGTTGACTGTTTGTTTAAATGTTCTTTTTTGGGTCCAACACAGTATCTTCGGTCAGTGGATTGTTGTATATCAGATGAGCATTATGTGCAGACATTATTTATGGTAAGCAATATACTGTTTTAAATTAACTTATTTTACCAAGATATACATATCAGTTGTATGGTTAAATCTGAATGCCCTGCAAATTTATTAATAACCGTCACATTTTCATTTCTGAAGTGACCCCAGATTGTGGGGACTTTTTATAGCTAGGTATGTTCTTAGTGCTGTGATTTCAGGACCAATATTCTTCTTAATCCTTTAAATATTAAATTCAATACGAGTAGTATTCCTTTCTTTTATGGGAAGAGCTGAAGCGTGGTGGTTGTGATTTGATCCAGTTAACGTCTCTTTTTCTAATTCTTCCTTTGTAAGATGAGAGCTGTTGCAGATGAACTCGAACATAGGACATTGACCTTCACTTTATGGACACATCCTGTCGATATTAAGGATACAACAGGTTGGCACCCCATTACATTCAATTATGAAAGTGCCGAGCAGCAACATATTAAAGAAATTAAGGTGATTTACTATTCTAAAATTGCTCCATTTGGCTTTCAATGCGATTCCTGAGTGAATCTTTGGAAAAGCTTTTCCTGTATTTATTTATTTAATTAATTATTATTTTTACGAGTGAGAAAACCTTTTCAATTGTTATCCTGCATATATGCACTCATTACTCATATCATGTGTTATCTTGATTAATGCTTTCATTTTCCAATCCGGTAGGATATCAGTTATGTTGCGTCTAGGAACCAGAACCAGAACCAGACGGAGTGGTGCCATAATAATTCTATGGATGCTCCGTGTTATTTATTTGCTAGGAAGTTCTCGCGTGGTGCAGCCATCCGCCTTTTGACCGATGGAGTGGTTGGTCCCTATGATCCAACTGCACTGTTTGAAAGATCGACATGAAAATTGGCAATATGCATAGTGCTTAAGCAGTTGGTGTAACTGATATATGTAGCTTGATACTAGCACATAGCTTTAGTAATTTCCGCATGTGTTGAAATCAGAATTTAAACTTCAATTTACAAAAATTGAGAAGACATATTAATTAAGTGGTAGGTTGAAAATTAATGTCACGTGTAATGAGATATAGCAAATCAAGAATAAAGAGCAATAAAGAATGGAAGGGGAAAAAAAGATACTAAGGGGCAGTTTGTTTAGGCATCGGTTAACTAATAAGTGTGTTTATTTTGGGGGGGAAATCGACGATTTGGGTTGAATGGTTTAATGTCATTTTTTTGGCTGAATGAGATGGTTGGATGAAGTTTTTTTTTTTTTAATTTTTTTCATTCAGATTCTGCTTCAGCTTCATTCAATTTTTACGAGAGGAGGTCGAGTAACAATATTTTAAAAGGACACAATGAAATATTCTTTCATTTTTTTAACTGGACCTGTTGTGTAACTTTTGTATGAATATAAAAGATATGCCTTCACTACTTGCATCTTTGAACAATTTTAACCCGTCTTTTTTGTCCGTCAAATTTATTTTCTAATTGAAAATTTTTTTATATTGTCTTAAACAAACAAGAAAAGTCATTTATATTTTATTATTCAAATCTAAAAACTTAATATTTTTTGTAATAATAATTAATATTTTTTGTAATAATAATTAATATTTTAAATATCTCATTATTATTTACTATAAGAATATTAATATGTTCGGTTAATGATATTCAGAGCATTTTAGAATTTTAAATACAATGAACTACATGTTGTGAAACATTGCTTTTAAACCCCAAATATTATTTTTATGGGAGAACTTTAGTTCAACTTTAGTCATTAAATATAGATTAAAAGACAAATTGCACTCTAAATTTTATATTACTGTTGATTTTTACACCACAAATTGAAAAATGTGTCTAAGTACACCCCAAACTTCAATTTACTTATAAAAGACATTTTTTTCACTTAACCGGTCAAAAGTGACCGGCTAAAGCTGTAATGTTTATAAGAGGGGTAAACTTGGTACTTTTCCATTTCCAACCTCAGACTTTCTTCTCTGCACCAAACAAACTCTTCAGTAGTTTCTCTCTCCTCTTCAACGTCGAAATCCACAAACCCGCTCTCTCCGAACACCTCGACATGATGGCCTTCTTTTCCGGTGATAGTTGAAGATTTCTAACCGTAATTCAGGGATCGATCGGATAATATCGCTCGGAATTCCATGGTTAAGGATCTCAAAGCAACCGATTTGGCCAATTGACTCACTTTTAGTTGAGTTTAAGGATTGGAAGTCGAGTATTAGAGGGTTTTGAATGGTTTTTAAGCGTGGAAAGCCCGGTTACAAGGAGGATTTAGTGCAGCCTCAAAGGTAACTGTTGCTACTAGTGCTGCCATGAATAAAATTCCGCTCCTCATTTCTTTCACTCGTTCTTCATATTTGGGATTATTATTTGTAGCCGGGCTGCTTGAATGGCTCAAACTTTGGTGAAGAGGAGGAAGAGGAGTGGATGGTGAAAATATTTGAACTTGAGTTTGATGATGCACTCAAGTTGTTTGATGAAATTCTTGTTAGGAATGTTGTAACTTGGAATATATTAATATCTGGGTTACTTGGCTGTGGCAGAAGTTTTGCCCATCTGGGCTTTTGTTATTTTACGAAAATGGTGTTAAAAATGTTTGTACCTGATAGCATTACTTATACGTGGGTTGCTTCGTTTGTGCATTGAACAAAATGATATTGAAAATGGTAGACAATTGCATTCTTTGATTGTTAAATTAGGATGGTGTAAAAATTGTTTTGTGGGTAGTGCTCTTGTTAATTTATATGCCAAATTTGGATTAGTAAAAGATGCAAGGCAAATTTTTTATTCTGTTTTGGATAGAGATGTGGTTATGTGGAATGTGATGGTGTCTTGCTATTGTCGACGTCGGAATTTTTGGGTGTCCCTTTCTGTTACTTGTTCTTTGGTGTTCTCATTTTAGGTGAGATTTGTTTGAAAAAACAAGTGAAAAAGGTCCGACATGTATAACGTCGACGATGGGACTGTTAAGAGTCGCCAGTTGGTTTTTTAAATGGTTGTACCAACACAACCGATAAAAGGTTTTCACATTGACCTAGTGAGGTGACACTGATATACGGGTCGGCGAAACCGAGATTCGTTTAGGGTCCGGGGACTTGGTTATGCGGGGGAAAGGTGTTAGGCACCTCCCGACATCCGTGTTACCACGGTGACCGCCTATTTTCAAGAAACTATTATCTGAGTGTGTGTGTGTGTGTGTGTGGGTCAATGTGTTATTATATGGAAGTTGTGCGAGGCCTCGTTCGAACCTATATACACAGGGTTTGAATTTATGTAAAAATTCAATTTTTAGCAAGATATGACAATGATGTTTTATAAAAGAGGTTTTTCAAACCCTGATGCTCAATAGGAATTGAGACCTTTTACACTCCCATTTTTATTAAGTGAGCGGCTGAATTGATTTTATTTGACGAATGCGAGGCATTCGTACGAAAATAATATACAAAAATAATGCCGACTTCCTCGTGGGTATGAAAACCATTTGAGGAAATTCAGACATCGCAGAATAATTTACAAGCTGCTTACAGCTGAAAATGTCCATCACGGGAACCGAATCTAGATTCAATGGGATGAATTTGTGATCACATGATTCCTAGGCTCACAAAATACTGCAGTTTATATGAAAGCGATAAGTATATATATATAAAAGTAAAATATATATATATATATATATATATATATATATATATATATATATATATATATATGCATAAGATCACCAACCACGAAGCACCTCCATGGGGGATCAAAATGTAAATAAAGTTGTTAAAAGCTATCAACCACCACGGAGGAAACTCCAAAGTGACAAAATATGTATATATATATATATAGCAATAAACGCATATCTGATATAAAATTTAGGCTCATCAACGAGTTCGACCACACTTCATATATATATATATATATATATATATATATATATATATATATATATATATAAAAAAAGCGAGTAAACGCACTGCATCAAGTTCAGGCTCATCGAACAAAGTCCGAGACACAGTTGATATATATAAAAGCGAGTAAACGCACCAGACCGAAGTCTAGGCTCATCGAACAAAGTCCGACACACAGTTGATATATATAAGTATATATATATATAAAAGCGAGTAAACGCACTGCATCAAGTCTCACGCCATCGAACAAAGTCCGACACACAGTTAATATATATAAGTATATATATATATATATTAAAGCAGTAAACGCTCCAGACCGAAGTCTAGGCTCAATCGATGCATAACTCGATAATGTTAGTCAATATATATGTAAATATATATATATATATATATATATATATATATATACTGATCGAATGAAACCACTGAATCAAGTCCGCAAAAGCAAGCAACACGACTCTCAACGTGTAGAAGGGTGTGTGCAAAGATGAAGAGAAAGACTCTAAAGTGTGTGAGAAGGCTTACAGCTAACTGCTAAAAAAGGCTTCTATATCTTTAGTGTAAGACCCCAACTTTTTAATGAATAAAATCGAATTTCCTCTATTTATTATTGTGAATAATAAGGTGTTAATTTGATATAATACTTTGGTTATGGGTGAAATGTGCAAAATTTTCAAAATAAGCAAGTGGTTATAAAATATTAAATTATCGGGGAATATTCGTTTGGTCGTGGAATATTCTTTCTGTCGGGGAATATTCGTATGCACCATGTAGCCCACCATTTGTGGTCCCCATGACGGATAACCGCTTGGATGAAGAAAATGACAAAGTTTAGGTTGTTATAAATAACGGCATAGTTGTTACTGAATTAAGATCATTGGAATACCCGGGTTAAAATACACTGATGTCTGGCGTGGTTGCACAAAGAGATACACGATTGCATGATTGTTGAATTATTGATCCTTACGTAAGAAGGCACTACTCAATAATTGTCACGATGAGTTACTTTATCAATATTTTATTTTATTGATTCAATAATTGTCATTGATATTTTATATTATTGTTGTTCAATAATTGTCATCGAAAGTATCTCCATTATCGGATCAATAATTCATATTATTTGAATAATATTATTAGATAGCATTATTGACAATGTCTAGAAAGTTCTGCAAGGAGAGGTTTGGTCACCTAATCATTGCTACCAAGAAGGAGAAATCCTTATCTGAAGCCCCTTTCCTCAGGAACTACTGGTTGTCATAATTGTGATTCTGTAATATTATTTGTGAATAATTAATTATTGATTCATATGATAAGGAAATATTTATTTTATGTGGATATAAATGATGGATTTATTTATGTGGTTATAATTGAAGGAATAAATGTTGATGTGTTTTATCAGTTTTTTGTCGGATTGGAGGTATTAAAAGATCAAATCGGTGTTCTTAAAGCTCTATTGCGTGAGTTATAATTTTTAATCCGACCGTTGGATCGTTGTGATTTTTGGATATGTTATACATATATAAGTTGAGTATATGCCCACAAATTTTGAACCGTTAAAAATGAACGTATGATTTGTTATGAATTTTAAGAGGTGACTGGTTCAAAAATTATTGAAGTATCCGAATTTATCATTTTGGTGGAAAATTCTAGAATTGGTGAGCCCCACTTTTGGTTGGTGAGAAATGTGCTCAAATTGAATTTCAAATGTGGTGGGTGGCAATAGTAGTAGGTAAAGCCATCAGGTAGCAGGTCAAGTCTGCTTCAGCGTGCTACCATTTTCCTATAAATAGAGGGCTAAGTATGAATTGAAAATCACACCAGAAATATAAGCTTTCTCTCTTTCTCTGTTTCTCTCTCTATATTATCGAACGTATTCTTATGAGTATTTTGATACTTTGAGTGTTGTTATACGGTCTGAGTTCCTTCAAAGACTATATCCAGATATTCAAATGTAAGTCTTCGCTTTTTTTTGAGGTAAGGGGTAATATTTATTTCATATTCTGAAGAGATATTATTTTTCGTATTCGTATGAATATTGTTTCGTTCAATATTCGCAAGAAATATTATTTTCATTTAATATTCGTAAGGAATATTATATTCGTTCAATATTCGAAAGGAATATTATTTTCGTTTAATATTCGTAAGTGGTGTTATTTTCTTCGTAAATGATATTTTCTTTCAATATCATTATGCTGAAATATTGATCTGAAATTTTTATCAAATTTGGAACTTTTCATGTCGGGGTTACTATTCATGAGTTACTATTCACGAGTTACTATTCATGAGTTACTATTCACGAGTTACTATTCACGAAGCATGATGATTTTTCTTGTGGAATTTCTATCTTTTGGTGTTGGAGTTACTATTCACGTGATCGACACTTATTCACGATACTAAGACTATTCACGATACTCTGACTTCATTCATAATCACGACACTTATTCAATTTAAAAATAAAATTTTCTTCTTTTTTATCCAAGGTGTCTATTATGGTTACTATCTTTGATTGTATCCATGTTTTGATCTTTATTCTTGAATTTTGCTTCAAAATTGGTTATTATGAAGTATTATTGATCTTGGATAAACTTTAATACTTAATTCTTAATATTTGATCTTTTATCTTATCGGATTCGTTTCTCTAAAATGTTTTTCATCATCCTCGGTCCCTAGATGAATGATTAATCGATGAATATCTTTGGCACAGAGTAAAGATGAATGATTATTCGATGAATATCTTTGGCCCGTAGTGCAAAGATGAACAGGTGTTGAGATGAACATGACCAACTGTTGAAAGTCATCTGTGGCCTGTAATGCATAGATGGACTTGGTATGATTATGACCAGGGATTATTCGGTATAATCATGACCGTAATGTTACAAATGATGTGGTAAAAGTCCTCATTGGCCCGTAGTGCATTGATGGATTTTTTTTGGTATGATTATGGCTATGGATTCTCTTTAGCCGTAGTGCAAAGATGAATTGTTTTATGGCATGATCAGGACCGTTGATGAATACACGAATATCCTTGGCCCGTAGTGCATGGATAATTCATGGTCGTGATACTAAAGAATATCCTTAACCTGTAGTGCAGGGATGATTTAATGATGTGGATTATTTTTTTAGCTGAGTCTCAGCGATAAAGATTATGAAAAACTTTTTAAATCATAGAAGATAGTAGATTTTATAATTTACTTGACTCTTACAATGGATTGTTTATTCCGTTGCAAGCTTGTTGATTTAAAACTTGTTGTTTATTATATTCTATCGGTTGTTATATTTGTTGAAGACTAATGATAATTTGTTGTATATTATCTTAGTCATAATATTTCTTACTGGGCTAGTTGAGCTCACCTTTTCTTTCACTGTTTTCTCTTGAAAATGAGAATATAGCTGGGACTAGTCGGGGAATGGATTGATGGTCCAGATGGTTGCATTAGTAGTCCTCACTATTCGTGAAATAGCGTATCAATAATTATAATGAGGACCCCTTTTGAGTTTTTATACTGTCTATTAGACAATAGTTGTATTTAAACTCACAAAGTATATGTGTTGTCGTATTACTGAAGTTGTATTTGTTTTTGTACCATGCATTTGGCGACTCAGAATGGGTTGGGTGGAATGGACCTATTTTGGGGGCGTCACATTTCGAGTGGGTAAATACTGGGCTTTTGTGGGTACAAAAGAGGCTATTTATGAGCTCACAGGTGTTTAAAAATGGGAAAATACACTGTATGGCGAGTGCAGAGCAAATTGTGCAGGTGGTTTCCCGTCTTTTTCTTTTTAAAATCAAAGACTCCAAGCCCTCTATTTATAAGCGATATATATGAGTCATGGGTGTACCTATGGCTTAGCCAGTGTGTACTAGAGGCGGGTCGGGTCGGCCCGGGTTTGTCGGGTCGGGTTGTCTCAAAGTACGTGCACTCAAGCACTGTAATGTCCACTCGAATTTTGAGAAGTGCAATCCGGGCATCCGTTTTGAGGTATACAGGACCTATTTCGGACCGCCATTGTCGAGAGTTGTACGATGGCATGGGATTAGAGTTTGTACGAAGTCATTGAAGATGGGACGATGCCCTCCGGTCTTCAAGCTTTAACTTTCATCCATTTCCCCGCACAATAGTCACTCGGGATTCGTTAATCTTGTGGGACATCGTTGCGTAGAGACGTGACGTGGCATTGTGTTGGACGAGATGACGATGTTGTCCCTCACCGGTGTTATCGCCGGATTGGGCCGATAAAGCAGACGTTGCTTATACTTCGCTAAGATTGGACTGCTGCAATTTGTTGAAGGTTCTCATTGTCATCTTTGAGGTGTGCCTGTCTTCCCGATATTATTGCCGGGTTGGTACAGTGTATCTTGTTGTGAGCGCCGAGATTGAAGATGATGGCATTTGAAACAAGCATTTCCGAGGTTATCTCCGAAACTGCATTCCTTGGGGTTATCACCAAGGTTGGTGGTTATTCCCATGGTTGGGACTGAGACTGGATACCTCGAGGTTATCTCCGAGATTAATCGGTCTTCTCCGGTGTGTGTTCAGATAGATTGTGTCTGCAGTCTCGGGGTTATATCCGAGGTTGAATCTGCTTGCTCCAGAGTGTGATCCGGGTTGATCTTTGAACTCCGGTAGTATCCGGTATGGATTTGGATTGTCTTCGTGGTTCTCTCTTAAAGATGAATCGTCCTCCTGCAATGTCAAGAATAAAGAGTACTGAAAAAATTTCGAGTGTCTCATAGATGCCCTCTTTATCATACTCGTGCATGGCGATGCACGAGTAGGATAAAGAATCCTAGACACTTGAAACGCAACAAGATAAATATGGTACTATGGATAGCAACATGATGCAAAATGTATGATGCATGTATGCGGGTTGTGGCCCAACATGCTTTGGGGATGATTGTTGGCTCGTCATTGCTTTCAACCGAGGATTGCAATATCGACTCAGATCGATGTGCAAGCCGAATCTGTTAGGATGTTGATGTTGGAGTTATCACCAAATTCCTATGTTCTTGATAACGACTTGATCCTGAAGGGGTAGGGTTTGAAATCCCCTGAAGGTACGGTGGCTAGTTGATCCGCGATTCCTTGACCTTTGATGGACTTTTGAGTCACATATACGATGTTAAATTGTTGTAGGATCAACCGCCATTTGACAAATTAAGCAATTTAACATGGGTTTGTTGAATACGTACTTGAGAGGATCCACGCGGGATATGAGATGGGTTGTGTGACCATGGAGGTAATTCTGTAACCTCATGGAAGCCCATGCTAAAGTACAACACGTCTTTTCGATCAGCGTGTACTTGTGTTCACCGTCACTTTGACCTTTACCGAGGTAATAGATAGCTCGTTCTTGGCCTCTATCGTCTTTTCTGTCCCAAAGATCCAACCCATGGCATTGTCACTTACTTACGGACGATACATGAACACGGAATATCGTCCTTGGGTGGTACCAAGATAGAGCTTTGACTAGCTGTTTCTTGATTGTAAGGAAGGCATTCTGGCACTCATCATTCCATTTCATGGAGGAGTTCTTCCTTAATAGCTTGAAGATTGGCTCACAGGTTGCTGTGAGTTGAGAGATAAACCTGCTGATGAAGTTGATTCTTCCCAAAAATCCCCGTATTTCCTTCTCTGTCTGAGGAATGGGAATTTCAGTGATGGCTTGGATTTTGGCAGGATCCAACTCTATCCCTTTGTGGCTGACTAGAAATCCTAGCAATTTGCCTGATCTAACGCCAAAGGCGCATTTAGCTGGATTCAACTTCAAGTTGTACTTACGCAACCTGTTGAACAACTTTTTAAGATGGTCTATATGGTCATCCTCCTTCCGGGATTTGACAATGATGTCATCCACGTAGATCTCAATCTCTTTATGCATTAAGTCATGGAACAGAGCCATCATAGCTCGTTGATAGGTAGCTCCAGCATTGATGAGGCCGAATGACAACCGTCTATAGTAAAAAGTTCCCCAAGGAATGATGAAAGCAGTCTTCTCACGATCTTCCTCGGCAACCATGATTTGATGGTACCCGCAAAAGCAATCAAAGAAAGGAGTACATGTCAGTATTACATTTGATTGTCAATGAGACTCACAGTTTTTAAATGATATTTCTATTGTTAATTGATTTCCTGACGTATTCTCAAAGGACTTCTTAGCCTACCCTAGAGCGTGAAATCGAATTTTGTATTGACCCCAGTACAAAATCCATTTCTTAAACCCTAAAATATTTTCTTCACCCAAAACGAACGTAACATGCGCCAAAGACGTTGGCTCGAGCTGTTGAAGATTACGATTATACCATTCAATACCATTGTGGGAAAAGCAAACGTGGTAGCTGACGGGTTGAGCAGGAGATGGTATACGTTTACAAGTGCGAATATACGAACCTACGTAAAGATAGTAAATATATGATTAGAACCGACGATAAAGTTAAAGTTGCTCAAGCTATAAACCCGAAGCTGATGAATACGAAGAAGAAGGTGCAAGAATGCGTTATTCTAGAAGTAAGAGTCGATGAAGAGTAGAAAGCTCAAGCCTTCGATTTATTTGAAATCCTCGATCAAGTAGGAACTGTGGCCTATAGACTCGCCTTAACGCTAAGTATGCCGCGTGTTCATAACGTTTTTCACGTATCGATGTTACGTAAATATGTGGACGACCCAAACCACATTATCGTTAGAACCGCATTTGAGATAGTCGAAGATTTAACGTACGAGGAGGTACCTGTCAAGATCTTGGATAGGAAAGAGCATGTCCTATGCACGAAGGTTATACCACAAGTTAAGGTTTTGTGGAGAAACCATGCTATTGAAGAAATGACATGGGAGTTGGAATCAGAAATGAAAGCGAGGTATCCTCACCTTTTCGAAACACCAGGTACGTACGTCAATTTCGAGGACGAAATTTCATAAGGAGGGGAGGTTGTAAGACCCCAACTTTTTAATGAATAAAATCGAATTTCCTTTATTTATTATTGTGAATAATAAGGTGTTAATTTGATATAATACTTTGGTTATGGGTGAAATGTGCAAATTTTTCAAAATAAGCAAGTGGTTATAAAATATTAAATTATCGGGAAATATTCATTTGGTCGTGGAATATTCTTTCTGTCGGGGAATATTTGTATGACGGCGCAGCCATTTCTGGGCCCCATGACGGATAACTGTCGGATGAAGAAAATGACAAATTTTAGGTTGTTATAAATAACGGCGTAGTTGTTACCAAGTAAGATCGTTTGAATACCCGGTGGTTAAAATACAAGATGCTGGGTTGCACAAGAAGCATACCAGTATTACATGCGATTTGTTGAATTATTGATCCTTACGTGAAGAAGGCACTACTCACAAAGAGTTATTTGCTCAATATTTTATTTTATTGATTCAATAATTGTCAAGCGTTGATATTTTATATTATTGTTGTTCAATAATTGTCACCGCAAAGTATCTCCATTATCAGATCAATAATTCATATTATTTGAATAATATTATTATATAGCATTATTAACAATGTCTAGAAAGTTCAGTCAAGGAGAGGTTTGGTCACCTAATTGCGCGCCAGGAAGGAGAAATCCTTATCGGAAAGCCCCCTCTTTCCTCGAAACTACTGGGTTGTCATAATTGTGATTCTCGTAATATTATTTGTGAATAATTAATTATTGATTCATATGATAAGGAAATATTTATTTTATGTGGATATAAATGATGGATTTATTTATGTGGTTATAATTGAAGGAATAAATGTTGAGGTGTTTTATCGCTTTTTTTAGTCGGATTGGAGGTATTAAAAGATCAAATCTGTTCTTAAAGCTCTATTAAGTGAGTTATAATTTTTAATCCGACCGTTGGATCGTTGTGATTTTTGGATATGTTATACATATATAAGTTGAGTATATGTCCACAAATTTTGAACCGTTAAAAATGAATGTATGATTTGTTATGAATTTTAAGAGGTGACTGGTTCAGAAATTGTTGAAGTATCCGAATTTATCATTTTGGTGAAAAATTCTAGAATTAGTGATCCCCACTTTTGTTTGGTGAGAAATGTGCTCAAATTGAATTTCAAATGTGGTGGGTGGCAATAGTAGCAGGTAAAGCCATCGTAATGGCAGTCAAGTTTGCTTCAAATAAGGCTACCATTTTCCTATAAATAGAGGCTAAGTTTAAATTGAAAATCACACCGTAAATATATAAGCTTTCTCTTTCTCTCTATATTATCGAGCGATATACTTGTGAGTATTTTGATACTTTGAGTGTTGTTATACTACGGTGCAAGTTCCTTCAAGATTATATCCAAAGATTCCAAATTAAATCATCATCTTTTTGAGGTAAGGGGTAATATTTATTTCATATTCTGAAGAAATATTATTTTTCGTATTCGTATTTAATATTATTTCGCTCAATATTCGCAAGAAATATTATTTTCATTTAATATTCGTATGAGGAATATTATATTCGCTTCAATATTCGAAAGGAATATTATTTTCGCTTTAATATTCATAAGGAGTGTTATTTTCTTCGTAAATGATATTTTCTTTCAATATCATTATGCTGAAATATTGATCTGAAATTTTTATCAAATTTGGAACTTTTCATGTCGGGGTTACTATTCACGAGTTACTATTCATGAGTTACTATTCACGGGTTACTATTCACGAGTACTATTCACGAAGCATGATGATTTTTCTTGTGGAATTTCTATCTTTTGGTGTCGGAATTACTTATTCACGATACTAAGACTATTCACGTATACGACACTTATTCACGAATACGACACTTATTCAATTAAAAATAAAATTTTCTTCTTTTTATCCAAGGTGTCTATTATGGTTACTATCTTTGATTGTATCCATGTTTTGATCTTTATTCTTGAATTTTGCTTCAAAATTGGTTATTATGAAGTATTATTGATCTTGGATAAACTTTAATACGAATTCTTAATATTTGATCTTTTATCTTACTGGATTCATTCTCTAAAATGTTTTTCATCATCCTCGGTCCTAGATGAATGATTAACTGATGAATATCTTTGGCCTCAGAAGGCAAAGATGAATGATTACTCGATGAATATCTTTGGCCCAGAAGGCAAAGATGAACAGTGTTGAGATGAACATGACCAACTGTTGAAAGTCATCTGTGGCCTGTAATGCATAGATGGACTTGGTATGATTATGACCAGGGATTATTCGGTATAATCATGACCGTAATGTTACAAATGATGTGGTAAAAGTCCTCATTGGCCCGTAGTGCATTGATGGATTTTTTTTGGTATGATTATGGCTATGGATTCTCTTTAGCCGTAGTGCAAAGATGAATTGTTTTATGGCATGATCAGGACCGTTGATGAATACACGAATATCCTTGGCCCGTAGTGCATGGATAATTCATGGTCGTGATACTAAAGAATATCCTTAACCTGTAGTGCAGGGATGATTTAATGATGTGGATTATTTTTTTAGCTGAGTCTCAGCGATAAAGATTATGAAAAACTTTTTAAATCATAGAAGATAGTAGATTTTATAATTTACTTGACTTTTCTAATGGATTGTTTATTCCGCTGCAGTTGTTGATTTAAAACTTGTTGTTTATTATATTCTATCGGTTGTTATACTGTTGAAGACTAATGATAATTTGTTGTATATTATCTTAGTCATAATATTTCTTACTGGGCTAGTTGAGCTCACCTTTTCTTTCACTGTTTCTCTTGTGAAATGAGAATATAAATAGCCGGACTAGTCGGGGAATGGATTGATGGTCCAGATGGTTGCATTAGTAGTCCTCACTATTCTCGTGAAATAAGCGTATCAATAATTATAATGAGGACCCCTTTTGAGTTTTTATAACCGCCTATTGTATAATAGTTGTATTTAAACTCAAAGTATATATGTTAATGTCGACATCAAGTTGTATTTGTTTTTGTACCATGCATTTGGCGACTCGTGAATGGGTTGGGTGGAATGGACCTATTTTGGGGCGCCACATTTTCGAGTGGGTAACATCGGGCTTTTGTGGGTACAAAAGAGGCTATTTATGAGCTCACAGTGTTTTAAAATGGGAAAATACACTTTGTGTGAAGAGTAAGCAGAGCAAATTGTGCGAGGTTTCCGCCTTTTTTCTCTTAAAAATCAAAGCACCCCAAGCCCTCTATTTATAAAGCGATATGAGTAGCATGGTGTACTCGCCAATGAGCCGCAGTGTATCTTAGAGGCGGGCCTGGCCTACCGGCCTGGTTTGTCGGGTCGGGTTATCTCAAGCACGTGCACTCAAGCAATCGTAATGTCCACTCAAATTTTGAGAAGTGCAATCCGCATCCGTTTTGAGGTATACAGGACCTATTTCGGACCGCCATTGTCGAGAGTTGTACGATGGCATGGGATTAGAGTTTGTACGAAGTCATTGAAGATGGGACGATGCCCTCCGGTCTTCAAGCTTCAACTTTCATCCATTTCCCCGCACAATAGTCACTCGTGATTCGTTAATCTTGTGGACATCGTTATGTAGACGTGACGTGGCATTGTGTTGGACGAGATGACGATGTTGTCCCTCACCAGTGTTATCGCCGGATTGGGCCGATAAAGCAGACGTTGCTTATACTTCGCTAAGATTGGACTGCTGTAATTTGTTGAAGGTTTTCATTGTCATCTTTGAGGTGTGCCTGTCTTCCCGATATTATTATTAGGGTTGGTACAGTGTATCTTGTTGTGAGCGCTTAGAGATTGAAGTCGATGGCATTTGAAACAAGCATTTCCGAGGTTATCTCCTAAATCGCATTCCTTGGGGTTATCACCAAGGTTGGTGGCTATTCCGTGGTTGGGATCGAGACCGGATACCTCGGGGTTATCTCCGAGATTAATCGGTCTTCTCCGGTGTGTTTCGATTGTTGTATCTGCAGTCTCGGGGTTATATTCGAGGTTGAATCGCTGCTTCTGCAGTGTGATCTCGGGTTGATCTTTGAACTCCCTGTGAGTATCCTATGGATTTGGATTGTCTTTCGTGGTTCTCTCTTAAAGATGAATCATCCTCCTGCAATGTCGATGAATGAAGAGTAGAGAAAATTTTGAGTGTCTCACAGATGCCCCTCTTTATCATACTCGTACATGGCGATGCACGGGTAGGATAAAGAATCCTAGACACTTGAAACGCAACAAGATAAATATGGTACTATGGATAGCAACATGATGCAAATGTATGATGCATGTGTATTTGGGTTGTGGCTCAAAGACGCTTTGGGGATGATTGTTGGCTCCCTGTTGCTTCAACTGAGGATTGGCAATACTGACCAGATCTGATGTGCAAGCCGAATCTGTTAGGATGTTGATGTTGGAGTTATCACCAAATTCCTGTGTTCTTGATAACGACTTGATCCTGAAGGGGTAGGGTTTGAAATCCCCTGAAGGTACGGCGGCTAGTTGATCCGCGATTCCTTGACCTTTGATGGACTTTTGAGTCACATATACGATGTTAAATTATTGTAGGATCAACTGCCATTTGGACAGCCGGCAATTTAACATGGGTTTGTTGAATACGTACTTGAGAGGATCCACGCGGGATATGAGATGGGTTGTGTGACCATGGAGGTAATTCTGTAACCTCATGGAAGCCCATGCTAAAGTACAAAGACGCCTTTTTCGATCAACAGTACTTGTGTTCACTCACCTTCACCAACCTTTTATTGAGGTAATAGATAGCTCGCTCTTGGCCTCTATCGCCTTTTCTCGTCTCAAAGATGCGAAATTTCATGGCATTGTCACTTCATCGATGATACATGAACATGGGAATATCGTCCTTCGGTGGTACCAAGATAGAGCTTTGACTAGTCAAGCTTTCTTGATTGTAAAGAAGGCATTCTGGCACTCATCATTCCATTTCATGGAGGAGTTCTTCCTTAATAGCTTGAAGATCGGCTCACGGTGTTGCGTGAGTTGAGAGATAAACCCTTTGATGAAGTTTATTCTTCCCAAAAATCCCGTTTTTCTCTCGTCTCGAGGAATGGGAATTTCAAAGATGGCTTGGATTTTGGCAGATCCAACTCTATCCATTTGTGGTCGACTAGAAATCCTAGCAATTTGCCTGATCTAACGCCAAAGGCGCATTTAACTGGATTCAACTTCAAGTTGTACTTTACGCAACCCGTTGAACAACTTTTTAAGATGGTCTATATGGTCATCCTCCTTCCGGATTTGACAATGATGTCATCCACGAGATCTCAATCTCTTTATGCATTAAGTCGTGGAATGAGCCATCATAGCTCGTTGATAGGTAGCTCCGGCATTGATGAGGCCGAATGAGAACCGTCTATAGTAAAAAGTTCCCCAAGGAATGATGAAAGCAGTCTTCTCACGATCTTCCTCGGCAACCATGATTTGATGGTACCCCGCAAAGCAATCAAAGAAAGGAGTATATGTCGATTACAAGCGCAAGATTGTCAATGAGAATGTGGATAAATGGCACGTGAAAGCTGTCTTTTAAGTAAGCTTTATTCAAGTCCTGGTAATCCACTCAAACTCGCACCTTCTCTCCAGGTTTAGGTACAGGCATGATGTTGGATATCCACTTAGGATATGTAGACACCATGATGATGCCCGTTGTTTCACAATTTCTTCTTTCACCTTTAAACTCCTCTCAGGTTTCAATCGGATGAGTTTCTGCTTGACTGGCTTAAATCCCTCTTTAATGGGAAGGTGATGAAGGACAATGTCAGTGGACAAACCCACCATGTCTTCATGAGACCATGCAAACACGTCCTGGAATTGGGTTAATAGCGTAACCATATTATTCCGTTGGTTTGGGGTAAGGTCTGAACCAATCTGGATTAACTTAGGGCTTTCTAAGGTTCCGAGATTGAAAGAAGTGGTTTGATCAAGGTTGGGTTTGGGTTTGTCTTTGACCCATTCTTGAATTTTTTGGAGGCACCTCAATGTCATCCCAGATATCCATCAAGGTCAATTCATCTCTACATCAAAGGTACAATCCACGTGTAGGAGAGGCATCGTGTCCGCAAGCACAGTACATTTAAATTCGTAGTCCCGAAACAAAATATGTTTTCACTTAGTATATATGAAATGTGTTGATCATACACGGTGTTAGCATATATTGGCAAAATAAACTGCTAATACTGTACAAAAAAGTAAGCAATTATTATATCTACAGGGCGTAAAGAGTTTCGCCCATTTTACCTTGTCGACCAAAGCAAGAAATGTCATCCCCAATCGCAAGGGTAAAGTCCGGTGGACCGCAGATAATGGAGGGATTGTCATCATCCTCCCCTCGCCCGTAAATGATGGCCATTACGTCCGGGCAATCATCGTCTGGGTGTCTCATTAGTATGTTCATCATGAACGATGATGCGATATCGGACATCATCCGTATGACGCCTTGTTTGATTCTTCGCTCTCTTCTTCATCATGCGGATTTGGAACAATGATTTCTATCTCCTTCACCGATGCACGCTTAGGAAATAACATAGCCATTACATCGGGCCGGCACCTTTACTGTAAGGTTGTGCGACTCGAGTTGGAAGGCGGCCAAACGCCACGTGGTTGAAGTCAAGGAATCATGCGATGCTTATGAGGATTCCCGTGACTAGAGTCAATGCGTAATAGCCTAGTCCAAATTGCTCCAACTTGCTTGTTAATAGAATGGGGTACTTGATACCTTGGCCATCTTTACCTAACCTTGTCCCGGTTTATGACCCAACGACATCATTTCTCGAGGTGGTCGACATCACCTCGGCAGAGATCTTAGGTTCTAAGTAATGGTGCTCCAATAATGGTATTGGGTGTTTCTTATTTCTAAAGCATGAAAATTGGCTGGTTCTATGTGTGTATTGGCATTGATGAACGACATGTCCCCGTGCTGAGGAATCTCTGGTTCAGCTTTGACTGTGACTAGGCTATTATTGATGATGTATTTCAATTGTTGGTGAAAAGTAGAGGGGACTGCCCCAGCCATAAGAATCCATGGTCGTCCCAAGAGCAGGTTGTATCCCAAATCTATCTTGAGCACATGGAAAGATACGCAGAATGTGTGAGGACCAATTTCGATTGGCAAATTTCAATTATCTCGATCGAAAGTTACTTACGGCTCCATCAAAAGCTTTGATGATAGTATGGCTACTCCGAATTCTGTTGAGATTGATATTCATCTTCACCAAGGTAGCATATGGGCAGATATTCAGAGAGGAACCTCCATCTATTAAGACTCATGCTACCATGTATCCGGAGGATTAGACCGCAATGTGTAACGGTTTGCAATAACCGGTCCCTTCGGATGGTATGTCATCATCAGTGAAGGATATCACATTTTTGTTGAAAATGTGATCAACCATATGTTAAAACTTTTCCGTATCCACTGATGTCGGGAGATAGGCTTCTTCTAGAACCTTTAGCAAAACCTTCTGGTGATTCTCAGAGGTTAGGATCAAGTCCAAAATTGATATTTGTTGTGGAGCTTCTTTCAAGCTTAAAACCACCGTAGCTTCATTATGACCCACAGCGCGAAGGAATTTTTCAACCTTCTCCATGGGTATTTTCCCCTTTGATTTATTGGTGGGCTTCATCACCCGATGGGGGAGATATAGTGGATTTTCCTTCCCCACTGCAGCAGTTGTATGTGAGGTGGATCTTTCACCTTCTCCATAATTCCACGGAAACTTGCGCAAGCTAACAATAGATATCAGTGCTCTCGCATGGCAAGTTAATCGCTCGAGCTGCCACTTTCAAAGGATTTTTCCTCCTTTGAGATGAATTATCATGCGCCATGTAGTAGAGTATTAATCCCCTCGCCTTCAAAGGGATATAACCGCTACCACACTTTTCCACTTAGTAAGGCCTGCATTCTCACTTGCTTCGTAACACGTTGTCGTTATTTATGTCAAGCGCAAAGACACCACCGTCGATTAGATTTTGAATAAGGTGGCGAGTGCCCAAAGATTCTTCCGCATGCTATGACCATGAGATCGGGAGTGGTATTGACATACTCCATCAGAGTTGTACCGTCCCGAACGGGGGTTGATTGGAGGTAGAAGTGAACTGATCCTTCCTTCATTGATTAATATGTGAAGGATTTCCTCCATAGGTTGGCCCAAATAGGTGAATTCCCGTTTGTTGGCGAAATCCCGACGGGCTTTGGCATTTGCTCTCTTCATCACTTTGTCTTCCAAAGATTTCATTTTCTCGAAAGTGACGAGGAATATTCATGATAATAGGTAGAGATCGCATGCTCTCGGTCGATTAATCACCGAGTCACTTGATGTTTGATAAGTCACCGCCCGCCAATTGCTCAATTTGTTTGCCGAGAGCTTTGATCTTTTGTTCCATTGTGAATTGGAACTTGGCATAATCCCATTTGTCATCACCGTCTTTGAGGGTCTGGGAAGATTTACAGCTGAAGTTGGAATTTTGTCCATTGCTCCAATTGATCATGTTGACCTCTTTTTCTTTGTGTTGAGGAAGAGGGTTGTCTTGTACATAAGGCTGATCAGGTTTGGTGACTATGATCTCCCCATTTTCTATTAGGTCCTGGATCTTGTGTTTCAAAGCCCAACAATCCTGAGTATCATGTCCAGGTGCCCCGGCATGATAAGCACATTTTCTAGCAGCATTGAAACCCCGTCCATTAGGGCTGGCTGGTGGAAGAAGATGCATAATTTTCTTCTGCGTTGTCAGAAGATTAAGAATGTTCTCGAGGGTATCCCCTAAGGGTCTAGACACTCGATGGCGTTTGACTTCTCCACCTTTTGGTACTGGAGGGTTTGCAGACTGTGATGGAAAGGGAGTGTAGTTTCTTCTTTGAATAGGTATGTTTTGATTGCCTTTTTGCCCCTATAGTATTAGGGAAACATCTTCCTTTTTCTTTTTATGGACCCTCCGGAGGTTGTTCCCATAATTTCCAGATTGGATGTGATCAACAACATCTTTGAGTGCGGCTAGGTCTTGAATCTTTCCTGACTTCAACTCCATTTCGGCCATCTCCCCATGCTTGACCATTTCAAAAAATGGTTTGCCGATGCCGGCTAAAACTCTCTCATAGAAGGGAGCTTCAGATGTCTATGAAAGTCATGACCATTTCTCGATTCTCGCCATGTAAGGAATAACTTGGGCGCCAAAAGCCTCCACCTTTGAGCATACTCTCTAAAAGACTCATTAGACTGTTTCTTGATCTTGGTAATTTGATACCGATCAGGAGCCATCTGAGTTTGAAAACTGTATTGAGTGAGGAAGGCATGTGCTAGCTCTTCCCAGCTATGGATTTTGGAGTTGTCTAATCTTGTGTACCACGAACGGGTTTCTCCAGTTAGACTCTTTTGGAACAATTGCATTCTGAACTTTTCATCCTCCGCATAGGATCCAAGTTCTCCAATAAATACTTTTAGATGTGTGTAAGGATCCCCTAACTCGTCATATTTTTCAAAGTCAGGAGTTTTAAATTTTTCTGGATAGTGAACACCAGGAAAAATACATAGATCAGCATATGAAACACTCCCATGTGTTCCAATTCCTTTGATAGAGCGAAGGGTCTCTTCCATTTGGAGGACTTTCTTTTTGATGTCACCATTGTCTGGATCTCCAGTGGGATGGGCAGCATCATGAGTTTTGTTGGTCGTATCCAACTTTGGTTCCGATGTGGTAATGACTGGGTCTCCCCCTTGTGTGGAGGATTCAGTATGTAAGGGTATTTTCTGACCCTGTGTTGACTGATGTAATTCTTTTAATAGCACAACCAAACCTGTGATTTGTTTACTTAATCCGTCGAATTCTTTGCGAGAAACTGGATTAAGATCACCGGCCTGGATGATGACATGATTGATGGGCCTTGCCGCCTTTTGGACTTTAACCGTAAGAGGTCCGATTGATTCCTCGCGAAAGACTTGCATAGTTTAGTCTTTAGGAATGTATATAATAACATGCTATGTGATGTGTCCATTTTAGGAATTTTATCCTCGCAAAACGGTGTCACCGCTTATAGCATGTTAATATGTATGTGTACACATTTCTTCATATTTCTCATTACATGGAGAGATAGATATGGAATGAAATTACAAGTAATTGTGTTTACAAGTAATTGAAATGAGAGAGCATGAAGAGACTTTCCTCCGCTTTTGGGTTTATCGAGGTCGACCTATCTTAGGTTACTCTCATGCTTTTTTGGCATGAAGGTTCCCAAATCATTGTAGTCTACTGAGACGGAAAGTTAATCCGGGTCTTTCAACTGGAGCGAATTTGGGTGGTGCCTTTCCCGAGCCTCTGGAGAATCGGGCTTCTCACGAGTCCAAAGAATCAAACACCGACGGATAACCTCCCGGTGGAGGGACCACACAACATACATTCACATACATCGCGTCTCACCGTATGAAATGATGACATGTGTGAAGCACTAATATCATAAGCAGTTTATAGTGCGAAGCACTAACATCACACGCAGATATGATGCGAAGCACTAAGTTCAATTAAGACATGCATTCATACACATTCATCCAATGTAAATGCAACATCCACACACAAGCGGATAATAGCTTTGAAAAGATTGTAGTAGCGGCTTAAGTCCTCTTACTGGAGTTCCCAGCAGAGTCGCCACCTATCGACGTCGGGATTTTTGGGTGTCCCTTTCCGTTACTTGTTCTTTGGTGTTCTCATTTTAGGTGAGATTTGTTTGACAAAACAAGTGAAAAAGGTCTGACATGTATAATGTCGATGATGGGACTGTTAACAATCGCCAGTTGGCTTTTTAAATGGTTGTACCAACACAACCGATAAAAGGTTTGTACATTAACCCAGTGAGGTGACACTGATATACAGGTCGGCGAAACCGAGATTCGTTTAGGGTCCGGGGACTTGGTTATGCGGGGGGAAGGTGTTAAGCACCCCCCGACATCCGTGTTACCACGGTGACCGCCTCTTTTCAAGAAACTATTATCTGAGTGTGTGTGTGTGTGTGGGTCAATGTGCTATTATATGGAAGTTGTGCGAGGCCTCGTTCGAACCTATATACACAGGGTTTGAATTTATGTAAAAATTCAATTTTTAGCAAGATATGGCAATGATGTTTTATAAAAGAGGTTTTTCAAACCCTGATGCTCAATAGGAATTGAGACCTTTTACACTCCCATTTTTATTAAGTGAGCGGCTGAATTGATTTTATTTGACGAATGCGAGGCATTTGTATGAAAATAATATACAAAAATAATGCCGACTTCCTCGTGGGTATGAAAACCATCCGAGGAAATTCGACATCGCAGAGAATAATTTACAAGTCGCCATACATTGAAAATGTCCATCACAGAACCGAATCTAGATTCAATGGGATGAATCTGTGATCACATGATTCCTAGGCTCACAAAAATCTGCAGCTTATATGAAAAGCGATGGCGGTATATATATAAAAGTCAGAATATATATATATATATATATATATATATACAGACAAGATCACCAACCACGAAGCACCTCCATGGGGGATCAAAAATGTAAATAAAGTTGTTAAAAGCTATCAACCACCACGGAGGAAACTCCAAGCGGACAAAATATGTATATATATATATAAGCAATAAACGCATTTAGGATATAAAATCCGTGCTCATCGAATGTAATCCCACCACGCTTCATATATATATATATATATATATATATATATATATATATATATATATATAAAAGCGAGTAAACGCTGCATCAAGTCTAGGCTCATCGAATAAAGTCCGACACACAGTTGATATATATAAGTATATATATATATATAAAAGCGAGTAAAAGCACCAGACCGAAGTCTAGGCTCATCGAACAAAGTCTGACACAGTTGATATATATAAGTATATATATAAAAGCGAGTAAACGCACTGCATCAAGTCTAGTGTGACGCCCCAAAATAGGTATACATCACCCATTCCGAGTTGTCAATACATGGTACGTAAACAACTACAACTTTATTATTACAACAAGAAATCGTGAGTTTGAATACAAATATTATCTTCTAGACAATATCTATACTCAAATAAATCCTCATCACATTTATTGATACATTATTTTACAAAATGGTGAGGACTACTAAACAACTCTCTAGAACCTTCATTCCATACCCCACTAAATTGCATCGCTTATATTCTCGCCTCCCGAGAAGAAAATGGAACAAAAAGGAAAAGGGTGAGCTCAATTAGCCCAAGAAAAGAATATTATGACTAAGATAATATACAACAAATTATCGTTAGTCTTCAACAGGAAAAATTTAATAGAATACAATAGACAACAAATTTTAAATCAATATTCGCAATGAAATAATAATTCATTAGAAGAGTTAAGTAGAGAATGCAAACTACTATCTTCTATGTATGAATTTAAAAGTTCATAGTCTATCTTTTATCCCCGTAACATAAATCAATATACATCCGAAATTAAATATTCATCTTTTCACTACAGCCAAAGATATTCATCACCGGTCATGTTCATCTAAACACTGCTCATCTTTTTGCACTACGGGCCAAAGATATTCATCAAAATCATTCATCTTTGCACTACGTGCCAAAGATATTCAATAATATCATCATTTAAGACCGAGGATGATGAAAAATATTTTTAAAGAAACGAATCCAAAGGAAACAAAATGACAAGGATTAAGGATTAAGGATTAAGGATTCGTACTTTGTTTTTATCCATGTCCAACAATACCTCAAAAATAATGATAGTGGTGTAAAATTCAAGAATGATCAAAACATGGATACAATCAAAGCTAGTATCCACAATAGATATTTTAGACGAAAAGGAAAATTTTCATTTTTCGATGAATAATGCCGATTCGTGAATAATTATCAGATACGTGAATAGTGCCAGATACGTGAATAAGTAACTCAGACACCAAAAGTTCCAAATTTGATAAAAACTTCGGATCAATATTTCAAAGATAATGATATTGAAGAAATAATATCATTACTGAAAAAAATAATATCCCTTACCTCGAAAGATTAAGTACTTCATTTTGGAATACCGGGTATAGTCAAGAAGGAACTTGCACCCGCTAACAATACTCAAAGTATACTCAAAATACTCACAAGAATACGCCGATAATATAGAGAGAAAACTTCGATTTACGGTGTAATTTTCATTTCTAACCCAAGCACCCTATTTATAGGAAAATGCTTAGAACACCAAAGCGTAAAATTTAATATAATATTAATATATAAATTAAAATTTCCTCGCCAACCTTCCAAGAACTGAATTCAGCTCATTCAACCCACATGTAACACACCATAATAATGAAAAACGTTTTTCTAATTTTAAATATTTTAAACTTCCGGAAATCAATTATTTCGGAGCTTCGGAGCTTCAATAATTCATAATAAATAGCCTTTTTGTCAGAAAATTCGAATCTCATTAGTTTTTATAGGAAATTCCATTATCTACAACTTTACAGAAGGAAGTTTTTCCAAATTCTAAACAAAATTTGACCAAAATCCACAAACCAAGGCGATTTTACAAAAAGCTATAATCAAATTTCATCAATAAATGGGGTCCACCGATATGTTTAACATGTTTTAAACATTTATTGCAACAAAAAATACTCTTCCTCCTCGTATACTCATATATCCCACATTCGTTGTAAAATATCACCATTATTATATTATTAAAATATAATAATATATTTAAATGAATTATTTTATCGTAAAAGATAAAATTTCAATTTTCAACAATTGTCACATTAAAATTTTCTCCATCTATATCCACATAAAATTAATATTTTTCTCATCATATGAATTAATAATTAATTATTCACAAATAATATTACGTAATCACAATATCGACAACCGTGCGCTTCCTGGAAAGAGGGCTTTCCAATAAGAATTTCTCTTCTCAAGCGTGCGATTAGGTGACCAAACCTCTCCTTAGATGTAACTTTCTAGACATTGCCAATAATGTTATCTAATAATATTATTCAGATAATATGAATTATTGCTTCGATAATGAAAATACCGTAAATGACAATTATCAAAACAATGAAAGAATATAAAATATCAACGCAAAGAATCATTAAATCAATAAAATATTTGAATAAGAATTATCAGAACCATTATTGAGTAGTGCCTTCTTACGTAAGAATCAATAATTGGTGCAATACCGTGCTACCTTGTGTTTTTAACCAAGCAGTATTTTAACAAGATTAATCAGTAATAACTACGTCATTATTTTTAAACAACTTATATTTGTGCGTTTCTTCATCCAATCGCTTTCAGTTATGGGGCCCATTAAAGATCGTGGTCAATGCATTTAATATTCCCCGACAAAGAAGAATATTCCACGACCAAACGAATATTTCCCGACAACAATGAATATTTTATAACCACTTGCTTATTTTGAAATATTTATGTATTTTACCCATAACTATCCACATTAATCAAATCAACCCTTACTATTTCAAAATAGAAAAATTAAATTTCATTAATAATAAGTTGGGGTCTTACAACCTCCCTCCTTATGAAATTTCGTCCTCGAAATCGACGTGCGTGTTCTGTGTTTGAAAAGGTGAGGATACCTCGCTTTCATTTCGCTTTCCAATTCCTAGGTCATTTCTCTATAGCATGATTCCTCCACGTAACTTTAACTTGTGGTATGACCTTTGCAGCGTAGGGACATGCTCCTTCCTATCCAAAATCTTGACAGTACCTCCTCATACGTTAAGTCTTCTATTATCTCGTCCGGTTCTAACTCTATAACGTGGTTCGGTCTTTCATATATTTACGAAGTACGATATATGAAACACATTATGAACACGAGACATACTCAGAGGTTACGCGAGTCTATAGGCTACATTTCCTACTCGGTCAAGAATTTGAAATGGACCAATAAATCGTGGATTGAGCTTTCCTCTCTTCCCAAATCTTGTAACTCCCTTCCATGGAGCAACACGCAACAATACATGATCCCCTACACTAAATTCCACGTCCTTTCGATGAAGATCCGCATAACTCTTTTGTCGATCTTGTGCCGCTTTATATCGTTGTCGAATCATTTGGATCTTTTCGGTGGTCATACGTCTTAACTTTCGGGTCCCAACAATGTTGCTTCCCCACCTCATCCCAACATATTGGAGAGCGACACTTTCGTCCATATAATGCTTCAAATGGAGCCACACCTATACTTGCTCGATAACTCATGTTGTTGTAGGAGAATTCCACCAATGGTAAATACTTATCCCAACCGCCTTTGAAGTCTAGGACACGAGTCTTAATAAATCTTCAAGAGTTTGAATAGTCCTTTCGATTGTCCGTCTGCTTTGAGGATGGTATGCGAATCCAATCAATAAATGCGCCCATAGCTTTTGCAAGCTAACCTAAAATCCTCGAAGTGAATCTTGGGTCACGATCCAAAACTATGGATACAGGCATGCCATGCAACCTCACAATCTCATTCACGTCATATACTAGCAAGACGTTCAAGGAATAAGTCTCCGTGTCGTGCAAGAAATGAGCGGACTTGGTTAATCTATCAACAATAACCCAAATAGCATTGATGCCTTGAGAAACCGTAGGGAAGACCCGTGAACGAAATCCATGGTAATGTGTTCCCACTTCCATTTTCAATCTCAAGTGGTTGCAATGGACCCTTAGGTACTTGATGCTCCACCTTTACACGTTGGCAAGTTAAACACATCGAGATAAACTTTGCAATCTCTCTCTTCATATTGTTCCACCAAAATGTATGTCAAGATCACGATACATTTTAGTACTTCCGTGATGGATTGCAAATGGTGTATTGTGTGCCTCCATCATAATCTTGTACTTCAAATCGTGGTCGTTAGAACACAAAGTCTAGAGTGGACTCAAGTATTCCTTCTTCATCAATTCTCGCCTTAGGAATAGCTCCTTCTTGTACTTTCTTCTTTCATACGCATCGACTCCGGAATTGGGTGGCTTGAGCAACCTTAACTTTTTCTATTAAAGTTGGCTCTATGTATACTTGACATCATCGCACTTTTCGTTCCGCGATATGATCTTTTACTCAACGCGTCGCATTACCACGCTCGCTTTTCGGTGATGGTATTGAATAGTGTGGTCGTAGTCTTTCAATAGCTCGAGCCAACGTCATTTGCCGCATGTTGAGTTCTTTTTTGAGTGAAGAAATATTTAAGGCTTTTATGGTCCGAATATATCTCCACTTTCTCCCCATATAGATAGTGCCTCCATATCTTTAGCGCGAAATAATGGCTACGCTAACTCTAGATCATGAGTAGGATAATTCCTCTCATACTCTTTTAAGTTGTCGCGAGGCATAGGCTATGACTTTCCCACGTTGCATGAGAACACATCCTAACCCTTTGCACAAGCATCGTCAGAGATAACAAATCCATCCGAACCGGATGGTATTGTTAGAATAGGTCTTAGAAATAAGTCTCCTCTTAAGCTCTTGGAAACTCTTCTCGCATTCTTCGCCTCCAAACGAATTTTGTATCCTTTCGAGTTAGTGAGTTAATGGAGTAGCGATTCGAGAAAACCTTCCACGAATCTCCGAGATAATAACCAAATAAGCCCAAAAGCTACGTCTTGATCACCGACTTTTGCTGCTCCCAACTTTGTATTGCTTCTATCTTGGCGGATCAACAGATACTCCATGTTTCGACACCACGTGCCCAAGGAATGCTACTTCCTCGCCGTAACTCACATTTCTTCAATTTGGCATATAGTTTGTTTTCACGAAGCCTTTGAGTACCAAATTTCAAATGGTGCTCATGATCTTCACGACTTTTGGAATATATGAGGATGTCATCAATAAAAAACAACAACGAATCGATCCAAATATTCCTTGAATACTCGGTTCATCATATCCATGAAAGTCATAGGAGCATTAGTCGATCCGAAAGACATGACTAAGAATTCATAATGCCCGTCATCGAGTTCTAAAGGCGGGTCTTTGGAATATCCTCGCCTCTAATCTTCAAATGATGATATCCAAATCTAAAATCGATTTTTGAAAAGAATTGTGCCTTTGCAATCGGTCAAACAAGTCATCAATACGGTAGGTAGAGGATACCTATTCTTGATGGTGACATGGTTCAATTCCCGATAGTCAATACAAAGTCGCATACTCCCGCTTTTCTTCTTACTTAATAAAACAGAGCACCCCAAGGAGATGTACTAGACGAATGAAACCGATGTCCAACAATTCTCAGTAGTTGGACCTTTAACTCCTCGAGTTCAATAGGAGCCATTCGATATGGGGTTTTAGAAATGGGCTTTGTACAGTTTCAAGATCAATAAAGAATTCAACTTCACGTCCGGGGTGAGCCAGGAAGTTCTTCAGAAATACGTCGGAAAGTCAATAACAACAGGAATATTATTCAAATTTGACGTGTCTTTATTCAAATCCATAACATGGGCTAAGAAAGCTTGACATCCGCTTTTCAATAAACGAATAGCTTTATGATTAGATATGATGGTGATTGATTTTAATGGTTTAGTTGCTTGAATTAAATAACAAAGTTGTTTAGGAATATGAAAGCTAACAACCTTACGAAAACAATCAATTTTGGCATGATGTGTAATTAACCAATCAATCCCTAAAATCACATCAAAAGTAAGTATCTTTAAAGAGATAAGGTCAACAGGTAAGGTGATGGTGCCAACTTGAATCAAACAAGATTTATAAACAATGGATGTGATGAAAGTTTCTCTAACGGAGTTTCCACAGATAGTCAAAGTCTAATTTTTCCGAGTCAAATTTAAACGTTGAGCACAAGTAGGAGAGATAAATGAATGGGTAGCACCGGTATCAAGTAAGGTATAAACTTTGCAAGAATTTATAAATAGCTTACCCGTGATCACCTCGTTTGGGTTCCTCGCATTATGACCAATCCAAACAAACGCTTCTTCCCGAATCGTTGACTTTGACTTTTCTCGGGATGATCTTTTGAGTCACCGTCCCCCATTGAACTAGGTTTCGCTCTCGTCTAATCTCGGCGATATGTCCTTCCTTTCCACAATTATAGCATACCTTGAATCGTTGTGGGCGCTTTGACCGATATGTCCCTCTTTTCCGCATTTGTAGCATATGACCTGGGTGGTCGTTCTCCTCCCTTAGAACCGGGCCACTCATCGGGTAATCGCTGCCTCTTCATATGGTCGCTGTTAAATCTCCTCTTTTAAAATCTCCTCCCGACTCACTTCTTCTATTTTCACGGCCATGATTACCACCAGAGTGGTTACCATTTTGTCCGTCTTTTCTTTCTCCACCGGGTTATCGTTGTTTTTTGTTGACTACCATCTCCCAGATGATCTTGGTTGTGGTCCCTCAGTTGACCATACTCGTTATCTCGCTTCTAATAATTGAGCCTGCTTTACAACATCTCGAATAGAGAGAAATTTTATGAGAAATGAGATCTTGACGTATCCGGGTTTCAAACCTCTAAGAAACATCCGCGGCCATACGTTCCTCATTCTCCACCAAATGAGGTGCAAACCAGATAACTCTGCAAACTTTGCCTCGTCTTGAGACAAATTGCCATGTTGTTTTGTTCTAATCGATGAACTCCACTTCCTTCATATAGCGAACACTTTCGGAAAGTATTTGTCATTAAATAGTTTCTAAAGCGTCTCCCAAGACATCTTTGAGTCTTGGGCCGGATGGAGTACGCTTCACGCATCTCCACCGTGAGTACGCTTCGCCACGGAACATAAAGGTGGCGAATGGAACCTTCCGTTCCTCCGTGCATCCCAAGACATCGAATATCTTGGTAATTTGCTTGACCCATGTTTCCGCCGGCATGATCGGATCTGCTTTCCCTTAAATTCGTGGTCCCAACTCTTTGAATCTAGCTTGGTAAGGATGACTGCGTGAATTGCTATCATTTCCTCCGTATTTTGAACACGAGTCTCCTCGTCGATTTTGCATGAAACTGCAAAAAGCTTCTAAACATCCCTCGTTCATCATCTGCTCGGTGGTGTTGTTCACAGGAGGTACATTGCCACACTGTTACACGCTTCTCCTCGTTGGTGAGTACTGAGCGTCTCCACTGGTCTCATTTCCATTGTTAATATTCTCGAGAGACATTCTCAAATCTCGTAATAAAATAAGGGGTTAATTAAGAAAATCAATATATCATATAATATCCCTATATACCGACCAACTAACAAATAAGCTTAGGTAGGACACACTTTAGCGAAGGATTTACTCGCCTCTCGCCTCCTAGTTTTATTCCCCCGATCTCCGCCAGAGATCATATCCTAAGCTCTGTACTAACCGTGACGCCCCCAAAATAGGTATACATCACCCATTCGAGTTGTCAATACATGGTATGTAAACAACTACAACTTTATTATTACAACAAGAAAAAGCTGTGAGTTTGAATACAAATATTATCTTCTAGAAAATATCTATACTCAAATAAATCCTCATCACATTTATTGATACATTATTTTACAAAAATGGTGAGGACTACTAAACAACTCTCTCTAGAACCTTCATTCCATACCCCGATTGTACTCGCTATATTCTCGCCTCCCAGAAGAAAAAATGGAACAAAAAGGAAAAGGGTGAGCTCAACTAGCCCAAGAAAGAATATTATGACTAAGATAATATACAACAAATTATCGTTAGTCTTCAACGAGGAAAAATCTAATAGAATACAATAGACAACAAATTTTAAATCAATATTCATAGCTGAAATAATAATTCATTAGAAGAGTTAAGTAGAGAATGCAAACTACTATCTTCTATGTATGAATTTAAAAGTTAATCGCTCATCTTTTATCCTCAGAAAATCAATCAATATACATCTGAATTAAATATTCATCTTTGCACTACTGGGCCAAAGATATTCATCATTAATTATGTTCATCTAAACACTGCTCATCTTTGCACTCACGGGCCAAAGATATTCATCAGAAATCATTCATCTTTGCACTACAGGCCAAAGATATTCAATAATATCATCATTTAAGACTGAGGATGATGAAAAAATATTTTTAAAGAAACGAATCCAGTGAAACAAAATGACAAGGATTAAGGATTAAGGATTAAGGATTCGTACTTTGTTTTATCCATGTCCAACAATACCTCAAAAATAATGATAGTGGTGTAAAATTCAAGAATGATCAAAATATGGATACAATCAAAGCTAGTATCCACAATAGATATTTTAGACGAAAAGGGAAAATTTTCATTTTTCGATGAATAATGCCAGATTCGTGAATAATGGTCGATATCGTGAATAGTCTTGCCGTATATCGTGTATAGTAACTCAAACACCAAAAGTTCCAAATTTGATAAAAACTTGAGATCAATATTTCAAAGATAATGATATTGAAGAAATAATATCATTACGAAAAAAAAATAATATCCCTTACCTCGAAAGATTAAGTACTTCAATTGGAATCTAGGGTATAGTCTTTGAAGGAACTTACACCGCCTAACAATACTCAAAGTATACTCAAAATACTCACAAGAATACGCTCGATAATATAGAGAGAAAACTTCATTTACGTGTAATTTTCAATTCTAACCTAAGCACCCTATTTATAGGAAAATGCTTAGAACACCAAAGCAGAAAATTTAATATAATATTAATATATAAATTAAAATTTCCTACGCCAACCTTCCAAGAACTGAATTCAGCTCATTCAACCCACATGTAACACACCATAATGAAAAAACGTTTTCTAATTTAAAATATTTTAAACTTCCGAAATTAATTATTTGAAGCTTTGAGCTTCAATAATTCATAATAAATAGCCCTTTTGTCGAAAAAATTCAAATCTCATTAGTTTTATAGGAAATTCCATTATCTACAACTTTGCGTAAGGAAGTTTTCCAAATTCAAAATGAAATTGACCAAAATCCACAAACGGACAATTTTACAATTTATATAATCAAATTTCAAATAATAAATGGGGTCCAATTTACATGTTTAACATGTTTTAAACATTTATTGCAACAAAAAATACTCTTCCTCCTCGTATACTCATATATCCCACATTCGTTGTAAAATATCACCATTATTATATTATTAAAATATAATAATATATTTAAATGAATTATTTTATCGAGAAAAGATAAAATTTTAATTTTCAACAATTGTCACATTAAAAATTTTCTTCATCTATATCCACATAAAATCAATATTTTCTCATCATATGAATCAATAATTAATTATTCACAAATAATATTACAGAATCACAATATTGATGACCGGGCATAGCCTCCTCAGGGAAGGGGGCTTTCCAATAAGAATTCTCTCACTCATGGCGTGCAATTAGGTGACCAAACCTCTCCTGAGATGAACTTTCTAGACATTGCCAATAATGTTATCTAATAATATTATTCGGATAATATGAATTATTGCTTCGATAATGAAAAATACTTTGTGTAATGACAATTATTGAAACAACAAAGAATATAAAATATCAACGCAGTTAATCATTAAATCAATAAAATCTTTGAATAAGAATTCATCGTAACCATTATTGAGTAGTGCCTTCACGTAAGAATCAATAATTGGTGCAATACCGCAATATCTTGTGTTTTAAACCACCGAGTATTTTAACAAGATAATTGATGAATAACTACTGTTATTTTTAAACAACTTATATTTGTCGCTTTCTTCATCCAATCGCTTTCAAGTTATGGGGCCCACAAAAGATCACTACCGTAAATTTAATATTCCCCGAAGCGAAGTAAGAATATTCCACGACCAAACGAATATTTCCCGACAACAATGAATATTTTATAACCACTTACTTATTTTGAAATATTTATGTATTTTACCCATAACTATCCACATTAATCAAATCAACCCTTACTATTTCAAAATAGAGAAAATTAAATTTCATTAATAATAAGTTGGGGTCTTACATCTAGGCTCATCGAACAAAGTCCGACACACAGTTAATATATATAAGTATATATATATTAAAGCAGTAAACGCTCCAGACCGAAGTCTAGGTTCAATCGAGGCATAACTCAATAATGTTAGTCAATATATATGTAAATATATATAATATATATATATATACAGACTGAAATGAAACCACGGACCGAAGTCCGGGCAAAAGCAAGCAACACGACTCTCAACGTGTAGAAAGGTGTGTGCAAAGATGAAGAGAAAGACTCTAAAGTGTGTGAGAAGACTTACAGCTAATTGCTAAAAAAGGCTTCTATATCTTTAGAGTGGGTAAACACTGGGCTTTTGTGGGTACAAAAGAGGCTATATATGAGCTCTCAGGTGTTTAAAAGTGGGAAAATACATTGTATGGCGAGTGCAGAGCAAATTGTGCAGGGTTTCTTCGTCTTTTTTCTCTTAAAAATCAGCACCCTAAGCCCTCTATTTATAGGCAATATGAGCCGCAGGTGTACCAGAGGCGGGTCGGGTCGGCCCGGGTTTGTCGGGTCAGGTCGTCTCAAAGTACGTGCACTCAGGCACTGTAATGTCCACTCGGATTTTGAGAAGTGCAATCCGGGCATCCGTTTTGAGGTATATAGGACCTATTTCGGACCGCCGTTGTCGAGAGTTGTACGATGGCATGGGATTAGAGTTTGTACGAAGTCATTGAAGATGGGACGATGCCCTCCGGTCTTCAAGCTTCAACTTTCATCATTACCCCGCACAATAGTCACTCGGGATTGGTTAATCTTGTGGGACATCGTTATAGAGACGTGACGTGGCATTGTGTTGGGCGAGATGACGATGTTGTCCCTCACCTGTTATCACCTGGATTGGGGTGATCAGCGATGTTGCTCATACTTATTTGAGATTGACTGTTGCAATTTGTTGAAGATCCTCATTGTCATCTTTGAGGTGTGCCTGTCTTCCCGATGTTATTGCCAGGTTGAGTAAAGTGTATCTCGTTGTGGCCAAGAGATTGAAGTCGATGGCATTTGAAACAAGCATTTCGGTTATCTCGTAAACGCATTCTTTGGGGTTATCACCAAGATTGGTGGCTATTCCAATGGTTGGGGCCGAGACCGGATACCTCGGGGTTATCTCTCGAGATTAATCGGTCTTCTCCTGTGTGTGTCCCGTATATTGTATCTCGCAGTCTCGGGGTTATATCTCGAGGTTGGAACTGCTGCTCCAGTGTGTGATCTGGGGTTGATCTTTGAACTCCGGTAGTATCCGGTATGGATTTGGTTTGTCTTTCGTGGTTCTCTCTAAAAGACAAATCTGTCCTCCCGCAATGTCGATGAATGATGAATACAAAAATTTTGAGTGTCTACAGCTATGCTTTCAATGGTTTGGGAAGAGAGGCTTTAGGGGTGTTCAATTTGATGAGTTGGAATGGGGTTAAGGGTGATGATTTTACATTCACTAGTCTGCTAAAATCCTCTGCTATTTCAGGATCTTGTGAATTGGGAAGGCAGATTCATGGCCTTGTTATTAGAAAAGGTTTTGATTTGGATGTAGTGATGGCTAGTGCGCTTATTGATATGTATACAAAGAATGAAAATATAGGGGTATCATCGACGAACACTAAAAAGGACAGTCTACGTTCAATGTATAGCAAAAGATGGATTCAAAGGAGATATTTGGGACTAAATTGCAAATCTAACCCTCATATTTGTCATGTTTTTGTTAAACTGTTCCCTAAACATTTTTTTTAGCATAAATGTTCCTCATAGATGCGTTATTCATGCAAAGGTGTTCCTTCAATGTTCCATAAACTTTTTTTTCGCGTAACTGTTCCTCATAGATGCGTTAATCATGCAAATGTGTTCCTCTAAATTTTTTTAAGATATTAAATTTGATTTTCTATCTCCTCTCTCCTCCCTCCTCATTTTTTTTATTTTTTATTTTTTATTTCTAAAATATATGTAAAAAGTATACTCTTCTTATTCTTTTTATTTATTTATTTTTATATTGACATTTTGAATTCAATATAAATATCTTTAAATTCAAAATTAGTATAAATTAATTAATTTTAAACAATATAATTACCAAAATTATAAACTTTACTATTTTTTATTTTATCTAAATGACACTAATAAAAAATAGTAAGGTTTATATAAACTAGTTTTTATTTTATTAATTATATTTTTTTCATTCTATTATTAGTACCATTTAGATAAAATAAAAATAGTAAGGTTTATAATTTTGAAAATTATATTGTCTAAAAATTAATTAATTAATTTATACTAATTTTGAATTTAGAGATATTTCATATTAAATTCAAAATGATAATATAAAAATAAACAATTAAAAAGAAGAATAAGAATATACTTTTTACACAAATTTTAAAAATAAAAAATAAAAAAATGAGGTGATGAGAGAAAATTAATTTTGAATAGGTGAAAAAAAATGAAGGAACACATTTGCATGACTAACGCATCTACGAGGAACAGTTGTGCTAAAAAAAAGTTTGGCGAACATTAGAGGAACACCTTTGCATGACTAACGCATCTATGAGGAACAATTATGCTAAAAAAAATTAAGAAACAGTTTAGCAAAAACTTGACAAATAGGACAAATAGGAGGGTCAGATTTGCAATTTAGTCGATATTTGGAGGTTATTCAGCAAGTATATGATTGTTGATAATGTATTCATTCTGATGAAGAGAAATAAAGGTGGAATATGATTTAGCGTTGTTCGTCTTAAGAGTAAGAAAGCAGAAGTGGAAGCCATAATGAATGTTAATGGTTACAAATACAGAGGAGAAATCATGTCTATGAACATTGCTAGATTCACAAATGATAACAATGGTAATAACAATCGACAAATGTCAGGGATGTTTGAAAGGACAATCCGAAGCATGGATTCAACTGAAGCTTTATATGATGAAAGGGTGGAAGAAAAGAATATCATAGAAGTAGAGAATAAGGAAGTTTCTGAGAAATGGAATTGGAGTATGTAGTTCATCTTAAGGAAAAGAAGAGAAGTGGAAGAAATGGAATGCAATACAGTGGGCATAGATTGGCTGAAAATATGCTCAAAAGGGAAACATTGTTTTCTAATAATGCTACTAAGCAATAAAGAAAAGGTCAGAATTGAGAAACAAATGACTAGTAATCCTTAGAATGGGCAATTACAGTAAAAAATACCAAGCTAGAGCATTATACTTGTCTCATTGACCTCCTAGGGCGAAGCGGTCTTTTAGTTGAATCATTCAAAATTTTGGTCTCAATACCACTAGAAATTGGAGTAAACACCCAAAATTTTGGTCTCAATACCCATCCCCTTCATCAACTAAAACTCTGTAAACTTTTCATTCCCTATCTTCGATTATGTGCCTCCCAACTCCCAACTTTCCCACTTTGGCTTTTCTCTCTCCTTCTCTTCGTCTTCATACACATACCACTCTTTCTATTTTCTCTCTTCAAAATCACTCTCACTCTTCTTCACTCTTTAAATCAAAATCAAAATCCCTAAAAAAGTTGATATAAGATATGAATAATTTAGATTTTAGTGATTATAGGTTTTTCTTTACGCCATTGATGCCATTGATGATGAAGTTTGCAGTTCAGGGCAGTTTTCAAATTTGGAGAGAGAAAGAGGGAGTTACTAATTTTTTTGGGTAACTTACAGTATACTTCAGGACATTGTTTGTTTGGTGTAGATGGAGAAGTACCAAGTTTACCCCTGTGTTATAAACATTACAGCCTTAGCCGATCACTTTTAACCGATTAAGTGAAAAAAAGTGTGCCTTTTGTTAAGTAAATTGAAGTTTATGGTGTAATTAGACACTTTTTTCAGTTTATGGTGCAAAAATTAACAATGATATAAAGTTTAGGGTGCAATTTGTCTTTTAGTCCTAAATATATAAACAAATTCTATGATTAACTGACATTCCATGAAAAAATATTTTGTGTGAAGTGACGGTAAGTCCATGGGATCATTTGTGTGTGATGCCTATTATTTGAAGTATTTGTGTGGCGCAACTCGCCAAGCCACCGGAGACAAAGACTTCCGTCGAAGAACCAGGTTCGGCCTTCTCTAGTTACACATTATCAAATTCTCTGATCCAGTTTCTAAGTACTATTGTATGTGAGGCCAGATCCAGTTTCTCTCTTTGTATTCTACGGTGGTAGATTTTCCTCTTATCGTCTGACAAGCTTCTTCCTCTTGCCTAGGGCATGTTTGTTCTTGCTTGAAAGCCTTTTTTTTCTGTATCTATGGAACGTGTGCACCCCAATACCCAACCAGATCTGGCCGATGCATGCCGAAATTTGAACCTGAATGATGCCGAATCAGAAGGTCTTATTCTCGATGATGATTTGATTCCATCTCTAGTAGATGAATACCAATTGTGTCTAGTGGGACGCTTCCTCACCGAGAAGAAGATGGATTTTGAAGCAATGAAGAATACTCTTATTCCAATTTGGCAGCCGATAAAGGGCATGGATGTGAAAGAGCTTGGCCAGAATCGATACATCCTTCATTTTTTCCATGAACGGGATCTATGTCGTGTGCTTAATGATGGTCCCTGGTCCTTGAGGAACCAGATTCTCATTCTTCGTCATCTACTTCCTGGCAAACAACCGTCATAAGTCTCATTGGATCATGTTGAGATGTGGGTGCAAGCATATGATTTACCACTAGGTTATCTGTCAGAGAAAGTTGGTCGGGCAATTGGGAACTAAATTGGTAAATATGTTCTTTCTGATGAACGTAACTTTGATGGTCAATTGAAAACTTTTATGCGCATTAGGGTTGCGATGAATATTTACAGACCTTTAGTTTGTAAAATGAAAATGAAGAGACCTGGTGGGGAGTGATTTTGGATTCATTTTAAGTATGAAAGATTTCCCACCTTTTGTTTCTATTGTGGTTTTATGGATCATTCAGAAAATTTCTGCCACCTCTCATTAGACAATCCTATTCCTCCGTCAGAATTCCCTTTTGGCTTGTGGCTTCGCGCCCAACCCCGTCGCAATAACAACCGAATGGCTGATAAGTGGCTCCGGACTTCCCTCAAAGACCGCCCTCCTCCGACTACTGGCGAGTCCAGTACGGGTGTTGACATGGATTTGGGTTCTCCGAGTAATCCTGGTACACCTAGGACAGTTGTCTTGCACGACAAGAGTCTCTCTAATTATCAGGTAAAAATGCCTCATTTGACAACTACTACCAAAATTTCCCATGATTTACAAGATCTCCCTGCTGGAACGTCAATCAAGCCCATTATTGGTCCTATAAATGTGGAAGCTACTGTGGATAATGGGCTTATTATTACGGATCAAAAATGTCGCCGTACTGATGGAGAATTAATAACACCTGATGTGTAGTTGACTGATGTTACTATTGATTAAAGCTCTGATATGATGATGGTTAATTTGACACCAAATAACGGATTGAAGGTGGGTTCTGGCATCCAGGCCCACCGAGCTCAATGACGACCTTAAGCTGGAATTGTCGTGGTTTGGGCAATCCACGTACAATTCAAGTTCTGGTGGATCCATCTCTATAAGCCCATGTTTGTGTTTTTGATTAAAACAATGGTTCCTCATGACATGATTTTAGCCATCAAAAATAAGCTAGGGTTTAATGGCTTCTTTGCTGTGAGTAGTATTGGCCATGGAGGGGGTCTTGCTCTCCTTTGGAAGGAAAAAAATAGTGCCAAGCTCCTTAGCTACTCTTATAATCACATTGATATTGAGGTGTCTTTGTCGTCAATGTCTGTGTGGCGCCTCACTGGCTTTTATGGGCACACGTCGCGAGCTCAACGTCAATTATCCTGGAATCTTCTTTATTCTCTGAGTCTTAACTCCACTGATCCTTGGTGTTGTATAGGGGATTTTAACGATCTACTCCATCCTTCTGAAAAGCTTGGTAATATTCCTCATCCTACTCGTCTGTTGGAAGGTTTTCGGCTTGCTGTGGAAGACAACGGACTTCTAGATATTGGTATGATTGGGCACCCTTTTACTTGGGAAAGGCATAGGGGTCTCTTGGATGGTGTTGAAGAGCGTCTTTATCGTGCTCTTGCTTCCTCATCTTGGTGCTCTTCTTTCCCATATGTCAAGCTCCGTAATATTGAAGTTACTATGTCTGATCACTCTGCTATTCTTCTAGATTTCCTATTTTCTTCCCAGGTGTACAAAACTCGCACCTTTAAATTCGAGAACATCTGTCTAAGGGAACCACAATGCAGAGGTGTGATTGAGTCTAGTTAGGTGAGTACTACAGGTATCGCAGTTCAACTAAAATTAGAAAGATGTGGAGAGGATTTACTGTGTTGGGGGAAGTCTTTATCTCGTCAATTTAAGGAGCGTATTAAAGACTGTCGGGCTCAAATAAACTCCCTTCGATCCAAATATGATTCGGCCTCTATCCACCAAGTTGAAGAGGCTAAAAGGAACTATAATAAACTCCTAGCTCAGCAAGTGGTCTTCTGGAAGCAAAGATCAAAACAACATTGGGTAAAGGAAGGTGACTGCAATTCTCGCTATTTCTATATTTCTGCCTCTTCCAGGAAAAAACGCAATTCTATTTTTCAGTTAAAAGACCAAAATGGATATTGGCAGACTTGGGATTCTGGTCTTGCCGACTTGCTCACGTCGTATTTCAAAGATATATTTTCTCCTCGTGGCTGTGTTATCGGCGAGATTATTAATAGCATTGACACTTGTTTATCTGAGGGGCAACAAAAATTTTTTGATTGCAGAATTTACCAAAGATGAAGTGAAGGAGGCTCGTTTCTCTATGGGTCCAGATAAAGCCCCGGGTCCGGATGGTATGAACCCAGCATTCTATCAGAAATTTTGGTCTATTGTTGGTACGGATGTCTCTTCTGCATGTCTTGATGCTCTTCATAATTCCTCCCTCCCGATTGGTCTTAATCATACCAATCTTATCCTAATTCCTAAGAAAAACTCACCGGAAGTGGCATCTGATTTACGGCCTATTACGTTATGTAACGTCCTTTATAAGATAATTTCGAATATGCTAGCAAATAGACTCAAAGTTGTTTTAAGCAGTTTAGTCTCTGAGTTCCAAAGTGCTTTCATACCGGGAAGATTGATGAATGATAATATCATGATTGCTTACGAGGTATCCCATTATTTGAAGAGTAAGCGTCAAGGTCGTGATGGTTATACAGCCTTGAAGATTGACATGAGCAAAGCTTATGATAAACTTGAATGAGATTTTTTAGAGAGGGTGATGGTTCGAATGGGGTTTTCGACTAAATGGATTAATTGGATGTTAATGTGTATTCAGTCGGTGACTTATTCGATTGTTCATGGGGGATTTGAAACTAAAAAATTCATTCCTTCTCGAGGGTTAAGGCAAGGTTGCCCCCTCTCCCCCTATCTATTCATCTTATGTGCAGAAGGTTTCTCGGCCTTGTTGAGAAGATATGAACGGCGGGGACTTCTTCATGGCTGTAAAATTGCCCAAAGCGCTCCAGTTATATCTCATTTATTTTTCGCCGACAACAGCTGTTTATTCTTCCAGGCAAATATACGTGAATGTGACATCATCCGAGCTTGCATCAATGAATATGAACAAACCTCAGGTCAACAAATCAACTTCCAGAAATCTTCTATTCCTTTTAGTGTGAATACTCATTTGCCTTTACACCATTTAATTTGCTCTTCCTTGAATGTTCAACGAACTACAGGCCATGGAAAGTATCTTGGTCTACCCTCTTTTATTGGAAGAAATAAGACCCAAATTCTTTCTTTTCTTAAAGAGAAGTTTTGGCCTCGTTTGGCAAGTTGGAAGAAAAGATTTCTATCAAAGGTCGGCAAGGAAGTTTTGATTAAAACAATTGCCCAAGCTCTACCAACGTATGCTATGAGTGTTTTTCTTCTTCCTTTGAATTTATGTGCGGATCTTGAAAGAATTATGAGCAGATTTTGGTGGCGATCTAACTCTGGAGAGTCATCGAGTATTCATTAGAAGAGCTGGAATGCTCTCTGTGCTTGCAAACAATTTGGGGGACTTGGCTTTCGTAAGCTCCACGAATTTAATTTAGCTATGTTGGGAAAAAATGGTTGAAGACTGTTAACTTCCCCCCAATTCTCTTGTTGCCCGTGTCTACAAGGCTAAATACTATAGAAGAACTGATTTTCTGCATGCCAACAAGAAGAATAATGCTAGTTTTATTTGGAGCAGTATCCTGGCTGCCCAAGATCTAATTAAGCAGAATGTTAGATGGCGAGTGAGAGATGGTTCATCTATTAATATTTGGGCAGATGTTTGGCTCCCTGATGAAGCTAACCCTCGAATTTCCTCTCCTCCGATTCCTAGGTTGCTGAATGAGTCGGTAAAGTCTTTCATGATCCCAAAGGAATAGTGTTGGGATATTGATCTAATCAATGATCTCTTCATTCCTCGAGATTTTGCTCTAATTCTACAGGTACCTCTTCCTACTCTACGTTCCTGTGATAATATTTTCTAGTGCAAGGACACAACTGGTATGTATTCAGTCCGTAGTGCCTATCGAACTCTCACCGCTCATTTGAATTCTATTAATCCTGCTCATTCCTCTTAAATTTGGAAGAAATTATGGTTGTTAAAGATCCCTCCTAAAGTGTGGAATTTAATTTTGCGCATTTGCCAAGGTTGTCTCCCAACCAAAGAGAATCTAAGACAAAGACGGGTTGATGTAGATTCCTCTTGCTCAGTTTGTGCTCAGTCCATAGAGACGGCTTCATATCTATTTCTTCACTGCCCAATTGCTGTTGAGTGTTGGAGACTTTCTGCTTTACTGCTTCCCTCTCTCAATGGTGCTGACATTATCCAATGGAATGAAGCTCTTATTATGGGCAACAATAGTGAGGCCATCCAACTGTCTTGTGTGATTTTATGGTCTCTATAGAAAAATCGAAATGATGTGATTCCTGGCTGGTTCCTTTCTTGCTCAATGACAACATGCCCAAATCCTCATAAACGGTGACCTACTCTCTGATCAAAATTCTGGCGTTGTGAGCTGGTGCAAACCTGCCTGCGGTTGGCTGAAATATAATGTAGATGGAGCTATGTTCTCATCAGAAAGTAAGTTGGGTTTTGGCATGGTTCTTCGTAACTCTGAGGGGATGATGATAGCAACTCGATGTGGTTCAATTTTGGGTCCTGCAGATTCTATTTTGGCCGAGGCGGTCAGCTTTAGGGAGGTGATAAGTAGGTTTTATACCTACTTATCCGGTATCTATTACTTGAATTATTTGCTTAATCTCATGTTTTGTAGTTACTTTTCATACATTTTATGTTATTTTGTAGGCGATGACACGACATTGGCATGAAGAAGCAAGGGAAAGGAATTCGGACATCTTTTGGACTAAAATACGCAAACAAATGCAAGAAGGGAATATTGAAGGACTTTTAACACCACGTTGGATGCATGTTCTTGGCTTAGAACTTGGATTATACTGTAGAGATTCTTCTTAGCTTTCCGGAGCATCTTGAATCATCCCAATCGGAGTTCGGATGTGAGAGTTATGGCCTTTTTATCAACGAAGATCAAAGCTAAGAGTTGTCATGTTTGCCATTTACATAGCATCTACTTCGATCCCGATTTACGCCATTATCCAATTCGAATTTGTCAATTCTCAAAGAATAAAAGTTGTAGATCTCGTCGATATCTTCGATTTGATAGGTGGCAGGACTCGTAAATCCAAGCGGATCAAAAGTTATGTCTATTTTACCAAAGGACGTCGCAGTGAGAAAAAAAGCAGGCGGTCTATGGACCGCGTTAGGGACGCTAGGCTACTGTAAACACTTGCCATCCCAAAGCGGTCGGGACCATGCTAGAAAAGGCTTAGGCGCAGCGTGGGGTGCGCTAGGCGGCGGGAAAAGAGTTGTTTTGGGTTATTTGGTGTCTAATTTGAGCTAAAATAGGATTCTTAGTTGCCTAACTTGCTAAGGTGTCCATTAGAACTCGAAATACTTGAGTTTAACTTGGATTGGGAGGCTAGTTCTAAGACTCCATTAAATCCCTCTTGGGATAGATTTCTATAACTTATTCTTTACTTTTTTTCTTAGATTAGGAACCCTAGATTAGATAAAATGGAAGATTGAAGCAACTTGGACACCATTGAAGATCAAGAGCAGGAGCTTGAGGAAGATGGAGATTTGCTGACAACAGATTTATTCTTTACCCTACTCTTATCTTTGTCTTTTAATGATTATTCAATTGTGGATTCTTAGTTTTAATTCAATGAACTAATTCTTTGTTTGAGATTACAATGGATCTTATTGTGTGGTTTATTTTAATATGCTTCGCTATCAATTATTATGTTCTATTGTGAGGATTGTCTATTGTGATTTGGACTTAATTGCTTAATTGCCTAACTAACAATTACCGTGATAATCTATCTGAACTCGAGAGATGAAGTATTTATTTAGATCTTATTATGATAGCATATGTTTGTGATTTCTGCATAAATGAAATTCATGATTCGTGTTTAGGATAGAGATATGCCTTTACGCCATATGTAATCTTATAGAGAACTTGTGCTTTAAATCCTTTTTAATTGTAATTCGCATAGAGATATAGTGGATTAGTCAATTAGGGTGTCTTACTTAATTCTATCATCTGTGGATTTAAGTGAGTATGGATATTATGCATCGAGATGTGGTTTTATCTGCTTTAGTGTTCTTGATTAACAATTCATGATAGAGAATAATTGATGAGAAGTGTGTTAACTTAAATGAAGCAATAGGTGAAGTTATGATCTTAAATCTCTGTAATCTTAATTTAACTAGTGATAATTAGAATTAGTTTAATTATAAATTGAAATTCATTCGTTTAAATAAGATTGAGTTGGTTACGGGTTAGTACTTGGTGATTTTTATTAAACAATTCCTCGTGGGAACGATACTCTACTTTCACTTTATTACTTGTTGACCACGTATACTTACGTGTTGTGCGTAATTAGATTTTACCCAACAAGTTTTTATCACGATAATTGTTAGCTAGGCAATTAAGCAATTAAGTCCAAATCACAATAGACAATCCTCACAATAGAACATAATAATTGGTAGCGAAGCATATTAAAATAAACCACACAATAAGATCCATTGTAATCTCAAACAAAGAATTAGTTCATTGAATTAAAACTAAGAATCCACAATTGAATAATCATTAAAAGAAAAAGATAAGAGTAGAGTAAAGAATAAATCTGTTGTCCGCAAATCTCCATCTTCCTCAAGCTCCTGCTCTTGATCTTCAATTGTGTCCAAGTTGCTTCAATCTCCCATTTTATCTAATCTAGGGTTCCTAATCTAAGAAAGAAAGTAAAGAATAAGTTAATAAAAATCTATCCCAAGAGGGATTTAATGGAGTCTTAGAACTAGCCTCCCAATCCACGTTAAACTCAAGTATTTCGAGTTCTAATGGACACCCTAGCAAGTTAGGCAACTAAGAATCCTATTCTAGCTCAAATTGGACACCAAATAACCCAAAACAACTTTTTTCCCGCTACCTAAGCCTTCTCACGCTAACGTCTAAGCCTTTTTGGCGCGTGGTCCAATTCAGCGATGGCAATGTTTTCGGTAGCCTAACGCGCCCCTAGTGCGGTCCGCGCTGCCTTGTTTTTTCTGTTGTGACGTCCTTTGGTAAAACAGGCATAACTTTTGATCTGCTTGGAGTTACGGGTCCTGCCACCTATCAAATTGAAGATATCGACGAGATCTAAAACTTTCATGCTTTGAGAATTGACAAATTCGAATTGGATCATGGTGTAAATCGGGTTCGAAGTAGATGCTATGTAAATGGCAAACATGACAACTCTTAGCTTTGATCTTCGTTGATAAAAAGGCCATAACTCTCACATCCGAACTCCGATTGGGATGATTCAAGATGTTCCAAAAAGCTAAGAAGAAGCTCTACAGTATAATACAAGTTCCAAGCCAAGAACATGCATCCAACGTGGTGTTAAAAGTCCTTCAATATTCCCTTCTTGCATTTGCTTGCGTATTTTAGTCCAAAAGATGTCCGAATTCCTTTCCCTTGCTTCTTCATGCCAATGTCGTGTCATCGCCTACAAAATAACATAAAATGTATGAAAAGTAACTACGAAACATGAGATTAAGCAAATAATTCAAGTAATAGATACCGGATAAGTAGGTATAAAACCTACTTATCAAATACCCCCAAACTTAAACATTTGCTTGTCCTCAAGCAAAAACACAAAACAATAATGCAATACAATGCAACTAATCTACATGCCTACGAATCCAGCTATAATGACAGAAACAAGTCTATTCAACCGGCCTTAGAGAAATTAAATAAACGCGATAATACATCATATCAAAACCAATCAATAACTTCTCAATCAATCATCAAATCTTAGACTGTTATCACTAATATAGTGTGTGTGTGCTCCACAACAATGTTAACTGATATAAAATCAAATTTAACACATAACAAGTCTCTTCGAAGGCATCATACAGTGTAAACTCAAGAAATCCAAAAACAAGCTAGATCCAACTAAAATTAAACAATTACCAATATCAAAGGTCAACATGGGATACTTATGCTTCATTTTTCATCTACGGGGGCTTTTTGCTCTTATTTCCCATTTTATTCATTTTTTTTTTGTTGATGGATAGTGAGTGCGTTTTATGCTCCATCTCACGCCTGTGTTTATGGGGAGTGCATTTCACGCTTCTTCTCGACCCACCACAGGATTCAATTTATTCACTCAATATTTTTTTTTCTTTTCTTTTATTTTCTATTTTTTTAAGCTTATATACCCCAAATATTCCCCCAAACTTAGGTTCTTGTCTAACTTTAGCCATCACTACTTATTCTTGTCATTCTTTCATTCAAACTAGCATTATCCTTTAGAATCCGATTATGTATCAATTTAAACTCAATCATTCAACAACTTGTTCTTACTGTGCTATCCTTATTATACCGGTTTCAAATGTAAAAAAGACTCAATTCATAACAAGAAATCACATCAAAGCTCTAATAATCAATTGTTATACGTGTTCACCCAATTCCAATCTCATTATTGGCCAAAACAAATCAGTAAATATCAAACAAATTTGGACTCATGCAAGATGTACTAAATGCTATATAAACATAGTAAACTAACTACTAATTTTTCAATTTTTCAAAAAAAAATTCAAGAATGCAAAAACTATATGTAACTATACGAACAACAATGTAAATAATTAACAATATGCGATACGACACTAAAATGCACCCAAACTTAAACTAGACATTGTCCTCAATGGCTAAGATAGGAAAAATCAAAAGAGAGGACTTCCCTGAAAATAAAGCATTTTTCTCCTTGTCTGCTAAGTCCGAAGAATAGACCAGACACATTGGAATAGATCGGGAACCACACTTGAGTTGGACTTGACTAACATTGCAATTAAACCACTTTTAACGCCTGGGATTTCCGAGCGACGCAAAAATTGAAAACCAACGTGGATTGGAAGTTGGGGATGGATGGGTTTAATGAGAATGGAAGTTGAAAAGGAGAAGGAGAGGTAAGGATGGTGTAATTGGGAGTTATGGGAAATAGGAAGTACAATAGAATTTGGAGATGTGGAGAGTTTGCATGTAATGAGGAGAGGTGTCTTGATTGAGTTTATAATACGTTGCTCCAACTTTTCAGAATCTGCCAGTCCCGAGTAAGCGGCGGTTACGGTATTTGGTTATGCATTGAGGTATAAGCGCTCTGCGCTTGATATCTAGAAGTTGCTGTATTGGTGGCGCGGTCCGCGCTGGAAGTATGCTTGTTGTAGCGCTGTCCGCGTTGTGTATCTAGACAGTTAGGGATGGTGCAGCGTGTTCCGCGCTAGAGGATCGGCGTCGTGGCGCTTGATCAAGACTGAAAAGGTGAGCGGATAAGGCTAGATTGTCTTGGCAGACCGCCGCGCTTGGTCTATCCTTTTGGTAGCCTTGGTTAATACCGGTCCGACAATGGTATTTGTCCTTGAACTTCCTGTAAAACATGTAATTATCTGATTAAGATGTGTACTTAACTCGATTCGAAACCAAAATATACTACTAATTAAGATGAAAAACTTAGAGCTTGGGTTGCCTCCCAAGTAGCGCCAGTTTAAGCGTCGCTAGCCCAACTTTGTCTGGTCAGCACTATCCAATTCCTCTTCGGTAATTGAGGAACCCTCCATCAATCGAAAACTTTTGGTAGGTTCCCAATTGTGATAGCCATTGCATTAAAGTCACCTAGTATGCTTTCTTTTGATAAGATCACATTCAAATACTTCAAACATATAGGTGTTTTCTCCATTGTGTCTGTGATCACATTGGGGCATTGAAGCTTGTCAGACACAACATTCTCTTCTTCTATCTTCTCCAGCTCATTGCACCATGGCTTTGAAGTCATACTCACTTTTACGTCACAAGGAGCATTGCCGAGGACATGACTACATAGTGGGCATGATTTTGCAAATCTAACTGGATCCTTGAACTTTGGTGGAGAAGGCACTTGAGGCATTAATAACATCGGCCCATCCTCGTTAGTACTCATAGTTAGTTCTTCACCGACCTTATTTTCATTATCTCCACTTGTCTTCTCTTTTTCAACATCTCGTGTCTAATCCAGTTGTAGATTTGGCTCGGGCACTTCATCAATCTCGGAATCCTCGTCATAACACCAATTATTTTGAGGACAGTTGTTCAAGGCTTTGAACATTTGATCCATCTGGTTCTGCAGATTTTGAATTGATATCTCTTGATTACGAATTGACCGCTCTTGATTAATCCTCCTCTCCTCGTTTGATGCTATGAACTTGGATAATAATTCCCCACCTTGAATTTTACATTTCGTCTCTAAGCCATATATTGAGGACCAATGTTTGAAGTAATGTTGAGTTGTTACATCTGGTTCTGAAAATTGAAGCTCGATATTTCTTGACTCATCATCTTCTCCTCTTGGTCTGCTATGCCCTTCAATATTACATCCATCGGATTTGGCTTTTCTTCTTGTGGCAATGGAGGTGGACATAAAAATTCCGGTGTGTATGATTGATTTGGAGCGTAGTATCGATCTTCATAATTGTAGCTTTATGACGAAACCGGGTGATACCCCCAAACTTGATGATAATTATTGTAAGACCCCGAATTTTATGAAATAAAAGTATTCAATTTTTCTTATAATTACAATTCGGTAAATGGTTAAATTGATAAAAAGTTAAAGTTAAGGGTGATATATGAAATTTTTCAAAAATACATGAAGTGGTTATAAAATATTCATTGTTGTTTGGGAATATTCGTTTGGTCGTGGAATATTCTTTACAATGGGAATATTCGTATGCGGCCAAGTAGCAGCCATTCATGGGCCCCATAATGAATAACTTTCGAATGAAGAAAAAGACAAATTAAAGTTTTTATAAATAACGGAAAGTAGTTACTGAGTTAACATTGTTGGAATACCCGGTGGGTAAAGTAAAATGTCTACGCGTTGTTGCACAAGATGGCACCGCGTATTGCACAAGATTTTTGAATTATTGATTCTTACGTGAAGGCACTACTCAATAATTGTTACAGTAATTACTGTTCAGTATTTTATTTTATTGATTCAATAATTGCTGCGTTGATATTTTATATTATTGTTGTTTCAATAATTGTCACTACACAGTATTTTCTATTATCAGATTAATAGTTCATATTATTTGTGAATAATTAAATTATTGATTTATATGATGAGGAAAATATTCATTTTATGTGGATATAGATGGAGAAAATTTTTAAAGTGACAATTGTTGAAAATCGATATTTTATCTTTTCTGATAAAATAATATTTTATTATATTATTATAATATAATAATGATGATATTTTTACAATGAATGTGGGATATATGAGTATATGAGGAGGAAGAGTATTTTTGTTGCAAAAGTTGTTTAAAACATGTTAAACATGTTGGTGGAACCATATCTTGACTGAAATTTGATTATAGCCTGTAAAATCGTCCGTTTATGGATTTCGGTCAATTTTTGTTTGGAATTTGGAAAACCTCTCTTCTGCAAAGTTGTAGAGAATTGAATTTCCTATAAAAATTCCCGAGATTCGAATTTTCTGATAAAAGAACTCTTTATTATGAATTATTGAAGTTTCAAGTTCAAAATAATTGATTTTTGGAAGTTTTAATTAATTATTTTAAGAAAAACGTTTTTAACAAGTTGGTTGCATATGTTAATTGCTTTGAAATATGATGTCTTGAGTGTGCGTGAGGAAATTTATTAAATAATAATAATATTTTATTAAATTTTACTTTGAATGTTCTAAGCATTTTCCTATAAATAGGGTCTTTAGGTTAAATTGAAAATCACACCGTAAACTAAAGATTTCTCTCTTTTTCTCTATAATATCGAGCGTTTTTTGTGAGTATTTTAGTACTTCTAGTATTGCTATATCTGATGTAAGTTCTTTTAGCACTATATCTAGTATTCCAGTCAGAAGTACTATTCTTTCTGAGGTAAGGGAGATTATTTTCTTCATAAATGATATTATTTCTTCAATATTATTATGCCGAAATATTGGTTTGAACTTTTTATTAAATTTGGAACTTTTTCATGACGGGGTTACTATTCATGAGTTACTATTCACGAGTACTATTCACGAAGCATGATGATATTTTTATGAAATTTCTATCTTTTAGTGTCGGAGTTACTATTCACATATACAACACTATTCACGAATACGACACTATTCACCGAAAAATAAAATTTTCTTCTTTTTGTCCAAAATATCTATTCTGGATACTAGCTTTGATTGTATCCATGTTTTGATCATTCTTGAATTTTACTCCACTATGATTGTTTATGAGGTATTTTTGGACATGGAATAGCTGAAATACGAATCCTTAATATTTATTCTTTTGTTTCACTGGATTCGTTTTCTTTAAAATATTTTCATCATCCTCGGTCATAAATGATGATATAATCAATATCTTTGGTAGTAGTGCAAAGATAAATGTGTGTTTAGATGAACATGACCAATCGATGAATATCTTTGGCCCAGTAGTGCAAAAGATGACTTGTTGATGAATATCTTTGGCCTGTAGTGCAAAGATGACTTGTTGATGAATATCTTTGGCCCGTAGTGCAAAGATGAATTTATTAGTAGGATTATGAACATAAACTGTGATTTGGTATAACCATAATCTTTGATGTTTCAGGTGATGAAAATTATCTTTGTCCTGGATGAGAAAAGGAATTTAGAACTACAATTACGATTATGAGTTATACACGTGATTGTGGGCGAGAATTGTTGATTGATGTTACGAGGATAAAACATTGTTGGTAGACTTTTAACATGGAGAAGATAATAGATTTTATGGTCTATTTGACTCTTCTAATGGATTGCTCGTTCCGCTGCAACTATGGTTGAAAAGTTTTATCATCTACCATATGTTCTAAATCTCTTATTTATTACTGTTGAAAGCTATTGATAATTTATTTATCTTTAGTTATGATATTCTTTCTTGAAGCTAGTTGTACTCACCCTTTTGCTTCACAATTCCTTTCGGTGTAATAAAAGTGTAGTTGGGTCGAGCGGGGGATAACAAGGGAATAGAACGGTGGTCTATAGAGGTTGAGGGTGAGGTGAATTTAACTTGGAAGGGTGTTTTGCCACTATCATATAAGATGTCTAATGACATACAACCTCATGTCATCATAAGACAGGGTTGTGCTCATCCACTTACTGAGTATATTTACAAGCACTACCTATATAATCTTGGTGTTTGTTTGGAGTTTAATTCCCAATTAGAGACAGTGGAGATAATGATATGTCAAGAGAAGACTCACCATTGGGAAGAATATGATAGTAATATTCTCATTTTTCTTTGGGGTTTATTGGGTCAACCAAGGATAATTCTGTGGCCATATAATATCTACCATAACCTAGAAGCATGGCCTCCCATGTACGAAAGTTTCCTTGAGCACTTCCCAAAGATTCTAATTTCTAAAACAATTTTCGACTATACATTTATATAATGTATCAATGTGAGGTGATGTCTATAGTTGGAACATGAGTCACAGTTAGTATTAAAACTCACAGTATATGTGTTGTTGTATTTTGCACGACAATTGTAATAATAAAGTTGTAGTTATTTTTTGTACCATGTTGTTGGCGACTCAGAATAGGTTGGTTGGATTGGACCTATTTTGGGGGCGTTACAATTATCATATGAATACTGATCGAGGAAGTTACCACCATATTGTACCGGCCCAAGATTGATGGTGCATTGATTACTCGGGTGATTGCCAGCACAATAATTGCACGTAACTGTTATCCTTCGAGTACGTTAGGCTGCAACAACGTCCAACCTCCTCGAAAGTGTCTCAAGCTGTGCTGATAATGCAAAAAATGCATTGAGTCCATCAATTGTTGTGTCCCTTGGTGGAGTTATATTTGTGTATGGCCATTGATAATTACATACATCCATGGTACCTGAAAAGAAAGAAAAATAGGGAGAGAATTAAATAAAAAGAAAAAAATGTTTAAATTAAGACTAATTTGATTGAAGCTAATATTGGTAAAATATATTAACTAATTCCCCGGCAACGGCGCCAAAAACTTGTTGGGTAAAATCTAATTACGCACAACACGCAAGTATACGTGGTCAACAAGTAATAAAGTGAAAGTAGAGTATCGTTCCCACGAGGAATTCTTTAATAAAAATCACCAAGTACTAACACGTAACCAACTCAATCTTATTTAAACGAATGAATTTCAATTTATAATTAAACTAATTCTAATTATCACTAGTTAAATTAAGATTACAGAGATTTAAGCTCACAACTTCACCTATTGCTTCATTTAAGTTAACACACTTCTCATCAATTATTCTCTATCATGAATTGTTAATCAAGAACACTAAAGCAGATAAAACCACATCTCGATGCATAATATCCATACTCACTTAAATCCACAGATGATAGAATTAAGCAAGACACCCTAATTAACTAATCCACTATATCTCTATGTGAATTATAATTAAAAAGGATTTAAAGCACAAGTTCTCTATAAGATTACATATGGCGTAAAGGCATATCTCTATCCTAAACACGAATCATGAATTCCATCTATGCAGAAATCACAAACATATGCTATCATAATAAGATCTAAATCAATACTTCATCTCTCGAGTTCATATAGATTATCAGGAGGCTTTAAGTTGGCTTAAAAGACTTGGTGCTTCACAGGTAATTGTTGAATCCGACTATTCCATGTTAATGTAAGACCCCAACTTTTTGAATAAAGATTAAATTTTCTCGAAATATATTTTTGAATATTATGGTGTGGATTTGATATAATGTTATAGTTGTGGGTAATATTTACAAATTTTGCAAAATACATGAGTTGTTATATAATATTCGATTGATGGGGAATATTCATTTTAACAGGGAATATTCGTATAACACTTTCATCATTGGTGGACCCCCATTAACGGAATTATTATCGAATTGAGAAAACGACAAAAATACTTTATGAAAATAACGGCGAAAGTTTTACTGAATTAATCTGTTGAACTACCCGTAGTAAAATGCAAGATGTCTGGCGTGGTTGCATAGTAGCACACGGTATTGATTATTGATACTTACGTGAGAAGTCACTCGGTTATACTCAATTATTACTTCAAGATAATTCTTGCATCATATCTCTCGTATTATTGATTCGATTATTGTCATAGTATCATCTGCGTATATATGTTATTTTATTAAATCAATAATTGAGTCGACAAAGTTATTCATATTATTAAATTGCAATATTTACAATGTCTAGAAGTTACATCGAGGAGAGGTTTGGTCACCTAATTCAAGCATGATAGGGAGAAATCCTTATTGGAAAGCCCCATCTTTCTTGGGAACGACCTGGTTGATAAATATTGTGAGTTATAATATTAATGATGAATGTTATTAAAATTGAAGTTGTGTTCGGAGTTGAATTTGGAGACGCGGACGTGATATTTGAGTCCGGAACGATGAAATTAGTAAAAATAGTCTATAAACACAAAATTTTCCAGAATTCACTATTTGGTTAAAAAGTTAACAGTTGACTTTTTGGGAAAAGTCAAACTTCGAAATTTCAAAATTTATATTTTTGATAAAAATGGTTTCATTGTGTTGGAATTATTTGTGTTAGTGAAAATCGACAATTATTTCGATAATAATTGCTCTCTAGAGGTTATATTGACCAATCGGGTATTTAACCGGATAAATGAGCAATTGATTGCTATTATTTCACATGATTATAACTATTTGTTTACATGTGTATACTATTGTTTCACATTCTTGTTACTATTAGGGGAGTTGGTGCAAGATTGATAATACTTGCATGACTAAGTTAAAAATGGAGGTATAGATGGAGGTACTATACTGTAATTCGGATTTTCACATGTCTAGAACTATTGATTCACATAATTTACTATTGAATCACATTATTTACTATTAGGGGAGGTGGTGCAAGTTTGATAATACTTCCATAACTAAATTAAAAATAAAGGAAAAGTTGGAGGTATTGTACTGAAATTTTTCGCTCCCCAAAACGTCTGATTAAGCGAAACTATATTTTTCTATAAATAGAAGCTCATTCTTCCTTCATTTCCCACCAATTTACAAAAGCTTTAGAGCAATTATTATAGAAAGAAATTATAGAAAGAAGAAGAAATCTCACTACCTCACTATTCCAAAGATCCAATTTTTCTAAAGGTAGGGAATATTATTTCTTTCTTATCTATGAAGAGAACTTCATTATTCCATTCTTTATTATTACATTGGAATAACTCAGATCTGCTGCTACCCTATACTTGGTGAAATTCTTACATTGTTTCATTCTTTATCATTCTTTTGGAACATTACGTACATGCGTTCTACGCCGGACACGGTTCCGCCTCTTTATAATTCTGTTGGAATATCCTCATGCATGCGTTTTCTGTGGGACTGATTCCGCTTTTTATTATTCTCGTTGAAATATCCTTACATGCATGCGTTTCTGTTGAACCCGATTCCGTTATTTATTATTCATTGGAATAACTCACTTGTCTTGATCTATCGCGTACACCGGTGATTTCTTTTGTTATTCCATTCCTTATTATATTCAAATTGGTTAAAGTTTTGACTTCTATACTCCATGAAATTAGTGGAATATCTTTGATATTTGCGCTTCATCTAGTATCTTTTCATGGAAATATTTTTCTGAGCATTCTTGAATTTTACTCTACCAAGTAGTATCATGTTGACAATTTGGACGTTATTAGTTCCTGGATAAATTAATTCTTGAACTTGTTTTATTGAATTCTTATATCATTGTCATCATCCTCATGTTTATATTTTGTTGAAAGTCATCTGTGGCCTATAGTGCATAGATGGACTTGGTATGATTATGACCGAGGGGATTATTCGATTGTAATCATGAGCGTAATGTTACAAATGATGTGGAAAAAGTCCTCATTGGCCCGTAGAGCATTGATGGACGATTGTTGGCATGATCATGACCATTATTGAATACACAAATATTCTTGGCCCGTAGTGCATGGATAATTTTGGTCGTGATACTTAAAGAATATCCTTGGCCGTAGTAGTCAAGGGTGATTCGATGATGTGGATTATTTATTAAGTCGATTCCAAATATAAAAGTGATGAAAACCTTTTAAATCATAAAAGATAGTAGATTTTATTCTCTACTTGACTCTTTTAATGGATTGCTTGTTCATTGCAGCTTAAACTTGATGGTTGTTATATTGTATCGGTTTAACACCATTGTTGCCAACGATAATATATTCGCATTATCTTAGTCATAATATTTCCCTCTTGGGCTAGTTGAGCTCACCTTTTACTTTCATTTGTTCTCTTGAAATGAGAACGTAGCGAGGACTAGTCGGGGAACAGTGGCGGGCGGATGATAGCATTAGTAGTCCTCACTATTACGTGAAATAGTGTGATAATAATTGTAATGAGGACTCCTTTTGAGTTTGTATAATCTCTAGTAGACAATATTTGTATTCAAACTCACGACTTATGTTTTGTCGTATTGTACACACAACAATTTGTATTATTAAGTTGTATTTGTATTACATACCATGTATTTGACGACTCGAGAATAGGTGATGTATACCTATTTTGGGGCGTCATGATTAATATCAAAAGTGAGGATATGATCCTGGCTAAGATGTGAGACTAGAACTAGGAGGGAGAGCGGGGAATTCCTTCGCTACTATGACCTACCTAAGATTATTTGGTATTTAAAATGCCACGATCAGTGTAGGGATAATATGTTTCATGTCAATTAACCCTTGTTTTGTGGCGATGTTGAAAATGGCATCCGAGAATGTTGAGAACATCAATGGAGCACAGAGGAGACCGTTGAGTCTCCACGGATCAATAACCGGAATGACAATGTGCATCGAGAAGGCGACAATCCTCATGCAAACAACAACAACCGACCAAATGATGAACGATGGAATGTTCCGAGGCTTCATGCAATTCATGCAACATCAGGCGAGAGCGGCTCCTATCCAAAATGCAGGTGGAAACACTGGCAACTCTCGAACGGTCACCGCCAAACAGTTCAAGGAGCTGGGACCACCGGAATTTATTGGAGAGCCAAAACCACTTAAGGCGGAAGCATGGATAAAGTAGATAACCAAGATATTTGATGTCTTGGGATGCTCCGAGGAACAAAAGGTTCCCTTCGCCACCTTTATGTTGCATGAAAAGGCATATTATCGGTGGGAATCAGAAAAGCGTCACCCGACTTTGACGGCCTTCAAGATGTCTTGGGAGAAGTTCCAAGAGCTGTTCAACGACAAGTACTTTCCCGAAAGTATTCATCACATGAATGAGGTGGAGTTTATCAAGTTGGAACAAAATAATATGACCGTGTCGCAATACGAGACTAAATTTGCGGAGTTATCCCAGTTTACATCCCATTTGGTTGATAATGAGGAGCGAATGACCCGAATGTTTTTAAGAGGTTTGAAACCGGAGATACGATAATATCTTATTTCTCATAAACTGTGTTTGTATTCAGATGTTGTAAATAGGGCTCAGTTGTTGGAGCGCGATAACGAGTCAACGCAACTAAGAGAAAGTAGCCGGCAGAATGAAAATACCAGTGGTAACAGTCATCGAAGCGGTGACAACAAACGTGGAGGGAATCAACATGCCAGAAATGGTAACCACTTCGGTGGTAATCATAGCCAAGACAATAAAAATGGACATTTGAAGAAAAGGAGATTCAACAATGATGGAAAGACATCAGCACCAACACCCGTTGTTAAGGAAGGAGAACGACCACCTATCATATACTTCAAATGCGGAAGGGAGGGACATATTAGTCCAAACTGCGCGATGCCGTCCAAAACATGTTATAATTATGGAAGAGAAGGTCACTTAGCTCGATTTTGTCGTTCACCGAAGACAAATTCAGCTAGGATGGAGGCACCAAAGGTCATTCGAGAAAAGTCAAAGCCAGGTAGTGCAAGGGAGGCGTTTATTGTGACCTCCCCGGAAAGCGAAGGAACCCGAACGAGGTTATCACGGGTAAGCTTATCATAAACTCTAGTGAAGTCTATACCTTATTTGATACCGGTTCTACCCATTCTTTTATTTCTCCTACTTGCGCTCAACGTTTAAATTTGACTTCGGAGAAATTAGACTTTGACTTATCTGTTGAAACTCCATTATGAGAAACCTTCATTACATCCACTGTTTATAAGTCTTGTTTGATTCAAATCGGTAACCGCACGTTACCTGTCGATCTTATCTCCTTAAAAATACATGCATTTGACGTGATTCTAGGGATTGATTGGTTAACTACTCATCATGCTAAAATTTATTGTTTTCGTAAGGTTGTTAGCTTTCATATTCCAAATAAACCTATTATGCGAATTCAAGCGACCAAACCATTAAAATCAATCACGGTCCTCTCAAGCCATAAAGCTATTCGTTTATTGAAAAATGGATGTCAAGCTTTCTTAGCTCATGTCACGGATTTAAACAAAAATACGTCAGATTTGAAGGATATTTCTATTGTTAATAAATTTCCTGACGTATTCCCTGAAGAACTTCCTGGCCTACCCCAAGAGCATGAAGTTGAATTTTGTATCGACCTTGAACCCGGTACAAAACCCATTTCCAAAGCCCCATATTGAATGGCTCCTATTGAACTTCAGGAGTTAAAGACCCAATTGCAGGAATTGTTAGACATTGGTTTCATTCGTCCCAAGACGTCTCCTCGGGTTGCTCCCTACTATTCGTGAAGAAGAAAAAGATGGGAGTATGAGACTTTGTATTGATTATCGGGAGTTGAATCATGTCACCATCAAAAATAGGTACTCATTGCCACGTATTGATGACTGTTTGATCGATTCTAAGGAGCACAATTTTTTTCAAAGATCGATCTTAGATTCGGATATCATTAGTGAAGGTTAAAAGCGAGGATATTCCAAAGATCGCCTTGAACTCGATGCGGGCATTATGAATTCTTAGTCATGTCTTTTGGATTGACTAATGCTCTTCTTTGCTTTCATGGATATGATGAACCGAGTATTCAAGGAATATTTGGATCACTTTGTGGTCGTCTTTATTGATGACATCCTTATTTATTCCAAATGCCGTGAAGATCATGAGCAACACTTGAGGCTGATACTCCAAAAGTTTCGTGAATATAAGCTTTATGCCAAGTTAAAGAAATGCGAGTTCTGGCTTGAGGAAATAGCATTCCTTAGGCACGTAGTATCAAGTCATGGAATATCTATTGACTTTAAAAGAGATTGAAGCTATTCAAAGTGGAGCAACCCAATCGATGGCCAAGTCGTAGCTTTCTCGGTTTAGCTGGTTATTATCGGAGATTCGTGGAAGGATTTTCTCGAATTGCTACTCCATTAACTCAGCTGACTCGGAAAGATACAAAGTTCGGTTGGAGCGAGGAATGTGAGAAGAGTTTTCAAGAACTCAAAAGGAGACTCATTTCAGCATCTGTTCTGACAATACCATCTGGTTCGGAGGGATTTGTCATCTACAGTGATGTTTCGGACAAAAGGGTTAGGATGTGTTCTCATGCAACATGGGAAAGTCATAGCCTATGCCTCAAGACAACTCAAAGAATATGAGAGGAATTATCCTATTCATGATCTAGAGTTGGCAGCTGTTGTCTTCGCACTTAAAATTTGGAGGTATTACTTGTATGGAGAGAAAGTGGAGATCTTTACGGATCATAAAAGCCTCAAATATTTCTTCACTCAAAAGGAACTCAACATGCGACAACAACGTTGGTGAATGATGAAAGATTATGATCATACCATCCAATACCATCCTGGAAAGCGAGCGTGGTAGGCGGCGCGTTGGGTAGAAGATCATATGCGAATGCAGTGCAATATTCACAACACAAAAGCCTATTTTGTGTGACTTGCAAAAGTATGGAGATAGAGTTAAAGACTCAGGGACCCATGTGATGATGGGGAATATCTGAGTAGAACCAGACTTTAATTGATAAAGTTAAAGTTGCTCAAGTTATAGATCCGGAGTCGATGCGTATGAGGAAGAAAGTCTGCGAAGGTGCTATCTGCGGAAGCAAGAATCGATGAAGAAGGAATACTTGAGTCAACTCCGGACTTTGTGTTCCTAACAACCCCGATTTAAAGTATAAAATCATGATGGAGCGCATAACACACACGCTTTAAATCCATCTCGGGAGTACCAAAATATATCGTGATCTTCGTCATACATTTTGGTGGAGCAATATGAAGAGAGAGATAGTGCTATTTATCTCAAGGTGTCTAATTTGTCAATAAGTTAAAATGGAGCATCAAGTACCAAAAGGTCCATTGCAACCACTTGAAATTCCAGATTGGAAGTGGGAGCACATTACCATGGATTTTGTTACTGGTCTTCCCAAAGTTTCTCAAGGCATAGATGCGATTTGGGTCATTGTTGATAGATTGACCAAGTCTGCTCATTTCTTACCGATACGAGAAACTTATACACTTGAACGTCTTGCTCGTATGTACATAAACGAGGTTGTAAGATTGCATGGTATGCCAGTATCCATAGTTTCTGATCGAGACCCAAGATTCACTTCAAGTTTTTGGGTTAGTTTGCAAAAAGCTATGGGCACGAATTTACGATTTAGCTCGACATATCATCCTCAGACGGACGGGCAGTCAGAGAGGACGATTCAAACTCTTGAAGATCTATTAAGACTCTCTGTCCTTGACTTAAAGGGAAGTTGGGACAAGTTCTTACCATTGGTGGAGTTTTCCTACAACAATAGTTATCAAGCAAGTATTGGCATGGCTCCATTCGAGGCGTTGTATGGAAGAAAGTGTCGTTCTCCAGTATGTTGGGATGAGGTGGTTGAAGCAACGTTGTTGGGACCAGAGTTGGTACGTATGACTACAGAAAAGATTCAAATGATCCGACAACGTATAAAAACCTCACAAGATCGACAAAAGAGCTATGCTGATCTTCATCGAAAGGACGTAGAATTCGATATTGGAGATCATGTGTTGTTACGCGTTGCTCCATGGAAAGGAGTTACAAGATTTGGAAAGAGAGGAAAGCTCAATCCTCGATTCATTGGCCCATTTTAATCCTCGATCGAGTAGGAATCGTGGCCTATAGACTTGCGTTCTGCTAGTATGTCTCGTGTTCATAACTTTTTTCACATATCCATGTTACGTAAATATGTGAAAGACCCGAACCACATTATTGAGTTAGAACCGGACGAAATAGAGAAAGATTTAACGTATGAAGAGGTTCCTGTTAAAATCTTGGATAAGAAGGAACATATTCTACGCTCCAAGGTTATACCTCAAGTCAAAATTTTGTGGAGAAACCACGATGTTGAGGAAATGACCTAGGAGTTAGAATCTGAAATGAAATCAAAGTATCCTCACATCTTCGACATACCAGGTACGCACCTTAATTTCGAGGACGAAATTTCATAAGAAGGGGAGGTTGTAAGACCCCAACTTTTTGAATAAAGATTAAATTTTTTCGAAATATATTTTTGAATATTATGGTGTGGATTTGATATAATGTTATAGCTGTGGGTAATATTTACAAATTTTGCAAAGTACGCAAGTTGTTATATAATATTCAATTGGTCGAGAAATATTCGTTTTAACAGGGAATATTCGTACAACGGCTCAATCATTGGTGGACCCCCCACAACGAAATTATTGTCGGATTGAGAAAACGACAAAAACACTTTATGAAAATAACGACGGAAGTTTTACCGTTAACTGTTGAACTACCTGGTAGTAAAAGTACAGTAATACGCGTGGTTGTATAGTAGCACACGGTATTGATTATTGATGCTTACGTGAGAAGTCACTCAGTTATACTCAATTATTGTTACAGTAATTATTGCCTCATATCTCTCATATTATTGATTCGATTATTGTTATAGTATCATCTGCATAATATGTTATTCTATTAAATCAATAATTGAGATGACAAAGTTATTCATATTATTAAATTGCAATATTTACAATGTCTAGAAGTTCTGTCAAGGAGAGGTTTTGTGACGCCCCCAAAATAGGTCCATTCCATCCGACCCATTCTGAGTCGCCAAATACATGGTACAGAAATAACTACAACTTTATTAATACATTTGTCGTACAAAATACGACAACATATATCTTGTGAGTTTAAATACAATTATTGTCTTCTAGACAATATACATACCCAAATAAATCCTCATCACAATTATTTATACATTATTTTACAAAATGGTGAGGACTACTAAACAACTCTCTATATAACCATCATTCCATACCCCGACTAAGTACTCGCTACATTCTCGCCTCCCGAGAAGAAAAATGGAACAAAAGGAAAAGGGTGAGCTCAACTAGCCCAAGAAAGAATATTATGACTAAGATAATATACAACAAATTATCGTTAGTCTTCAACAGGGAAAAAATCTAATAGAATACAATAGACAACCAGTTTTAAATCAATCTTCGCAGCGGAAATAATTATTCATTAGAAGAGTTAAGTAGAGAATGAAAACTACTATCTTCTATGTGTATGAATTTAAAAGTTCATCGTCGATATTTTATACCTGTAACATCAATCAATATATATACGAATCAAATATTCATCTTTGCACTGAGCCAAAGATATTCATCATTAATCATGTTCATCTAAAACACTGCTCATCTTTGCACTACTGGCGAAGATATTAATCGATTAGTCATGTTCATCTCAACACTGTTCATCTTTTGCACTACGGGCCAAAGATATTCATCAAGAAATCATTCATCTTTGCACTACAAAAGCCAAAGATATTCAATAATATCATCATTTAGGGATCGAGGATGATGAAAATATTTTAAAGAAAAGCGAATCCAGTGAAGCAAAAGAACAAATATTAAGGATTCGTACTTTAAAAAAATTTCCACTCAAAAATACTTCATAAATAACGAGAGTGGGGTAAAATTCAAGAATGATCAAAACATGGATACAATCAAAGCTAGTATCCACAAGATATTTTTAGATTTAAAAGGAAAAATTTCATTTTTCTATTGAATAAAGTCTTAGTATTCGTGAATAGTGCAGATATCGTGAATAGTCCGTATATCGTGAATAGTAACTCCAACACCAAAAGATAGAAATTTCACAAAAACATCATCACGCTTAGTGAATAGTACTCGTGAATAGTAACTCGTGAATAGTAACTCATGAATAATAACTTCGTGAATAAGAACTCATGAATAAGTAACTCATGAATAAGAACTCCCACATGAAAAAGTTTTAAATTTGATAAAAGTTCCAAACAATATTTCGGCATAATGATATTGAAGAAATAATATCACATCTGAAGAAAATAACATCCCTTACCTCGAAAAGACAAGACTCCTAGTTGAAACCTTGATATAGGCTATGACTTGAACTTGCAACATATAGCAATACTCAAAGTATACTCAAAATACTCACAAGAATACGATCGATAATATAGAGAGAAAACTTGAGTTTACGGTGTGATTTTCAATTCTAACCTAAGCACCTATTTATAGGAAAATGCTTTAGAACATCAAAGTAGAAAATTTAATAAATTAATATTAAAATTTTTCCACAACTTCATCACGACACTAACAATCTAAATTCAGCCTCCTAATCACATGTTAAATGAGTTTCAAAATGAAAAAAAAACGTTTTTGTAATTAAAATATTTTAAACTTCCAAAATCAATTATTTGAACTTGAACTTCAATAATTCATAATAAATAGCCCTTTTATCAGAAAATTCGAATCTCTCAACTTTGTATAGGAAATTCAATTTTCTACAACTTTACAGAAGAAAATTTTTCCAAATTCCAAATAGAAATTGACCAAAATCAACAAACGAAGCGATTTTACGTGTATAATCAAATTTCTATCGATAATTGTGTCCACCAACACACAAAATATGTGTTAAACATTTAATGCCACAAAAATACTCTTCCTCCTCATATACTCATATATCCCACATTCATTATAAAAATATCACCGTTAATATATTATTAAAATAATATATTTAAATGAATTATTTTATCGAAAAAAGATAAAATATTAATTTTCAACAATTGTCATTTTAAAATTTTCTCCATCTATATCCACATAAAATCAATATTTTCCTCATCATATGAATCAATAATTAATTATTCACAAATAATATTACGAATCACAATATTGACAACCAGATAGGTTCCGTGAAAGAGGGGCTTTCAATAAGGATATCTCTTTCTTGGCCGCAATTAGGTGACCAAACCTCTCCTTGAGATGAACTTTCTAGACATTGCCAATAATGTTATCTAATAATATTATTCAGATAATATGAATTATTGCTTCGATAATGAAAAATCTTGTGTAATGACAATTTATTGAAACAACAATAATATAAAATATCAATGCAAAGAATTATTGAATTAATAAAATAAAATCTTTGAGCAATAATTACTATAACAATTATTGAGTAGTGCCTTCTTCACGTAATAATCAATAATTGGTGCAATGCTTATATATCTTCTGATTCAACAACGCCGTATTAGTGTGTTTTAACCACCGGGTATTCCAACAAGATTAATTGGTAATAACTACGCTGTGGCGCCCCCAAAATAGGTCCATTCCATCCAACCCATTCTCGAGTCGCCAAATACATGGTATGCGAAATAACTACAACTTTATTATTACAACATATAAACTGTGAGTTTAAATACGAGATATTGTCATCTAGACAATATCCACACGCAAATAAATCCCCATCATAATTATTGATACATTATTTTACAAAAATGGTGAGGACTACTAAACAACTCTCTCTAGAACCTTCATTCCATACCCCACTTAAGACTACATTTACATTCTCGCCTCCGAGAAGAAAAATGGAACAACAAAGAAAAGGGTGAGCTCAACTAGCCCAAGAAAGAATATTATGACTAAGAAGATAATATACAACAAATTATCATTAGTCTTCAACAGGGAAAAATCTAATAGAATACAATAGACAACAAATTTTAAATCAACAACTCTGCAATGGAAACAACAATTCATTAGAAGAGTTAAGTAGAGAATGCAAACTACTATCTTCTATATATAAATTTAAAAGTTCATCGTTGATATTTTATCCCTGTAACATCAATCAATATATATCTGGAATCAAATATTCATCTTTGCACTACAGGCCAAAGATATTCATCAGTTGGTCATGTTCATCTAAACACTGCTCATATTTTGCACTACGGGCCAAAGATATTAATCACCGGTCATATTCATCTCAACACTGTTCATCTTTGCACTACTGGGCCAAAGATATTAATCGATCGGTCATGTTCATCTCAACACTGCTCATCTTCAGCACTACGGGCCAAAGATATTCATCAAGAAATCATTCATCTTTGCACTACAGCCAAAGATATTCCATAATATCATCATTTAAAACGAAGATGATGAAAAATATTTTTAAAGAAACGAATCCATGAAACAAAATGACAAGGATTAAGGATTAAGGATTCGTACTTTGTTTTATCCATGTCCAAAAATACCTCAAAAATAATCACGGTGGTGTAAAATTCAAGAATGATCAAAACATGGATACAATCAAAGCTAGTATCCGAATAGATATTTTGGACAAAAGAAGAAATTTCATTTTTTAGGTGAATAGTCTTAGTATTCGTGAATAGTCAGAGTATCGTGAATAGTCCGTATCGTGAATAAGTAACTCAAACACCAAAAGATAGAAATTTCACAAAAAAAACATCTTCACGCTTTATGAATAGTACTTTCGTGAATAGTAACTTCGTGAATAGTAACTCATGAATAGTAACTTCGTGAATAGTAGTAACTCATGAATAATAAATAACCCCAGACATGAAAAAGTTTCAAATTTGATAAAAGTTCCAACCAATATTTGACATAATGATATTGAAGAAATAATATCATTTGAGAAGAAAATAACATCCCTTACCTCGAAAGACAAGATTTCTAGCTGAAACACCGGATATAGGCTATGACTTGAACTTGCACCATATAGCAATACTCAAAGTATACTCAAAATACTCACATGAATACGCTCGATAATATAGAGAGAAAACTTCGATTTACGGTGTGATTTTCAATTCTAACCTAAGCACCCTATTTATAGGAAATTGCTTAGAACACCAAAGCGAAAAAATTTAATATAATAATAATATATTATATATATATTCTCACGCTAACCAAGACTCCTGAAATCAGCATGTTTACAACACATGGGGCCCAACCAAAAACAATAAAAACGTTTTTGTTGATATAAATAATTAAAACTTCCAAAATCAATTATTTGAGCTTGAAACTTCAATAATTCATAATAAATAGCTCTTTTATCGGAAAATTCAAATCTCACGACTTTTATAGGAAATTCAATTCTCTACAACTTTTCGGAAGAAAGTTTTTCCAAATTCCAAATGAAATTAACCGAAATCCACAAACCAGACGATTTTACTGATGCAATAATCAAATTTCATCAATAATTGGGGTCCACCGACATGTTTAACATGTTTTAAACATTTATTGCAACAAAATACACTTCCTCCTCGTATACTCATATATCCCACTTTCGTTGTAAAAATATCACCGTTAATATATTATTAAAATAATATATTTAAATGAATTATTTTATCGAAAAAAGATAAAATATTAATTTTCAACAATTGTCACATTAAAAATTTCTCCATCTATATCCACATAAAATCAATATTTTCCTCATCATATAAATCAATAATTAATTATTCACAAATATTATTACAGAATCACAAGATCTTGTGCCGGTAGTTCAGGAAGAGGGCTTTCCATAAGAATTTCTCCACTCTTGGTAGCCTTGATTAGGTGACCAAACCGCTCCTTAGATGTAACTTTCTAGACATTGCCAATAATGTTATCCAATAATATTATTCAGATAATATGAATTATTGCTCTGATAATGGAAAATACTTTATGTAATGACAATTTATTGAAACAACGATAATATAAAATATCAATGCAAAGTGATTATTGAATCAATAAAATAAAATCTTTCGCGATAATTCTTATGTAACAATTATTGAGTAGTGCCTTCTTACGTAAGAATCAATAATTGGTGCAATACTGTATATCTTCTGGCTTCAACAACGCGTATTAGTGTGTTTTAACCACCGGGTATTCCAACAATGATAATTGTATAACTATCTTAGTTATTTATAAACAACTTATATTTGTCGCTTTTCTTCATCCAATCGCTTTCAGTTATGGGGCCCACAAAAGATCAAGGCAGTAAATCGCGAATATTCTCCGACAAAGATCTGAATATTCCACGACCAAACGAATATTCCCCGACAATAATGAATATTTTATAACCACTTGTTTATTCAAAATATTTACGTATTTTACCCATAACTATCCACATTAATCAAATCAACCCTTACTATTTCAAAATAATAAATAGAGGAAAATAAATTTCATTTATTAATAATTTGGGGTCTTACAACGCCGTTATTTATAAACAACTTATATTTGTCGTTTCTTCATCCAATCGCTTTCAGTTATGGGCCCACAAAAGATCGCTAGTCAATGCGTCATTTAATATTTCCCTACAAGACGAATATTCCACGACCAAACGAATATTGCCTAGATAATAATGAATATTTTATAACCACTTGCTTATTCAAATATTTGCGTATTTTACCCATAACTATCCACATTAATCAAATCAACCCTTACTATTTCAAAATAATAAATAGAGAAAAATAAATTTCATTTATTAATAATTTGGGGTCTTACAAGTTTGGTCACCTAATTGCGCGCCAATAGGGAGAAATACTTATTGGAAATCCCCCTCTTTCCTGGGAACGACCTGGTTGATAAATATTGTGAGTTATAATATTAATGATGAATGTTATTAAAATTGAAGTTGTGTTGAAGTTGAATTTGGAGACGCGACGTGATATTTGAGTCCTAACGATGAAATTAGTAAAATAGTCTATAAACACAAAATTTTCCGAAATTCACTATTTGGTCAAAAAAACAGTTGACTTTTTGGAAAAATCAAACTTCGAAATTTCAAAATTTATATTTTTGATAAAATGGTTTCATTGTGTTGGAATTATTTGTGTTAGTGAAAATCGACAATTATTTCGATAATAATTGATGTCCGGAAGTTATATTGACCCGATCGAATTATTTAACCTGGGATAAATGAGCAATTGATTGCTATTATTTCACATGATTATAACTATTTGTTCACATGTGTATACTATTGTTTCACATTCTTGTTACTATTAGGGGAGTTGGTGCAAGATTGATAATACTTGCATGACTAAGTTAAAAATGGAGGTATAGATGGAGTACTTATATCGTAATTCGTATTTTCACATGTTCAGAACTATTGATTCACATAATTTACTATTGAATCACATTATTTACTATTAGGGAGGTGGTGCAAGTTTGATAATACTTTCATGACTAAATTAAAAATAAAAGAAAAGTTGGAGGTATTGTCTTTAAAATTTTTCGAACCCCAAAACGCTCAATTAAATAAACTATATTTTCTATAAATAGAAGCTCATTCTTCCTTCATTTCTCACCAATTCAAAAAAGCTTTAGAAGCGATTATTATAGAGAGAAATTATAGAAAGAAGAAGAGAAGTCTCGCTACCTCACTATTCCAAAGATCCAGCTTTTTCTAAAGGTAGGGAGTATTATTTCTTTCTTATCTATGAAGAAGAACTTCATTATTCCATTCTTTATTATTACATTTGGAATAACTTTTGTATCTGTGCACCCCTATACTTGGTGAAATTCTTACATTGTTTCATTCTTTATCATTACATTTGGAACATCCTGTGCATGCGTTTCTACGGGACACGGTTCCGTCTTTTTATAATTACATTGAATATCCTGTCACATGCATGCGTTTCTGTGGGACTGATTCCGCCTTTATTAATCTGTTGGAATATCACAAGTGTAAATAGGCGTTCTACGGGACTGATTCCGTCTTTATTATTCTGCTGGAATATCCATGCATGCATTTTACGCCGGGACTGATTAAAAGTCTTTATTATTACTGTTGAAATATTCTGTCTGTGACGTTTCTGGCGGACTTTGATTCCGTTATTTATTATTCTATTGAATAACTTTTGTATGGATCTATCGCATGCCCAGTGATTTCTTTTGTTATTCCATTCCTTATTATATTCGGTTGGTTAAAGTTTTGACTTATACTCCATGAAATTAGTGGAATATCCTTGATATTTCAACTTCATCCAAAGATATCTTTTCATGGAAATATTTTTACGAGCATTCTTGAATTTTACTCTACCAAGCAATATCATGTTGACAATTTGGACGTTATTAGTTCCTGGATAAATTAATTCTTGAACTTATTTTATTGAATTCTTATATCATTGTCATCATCCTCATGTTTATATTTTGTTGAAAGTCATATGTGGCCTATAAATGCGTAGATGGACTTGGTATGATTATGACCGAGGATTATTCGATTGTAATCATGGCCGTAATGTTACAAATGATGTGAAAAAAGTTCTCATTGGCCCGTAGAGCATTGATGGACAGAGTTGTTGGCATGATCATGACCATTATTGAATACACAAATATTCTTGGCCAGTAGTAAGTGGATAATTGTAGTCGTGATACTAAAGAATATCCTCGGTCGTAGTCTTGAGGGTGATTCGATGATGTGGATTATTTATTAAGCTGATTCCCAACGATAAAAGTGATGAAAAACCTTTTAAATCATAAAAGATAATAGATTTTATTCTCTACTTGACTCTTTTAATGGATTGCTTGTTCCGCTGTAGTTAAACTTGATAGTTGTTATATTGTATCAGTTTAACACTGTTGAAGGCTAACGATAATATATTCTGCATTATCTTAGTTATAATATTTTCTACTGGGCTAGTTGAGGTCACCCTTTTACTTTCATTGTTCTCTTCAGGAAATGAGAACGTAGCAGAGACTAGTCGGGGAACGGAGTGACGAGCCAGATGATAGCATTAGTAGTCCTCACTATTCTGTGAAATAGTGTGATAATAATTGTAATGAGGACTCCTTTTGAGTTTGTATAATCTCTAATAGACAATATTTGTATTCAAACTCACAAACTTTATGCTTTGTCGTATTGTACACCATATTTGTATTATTAAGTTGTATTTGTATTACATCACGTATTTGTATTTCTCCGAATATGTGATGTATACCTATTTTAAGAGCGTCACAGTTAATACAAGCTATTCAGGCTTCATCTTCCTCTCCGAATTATGTGGGTTTGGTGGTGAATGAATGTAAGGATTTTGTTGCTTCTATAGTCGATTGTCGCATCTATTTTGTTAAGAGGTCAGCAAATTCTGTTATACATCTCTTAGCTCGTACTTTGAATTCTATGTTTGATGTTCAGGAATAAGGCTCTATTCCCCCTTCTTTTATTTGTAATGCTAATTTGATCTCCGGTTATGAAATTCAATTTCTCCTCAAAAAAAAATAACTGACATTCCATGATAAATTTCGGACAATTTAAACATAAACAATATGAAAAACAAAGAAAAAGAAATTGGTCGGGAGAACTTTGTCTTTGTTTGGCCGCAACTCCATAATCTTTACCCGTACGGAAACCCGCACCATATAATTCACTCCCAAATTCAAATCAGTAGGAGGGAAAAAAAAATAAAAAAAATGCACAGAACCTATCTCATCTATTCCCCAATACTCCGATCTCCATTTCCCAAAACCCTTTCTCTCGCTTGCTTAATTTCTCACCATAAATATATAAATATAGTTTGTAAAACTTGAAGGTGTTGTGGAATTGCTGAAAGAAATGGCCGAACCCCTGAGCCCTAATCCCACAATTCAAAAGACGAGAGCCCCAGTTCTCTCTCCTGCCAGTCAATTCATCTTAGGCTCCAACGATGATAAGCTTGAACGTGCTCAGGCACGCGCCGCCGCCCGTGCCGCTGCTGTTCGCCGGAAAACAACCGCTGCTGTCTCCGCCGCTCCTTCTATCCCCGATCCTTGTCTGGGCAAAGATCAGATTCTCGATTTGTTCCATAATTGCATCAAACTCGCCAGCGAAAATGTCCATAACCATATTTGCCGCTTGTTCTCTACATTTGTCCAGTTATTTCAGTTATATTTTGTCGTTGACTTGAAATATTTTGGGATGCAGAAAATCAACCAGAAGAATACGTGGGACCTGAGTTTGATTGATCATCTTTATGATATTATTAAGGTTGAAGAAGAAGATGATGTCGAGACTAATTTTCAGAAGGTACTCACTACTCAAACTCTATGAGATGAAATATGGGAATTTTCGTCATTTTCATTAAGAAAAAAGGGGAGTTTGTTTGGTTACTAACTGAAAGCAATTGATGCCTTGTGTCGAAAACTCAGATTGGTAAAAACACTTAATTTTGGTAGCCTTATTTTACTTGCATGTCTAATTTTTATTTTTGTTTTCATTTTCCTACTAATTTTGACAGCACCTTTTTCTTGGCGTTTGACACCACAACATCTATGGTTCAAACTTATGACCAAATACCCAAATTGTTATGCAAGTAAATTTAAACTGGAATGTAAGTAGAGTAGAACTTCTATAAATTAATATTGTTGGGACTGGAAAATTAATAATTTATTAATTTAAAGAATGTTTTTCTATTCGTTGAACATAAATTTAATTATTATTGCATTTTATTGATGTTTATATCATACTTTTTTTGATGAAATGTATCATACTTATTAAATTACTGTAATAATAGAATTCATTGTAAGTGATATTAATTATTTTTAATAATTAAATAATGTTCATTGTATCCACTTTTCAAATTACATTCACATTTTATTTCAAAAAAAATTTATATTCACATTAAGTTTAATTAATTTGTATATATAAGTTCATTGTGACGCCACCAAAATTAGGTATACATCACCCATCTTGGGTCGCCACTTACATGGTACAGAATTTAAATACAACTTATTAACATAACTGTCGTGTACAATACGACATAAACCGTGAGTTTAAATACAAATATCGCTCTACTAGATATTATACAAACTCAAAAAAAGTCCTCATTACAATTATTATCACACTATTTCACGTAATAATGAGAACTACTAATGCTATCTTCGAGGACCATCACTGCTTCCCAGACTCGTCCAAATATATATTCTCATTTCACTCAGAGAGAACAAATGAAAGAAAGGGTGAGCTCAACTAGCCCAAGAAGAAATATTATGACTAAGATAATGCGTAATAAATTATCAATAGTCTTCAACAATGTTAAACCGATAAAATACAATGAGATGAACCAGCTTTAATCTGCGTGAATAAGCAATCCATTAAAAGAGTCAAGTAGAAAATAAAGTCTACTATCTTTTAGGTTTTAAAAGGTTTTTCATCATTGTTATAAGGCGAGACTCGACTTTAATAAATATTCCACATCATCGAATCACCCTCGCACTACTACTGGCCAAGGATATTCTTTAATCACGACCACAATTATTCACGCACTACGGGCCAAGAATATTTGTGTATTCATTAATAATTAAATGATCATCACGCCAACAATCGTCCCACCAATGCACTACTACCATCGAGGATTTTTATCACATCATTTGTAACATTACTACGTGATTACATCGAATAGTCTCTCGTCATAATCATACCAAGTCCATCTACGACTACAGGGCCACGATGACTTTCAACATAATATAAACATGAGGATGATGACAATGATATAAGAATTCAATAAAACAAGTTCAAGAATTATTTTATCCAGGAATTATTAACGTCCAAATTATCAACACGATCTTTGTTTTGTAGAGTAAAATTCAAGAATGATCGGAAGAATATTTCCATGAAAAGATATCTTTGGATGAAACGCAAATATCGAGGATATTCCACTAATTTCATGGAGTATAGAAGTCAAAGTTTTAACCAACCGGGTATAATAAAGAATAGAATAACAAAAGAAATCACCACGCATGCGATAGATCGCACAGCGGAGTTATTCCAATGAATAATAAATAATCGGAACCAGTCCCACGTAAAAACGCATGCATGTGAGGATGTTCCAATGAGAATAATAAAGAATGGAACCAGTCCGGCGTAAAACACATGCATGGATGTTCCAATGTAATAATAATAAAGATTTTAACCAGTCCCAGATAAAACACACGCACAAGATGTTCCAATGAATAATAATAAAGATTTTAACCGGTCCTGTTGTAAAACATGACGGGATGTTCCAACGTAATAATAATAAAGATTTAACCAGTCCGTGTAAAACACATGACGAGGATGTTCCAATGAATAATAATAAGAATGTCACCAAGTATAGGTAAAAATCACAGATATCTGAGTTATTCCAATGTAATAATAAGCAATGGAATAACAATGCCTTCTCTCTTCGTGAATAAGAAAGAATAACACCCCTTACATTTGGTAGGAGATTGAATCTTTGCGGCGGTAGTAACAAAATACTCTTCTTCTTTCTTTCTTATTCTCTACTATACTTTCTCTCTATAAATTGAATGAATTAAATGAAAATAATAGGCCTCTATTTATAGAAGATTTCTAGCTTAAAGACCGCCGTGTGAAAAGCAAGTGGCTTGACGACTAATGATGTGAAAAGAAAAGTGGTTTGGCGCTTTGTAATGTGAAACGACAAGTGGTTCGGCGCTTTGTAATGTGAAACGACAAGTGGTTCGACGTCTGGTAAAGGTAATTACTATTAACGAAGGTAAATACTATTGTGAAGGTAAATACTATTCACAAGGGTAATTACTATTGGCGAAGGTAATTACTATCGACGAAGGTAAATACTATTCACAAGGGGTAATTACTATTGTGACGAAGGTAATTACTATCGACGAAGGTAAATACTATCGACGAAGAGACTCTTAGATGATGACATATACGAGCCCCCATAAAATAATCAAACTTACCACAAATCATTTTTTTTTTTTCATCAACACATATTTAATCTTTCAACAATTATTAATCATTTATAACTTGTCGTCTCAATTATTGATTTAATACTATAACATATTATACGATGATGATCTTGACAATAATTGAATCAATAATATAAGAGATATGATGCAAAGAATTATCAGTAGCAATAATCGAAAGCATAGGTGAGTGACTTCTCACGTAAGCATCAATAATCAATACCGAGTGTCTACTACGCAACCACGCGTAGACATCGTACTTTTACCACCGGGTAGTTCAATGCTTTTAACAGTAACACCTCCGTAGTTATTTTTATAAAATATTTTTGTCGCTTTCTCAATCCGACAATAATTACATTGTAGGGGTCCACCAATGATTGAGCCGTTATATTTAATATTCCCTAAAAAAAGAATATTCCCTACCAAACGAATATTTTATAACAACTTGCATACTTTGCAAAATTTATAAATATTACCCACAACTATAACATTATATCAAATTTATTCCATAATATTCAAAAATAATATTTATAGAAAATTCATCTTTATTTATAAAAGTTGGGGTCTTACAACCTCCCCTTCTTATGAAATTTCGCCCTCGAAATTAGGGTACGTTCCTGGTATGTCGAAGAGGTAAGGATACCTTGATTTCATTTCAGATTCTAACTCCCAAGTCATTTCCTCAACATCGTGGTTCCTCCACAAAACTTTGACTTGAGGTATAACCTCGAGCGTAGAATATGTTCCTTCTTATCCAAGATTTGAACAGAACCTCTTCATACGTCAAATCTTCCGCTATTTCGTCCTGCTTCTAACTCAATAATGTGGTTCGGTCTTTCACATATTTACGTAACATGGATATGTGAAAAACGCGTATGAACACGAGACATATTTAAGCGGTAAAGGCGAGTCTATAGCCACGCAGCCTACTCGATGGAGGATTAAAATGGACCGATGAATCGAGGATTAAGTTTTCCTCTCTTCCAAATCTTGTAACTCCTTTCCACGGAGCAACTTTTAACAACACACGATCTCCTATATCGAATTCCACGTCCTTTCGATGAAGATCGGTAGAACTTTTTTATCGATTTTGTGAGGTTTTTATACGTTGTTGGATCGTTTGAATCTTTTCCGTAGTCATACGTATTCAACTCCGGTCCCAACAACGTTGCTTCACCCACCTCATCCCAAAGATACCGAGAACGACACTTTCTTCCATACAACGTCTTGAATGGAGCCATACCAATACTTGCTTGATAACATGTTGTTGTAGGAAAACTCCACCAATGGTAAGAACTTGTCCCAACTCTCCTTGAAATCAAGGACACGTAGTCTTAATAGATCTTGAAGAGTTTGAATAGTCCTCTCCGATCGTCCGTCCGTCGAGAGGATGATATCCGAAGCTAAATCGTAAGTCTGTGCTCATAGCTTTTTGCAAACTAACCCAAAATCGTGAAGTGAATCTTGGGTCTCGATCGAAAACTATGGATACCTAGATACCATGCGATTCTACTGATCTCGTTTATGTGTCATACGAAAGAAGACGTTCAAGTGTATAAGTTTCTCGTGACGGTAAGAAATGAGCGAGACTTGGTCAATCTATCAACAATGACCCATATCGCATCAATGCCTTGAGAAACCTTAGGAAGACCGTGAACGAAATCCATGGTAATGTGCTCCCACTTCCATTCTCGGAATTTCAAGTGGTTCTGAATGGACCTTTTGGTACTTGATGCTCCGCTTTAACTCGTTGACAAGTTGTACACCTTGAGATAAATAAATATTATCTCTCTTTCATATTGCTCCACCAAAATGTATGACCAATATCACGATACATTTTGGTACTCCTGTGATGGATTGCAAATGGTGTGTTGGCGCCTCCATCATGATATTATACTTTAAATCGTGGTCGTTAGAACACAAAAGTCCGGAGTTGACTCAAGTATTCCTTCTTCATCGATTCTTGCTTCCGATATAGCACCTTCTTGCACTTTCTTTCTCATACGCATCGACTCCAGTCCGTAGCAATGAAAGCGACTTTAACTTTATCGATTAAAGTCGGTTCTCTAGATATACTCGCTTATCATCACACGCTCCGTCTCGAGTCTTTAACTCTATCTCCATCCTTTGCAAGTCACACAAAATGGGCTCTTTGCGTTGACAATATCGCACTCAGTACTTGCATATGATTTTCTACTCAATCGTCGCCTACCACGTTAAACTTTTCGGGATGGTATTGGATGGTATGATCATAATCTTTCAACAGATCAAGCCAACGTCGTAAATGCGTGTTGAGTTCCTTTTGAGTGAAGAAATATTTGAGGCTTTTATGATCCGTAAAGATCTCCACTTTCTCCCCATACAAGTAATGCCTCCAAATTTTAAGTGCAAAGATAACGGTTATGCTAACTCTAGATCACGAGTAGGATAATTCCTCTCATATTCTTTGAGTTGTCATGAGGCATAAAGCTATAACTTTTCCATGTTGCATAAGAACACATCCCAACCCTTTGCTCAAGCATCACTAGATGACAAATCCCTCCGAGCCGATGGTATTGTCGTAACAGTCTTTGAAATAAGTCTCCTCTTGAGTTCTTGAAAACTCTTCTCACATTCTTCGCTCCAACCGAACTTTCAGATCTTTTCGAGTCACCGAGAGTCGATGGAGTAGCGATTCGAGAAAATCCTTCCACGAATCTCCGATAATAACCAAATTAAACCGAGAAAGCTACGTCTTCGATCATCGATTTAGGTTGTTCCCGACTTTGAATAGCTTCAATCTTTGCCGGTGGGTCAATGATATTCCATGACTTGATACCACGTGCCCAAGGAATGCTACTTCTTCTTGCCGAACTCACATTTCTTCACTTGGCATAAAACTTATATTCACGGCTTTTGGAGTGTCGACCTCAAGTGTTGCTTCATGATCTTCACGGCTTTTGGAATAAATAAGGATGTCATCAATAAAGACGACCACAAAGTGATCTAAATATTCCTTGAATACTCGGTTCATCATATCCACGAAGGCGGCGGGAGCATTAGTCAATCCAAAGGACGTGACTAGGAATTCATAATGCCCGCATCTGGAGTTCTCGAAACCGCCTTTGGAATGTCGTGATTCTAATCTTCAATTGGTGATATCCTAACGAAGATTAATCTTTGAAAAGAATTTGGCTCCTTGAATCGGGTCAAACAGTCATCAATACGCGGCGATGGATACTATATTTTTGATGGTGACATGATTCAACTCCCGATAATCAATACAAAGTCGCGTACTCCCATCTTTCTTCTTCACGAATAATGAATGGAGCACCCCAAGGAGAAGTACTTAGGACGAATAAAGCCAATGTCTAACAATTCCTCGCATTGGGTCTTTAACTCCTGAAGTTCAATAGAGCCGTTCGATATGGGGCTTTGGAAATAGGTTTTGTCACCGGGTTCAAGGTCGATACAAAATTCAATTTCACGCCTGGGGTAGGCCAGAAGTTCTTCTAGAATACGTCAGAAATTTATTAACAATAGAAATATCGCTCAAAACCGATTTATTTTTGTTTAAATCATGACACGATACGAAGAAGAAAGCTTGACATCCGCTTTTTCAATAAACGAATAGCTTTATGGCTTGAGATGACCGTGATTGATTTTAATGGTTTGGTCGTTTGAATTCGCGATAATAGGTTGATTAGGAATATGAAAGCTAACAACCTTACGAAAACAATCAATTTTTGCATGATAAGTAGTTAACCAATCAATCCTAGAATCACGCCGAATGCAAGTATTTTAATGAAATAAGATCGACAGGTAATGTGAGGGTACCGATTTGAACCAAACAAGACTTATAAACAAATGGATGTAATGAAGGTTTCTCCCAACGGAGTTTCCACAGATAAGTCAAAGTCTAATTTCTCCTGAGTCAAATTTAATCGATGAGCGCAAGAGAGAGAAATAAAAGAATGGGTAGAACCCAGATCAAATAAAGTATAGACTTCATTAGAGTTTATGATAAGCTTACCCGTGATGACCTCATTCGGATTCCTTGCTCTTTGGGAGGTCACAACAAACGCCTCCCTTCAGACTACTGGGTTTTGAATTTTCCGGGATGGCCTTTGGTACCTCCATCCTAGCTGAATTTGTCTTCTAAACTGGCAAAAATCGAGCTAAGTGACCTTCTCTTCCACAATTATAACATGCTTTGACTGGCGTGGCGCGCAGTTTGGATGATGTGTCCCTCTCTCCGCATTTGAAGCATATGATGGGTGGTCTTTCTCCTTCCTTAACAATAGGTGTTGGTCTTTGACGTCTTTCCATCATTGTTGAATCTCCGCTTTCTTGAAATGTCCATTCTTATTGTTTTGGCCTTGATTACCACCAAGTGGTTACCATATCCGCCCGTTGATTCCCTCCACGCTTGTTGTCACCGCTCGATGACTACTCTCCATTGGTATTATAATTTTGCGGTTGCTCTCTTTTAGTTGTGTTGACTCATTATCGCGTTCCACTAATCGAGCCCTATTTTACAACATCCCGAATACAAACACAGGTTTATGAGAAATAAGATGTTGACGTATCTCCCGCTTCAAACCTCTTAAAAACATTCGCGCCATTCTCTCTTCATTATCCACCAGTGGGGCCTGAACCGTGATAACTCATGAAATTTTGCCTCGTGTTACGACACTGGTCATATTGTTTTGTTCGAACTTGATAAACTCCACCTCCTTCATTATGGTGAATACTTTCGGAAAGTATTTGTCGTTGAAACACTCCTGGAACTTCTCCCAAGATATCTTCAAGACAAAGAGTTGAGTACGCTTTACCGATTCCCACTAATAATCTGCCTCTCCGCCACAAACATAAAAAAGCGTGAAGGGAACCTTTTGCTCCTCGGAGCATCCCAAGACATCAAATATCTTGTAATCTGCTTTATCCACGCTTCCGCCAAGTGGTTTTGCTCACCCTTAAACTCCGGTGGTCCCACCTCCTTGAATTGTTTAGCGACCGCCTCGAGAGTTCCGTGTTTCCAACAACTACGTTTTGGGCGAGTTGCTCTCGCCATCTTTGTTGCATAAATTCGTAAAAGCCTCCGAACATTCGATCATTCATCATTTGGTCGGTGTGTTGTTGTTTGCATGAGGATTGTCGCCTTCACGATGCACATTATCCTCGATTATTGATATGTGGTGAATCAACGATCGCTGCGCTCCATTAATATTCTCAACATTCTCGAGATGTCATTTTCGACATCGCCATTAAAACAAAAGGTTAATTGACATTAACAAATTATCCCTATCTTCCTGACCAACCAATAAAATAAAGACATAAACTTAGGTAGTCATAATACTGGCGAAGGTATTCCCGCTCTCCCTCCTAAGATTATTCTCACATCTTAGCCAGGATCATATCCTAAGCTCGATATTAACCGTTGTGGCGCCCCCAAAATTAGGTATACATCACCCATCTTGGGTCGCCACTTACGTGGTACGTAATTTAAATCAACTTATTAACATTATCAGTGTGTATGCAATCGACATAAATCGTGAGTTTAAATACAAATATCGTCCTACTAGATATTATCTGAACTCAAAAAAAGTCCTCATTACAATTATTATCACACTATTTCACGTAATAGTGAGGACTACTAATGCTATCTTCGGGACCATCACTGTTTCCCAGACTCGTCCCCAAATATATTCTCATTTCACAAGAGAACGGTGAAAGAAAGGGTGAGCTCAATTAGCCCAAAGAAGAAATATTATGACTAAGATAATGCGGAATAAATTATCAATAGTAATCAACAATGTTAAACCGATAAAATACAATAGACAAACCCAGGTTTAATCTGCGGTGAATCATGATCCATTAAAAGAGTCAAGTAGAAAATAAAGTCTACTATCTTTTAGGTTTTAAAGGTTTTCATCATTTATTATAAATTTGAGACTCACTTTAATAAATATTCCACATCATCGAATCACCCCTTTACTACGGCCAAGGATATTCTTTAAGATCGCGACCACAATTATTCATGCACTACGGGCCAAGAATATTTGTGTATTCATTAATAATCGTGATCATGCCAACAACTGTCCACCAATGTACTACTGGCCATCGAGGATTTTATCACATCATTTGTAACATTACGGCCAAGCGATTACAAGAATAGTCTCTCGGTCATAATCATACCAAGTCCATCTATGCACTTCACAGAGCCACAAATGACTTTCAACATAATATAAACATGAGGATGATGACAATGATATAAGAATTGAATAAAACAAGTTCAAGAATTATTTTATCCAGAATTATTAACGTCCAAATTATCAACACGATCTTGTTTTGTAGAGTAAAATTCAAGAATGATCGGAAGAATATTTCCATGAAAGATCTTCGGATGAAACGCAAATATCGAGGATATTCCACTAATTTCATGGAGTATAGAAGTCAAAGTTTTAACCAACCGGGTATAATAAAGAATAGAATAACAAAAGAAATCACCACGCATGCGATAGATCAATGTGCGGTTATTCCAATGTAAATAATAAATAACGGAACCCAGTCCCGTAAAAACGCATGCATGGGATGTTCCAACAGAATAATAAAGAATGGAACCAGTCCGGCGTAAAACACGCATGCATGGATGTTCCAACAGAATAATAATAAAGATTTTAACCAGTCCTGTAAAACAAAACACGATGTGATGTTCCAACGAATAATAATAAAGAGGCGGAACCGTGTCCCGTAAAAACACGAACGTGGATGTTCCAATGAATAATAGAAGAATGTCACCAAGTATAGGTAAACCATGATACAAAGTTATTCCAATGTAATAATAAGCAATGGAATAACAACAGTTCTCTTCATGAATAAGAAAGAATAACACCCCTTACATTTGGTAGGAGATTGAATCTCGCAGCGATGTAGTAAGAATAAAATACTCTTCTTCTTTCTCTCTTATTCTCTATATACTTTCTCTCTATAAACTTGAATGAATTCGTGAAAAAATAATAGCCTCTATTTATAGAAGATTTCTAGCTTTTTCTTCCGCCGTGAAAAGCGCAAGTGGCTCGACGACTAATGATGTGAAAAGAAAAGTGGTTTGACGCTTTGTAATGTGAAACGACAAGTGGTTCGGCGCGCTGTAATGTGAAACGACAAGTGGTTCGACGTCCGGTAAAGGTAATTACTATTAACGAAGGTAAATACTATCGACGAAGGTAAATACTATTCACAAGGGTAATTACTATCGACGGTAAATTACTATCGATGAAGGTAAATACTATTCACAAGGGTAATTACTATCGACGAAGGTAATTACTTATCGACGAAGGTAAATACTATTGACGAAGAGACTCTTAGATGATGACATATACGAGCCCCCATAAAATAATCAAACTTACCACAAATCATTTTTTTTTCATCAACACATATTTAATCTTTCAACAATTATTAATCATTTATAACTTATGTCGTCTCAATTATTGATTTAATACTATAACATATTATACGATGATATCGTGACAATAATTGAATCAATAATATAAGAGATATGATGCGTTAATTATCGTAGTAAATAATTGAGCGTAATTTGAGTGACTTCTCACGTAAGCATCAATAATCAATACCTGCGTGCTACTATGCAACCACGCGCAGATTCATCGTACTTTTACCACCGGTAGTTCAACGGTTTTAATTCGGTAACACCTCCGTAGTTATTTTATATAAAATATTTTTGTCGTTTTCTCAATCAAATGATAATTACATTGTGGGGTCCACCATGATTGAGCCGTTGTCATGCGAATATTCCCTAAAAAGAATATTCCCCACCAAACGAATATTTTATAACAACTTGCATACTTTGCAAAATTTATAAATATTACCCACAACTATAACATTATATCAAATTTATTCCATAATATTCAAAAATAATATTTATAGAAAAAATTCATCTTTATTTATAAAAGTTGGGGTCTTACATTCATTGTACTAGAATTGAATACATTCCATGTATGATGATAAAGAGAACTACTATATAAACATTAACAAAAATTCTTCAAATCATACTCAACAACTTTTCACAAGTTTTTATTAAATTCGAGAATGCAACTACTCAACTTTTGGACGCAATGGGAAAAATTAAGGATGAAATTCAATTAGATTTGGATTTCAAGACAAAACAAACGAGAATATAATCATATTTTACAAGATTACCCTATATATATTTGTAATTTAAAAGAATTATTAATTTATGATTTTGATGGGACCATATATTTATATAAGGGTCTTTTAAAAAATTATTATTTTATTATTTTATCGAAATTATTAATTTATCCCATTAGCACAAGTCGGGACTGGGAAAAAATATTATTTTAGAGAGATTATTAATTTATCAAATATTAATTTATAGAGGTTCTACTGTAATTTCTTATGCGAGTAAATTTAAACTGGAATGTAAGTAACTTTAAATTGGTATGTAAGTAATAATTTCACTAATACTCCATCATATGAGTTTCTTTTGGAAAGTTGAACTCTTTTAATGAATACTCCAAAAATCTTCCAGAGCTTGTCATTGGGCCGTGTACTTTATGGTAAATTGGATGTCCAAAAAAGACTTATTTTCAATTGATGCAACAACAGAAGTATATGATTGTGGGAGTGAGAGAAATTATTGCATATGTGCTTCATGACAATTGCTAAATAAGATCAAATCCGAATAACCTTGCCACTGCTTGATGTATTCTTTTTTGTTTGAATTTTCTGGACTTTGAATAGAATTGTTTTCAAGGGCATTACTACCATGGAAATGTGTAATCCTTGCCTTTTTATAATTTTATTCTATATGTCCAGCACTCCAGTTTCTTGGATGGGCCTATTTTGTTGGTAGGATTTTCTTCTGAAGTTTCCCTTGTTGATTTGAATTTGGTTTGTTAATTTCTCCTAGTTGCGTTTCCTTTATGTTATTGGCCAAATACCTCACAGCTAATCAACATGAATCTTGTCCACCATCTGTTGTGTTTTTAATTAGCCATGGGTCTTAGACTTTCTTCCAGGCATTTGGTTTTTAGCTACTGAGACATGTTATACCATCCTATGTTTATGGAACATGAGTTTATTTTACTTTCTTTTAGTTATCACCCTTTGTTTGTCTTCCCCAATTTGAACAGAAAATTTGTTTCTTTCGAGTTTATGGTTTACCCTGATTTAAAGGTTGCCTGCAACAAAGGGCATCCTTTTCTTTTTTCTTTCTTTTGCTCTTTTTGTTTATCCAATGTGTGTTCAATAGGTTTTGGGAGTTGATATATGCACACCCTAAGGTGATAGTTACCTAAATATAAGAGAGTGACTAATTTATCCTTAATAGATGGACCTCAATTCACTTAATTATCATTTGTCTATTTTAGCCTTGAACCTATTACCCATAATAACAGAAAAAATACAATTTTCAAAAAAAACAAATACAACCGTAGTATTAAATGGATCAATACTACATAAATCATATCAAAAATATAAAGATAAATCATAATTGTCTACCAAAAAAAAAAAAAATCTTGTTTTTCTTAAATAAAATTAGATCATAAAAAATTACACACACACACATATTCCAATAAAAAAAATACTTTGCAAATGTGTACCCATTTCAATAGAAAAAATACTAACCCGTTCCCTTTTGTACTTAGTTGATGTACCTAGTGCTAAATTTTCTAAAAAAATAATTTGTACATCTCCAAAGTCAACACAAATTATCTAGTAACTATCAAACTGTATGCAAATCTACCCATTAGCATAATATGTGAAGTACTCCAAATAAGCAAAAATAAAATATTTTAGCAAGTGTTTTTTATTTTTGTTTTCTATATAACCAATTATACTTGTAAAAATAAGTGATGTTTTGTTTTGTAATTAATTGTATGTAATAGGCTCATGGGCAATATGGGTAGATGGTTAATAAGTAAATTGGAGTCTTATTTATTGAGGACAAATTAGTCACTTTCTTAAACTTGAGTGTGCAACTATAAATTTAGGATGTGCATATATCAACATCCAAGATTTTTAGGTTTGTATGTTACTATATTTTGATACTTAATGTCTTTGACCTATGTTTCTCTGGCGGGAGAACTAATGCTCTGAATGATTGCTCCATTCTCATTCAAATCAGTATTCCCATCCCGCTCAATGACATATTTGGTCATAAGGGTAAACATGTCCATCCATATGCATAGTTCCTGCTCTTCACTTGAGACTTGAGGGATGGATGATGACCATGAAAATACAGTTATAGAATACATTTACAATTAATATCTATGTTGCTTTGAACTTGGCATTCCAGCTTCTCTATACACATAAACATGCTTATTTTCACCTTCTTTAAATGTATGCATGTTATTTTCATTGCTTGTAGGCAAGTTGCACTCTTGAAGCTGGAGTAAAGATATACTCAATGAGGGTGGATTCAGTACATTCAGAGGCATATAAGGTCCTTGGAGGGATTAATCGAGTGGGACAAGAAAATGAAGAAGGTTAGTTCTTGGCACACCGCACACCCACTAAAATTCAGTTTGATTGACATAATTGTCCTTAGTTATCCAGCTCTTTATCCATGAAAGTTTCATGTTGAAATTTCATGGTGTGCATGCATTTGCATTTGCATTAAATTTATAATTTCTTTTACATTACAACTGGGGTGAGGAAAATAAAAGCATGGAATTTACACTCAATTTAAGCATTGTTAACTGTCAGTGTTCTAAAAATCCCCTCCTAGGTCCGCCTAGGCGCTAGGCCCCCACTTGGCTCCCCACTTAGGCTCTAGTACCCCCTTGGCGCCGCGCCTAGGCGCTAAGCCCCCTTGGCGCCTCACTTAGGCTCAAGGCGGCAAAAAAATCCCTCCAGGAAATTAGGCGGTGCCTAGGTGGGAGTCTAGGCGGAGAGGTTTTTTTTATTTTAATAACTATCCAAACCAAATCTTGATATATTTTTTTTTTAATGATTTACCATATTCATAATACAGGTTGTAGCATATCAAATCACAACAAGAAGTGAATAATATCAAGTCAAAATATATAATTTTATTATAGTTGTAATTTTTTGAGCTTGTACCAATTTTAAATTATATAAATGATGATACATTTGTAATATTTAGTTTAATTCAATATAATTCTTAAATTTATGTTTAGTTTCTTAAGTTTTAATATTGAATTAAATTTTGAAATTTGAAATTTTATTATTTAATAGTAATCTTGTTTATGAATAAAACTAATACGTTAAAAATATGTTTGAACTTTGAATAATTGTATGTTTGTGTTTGAACTTTGACATTAACAATATGGATATGTGTTTGAATTTTAAGCAAAGACCTTTATTATTTTTATTATAGATTATTTTGCTTTATATTATTGTTTTGTTTGGATAAATGTAAGATAAAATATTAAAATTAGCTTAAAATAAAAAATTCCGCCTAGGCCCCGCCCGCCTCCCGCCTAGCGCTTAGCGCTTTTTAGAACATTGTTAATTGTAGAATTTTTTTATATGTCAGGAGGTTATTGAGATTCTGGTGGATACTGGATACAAATATTATAGAAAAATGAAAGAAGTGCATATCTTGGACTTTCAGTATTTTAAATTTTATTGGTCTACTTGCATTTGGGTCCTACAAATCACTAACATAAACTTCAATACGTGAAATCAAGTCTGTATATACCGTAAGAGAATAAATTTATCTTAGAAACTTTCAGAAAGCTTAGTTATCCCTAAACAAAACACGAATATGAAAAACATTGATGAGAAGAATATGAAGATGGACTTTTCTGTGTATAGAACATCTTTATCCTGTATACACAACATTGCTCAACTTTTCTCTTCATCTTGAAGATTCATATCTTTTCCAATTCAAGCAATGATTTACATGTGGTGGATGAAAGCTTTCTGATTGCTTTTCAATTTTAATGCTTAGATTAAGTGCAAGCCATACAGAATGTTATAATCTTATTTGGTTTTCACAAATTTATCTTTGAAGTTAAGGTTATCAAGATGTTCTTTGAAATAGTTTACTGATGCTCATTTAATATGTACATAACTGAATACTGAATACATATTCAGTAGTGTAGTGGTAGTTCTATGTGTTTTGTTTGTATTTAATAATAGAATAACTCATGTTTGTTTTAAATAATTTTCTCGCCTTCATTTTGTGTTGTCTTTGATATTTTAGTTTGAGTACCTGTTTGAAATGTGATTGTTGGAAATTCACTAGATTGCAACATCTCATTACACATGGAATTGACTTCATTCTTTTGATTTTGTGGTGTTTTGCCAGATGGTACAGTGGAGGATTATGATGTCAGCAGTGAACAAGAGGAAAGTAGCCTGAAGAAAGGGCAGGATAGAAAGGTTGGTAGTTATCAGATTTACATATCAGATCAAATTACTTGGCTCAGAACTAATTTAGGTTGACAATTGCAGTTGTCACCTTTAGCAACACTGGAATCATCATTTGAGGCACTTAATGTGAAGAAGTTTGATGGTAGTATACTACCTATATTTTCTGTTCATTATGGCACTTTTAACTATGGAGCTATGAATGATGGTTTTTGTTTTCTTCTTTCTTTCTTTCTTTCTTTCTCACTCCTTTTAGCTGCATTTGCGGTTGATCCTCTCTATCATCAAACGTCTGCACAGTTTGATGAAGGTGGAGCCACGGGTCTATTGTTGAACAATCTTGGAGTATATGGTGGCTGCAGGGTACTTTTTGATTCACTGGAAGTACCAGGAAAGTGTTCGTCATGCTTGATTCAGAATGATAAAGCAGAGGCAATTGATATTTCTTTTGCCAGAGGTTCGTTGCTTTCCTTAATACATGTTGCGTTCCTTAATACATGGCTGTTCTGGTTTCTGTTTTAGCGTTACTTTACAAGTTATTGCCATCTCCTTGTTTTCTTCATAGAATGCAGTGAACAGATGGTGCTGAACATGGCAAGGAAGGTTGAGATCTCACCAAGTCTTAGGGACATAGTCAATCAATTTGATGACGATTATAGGAGACCTTCAGATATATTTTATTCTGAGACAAAACCAGCAGAACAAATTGGTGAATATTCTAACAATGACACCGAGTTTGGTGGTGATACATTTGACAATGGTGGGACCTGGGACTTGGATCATGATGACCAAACAAGTGTTGTTGATGAGTGCACTTGTGTTGGAGAGAAAATTTTACCAAGCCATTATGAGGTGCTAGACATATTCTATTAATGAAAGTGTTTTTTTTCTTCTGAATATTATAATCTTTAGAGTAATCTTCCAATAACAGAATGAAGCTCGCTAATATGCTGCAATTGATATTTGCAGGAAAATGAGCCAGTTGATGATTTTCATGACCCTGATATGGATGATGACAGGTTTGCCAAGGTTGATGGCTATTTGTTTTTGAGTCTGGGATTCATGTCGAAACAAAATGCATGGGCAGGCCCTGATCACTGGAAGTATCAGAAGGCTAAAGGTAAGCTTCCACTGGTTGCTTGCAGGTGAATATGTAATACCATAAACTTGTGCTCCGTTTGCAAAAAGTAATTGTTTTTATGTAACATGTAATCTATTTACAGGTTCAGACGATGTTATAAAGGAAAATGGATCACAAATAATGACTAAGAAACCAAAGAATAAGAAACAAGAAGTTGATATTGATTTTACGAAAGAATTGGAGAAGGATATTTTAGATGTTTTTGCACCTCCTAAGAATCCCAAGTCACTACTGTTACCTACAAATAGAGAACCTTGTAACACAACTCTTCCAGAAGATTGCCATTATCAACCAGAGAATCTTGTCAAGTTATTTCTTCTACCTAATGTTATGGTAATGTTGTGCTACTTCTGAATATGGATAATGTGCCATGCTTTTGTAGTTATAATTTCTTTGTTTTCTTTTGTGAACTTTACAAATGTTATCCAACAATGTTTTTGTGCTTTTTGTAGTGTCTTGGGAGGAGAGAAAGAAATTCTTCAGGTGAGGTCGCTAATCTGATTCTGAATTTCTGAGACGCGTTTCTTTGAAGTATAAGAACCAATGATGATTTTAAATTTCTCTAATGTTAACTAATAAAATTTCTTAGAAAAACCTGTTTTCCAACCTATAGTTACATATTTGCCTGCTGTTATATGGGTATCACAGAAGGCTGCTGCTCGTATAATGTCCACATCATATTTGAGATATTTGTGCCGTTTTTTCAATTGGAATAGTAGAACAGATTGGCTTTAGTCTACATGCATTACAAGTTGGATGCTTGGCATTCTCTATTTATTACATTAGGTTTTTCAAAGGGATTAATAAAGCATGTCTCTATGTTGTGTTTTCAGCTGAACCTAGTCAAGAAAGGGATGACTATGGAGCATTGCCAACCTGGGATGATGATAGTGGGTTTTATGATCAATTTGATGATGGCAATGGTTATAGTAACATGGAGGATTCAAACACACTCGTCTCACAGCCCCGTCAGGTTGGTTTAACTTATTTTCCAATCTAGTCTTGCTCAATCCGTTTTAATCTATTGTCACAAGCTTGATTGCCTCCCCCCTCCCAATCCCAACCAGAAATTCAATAATCAAATGGGGGTAAATGTGTGGAAACAATGTCTCTGTGTTTCTGAATTCTGATTATTTCTAAGAAATCCGAATTGATTTAAATTTTTTTTAAAAAGAAGTTGCGACTCTTGCCTTTTCAAGTAACTTTACTGTTGGAATGTGAAAATAACTGTTTCATTTACTCACTTGATTGTAAACTTTTGTATTTTCAATCTCAGTAATGATCAACGTCAAATTTAGTTCCAGATGCCTTAGTATCTATATTTCTCCTATTTTATTTTCTTTTAAAACCAAAGGTTTCCATGAAAGATACTATGAAATTGCCAATTTTTTCAATGTGATAGTATTAGTGTATTACCCAAATTGCACTAGTTCTTTTTTACTGAAAACTTATTCTTATAAATGACTCAGGTAAATAAGATTGAGGTCCAGTATGACCGAACAGCCAAGCAAGTTGATGTTCAAGCACTTAAAGAAACTCTTTGGAAGTCTTTGCAAGACTCACAACTGAAGCCTGTTCAGGTAAGTTAAGATTTCCCATTCTTGGTATATATGTAGTTATGCACATACAGTACTGGAAATTCCTCATACTACTACAAGTTTTCTTTAAGTGAAAATTTTGTTTCCAATCTAATGCTATGTGATGTTTAGGCTAAAGTGAAAGATGTTAAATGTCCAAGAAAAATAGGTATTGGAACTGGAGTACAAGCATGAACTAAAACATTTCTTAAATCTTAACTTGTAGAAATATAAAATTGATAAAAATATCACAATCCGAGCTTATATTTTAATCATTCTTGTCTTCAAAGCGGTTGCTTTTCTCTATTTGTTTCAGGATGACTACTCGTCAAGTAATTAAACTTGATTTGGTTATTTAATTCACAAAATGATATGATGATCTTGAGTTCTAGATCATGTGTGCGACAAATGGACATGTCAATGATTTTCTGATATCTTGGTGCTTTATATTGGCAATGTCTTGTGTCTGCAGGGGGAAACAATATCTTTCAAGCATGCCTTGGCCACCTTTCCCAATGATTGCAGAGCAGCTGCATCACTGAAGGATATCTCCCCACACTTGTGCTTTATATGTTTGCTGCATCTAGCTAATGAGCACGGGTTGAAAATCCACGGCTGTGCCAACTTGGAAGATCTCAGTATACTTCTTCCATCTCACAATGATAGGTTACAAACTGCAGCTAATTAAAGCTTCACTGCATCAGTTTAGCTTACTGCTGCAATTATTTATTGAATAATAACAAGTATACTGAAGAAGATTGTCTATTTGTCTGCACTATCTCTCTGTCTTCTTCATATGACCTGACCTGACCAAGCAGTGCTGATCTCTGTTAGCATTTGTTATGGAAGAGGTCTTTTGTGGGCTCTAATAATTTCAGATACCTTGTGCCAACTAAGCATTTCATTATGCATGAGATTGTTTTGAATATGTAAAAATCCCAATTGTTTCACTTCAGAATGAAATTTTGTCATGTGAATTTTCAGAGCAGCTATGCAATAGAGTGGCTCATGGTTTTGCTGAGCTTGCTCAAGTTTCTGTGCTTTAATTGGATGATGATGATGTTAATGTACTTTTTTTATAAGTTGTATTTTAGAGCAATAAAAAATCTTTCAGTCAGTGGATATAAATAATATACCCTTCCAAAATCTTGTGGATAAAGAAGAAACAAAGGGAAACGTGTTTCAGGCTGGCTGCTGGATATTAGCAAAGATATTTTCTTCCATGTGCAGTGCTACCATTCACTACTTTGACCTTTCCATTTCAAAGGTTTTGTGTGGATCCTATTTACTTGAGTATCACTTTTATGATATCAATTATTTCAAAGGTTTTATGATAGATAGTTTTATTTATTAAATTAAATAATTAATAATTTATTTAATTTTTTGTTATTAATTTCCACGCAACCCTAAGAATCGAACTCTTGGGTTCATGGAACCATAAATTTGTAACATAAAAAATAAAAATAAAAAAAAATCCCAACTTCTGCATCTATTGCAATTTGCATCTCTAATATATTCTTTAATTATCAATATTTGGGTCTCTCGTAGGTCTATCTTTTCTCTCTTATATCTATTCTATAAATCTATTTTTTTTTCTCATATTCTCAAGCTCTTCTTTAAATTAAACCGTAATTAAATCTCTCTACTTCTTTCGAATTTTGCAATTTGTTTGTAAATTTCATGTAAGAAAATTCATTTGTTTTAATTGTTTTTGAGTATTCAAATTTTATTTTGAAGAAAGCAATTGTGATTGTGAAGTGTGAATTGAAATTAATAAATTAAGTACCTAACTGTTTGAATTTTTTATTTTTAAACTAAAAAAATTATCGTTTTTAAAAAGAGAAATTATAAAAATATCAAATATATATAAAAAATAATATTCCAACTATGTACATCATATTTTTATTTTATTTTTCAAGATAATTTTGCGGTAATTGGGTAGAAATAGAATTGTATAACAGTACTAGCTTGAATTTTTTTTTCTAAGAAATGAGTAACATTATCGTGATAGATTTCCTAACATTATAAAGTTTGTCTTCATTCCAGCAATAATATATGTCACCATTTAAACACCTCCCACTTCATGTCCCAGACTCCCCACACTAAAACAAAATAAAATTGGAGAGAAATAGCCTATAGTTTGAGATCATAATCATGTCAACAATGATGCTCAAGATGATGACCAGCACAACCCCGTCGCCGTCGCTTACACCAGCATCGACACCAACACCACCGGCTTCTTTGCTGGTCCGTACAATTCCCGGCGGGTACGGGTGGCCGTTGCTGGGGCCAATATCAGACAGGCTATCGTACTTTTGGTTCCAGGGACCGGAAACATTTTTCAAGAAGAGAATTGAACAACACAAGAGCACGGTTATTAGGACTAATATTCCTCCGACCTTCCCCTTATTCTTTGGGGTGAATCCGAACGTGATAGCGGTGCTGGACTGCAAGTCTTTCTCTCACTTATTCGACATGGAGTTGGTGGAGAAGAAGAATACTCTGATCGGAGATTTCATGCCGAGTACAAGCTTCACCGGCGATTTACGTGTCTGTGCATATCTTGATACTTCTGAACCTAAACACGCACAGGTCTGTTCGGCACGAACTTATAAGTCCCTCAAACGAACTTATAAGTTATGTTTTTTAATGTTGAAGTTTCTGGTGATGACTTATTTTTTTTTGACTTAAAAGTCATTTTTAAAAAATAGCAACAATGTTTAACTTATTATTAAAAATAACTTATAAGTCCTTTTTTAAAAGTAAATTTGATAAAATGTAAAGTTTGTTTTATTCTTATTTTAATAGTGTTTATATTTTATTTTAACTTATAAGTTATTTTAGTCAAATACCTTTTACATATTATTTGAACTTAATTTTTAACTTATAAATTTAAACGGTGTCAAACACTTTTAATTATAAAATAGTATTTAATATGATTTATAAGTCATTTTAAAATAAGTCATCCCCGCCTATGGTTCATTGCCCTTTTCTAATTTGCCTAATACTATTTTTTAGACTAAAATGCAAAAGTAATCATCGTACTATTAAGTATATTGTGCTCCTTTTTGTTAGTCAATACAAAATAAGCCTTCTAATATAAAAAAAATTGGATAACAAATCTCATCAAGATTAGAACTCAAAACCTCAACCTCATAACATTAATCAAGTTTCTCCATTTAAACCAAATAAATAAATAAATAAGTGGGTAGACCTTTCTTTGCTTATTAAATATTTTAGACAAAAGAGTTATCAGAAATCTAAGCCCACAAAAAGGACGAGTTTACCTCATTAATTGTGTAGAATGTGGGTTGAAATTACTAAGACATTCTTGTTATTTTGGATGTAATGTATGACTTGTTTTGGTTGATTTTAAGTTAGATTTCAAGTTTTACAATATAAATTACTTGTTTTTTTTTGTTTGAAGTTGAGTTCGAATTAGTTCTATTATTGTTATAAAGGTTGTAATGAATTATTTGATTTGGTAGTAATTTGATTAATTGGTCAATGAAAATATTAGTTTGTTTCCATGACAGGTTTTAACAATTATTCATAAAGTTGAGTTTGTATTATAATATTCATGATGCTAACATTAGCTAATTGTTTTCACAATATAGATCCAAATTTTTCTTTAGTACGTAGAGAGTTTGTTTTGCATTGACCAACAAAAAGGAGCACAATATCTAAATATACTAAAAGTACAGTGGTCATTTTTGCATTTTACTCCTACTCTTAAATCTTGAAATTAGAATATATTTTGATTTTTTGAGATCAGTATGAATTTTATATATAATTTATAATCAATATAAATTATTTAAATACTTTTAAAATCATATCAATTCTAAATAATATTTGGATTTTCTAATTTTATTTGAATAAACAAAATTAAAATGTATCTAATTGAGTAAGGAATTGATTAGTACTTTATTTCATATATATACGCACAAATCAAAATCCTAGTTAATAAAGTTATAATTGAAATTTATAATATTACATACATTACATAGATATATCATGCATTCATGTTTTATTCAATTAAGGATTTATGGAGTTACAAGTAGTTTTGTTAGTTATTACTCCCTTATTTTCGAAGAAGAGAGTTTCATATTAATTAATTTCAAACTCAAGTTGCCAAGTTTAAATTTTAAAATTAATATAATTTCATTTAATTTTAACTTTTGTGTTTTTCGTGAGAATTAATTTTTTTGTTGGATTATGTGTCATTTTACATTGTATAAGCTGGTTGAGCCTTGAATCCATTTCATTTCATTTGGATCAGGCTTTTCTTTTTACAAAAATATTTGATTTTTTTTGCCTTTTAAGCAAAAAAAATATCTAAGAAATACGATTAATAACAATTATTCTTGATCTTTTTATGTAACTTGCATGTTTTGCAAGTTGAATCCAAATCATTAAAATATGAGACTATATAGGCTGGGCCTGGACCTGGGCCTGGGCCTGGGATGAAAGGGAGAGATGAGAGTCCTTCTACAGTGGTTAGCGTAGAGTGAAGCTTTTATGGTAAGTTTCTTACGTGTCTGTCTGATCTTGTGTGTTTGGGGGAGGTAATCTCTACTACCATGCGTGTCAACACCTTGTATTGACGTCGTGAAGTTGAACTTACAGGAAGTTCAAGTTCATGCCACCTTAATCCCCTTACACTGACATTGGAATTGGATATTAGAATTGTTATAATTTTGTTTTTGTATGTATATCTAAATTATATTTAAAATACTATATTTTGTAAAAAATTTAATTAAATAAATACTATATATTTTTTGAGTCACTAGAAAAATTAAAAAAAACTGAAAATATCAAATTCCAATGTCATCGTAGACTTGTTGTTTTAAAAAACACCAACACTCTACAAATTTAAACCACGTGTTTTTTCACATGCACACCAAAACAAAAAATAAATAATAAAATACTCCATTCTTTCCCAAGTGATAACTAATTCATATAAATTTTAAAAGTAATAAATCATGTAATTAATCTTATAGAATGGTGGGAGTACATGTTTAACTTTTTCTCTTGATTATAAGTTGGTAAATCTTTCTCATAAGATATATAACTAATTCAGAATTGAACTTTTTGAATTTCATAATAAATGAGTACTGTATATTCTTGATTGTTACTGGAAAAAAGAAGAAGTTATTATTCAACTATTTATTTCAGTAACAACGTATTACAAACAAATTTTTCATACCATTACATTCATAAATACTTGCTAATTAATGATTATAACACTGTTATTATTTGAAAAAAATAAATTAAAGTGGCCAGATATAATTGGTACCGTAATGTCCAAATGTTCTTTACAATGTGCCTAGAACATACCCAGATTAATGTCTTGTCTGGAAATATATATATATATATATATATTTTAAATTATCATTTTACAAATTAATGTATCTTAATTAGACTAGTATCATAATGGTTTGAATAACTGGGGACAGATAAAGAAGTTTGCAATGGACATCCTAAAACGAAGCTCCAGCATATGGGTTCCCACCGTCACCACCAACCTCGACACCATGTGGGACTCCATTGAATCCGACATCGCCAAATCCGGCTCCTCCATCCCCCTCGTCCCTCTCCAAAAATTCATCTTCAGCTTCCTAACTCGCTGCCTCGTCGGAGTTGACCCGTCCATATCCCCTGAAGTCGCCGACTGGGGCTACACGTGGCTCGACAAATGGCTCGCCCTTCAAATCCTCCCCACCGTCAATGTCGGCTTTCTTCAACCCCTCGAAGAGATCTTCCTCCACTCCTTCGCTTACCCTTCCTTCCTAGTCACCGGCGACTACAATAAACTAGCCAAATTTGTCGAAAAAGAAGCTCAAGAAGTACTAAACCGAGGCCAAACCGAGTTCGGACTCACTAAACAAGAAGCCCTTCACAATCTCTTGTTTATTCTCGGATTCAACGCGTTTGGCGGGTTCTCCATATTTTTTCCTTCTGTGTTTAGTAAACTCGGGTCGGATACAGCCTTACAGGAGAAACTGAGAAAAGAGGTGAGAGAAATAACCGGAACGAGTCCTCTAACTTTTGAGTCGGTGAAAGAATTAGAGCTTGTTAACTCGTTCGTATACGAGACACTCCGACTCAACCCGCCCGTACCGTTACAATTCGGGCGGGCGAGGAAGGATTTTATGCTGAGTTCACATGACTCGGTGTTCGATATAAAGAAAGGTGAGCTTCTTTGCGGGTATCAGCCGTTGGTGATGAAAGATGGGAAGGTATTTAACGACCCGGAGAAGTTTGTACCGGATCGGTTTACGAAAGAAAAAGGGCGCGAATTACTGAGTTATCTGTACTGGTCGAACGGGCCGCAGACCGGGTCACCCAGTGAGTCGAACAAGCAGTGTGCTGCTAAAGATTATGTCACGCTTACTGCATCCATCTTTGTGGCTCATTTGTTTAAGAGGTATGATTCGTTCACAGTTAATTCTTCTGGATCAATCACTGCCGTTGAAAAGGCTAAATGAGGAGGGTATGATATATTAAGGAAAAATAAAATACAATGCATGTATGTATATGTGGATTTTAATTAATCTATGTGAGACTTGTATGTATGTGTTGGGATTAAGATTTATAAGGTATATATTTAATAAAGAAAAAGATTTTACCTACATTCCTTCATGACTAAATGATTTTATACAGATTATTGGAAGGTCAATCTACGTACAATTATTGTCTTCATAGTATTGGATATACTCATGCATGATCAATCATTTATTAATTAAATTTTGACATATTATTTTATAAATTAATTTTTATAAGAGTTCTTAATTGGTAAGTGTAGCATGACTCATAAAATAATAGGAAAAATTAAATAATTTCAAATAACTTGGTAACAATGGACAGCTTCTTAATTTGCTTAAAGGGTTTTAGTATAAAATCACCTATTTTTCTCCTAAAATTCACTATATATAATTAAGGCTTAAATATAAATTACTACGTCCTTAAATTATAGATCATATTTCACATATTTCACTTCGATTATTGACTTTTCAATTTTGTCAATTAGATGATTAAATTATTAATTTTTTTTCACTTTTATCTAATTGGGTCTGTCACGTCAGATATTGCTGACGTGGCTTGAATACATGGCATGTAAGTGCTTATGTGTTAAAATTAAGTCATTTTTTACTTTTTATTTTATCATTATATACAAGTAATAAGGGCAAAATAGTAAATTAATAATAAAACAAAACAATAAACAAAATATAACTAAACCCATCCTCTCTCTCACTTTTCCGGCGACCTCAATAGCCACCACCTCCACCATACCCTAATCGCACTAAGCTCCATCTCTGACTTGAACTTCACCGACCCAAACATACACTTCGACGGCCTTGCCTTCGCCGACATCGAAGTCCAGCAGAAGAGGTACTGTCGGGGCTGTCGTTGATAAATCTATAAAAGTACTGTGATTTTTCATTAATGTAGAAATTGTATCAGAGAATTGATTGCAAAAGGAATTGATAATGATGGTGGTATATATACAAACAGATATACATACACACAGTCAAAGGAGGAGAGAGAAAGCTTTTTTGGACTGAGAATTATTTTGTTTGAACTAAAAGCTTTTTTGTTTCAGAGAATTGATTGCGAAAGGAACATATATTGTTTTGTTTGAACTGAAGTGAGAATTGTTTTGTTTGGACTAAAAGCTTTTTTTGTTGGTGTGATGTTGATGATGGCGGTACCGAGAATGGGTTATGTGGTGATGATGGAGAAGTGTGATGGAGGAAGATGAAATGCTAGATCTGATTTGAGTTTTATTTTTTTTAAATTTAGTTAAAGTTAATATAAAATGTTATATTACTCTTTTGTCCTTTAAAGTCAATAAAATAATTTAAAAATCAGCTTTTTTTTAACACATAAGTACTGCATTGCCATGTGGCCATGCCACGTCAGTAATTTTTGACGTGACAGGTTCAATTTGTTGCAATTGAAAAAAATTAATAGTTCAATCATTTAATTGATAAAATTGAAAGGTGGATCACCGAAGTAGAATACGGCCTATAATTTAGAGTACTAATTCATATTTAAACCTATAATGTAGGGTAAACTTTATAAATTGTAAGTGTAATATACAGTTTTGTCATCAAAATAAGGGTGCGCAAATGAATATAAAAAAAAGTTTGTTTGAAGCACAAAATACTAATCATATTAATTAAGAAAAAACAGTTCATTTTTTTTATTTATTATCGCTGTCTCTATTATAAAATTAAAAATACATTTGTGGTGTAAATATTTAACAAACAAATTAATTAATATTTCACATTCCATTCATTACCAACCTTTTTAATTAATTATAGACTTGTCCTAATTAATCTCACACAATATTATGAGACTGTAAAAACTTTATTTTGTTGGTTGCGGAATAGTTGAGGAACTAACTCATGCAAATAATAGATGCTCATGAACAACAGATTTATCTAGAAGTGATCATATATACTCCCTCCGTCCCATAGTTATAGGTTGATTTTTTATTTTGAGATGTCCCAATATATAGGCTACTTATTATTTTTAAAATTTAGTTGGTTCATTGTTTTACTTTTATGCCCTTATAATAAATATTCAACCATTACTCTTTTTTTGAAGAAACAACATTCAATGTCATTATTTTTATCACCACATTTAATGTTGTTTTATTCTCTTTAGTTTTAAGTTCTATGGTTATGGACTCTAATGGTCGATTCTGCGTCCAATCAATGAAGTTGAGAGTTCCAATGTGATAAGTAAGGAATAATTAACTTATTCATTAATTCCATATTAAAGGGTATATGTTAAAAATTGTCACTTAAATTGATTTTCTTAAACTACGTGCCAAAAGATATCGACCTATAACTATGGGACGGAGGGTGTATATATATATATATATATATATATATATATATATATAGGAATGATCCATAAAGATCTATATCTTTATGGAATAAAAAAGTGGCATATAACATCTTAACCATCCGCCTAAATTAATGAACGAATGAGATTTCATTTAGAAAACTCGTCAATTAGACTTCTTGAGCGGACGTATTAAAATGAAAATTACGGACTCTTTTGCCCCATTCTAAAACATTGTGCAATTATTACAATGCCATCCGCTAGACATACTAATGACGGTTATATTACTTTTCGAGACACCAAGATGTTACTTCTCGGATCGCAATACCGGTTTGTATGATACTTACTTGGAATTTGCAATACCAAGTATGTAGTGGATTTGCAATACCCGGTTTGTTTTATACTTCACGGACTGCAATACCAAGTATATACCTACACCTAAACTCAATTACAACACTACAATTTACGGATGCATATCAAGTATATACCTACATCAATTCAATTACATATCTCTGCAATTTACGATGCATAGCAACATCAATTCTACATACTTACATCAATTCAATTACCACACGCAATTTACGATTATACATAGCAACATCAATTACATTGTACAATTTACGATACACATCAACATCAATTAAATTAAATTCCTTCAATACGCAAAGACAACATGTCCATTCAATTAAATTCCTTGATACACAACAACATCGGTTCAATTAAATTCTGCAATACCAATTACATCAACAATTAGTAGGGTTATTGTGACGCCCCAAAATAGGTATACATCACCTATTCCGAGTTGTCAATACATGATACGAAACAACTACAACTTTATTATTACAACAAGAAAGCATGAGTTTGAATACAAATATTATCTTCAGCAATAATATCTATACTCAAATAAATCCTCATCACATTTATTGATACATTATTTTACAAAATGGTGAGGACTACTAAACAATCCTTTCTAAAACCTTCATTCCATACCCCCACTGCATCTTGGCTATATTCTCGCCTCACGAGAAAAATGGAACAAAAAGGAAAGGGGTGAGCTCAACTAGCTTTCAAGAAAGAATATTATGACTAAGATAATATACAACAAATTATCGTTAGTCTTCAACAGGAAAAATATAATAGAATACTGATAGACAATAAATTTTACATCAATATTCGCAATGAAATAATAATTCATTAGAAGAGTTAAGTAGAGAATGCAAACTACTATCTTCTATGTATGAATTTAAAAGTTCATCGCTCATCTTTTATCCTGTAACATCAATCAATATACATCCGAATCAAATATTCATCTTTGCACTACTGAGCCAAAGATATTCATCACCGATTAATTATTATTCATTTAAACACTGCTCATCTTTTACAGACTACGGGCCAAAGATATTCTTGAAAATCATTCATCTTTGCACTACTGTGCCAAAGAGATATTCTTAAGAAATCATTCATCTTTGCACTACTGGGCCAAAGATATTCCATAATATCATCATTTAAGACCGAGGATGATGAAAATATTTTTTAAAGAAACGAATCCAAAGTGAAACAAAATGACAAGGATTAAGGATTAAGGATTAAGTACTTGGTTTTATCCACGTCCCAAAAATACCTCAAAAATAATCATAGTGGTGTAAAATTCAAGAATGATCAAAAACATGGATACAATCGAGTTAGTATCCGAATAGATGTTTTGAGACGAAAAGAAGAAATTTTATTTTTCTATGAATAAGTACCAGTATAGGTGAATAGTCTTATATCGTGAATAGTAACTCAACACCAAAAGATAGAAATTCCACAAAAACATCTTCACGCTTACGTGAATAGTACTCGTGAATAGTAACTTTCGTGAATAAGTAACTCGCTAATAAGTAACTCGTGAATAAGAACTCATGAATAAGAACCCATGAATAAGAACCCCGACATGAAAAAGTTCCAAATTTGATAAAACTTGGATCAACATTTCAATATAATGATATTGAAGAAATAATATCATTACTGAAAAATAATATCCTTACCTCGAAAGATCAAGACTTATTTAGAATCTAAGATATAGTCTTTGAAGGAACTTGCACCGTCTAGCAATACTCAAAGTATACTCAAAATACTCACAAGAATACATTTCGATAATATAGAGAGAAAACTTCAGCTTTAAAGGTGTGATTTTCAATTCTAACCTAAGCACCTATTTATAGGAAAATCTTTAGAACACCAAAAAGCGAAAAATTTAATAAAATAATAATATTTCTTAAAAATATTCAAGCCCACCTTAGAAATCTGATTTCAGATCATTTATAACACATGTGAGCCACCCAATTACAACAAAAAACGTTTTTCTTACAAAAATATTTTAAACTCCCAAAAATCAATTATTTGAAGCTTGAACTTCAATAATTCATAATAAATAGCCCTTTCATCAGAAAATTCGAATCTTGCAATCCTTTATAGGAATTTCAATTCTCTACAACTTTGCGTAAGAAAGTTTTCCAAATTCCAAATAGAAATTGGTGAAATCCACAAACGGGTGATTTTACGTGCTATAATCAAATTTCATCGAATAAATGGGGTCCACCAAGCATGTTTAACATGTTTTAAATATTTATTGCAACAAAAATACTCTTCCTCCTCGTATACTCATATATCCCACATTCGTTGTAAAAATATCACCGTTAATATATTATTAAAATAATATATTTAAATGAATTATTTTATCGGAAAAGATAAAATATTAATTTTCAACAATTGTCATTTTAAAAATTTTCTCCATCTATATCCACATAAAATCAATATTTTCCTCATCATATAAATCAATAATTAATTATTCACAAATAATATTACAGAATCACAATATTGATAACCAGGCAGTTCCCAGGAAAGAGGGGCTTTCCAATAAGAATTTCTTCTTACTGGCGCGCAATTAGGTGACCAAACCTCTCCTTAGACAGAACTTTCTAGACATTGCCAATAATGTTATCTAATAATATTATTCAGATAATATGAATTATTGCTTCGATAATAAAAAATACCGTGTAATGACAATTATTGAAACAACAGCAATATAAAATATCAACGCAGCAATTATTAACTCAATAAAATAATTGAGCGATTAATTATCGTAACCATTATTAAGTAGTGCCTTCTTACGTAAGAATCAATAATTGGTGCAATACTGGTGTCTATCTGCTCAACAACGCGTATTAGTGTGTTTTAACCACCGGGTATTCCAACAAGATATTAATTGATAAATAACTACTGCCAGTTATTTAAAAACAACTTATATTTTTCGTTTTTCATCCAATCGCTTTTTTTAGTTATGGGGCCCACATGGTCAAGCTTGTCGTCAATGCGAATATTCCCCGACGATCTGAATATTCCACGACCAAACGAATATTCCCAACGATATTGAATATTTTATAACCACTTGCTTATTTTGAAATATTTGCGTATTTAACCCTTAACTATCCACATTAATCAAATCAACCCTTACTATTTCAAAATAATAAATAAAGGAAATTCCTTTTTATTTAAAAATTTCGGGGTCTTACAGTTATCACATCCCCAATACATCAAAAAATCCAAATCTTTCCAAATCATATTTGAAATCCAAATCAAAACAAGATATATCAAATTCCTAATTTTAGCAAATCAAATATATAAAATTTCAAATTTTATGAAATCAAATATGTCAAGTACTTTAAAAAGAGATCAAATCAAAAACATATCATTTGAAACAAAAATATGCACGAAATAGTCCAAATGCGCATAAGAAACTATATCCTTTGAGAATCTCTAGCCATCTGTTGCACTTTTTCTGACAAATAGTCAACACAATATAACAAAAGTAGATTAATAAAATACTAAAGCTACTCTGACCAAGTGAAAATTAATTAATCATACTTTCACACCCAATTTGCGACTCTGGTTAGCTAATTGAAATTGGAGAAAATTAAGCTATGTTAGAGTGATTATCAAAATGATGAAACACATATTAAAGAAACTCAAGAAGCATGAAATCACATACTAAATATGCTTATTACCCATGTAGAGAAATACATAATTGATGAAGCCACCTTTATGCTTGCTCATTGCAGTCAGATAAATATAGTTATACAGGATTATGATAGCCTCACTACTTGTTAATCTGAGTATTGATGTGATGATTAAAGAACTGAAACTACTACACATAATATATCTCATTAATAGGTGATCATTTATAAATCAGAAATGTAATTGAACATCAATTTAGCCGGAAAATTAAAGGAGGCACAAAATTGTATTCATTTTACATACTTCCTCAACAAATTTTCAACCAAATGGCTCGGGAAGAATTTTGAAATAATAATTTGTCTGCTACAAATAAAGGGAACCAATGATGAGAAAAATATGTATATTAAACATTCAATATAATTATTGTTAACAATACATGATTAAAAACAACCTTGAAAAGGCGAAAACTTTCCGTGCCAAGCTAGTTGATTTGTAAAATTTTGGAATTTTGTATAAGGATCTCCATTACTCACAATTTCGAACCATATTGTATTGCCTCGTATCTTGTCCCTAGCTTGACTTTGTTCAAATCTGATCTTTGTAAGAGCAAGTTCATTCGACTCTTTCTGGCAACATCTAGCGATACTCATATTCTTTTATCTTGGATGGCCCCTGTGGAGCCAAGGCAGCTGAATGACAAATAAACCAAACAAAAAATAATAAGTCTGCTAAATACACTAACACGAAGCAACAGTGATTTAATAATAAATTATTTTGTAACTAATACATTTATGTTTGCGAGGAACAACTTCCGGTTTGAACATAACCACGCCACCAACCTGAAGCAGAGCAAAAATGAACTCATTAATTTAATGAAAAAAAATCAAATCTGAAAACCATTGGAGAGAAAGGGCCATGCAATCACTCACTATTCAAAGGACCTGATGCAAAAGTATTAAACCATACAATGCAGGAAGTGACGGTTACAAAGAAGAATTAATGTGTTACACCTTAAACACAAGATACATGAGAACAAAATGAGTATTTGACTTCTCGATCTCACCCAATTCGACTTCACAGCCCCAATTCGATTATGTCCTCAGATTATGCCCCATAGAACTGATTCGATTAATACGTCCGCTAGAAGTACTAACGGATGCAAGGAAATTTCAACAGTTTTAACACAGCAACTAGTCAATACAACTTGTACCAATCATAGATAGCATGGCATTGTTTGCTGAATATGTAATACTGCTATCATTCTATCATATTAGTATTATCATTTTTACATAATATAAAGTATCTCCAACAGACAACAACATTATAATTTTCATGATCTAGAGAAACAATTTATAAACAATAACAACATTAATTTATTAACCAAAAAAAACAGAGCCCAAAACCTATTTTGACTAATTGCATCATATCATAATAACAGAAGATCCTCTGGAACATTGTAAACACCAAGTCACCCTGTTTGTTAGAGAGAGAGCGAGAGGCATGCAGGAAAAATGCTAGTTTTGATATTTAACATACAAGCTATAATGAGAGACCAGAAAGTCAATAAAATGTACGTTCTTTTATCCTTGTCAAATTAAAAATAGATTAATATAAGACATTAATAAGCACCCAAAGTCGCAAATAATGTTTGAAGGAGTCTTCAAGTTCACAAGTCACAAATGATGTTTCGAATTCGAAATAATATTTAGCTTATTATAGGTTGTTGCTTTTATCCCTAGTCTAGCTTGAGTAAGGCTCAATTCGAACACCAAAATTACTCAATTGGGGCGTATGCAACTTCAAATCATGAACCAAATCCCAAGCCCACTCGTAAATTTTATAGGAAGACCAGATTAATAGTATTTGACATAAAAAATGTCGGTAACTTGAACTTAAATTTAGAATAGAGTAAAAATTTGTTTGTAACAGTGTTAGAATTCTAAGTTATCACCACCATATATTGAATATCTACTCACGGGCATGATTTTCTTTCTAACTTCATTACCAACCGGTGAAGGCACAATACTTTAAAATGAAGTAAAATAAATATCTACTTAAACATCTTATCTGAACGGATATAAGATGGCACATTTTTCATAGGAAAGAACTCTAGATTTGTTATTAAATTCTTCTTATGTACTTTATGCACATTCTGTGAGGAAATTCTACGACAAAGCGATTCATAGCATTGTAACAAACAAGGAGAGAACGGAGAGAACTCTATATGGCCACGAAAATAATTACTAAAAACACAATCAAGAAAAAGAGAAACTACTTATTGCGAACATAAAATGGGGGTACTTCAGAATTCATGAAATATAGAAAGCAAATATCTCTATAGAAATAAGGTTAACAGGTAATGTGATAGTGCCAACCTGAATCAAGCAAGATTTCTAAACAACGGATGTAATGAAAGTTTCTCCTAACGTAGTCTCTATAAATAGGTCAAAGTCTAATTTCTCCGTAGTCAAGTTTAAACGTTGAGCGCAAGCAAGAGAGATAAAAGAATGGGTAGAACCCAGATTCTAGTAAGGTATAAACTTAGCAAGAATTTATAATTAACTAACCTGCTAAACCGTTCGGGTTCTCGCATTTTAATTGAGGTCCACGACAAATGCTCTTCCAAGAACCGTTGACTTTGACTTTTCTTCGGGACATCCTTTTGAGTCACCATTCCTTATTGGATCGGGTTTTGATATCGTCTGATCTTGAGTGATATGTCCTTCTTTTCCACAATTATAGCATACCTTAAACTGTTGTGGGCAGTTTGGGCTGATATGTCCCTCTTTCCCGCATTTGTAACATACGACCAGTGGTCTTTCTCCTCCCTTGGAACCCGTTACTCTTCGCATCATCGCCTTCACATGGTCGTTGTTGAATCTCCTCTTTTAAAATCTCCTCCCACTCGCTTCTTCTATTTTCATGGCCACAATTACCACCAGAGTGGTTACCGCTTTGTCCGTATTCTTCTTTCTCCGCCGGTTATCGTTATTCGATGATCGCTATCTTGGGATAATCCTGGTTATGGTCCCTCGGTTGAACGTACTTCGTTATCTCGCTTCTAACAACCGAGAGCCCTGCTGACAACATCCCGAATAGAGAGAAAATTTATGAGAAATGAGATCTTGACGTATCACGGGTTTCAAACCTCTCGAAACATCCGCGTCATCGTTCCTCATTCTTCACCAAATGAGGTGCAAACACGATAACTCCGCTGAACTTCGCCTCGTCTTTGGGACACCGCCATGTTATTCTCGCTTCCGTCCTAATAAACTCCACTTCCTTCATATGACGAATACTTTCGGGAAAGTACTTGTCATTGAACTGCTTTCAAAAACGTCTCCGTGACATCTTTGAGTGCAATGGATGGGTACGCTTCACGATTCCCACCAATGTCTCGCCTCGTTACTTTTAACATAAAAGTAGCGAATGGAACTTTTTCCTTCCTCCGTGCCCAAGACATCGAATATCTTGGTAATCTGTTTGACCCACGTCTCCGCTTTTAATCGGATCCGGCTTTCCCGCAATTTTGGTGGTCCCAACTCTTTGAACTTCTTGTTTGTGACCACCCGTGAATTACTATCATTTCCTCCTCAGATTTTGAACACGGGTCTCCTCGTCTGCGATTTTGCATGAATCGCAAAAAGCTTCTAAACATCCCTCGCTTCATCATCTCCTTTCAATTGGTGTTGTTCACAGGAGTACATTGCCACTGTTGAACGCTCTCCTCGTTGGTAAAGATACATGCATCTCCACGGTCTCATTTACTCCACTTGTTAATATTCTCACGACATTCTCAAATCTTGTCATAAAACAAGGGTTAATTAAGAAATCAATATATCACATAATATCCCTATTTACTAACCAACTAACAAATAAGCTTAGGTAGGACACACTAGCGAAGGATTTACTCGTCTCTCCCCTCCTAGTTCTATTCCCCGATCTCCGCCAGGAGATCATATCCCTAAGCTCGATACCAACCGCGTGGCGCCCCAAAATAGGTCCATTCCATCCAACCCATTCTCGAGTCGCCAAATACATGGTACGTAAATAACTACAACTTTATTAATACATTTGTCGTGCCAAATACGACACAACATATATAATCGTGAGTTTAAATACAATTATTGTCTTCTAGACAATATACATACGCAAATAAATCCTCATCACAATTATTTATACATTATTTTATAAAATGGTGAGGACTACTAAACAACTCTCTCTATAACCATCATTCCATACCCCAGCACTGCACTCGCTACATTCTCGCCTCCTGAGAAGAAAAATGGAACAAAAAGGAAAAGGGTGAGCTCAACTAGTCCAGTAAAGAATATTATGACTAAGATAATATACAACAAATTATCGTTAGTCGCCAACAGGGAAAAATCTAATAGAATATAATAGACAACCAGTTTTAAATCAATCTTCGCAGTGGAAATAATAATTCATTAGAAGAGTTAAGTAGAGAATGCAAACTACTATCTTCTAAATATGAATTTAAAAGTTCATCGTCGATATTTTATCCCTGTAACATCAATCAATATATATCTGGAATCAAATATTCATCTTTGCACTACAGCCAAAGATATTCATCGATTAGTCATGTTCATCTAAACACTGCTTCATCTTTACACTACTACGGGCAAAGATATTAATCAAGAGTCATGTTCATCTCAACACTGCTCATCTTTGCACTACGGGCCAAAGATATTCATCAAAAATCATTCATCTTTGCACTACAGGGCCAAAGATATTCAATAATATCATCATTTAGACCGAGGATGATGAAAAATATTTCAAAGAAAACGAATCCAAAGAAACAAAAGAACAATATTAAGGATTCGTATTTTAAACAATCCAAGTTCAAAAACTACTTCATAAGTAATCGAGTGGAGTAAAATTCAAGAATGATCAAAACATGGATACAATCAAAGCTAGTATCCATAATAGATATTTTGACAAAAAGAAGAAATTTCATTTTCTATGAATAGTCTTAGTCAGATTCGTGAATAAAGTGCCATATACGTGAATGGTGCCGTATCGTGAATAGTAATTCCAGACACCAAAAGATAGAAATTTCATAAAAAAACATCTTCACGCTTACGTGAATAGTACTTTCGTGAATAAGAATTTCGTGAATAAGAACTCATGAATAAGTAACTCGTGAATAAGAACTCATGAATAAGTAACCCCATAATATGAAAAAAGTTCCAAATTTGATAAAAAGTTCCAACCAATATTTCAAAGATAATGATATTGATAAAATAGTATCATTTGAGAAGAAAATAACATCCCTTACCTCGAAAGACAAGATTTAGTTGAAACACCTGATATAAAGGCTATGACTTGAACTTGCAGACCATATAGCAATACTCAAAGTATACTCAAAATACTCACAAGAATACGCTCGATAATATAGAGAGAAAAACTTGATTTACGGTGTGATTTTCAATTCTAACCTAAGCACCCTATTTATAGGAAATTGCTTAGAACACCAAAAAGTAAAAATTGAATATAAAAATATTATTTATAAATAAAATTCCTTAGCCCACCTTTGAAATCTGATTTCAGCCATAGCACACATGTTAAATGAGGTTCACAAACTCACCAAAAACGTTTTTCTCAAAATAATTAATTAAAACTCCTAAAATCAATTATTTGAACTCTCAAACTTCAATAATTCATAATAAATAGACCTTTTATCAGAAAAATTCGAATCTCGCAAGTTTTTATAGGAAATTCAATTCTCTACAACTTTGCGTAAGAAATTTTTCAAATTCCAAATGAAATTCACCAAAAATCCACAAACAGACGATTTTTTACAAAGCTATAATCAAATTTCACCAATAAATGGGGTCCACCGACATGTTTAACATGTTTTAAACATTTATTGCAACAAAAATACTCTTCCTCCTCAGATACTCATATATCCCACATTCGTTGTAAAAATATCACCAAGTAATATATTATTAAAATAATATATTTAAATGAATTATTTTATCAAAAAAGATAAAATATTAATTTTCAACAATTGTCATTTTAAAAATTTTCTCCATCTATATCCACATAAAATCAATATTTTCCTCATCATATAAATCAATAATTAATTATTCACAAATAATATTACGAAATCACAAGATCTTGGCAACCGTGCCGCCTTCTGAGAGCAGGGCTTTCAATAAGGATCTCTCCTCATCTTGGCGCCTTGATTAGGTGACCAAACCTCTCCTTAGATGTAACTTTCTAGACATTGCCAATAATGTTATCCAATAATATTATTCAGGATAATATGAATTATTGTCTCGATAATGAAAAAATACGATTATAATGACAATTTATCAAAACAACGGTAATATAAAATATCAATCAAAGAATTATTGAATCAATAAAATAAAATATTTGATAAAGAATTATCGTAACCATTATTGAGTAGTGCCTTCTTACGTAAGAATCAATAATTGGTGCAATACTGGTAATCTTCTTGTTCAACAACGCGAGATTAGTGTGTTTTAACCACCGGGTATTCCAACAAGATAATTGGTAAATAACTACGCCAAGTTATTTATAAACAACTTATATTTGTCGTTTCTTCATCCAATCGCTTTCCGTTAAGGGCCCCCATAAAAGATCAAGGTCGTCGTATTTAATATTCCCCGAAGCAATACGAATATTCCACGACCAAACGAATATTCCCGACAATAATGAATATTTTATAACCACTTACTTATTCAAATATTTATGCATTTTACCCATAACTAACCACATTAATCAAATCAACCCTTACTATTTCAAAATAATAAATAGAGGAAATTCCATTTTATTAAAAAATTCGGTCTTACAACCTCCCTCCTTATGAAATTTCGTCCTCGAAATTGACGTGCGTCTTGGTGTTTCTAAAAGATGAGAATACCTCGCTTTCATTTCCGCTTTCCAACTCCCGGTCATTTCCTCAATAGCATGGTTTCTCTGCAAAACTTTAACTTGTGGTATAACCTCGGTGCATAGGACATGTTCTATCCAAGATCTTGACAGTACCTCCTCGTATGTTAAGTCTTCTACTATCTCGTTCGGCTTCTAACTCAATGACGCGTGGTTCGGGTCGTCCACATATTTACGTAACATCGATCGTGAAAAACGTTAAGAACACGCCATTATACTTGGTGGTAAACGAGTCTATAGGCCACAGTTCTATTCGATCGAGAATTTCAAATGGATTAATAAATCGAAGGTTTGAGCTTTCCTCACCTCACCGATTCTCGCTTTTGAAATAACAACTTCTTGCCTCCTTCTTCAAATTCATCACTCGGTGTGTAGCTTGAATGACTTTTAACTTTATCGATTAAAGTCGATTATACTCGTATATCATCACGTGGGTACCTAGAGTTTTCATCTCCATCTCTAATATTTGTAAGTTATACTGAAATGAGTCTTTGACAATATCGTACTCAGATTTCAGTATCGATCTTCTACTCAACACGTCGCCACCTACCACGCTCGCTTTTTCCAAGACTAGATAGTCGAACATGTGCCTAAATGAGTCTCTTCTTGAGTTCTTCGATACTCTTCCCACATTCCTTGCTCCATTAGAATTTTGTATCTCTACGAGTCAGCTGAGTTAATGGAGTAGCGATTTGAGAAAATCTTTCCACGAATCTCTGATAATAACCAACTAAGCATAAAAGCTACGTATTTCGATTCTCGACTTAGGTTGTTCTCAACTCGTGACTCATATCCCAACCTTGATATAGACGTTACAATGACACCTATCGGTTTTAATATCGCATCGAATATGGTGTCCCCATGGAGAGTCGGCTTCTGGTGCATTCCACAAAGGAAATCACCGGATAAAGGCTCAGTACCAAATCTATAGTTGAATTTTTAACTCTCAAGTTCAATAGAGCCATTCGATATAAGATTTTAGAAATGAGTTTTGTCTGGGGTTCAAAGTCGATACAAAATTTAATATCGATCTTTGGAGTAAGCCAAGAAATTCTTCAGAAATACGTCAGGAAAAATCATAACAACAGGAATATTATTCAAATCTGACGTGTCTTTATTCAAATCCATAACATGAACTAAGAAAACTTGACATCCGTAATAAACGAATGACTTCATGGCTTGATATGAAAATGTTTGACTTCAATGGTTTGATTGCTTGAATTCGAATAATAGGTTGCTTAGGAATATGAAAACTAACAACCTTACGAAAAGTAATCAATTTCGGCGTGATGAGTAGTTAACCTTAAAATCACATCAAAATCAAATATCTCTATAGAAATAAGGTTAACGGTAATGTGATAGTGCCAACTGAATCAAGCAAGATTTCTAAACAACGGATGTAATGAAAGTTTCTCCAACGAGTCTCCATAAATAAATTCAAAGTCTAATTTCTCCGTAGTCAAGTTTAAACGTTGAGCGCAAAGCAAGAGAGATAAAAGAATGGGTAGAACCCAGATCTAGTAAGGTATAAACTTCGCAAGAATTTATAATTAACTAACCTGCTAACTTCGTTCGGGTTCTCGCATTTTAACCGGCCACGACAAACGCTTCTTCCAAGAACCGCTTGACTTTGAATTTTCTCGGGACATCCTTTCGAGTCACCATTCCCGCTGGACTGGGTTTTGATATCGTACAATCTTGAGTGATATGTCCTTCTTTTCCACAATTATAGCATACCTTAAACTGTTGTGGGCAGTTTGGGCTGATATGTCCCTCTTTCCCGCATTTGTAACATACGACGATTGGTCTTTTCTCCTCCTCTTGGAACCAGTTACTCGGGTAATCGCCATCTTCACATGGTCGTTGTTGAATCTCCTCTTTTTAAAATCTCCTCCCGACTCGCTTCTTCTATTTTCATGGCCACAATTACCACCAGAGTGGTTACCGCCTTTGTCCGTATTCTTCTTTCTCCGCTGGTTATCGTTATTCGATGATCTTATCTTCGGGATAATCTCGGTTATGGTCCCTCGGTTGAACGTATCATTATCTCGCCTAACAACTAAGCCCTGCATTGACAACATCTCGAATAGAGAGAAAATTTATGAGAAATGAGATCTTGGCGTATCTGGGTTTCAAACCTCTCGAAACATCCGCGTCATCGTTCCTCATTCTTCACCAAATGAGGTGCAAACTGGATAACTCCGCGAACTTCGCCTCGTCTTTGGGACACCGTCATGTTATTCGCTCGATCTAATAAACTCCACTTCCTTCATATACGATGAATACTTTCGTGAAAGTACTTTTCATTGAACTGCTTTACAAACGTCTCCCATGACATCTTGAGTCAAGGTGGATGGAGTACGCTTCACGATTCCCACCACCGAATCTGCCTCGTTCTTTTAACATAAAAGTAGCGAATGGAACTTTCGTTCCTCCGCATCCCAAGACATCGAATATCTTGGTAATCTGTTTGACCCACGCTCGCGCTTAATCGGATCCGCTTTCCCGAAATTTTGGTGGTCCCAACTTTGAACCTGCTTGGTCAGTGACCACCCGTGAATTGCTATCATTTCCTCCTCAGATTTTGAACACGGGTCTCCTCGTCGATTTTGCATGAACTGCAAAAAGCTTCTAAACATCCCTCGCTCATCATCTCGCCAAGAGTGGTGTTGTTCACAGAGGTACATTGCCAACTGTTGCCGCGTTCTCTCCTCGTTGGTAAATACAGGCATCTCCACTGGTCTCATTTACTCCATCATTAATATTCTCAATCGACATTCTCAACATCATGTCATAAAACAAGGTTAATTAAGGAAATCAATATATCACATAATATCCCTATATACTTAACCAACTAACAAATAAGCTTAGGTAGGACACACTAGCGAAGGATTTACTCGCCTCTCCCCTCTAGTTCTATTCCCCGATCTCCGCCAGAGATCATATCCCTAAGCTCTGATACAAACTGTGACGCCCCCAAATAGGTCCATTCCATTCAACCCAATCTTGAGTCGCCAAATACATGGTACAGAAATAACTACAACTTTATTAATACATTTGTCGTGCAAAATACGACAACATATATACTGTGAGTTTAAATACAATTATTGTCTTCTAGACAATATACATACGCAAATAAATCCTCATCACAATTATTTATACATTATTTTATAAAAATGGTGAGGACTACTAAACAACTCTCTCTATAACCATCATTCCATACCCCGACTCGTACTCGCTACATTCTCGCCTCCTGAGAAGAAAAATGGAACAAAAAGGAAAAGGGTGAGCTCAATCAGCCCAAGAAAGAATATTATTATGACTAAGATAATATAAAACAAATTATCGTTAGTCTCCAACAGGAAAAATCTAATAGAATACAATAGACAACCGGTTTTAAATCAATCTTCGCAATGAAATAATAATTCATTAGAAGAGTTAAGTAGAGAATGCAAACTACTATCTTCTATATATGAATTTAAAAGTTCATCGTCGATATTTTATCCTCAGAACATCAATCAATATATATCCGAATCAAATATTCATCTTTGCACTATAGGCCAAAGATATTTATCGATTAGTCATGTTCATCTAAACACTGCTCATCTTTGCACTACGGCCAAAGATATTAATCGATGAGTCATGTTCATCTCAACACTGCTCATCTTTTGCACTACGGGCCAAAGATATTCATCAAAAAATCATTCATCTTTCAGCACTACAGCCAAAGATATTCAATAATATCATCATTTAGGACCGAGGATGATGAAAAATATTTCAAAGAAAACGAATCCAAAGAAACAAAAGAACAAATATTAAGGATTCGTATTTTAAACAATTCAAGTTCAAAAATACTTCATAAAATAATCGAGTGGAGTAAAATTCAAGAATGAACAAAACATGGATACAATCAAAGCTAGTATCCATAATAGATATTTTGGACAAAAAGAAGAAATTTCATTTTTCTATTGAATAGTCAGATTAAATGAATAGTGCCGTATATCGTGAATAATACAGTATGCGTGAATAGTAACTCCGACACCAAAAGATAGAAATTTCACAAAAAAAAACATCTTCACGCTTCATGAATAGTACTTTCGTGAATAAGAATCGTGAATAAGTAACTCATGAATAAGAACTCGTGAATAAGAACTCATAAATAAGAAACCCCGACATGAAAAAGTTCCAAATTTGATAAAAAGTTCCAACCAATATTTCAAAGATAATGATATTGATAAAATAGTATCATTTGAGAAGAAAATAACATCCCTTACCTCGAAAGACAAGATTTTCTAATGAAACACCTGATATAAAGCTATGACTTGAACTTGCACCAGATAGCAATACTCAAAGTATACTCAAAATACTCATAAGAATACGCTCGATAATATAGAGAGAGAAAACTTCAGTTTCTGGTGTGATTTTCAATTCTAACCTAAGCACCCTATTTATAGGAAATTGCTTAGAACACCAAAGTAAAAAATTGAATATAATAATATTATTTATAAACAAAATTCCTTAGCCCACCTTTGTAATCTGATTTCAGCCATAGCACATGTTAAATGAGGTTCACAAACTCACCAAAAACGTTTTTCTCAAAATAATTAATTAAAACTCCTAAAAATCAATTATTTCGGAACTTCGAAACTTCAATAATTCATAATAAATAGCCCTTTTATCAGAAAATTCGAATCTCGCGAGTTTTTATAGAAAATTCAATTCTCTACAACTTTGCAGAAGAAAGTTTTTTCAAATTCCAAACAAAAATTGACCGAAATCCATAAACGGACGATTTTACAGGCTATAATCAAATTTCGAATAATAAATGGGGTCCACCAGACATGTTTAACATGTTTTAAACATTTATTGCAACAAAAAATACTCTTCCTCCTCAGATACTCATATATCCCACATTCGTTGTAAAAATATCACCAAGTTAATATATTATTAAAATAATATATTTAAATGAATTATTTTATCGTAAAAAGATAAAATATTAATTTTCAACAATTGTCATTTTAAAAATTTCTCCATCTATATCCACATAAAATCAATATTTTTCTCATCATATAAATCAATAATTAATTATTCATAAATAATATTACGAGAATCACAAGATCGGCAACTGTGTAGCTTACGTGAAAGAGGGGCTTTCCAATAAGGATCTCTCCTTACTAAATACAAGAATTAGGTGACCAAACCTCTCCTTAGATGTAACTTTCTAGACATTGCCAATAATGTTATCCAATAATATTATTCAGATAATATGAATTATTGCTCTTATAATGAAAAATACGATTAAATAATGACAATTTATCAAACAACGGTAATATAAAATATCAATGCAAAGAATTATTGAATCAATAAAATAAAATCTTCGAATAATTAATTATCGTAACCATTATTGAGTAGTGCCTTCTTACGTAAGAATCAATAATTGGTGCAATACCGTGTATCTTCTCAACAACAACGCGTAGATAGTGTGTTTTTTACCACCGGGTATTCCAACAAGATTATCAGTGAATAACTACGCCGTTATTTATAAACAACTTATATTTGTCGTTTTCTTCATCCAATCTCTTTCTCGTTAAGGGGCCCACAAAAGATCACTTGGCGTCATTGCATTTAATATTCCCAAAACAATACGAATATTCCACGACCAAACGAATATTCCCCGACAATAATGAATATTTTATAACCACTTACTTATTCGAAATATTTGCGCATTTTACCCATAACTAACCACATTAATCAAATCAACCCTTACTATTTCAAAATAATAAATAGAGGAAATTCCATTTTATTAAAAAAATTCGGGGTCTTACAACCTCCCCTCCTTATGAAATTTCGTCCTCGAAATTGACGTACGTACCTGGTGTTTCGAAAAGATGAGAATACCTCGCTTTCATTTCGCTTCCAACTCCTGTGTCATTTCCTCAATAGCATGGTTTCTCTACAAAACTTTAACTTGTGGTATAACCTCGGTACATAGGACATGTTCTATCCAAGATCTTGACAGGTACCTCCTCGTATGTTAAATCTTCGGCTATCTCGTTCGGTTCTAACTCAATGACGTGGTTCGGGTCGCCACATATTTACGTAACATTGATACGTGAAAAACGTTAAGAACACGCGTCATACTTGGTGGTAAAACGAGTCTATAGGCCACAGTTCCTATTCGATCGAGAATTTCAAATGGATTAATAAATCGAAGGTTTGAGCTTTCCTCACCTCACCGATTCTCGCTTTTGAAATAACAACTTCTTGCACCTCCTTCTTCAAATTCATCAGCTCCGGTGTGTAGCTTGAACAACTTTTAACTTTATCGATTAAAGTCGATTATACTCGTATATCATCACGTGGGTACCTAGAGTTTTCATCTCCATCTCTAATATTTGTAAGTTATCTGAAATGAGTCTTTGACAATATCGTACTCAGATCAGATATCGATCTTCTACTCAACACGTCACCACCACGTTCGCTTTTCCAAGACGGTATAGTCGTAACATGTGCTTTAGAATGAGTCTCTTCTTGAGTTCTTCGATACTCTTCCCACATTCCTTGCTCCATTAGAATTTTGTATCTCTACGAATCACCGAGTTAATGGAGTAGCGATTTGAGAAAATCTTTCCACGAATCTCTCGATAATAACCAACTAAGCATAAAAAGCTACGTATTTCGATTCTTGACTTAGGTTGTTCTCAATCGTGACTCATATCCCAACCTTGGATAAAGACGTTACAATGACACCTATCGCTTTAATATCGCATACGAATATGGTGTCCCCATGGAGAGTCTCGGCTTCTGCATTCCACAAAGGAAGTCACCGGATAAAGGCTCAGTACCAAATTCTATAGTTGAATTTTTAACTCCCAAGTTCAATAGAGCCATTCGATATAAGATTTTAGAAATGAGTTTTGTACTGGGTTCAAAGTCGATACAAAATTTAATATCGATCTTTGGGAGTAAGCGAAATTCTTCAGAAATACGTCGAGAAAAATCAATAACAACAGAATATTATTCAAATCGACGTGTCTTTATTCAAATCCATAACATAGACTAAGAAAACTTGACATCCGTAATAAACGAATGACTTCATGGCTTGATATGAAAATGTTTGACTTCAATGGTTTGATTGCTTGAATTGAATAACAAAGTTGCTTAGAAATATGAAAACTAACAACCTTACGAAAGTAATCAATTTCGACACGATGAGTAGTTAACCTTAAAATCACATCAACAAAGAAATATCTCTATAGAAATAAGGTTAACGGTAATGTGATAGTGCCAACTGAATCAAGCAAGATTTCTAAACAACGGATGTAATGAAAGTTTCTCTAACTGAGTCTCCATAAATAGGTCAAAGTCTAATTTCTCCGTAGTCAAGTTTAAACATTGAGCGCAAGCAAAAGAGATAAAAGAATGGGTAGAACGGGTATCTAGTAAGGTATAAACTTCGCAAGAATTTATAATTAACTAACCCGTGCTAACTTCGTTTGGGTTCCTCGCATTTTGACCGGTCACGACAAACGCGCTCTTCCAAGAACCGCTGACTTTGACTTTTCAGGACATCCTTTCGAGTCACCATTCCATTGGATCGGGTTTTGATATCGTACAATCTTGAGTGATATGTCCTTCTTTTCCACAATTATAGCATACCTTAAACTGTTGTGGGCAGTTTGGGCTGATTTGTCCTTCTTTCCCGTATTTGTAACATACGACCAGTGGTCTTTCTCCTCCCTTGGAACCCGTTGCTACTGGCACTGTCGTCTTCACATGGTCGTTGTTGAATCTCCTCTTTTTAAAATCTCCTCCCGACTCGCATCTTCTATTTTCATGGCCACAATTACCACCAGAGTGGTTACCGCCTTTGTCTGTATTCTTCTTTCTCTGCCGGTTATCGTTATTCTGATGATTGCTATCTTCGGGATAATCCTGGTTATGGTCCCTCGGTTGAACGTACTCGTTATCTCGCTCTAACAACTGAGCCCTGTTGACAACATCTGAATAGAGAGAAAATTTATGAGAAATGAGATATTTGACGTATCTTACGGTTTCAAACCTCTCGTAAACATCCGCGTCATCGCTCCTCATTCTCCACCAAATGAGGTGCAAACTCGGATAACTCCGCGAACTTCGCCAGTCTTTGGGACACCGCCATGTTATTCTGCTCCATCCTAATAAACTCCACTTCCTTCATACGACGAATACTTTCGGAAAGTACTTGTCGTTGAACTGCTTCAAACGCTCTCCCATGACATGTCGAAAGGCAATTTGGATGGAGTACGCTTCACGATTCCACCAAGAATCCTTTCGTTACGGAACATAAAAGTAGCGAATGGAACTTTCTGTTCTCCGTGCATCCCAAGACATCGAATATCTTGGTAATCTGTTTTGACCCACGTCTCCGCCTTTTCGGATCGGATCCGGCTTTCCCGAAATTTTGGTGGTCCCAACTCTTTGAACCGCTTGGCTTGTGACCACCCGTGAATTGCTATCATTTCTCCTCAGATTTTGAACACGGTCTCCTCGTCTCGATTTTGCATGAATCGCAAAAAGCTTCTAAACATCCCCTCGTTCATCATCTCGCTTTCGGTGGTGTTGTTCACAGGAGAGTACATTGCCACTGTTGTTGACGTTCTCCTCGTTGGTAAAATACATGCATCTCCACGGTCTCATTTACTCCATCATTAATATTCTCGATCGACATTCTCAAATACATTGTCGTAAAACAAGGGTTAATTAAGGAAATCAATATATCACATAATATCCCTATATACTTAACAACTAACAAATAAGCTTAGGTAGGACACACTAGCGAAGGATTTACTCTGCCTCTCCTCCTAGTTCTATTCCCCGATCTCCGCCAGAGATCATATCCTAAGCTCGATACCAACCGTGACGCCCCAAAATAGGTCCAGGTCCATCCAACCCATTCTCGAGTCGCCAAATACATGGTATGTAAATAACTACAACTTTATTAATACATTTGTCGTGCAAAATACGACAACATATATCTTTGTGAGTTTAAATACAATTTATTGTCTTACTAGACAATATACATACGCAAATAAATCCTCATCACAATTATTTATACATTATTTTATAAAAATGGTGAGGACTACTAAACAACTCTCTCTATAACCATCATTCCATACCCCGACTCGTACTCGCTACATTCTCGCCTCCTGAGAAGAAAAATGGAACAAAAAGGAAAAGGGTGAGCTCAACTAGCCGAGTAAAGAATATTATGACTAAGATAATATACAACAAATTATCGTTAGTCGCCAACAGGGAAAAATCTAATAGAATACAATAGACAACCAGTTTTAAATCAATCTTCGCAGTGGAAATAATAATTCATTAGAAGAGTTAAGTAGAGAATGCAAACTATTATCTTCTATATATGAATTTAAAAGTTCATCGTCGATATTTTATCCTCAGAACATCAATCAATATATATCCGAATCAAATATTCATCTTTGCACTACAGCCAAAGATATTCATCATTAATCATGTTCATCTAAACACTGCTCATCTTTGCACTTTCACGGGCCAAAGATATTAATCGATGAGTCATGTTCATCTCAACACTGCTCATCTTTTTGCACTACGGCCAAAGATATTCATCAAGAAATCATTTATCTTTGCACTACAAAAGGCCAAAGATATTCAAGAATATCATCATTTAGGACCGAGGATGATGAAAAATATTTCAAAGAAAACGAATCCAAAGTGAAACAAAAGAACAAATATTAAGGATTCAGATTTTAAACAATCCAAGTTCAAAATACTTCATAAGTAATCGAGTGGAGTAAAATTCAAGAATGATCAAAACATGGATACAATCAAAGCTAGTATCCATAATAGATATTTTGGACAAAAAGAAGAAATTTCATTTTTATTGAATAGTGCCAGTATTAAATGAATAATAGTGCCATATCGTGAATGGTGCCGCGATATCGTGAATAGTAACTCCGACACCAAAAGATAGAAATTTCATAAAAAAAACATCTTCACGCTTAATAATAGTACTCGTGAATAAGAATCGTGAATAAGAACTCATGAATAAGAACTCGTGAATAAGTAACTCATGAATAAGAACCCCAGACATGAAAAAGTTCCAAATTTGATAAAAAGTTCCAACCAATATTTCAAAGATAATGATATTGAAGAAATAATATCATTTGAGAAGAAAATAACATCCCTTACCTCGAAAGACAAGATTTAGTTGAAACACCTGGATATAAAGCTATGACTTGAACTTGCATCAGTATAGCAATACTCAAAGTATACTCAAAATACTCACAAGAATACGCTCGATAATATAGAGAGAGAAAACTTCAGTTTCTGGTGTGATTTTCAATTCTAACCTAAGCACCCTATTTATAGGAAATTGCTTAGAACACCAAAGTAGAAAATTGAATATAATAATATTATTTATAAACAAAATTCCTTAGCCCACCTTTGAAATCTGATTTCAGCCATAGCACATGTTAAATGAGGTTCACAAACTCACCAAAAACGTTTTTCTCAAAATAATTAATTAAAACTCCTAAAATCAATTATTTGAACTCAAAACTTCAATAATTCATAATAAATAGCCCTTTTATCAGAAAATTCGAATCTCATGAGTTTTTATAGGAAATTCAATTCTCTACAACTTTGCAGAAGAAATTTTTTCTAATTCCAAACAAAATTGACCAAATCCACAAACAGACGATTTTACGTGCTATAATCAAATTTCGATCAATAAATGGGGTCCACCGACATGTTTAACATGTTTTAAACATTTATTGCAACAAAATACTCTTCCTCCTCGTATACTCATATATCCCACATTCATTGTAAAAATATCACCGTTAATATATTATTAAAATAATATATTTAAATGAATTATTTTATCGTAAAAAAAGATAAAATATTAATTTTCAACAATTGTAATTTTAAAAATTTTCTCCATCTATATCCACATAAAATCAATATTTTCCTCATCATATAAATCAATAATTAATTATTCACAAATAATATTACGAGAATCACAAGATCTTGGCAACCGTGCCGCTTTCTCAGAGAAGAGGGCTTTCCAATAAGGATCTCTCTCTTCTGGCAGCCTTGATTAGGTGACCAAACCTCTCCTTAGACAGAACTTTCTAGACATTGCCAATAATGTTATCCAATAATATTATTCGGATAATATGAATTATTGCTCGATAATGAAAAATACGATGTAATGACAATTTATTGAAACAACGGTAATATAAAATATCAATGCAAAGAATTATTGAATCAATAAAATAAAATACCTGAATAAGAATTCATCAGACCATTATTGAGTAGTGCCTTCTTACGTAAGAATCAATAATTGGTGCAATACCGTGCTATCTTCTCAACAACGCCAGATTAGTGTGTTTTAACCATCTGGTATTCCAACAAGATAATTGGTAGAATAACTACGCCAAGTTATTTATAAACAACTTATATTTGTCATTATTCTTCATCCAATCGCTTTTATTAAGGGCCCACAAAAGATCGCTACTGGTCAGCATTTAATATTCTCCGAAACAATACTGAATATTCCACGACCAAACGAATATTCTCCAACAATAATGAATATTTTATAACCACTGCTTTATTCAAATATTTTTAGCATTTTACCCATAACTAACCACATTAATCAAATCAACCCTTACTATTTCAAAATAATAAATAGAGGAAATTCCATTTTATTAAAAAAAATTCGGGGTCTTACAAGTATTACTAGCGGACTGCGTGTACCCAGTTTCAATCACAACCCTTCGTTTATGGAATGGGTGGTGTAGATGTTATATGCTATTTTTTGGTCCATACCAAATAGATGCTATGGGACAAATATTGGCATATAGGCTCTAATCCTTCCATTTGATAGATTAACGGCTGCGATCTTAAATTCTAACTCCCCGTCCGCTAGTATTACTAGCGGATGTAATTAGTAAAAATTTCGGACCCTTATGCCCCTCCTGAATGAAATTAGCCAGCCAACAAGACTTCAGAACAGCATGGTCCGCTAGTATTACTAGCGGATAGAATTCAGTAAGTAGGAACATGGTCCGCTAGTAATACTAGCGGATGGAAGTCGATATTCGAGATCCATTCTCTTTGGATCCATTCTCTCCTAAGACGCGCATGCGATTTTGGGGAAAATCATTGAACCTAGAACACCTTGTCTCGCAAATCAACTATTGGGTCGAATTAAATGCGAAAGATTGTACATTACTCTCCAAAAGCTGAGATTTTTTGCTCTCTGTTGGCGATTTTGGGGAAATCAATACAACCCTAGAAGAAGCCATACGCAAATCAAATACGACGTCATATGTAAATCAACTATTGGGGTCGAATTCATAGGTAAGGTTGTAGATTAATCTCCAAAATCTGAGATTTATGTTGATGTTCTCAATTAATTTTGATGAGTGCGATTCTACTATTTCTTGTTAGTATTAGTTTATATCCACTTGTTCTTGGATGGGGATGAGTGTGTTCTTGTTATATCCATTTGTTCAAACAGTTTACGGATCAAATTTATTACCAGAACAATTGGATGGATGTTACTAATATGCTTTGATAAATTCATATGTTTATATGTTTATATGTTTATAAATTCTATATATGGATCCCCTATAATTTAAATGTTTGCATTTTATATTTGTTCCTTCTCCCTTTACCTCTTTAATGTCATTTTTATAAATTATTTAATACTTGACATTTTGTTGAATTTTTAGGGCCGATATGGATATCAATCCAGGACCTTTTGATCCTGTTATCTTATGGGACCAAGAAAATCATGTATCTTTTGACTTATGGCAAAATATTGTAAGTTTATTGTCCCATATCTCATATATCTATTAAAATTTTGTAAAAAAATTTCATATTTTGAATGGTTAATATGCGATTGGTTCATATTATGAGCACCAATATTCTCCATGTCAATATTATCACGAGAAGAATTTGAGGAACTAGAATTAAACATATCTTCCGCCATAATTCTAAACTTACCACAACGATTTTAGGTGCGAATACTAATCTCCTTAATTGTGTGGTTTTCTTCCTTGACGATTTGAGATGCGAATACTAATCTCCTTAATTGTGTGGTTTTCTTTATTTGAATTTATGTTGCTGAGATCCAACTCTTTATTGTAGTGTTTTATCTTAATTGATGCAGGTATGTAATGGGATTTTCAGTGCAGGAAGGAAATCTTCCAGTTGGTTTAGCAGTGTTGTAACTGAGTTAAAATAGAATGTGGGATTTTCTTTTATACAATCTTGTGTAGTGTTGTAATTGAATTGAAATAGTTACAGGGATTTTCTGTAGTGGCTACAATCTTGTGTAATCTATTTTTATAACAGGAAGGAAATCGTGTGGAGTGGTATCTTGCTGAAATCGTGTTTACAGGGATCTTGTTTATGTGTACAGGGATACAAGGATGGTCTACTAACTTCCATCCGCTAGTATTACTAGCGGACCATGTTCCTACTTACTGACTTCTATCCGCTAGTAATACTAACGGACCATGCTGTTTTGCTGGCTAATTTCATTCAGGAGGGGCATAAGGGTCCGGAATTTTTACTAATTACATCCGCTAGTAATACTAGCGGACGGGGAGTTAGAATTTAAGATCGCAGCCGTTAATCTATCAAATGGAAGGATTAGAGCCTATATGCCAATATTTGTCCCATAACATATAGATGTTATGGATCGCTCTCCATATATATATATATATATATATATATATATAAAAATGATCCATAGCATGTATTTGCTATGGATGAAAAATGGGCAAATAGCATCTCCACCATACATTACATAAATTAAAGGCTGAAATTTAAAATACAATTATGTCATCTAGGCCTTGGTTTTGTTAAACCCTCAATTCCACTGTCAAACCCTCCTGCTGCTCCTTAATTCCGCTACTACTTCTCTCACCATTGGAGTAGAATTCCTAATCTGGGATTCGTACACTTATGTTAATCAAATCAAACAGATTATATAATTAATAAGGATCACCTTTTCTGCCCCTCAATGATAACAAATAATTTTATCTAACAAAAGCTTGTAAATACCCGCTCTTTGTCATCCTGATGTAGTTATGCTTAATTTATGGTTTCTAAGATGATTAATGTAATGAAAGGAAGTTTAAATTAATCAAAGTGTACGTACCCCAAAAATTTCTTTCAGTTTCTCATCAACAACTTCATGATCTTCTGATGTATCTTGACGCATTAAATATATTTGTTTCAGACCATCCGCTAGTTGAACAAGCGGAACTCGAAAAAGTGCAAAAACCAAATTTGCGATCTAATATTTGCTGCTTAATATTCAAGATCTGAATATTACAGATTTGATATTTGTAATATTCGAGATCGGATTGCGTGTGAGTTTTGACGATTTTATAGTGTGAAATTTGGTTTTTGCACTTTTCGAGTTCCGCTAGTAAATAAACTGATCACATCTCTTTAAGTGCAAGTAAATAAACCATGCAAGACCTATCATCAATCTCAAACTCATTATTTTTCATGAACTCAAAAACCTTTAAACCCTCTTCTTATTATCAGCATTAACCCTAAATAGCATATCAAATAACTTGTGAACAGTCTTGGTTCCTTCATAGTTTTCATTCACCAAAGATGCTATATCAGAAACTGGGCATTTGAGATAATCACTGCTAGCAACATGGTTCAATACATTCTTAGCTTCAGCAAATTTTCGGGCTCTGAATAGGCGCGCGGCAAACTAGGGTTATGTATGTGCGCTTCAAGATTGTGCTTTTGGGAAAAGATAGATGGGTTTGATTGGATAAATTTGAAGAACTGTAAGCAAGATTGAATTTTGACATGTGGGTTTGAGAGAACAAGACAAATTATTTTGGAATTGAGATTGGAAATGAGATTGGGAGTCACTTTAAGGGTTTTCGAGGTTGAGTTTATAAGGGTTTTGGAGATCAAATTTGCCATTTTCTGATCTGATGTTGTAGTGGGATTTATTGAGAAAACTTTCCTGACGGTCTTGAAAAAATTTTGCGTCGACATTTCGAATGAGAATGAATTAGAGGAAGAAACAAGGCTCTTCAAAAGAAGCTGTCTGGGAACGAAGTGAAAAAGGGTTTATTGAATGGCTGGTCAATTACCCTCCTAAAAGGGATGCCAATGTTCATGTTGCTCTCTGGGATACAAGTTTACTCTTACCTTATTTTCCCTTCGGGGGTTTGATGGCGCTATGTAGTCTATGTTGGTATCAGCACTAATGCTACGTTTGGATTGAAGGAATGGAATAGAGTAGAGAATGGAATAGATGAGGGAATGAAATGATTTTTAAAAATTCTATGTACATGTTTGGTTGATGTTATGAATACATCTAAGAATGAAATAAATAATTAGAAAGTGACCTAAATACCCCCAAATGTTCAAATTTAACTTAAATTCAATTTATATTAAAAAATTAACACATATTTCTCTAGATTTTTTTTATAATTATATTCTTATTTTTTTTACTATACTTTTTTCATATAATTTTCCATACACTTTTTCATATAATTTTTTTTGGGTGTGGGTGGGGGTGGGGTGGTGGTAAGGGGTGTATAAATAATCACATAAAATTATTTTTTTTTTTTTTGTGGGAGTGGGGGGGGGGGGTGGAGGTGGGGTGTATACATAATCACATAATATTATTTTTTTTGCGTGGGGGGTGGGGCGTAAGAGTGTATACATAATCACATAATATTAATTTTTTTGGGGTGGGGTGGGGTGGGGTGGGGGTGGGGAGTGGGGTGGGGGTGTGGGGGTATGGGTGGGGTGGGGGTGGGGGTGGGATGGGGTGGGGTGGGTGGGGTAAGAGGTGTATAAATAATCACATAATATTATTTTTTTGGGGTGGTGGGGGGTGTGGGTGGGAGTGGGATGGTGTATAGTGGGTGGGGGTAAGAGATGTATACATAATCACATAATATTATTTTTTTGGCGTGGGGTGGAGGGTGGGGGTGGGGTGGGGGTGGGGGATGGGGTGGGGTGGGGTGGGGTGGGGTGATGGTAAGGGTGTATATAATCACATAATATTATTTTTGGGTGTGGGTGTGGGTGTGGGTGGGGTGGGGGTGGGGGGGGGGTGGTATGTATACATAATCACATAATATTATTTTTTTGGGTTTGGGTGTGGGTGGGGGGGGGGGGGGGGTGGGGTGGCTCTGCTCTCTTTCGCTTCCTCTGCTCCTCTTCTTTCAGAGATCGATTGATTGATTGAATGAAAGAACATGGAACCCTATTTTATTTTTAAGGGCATATTTGTCAATTACTTAAAAATAATAGATGGAATAAGTTATTCTCGACCTCCTTCCAGAATAAAATTATAATTTTAAGTTAACACCTATCAGACTAGGAATACATTATTAGTTGGAATAAACAAACCAAACAACATTTTTATCATTCCAATGGAATGATTCATTCCATTCTCCCTCCTATTCTATCGATCCAAACGTAGCATAAGGCTATAATTAAAATGAACAAATAGTTCAGGCTCGATTCGTACTCGCTCGACTAAAAGTTCGATTCGAACTCGACTCGAAATATAAATGAGTCAAATATGAGCAAATTTTAAATTTTGACAAATTACTCGAACCTCCTCAAATTATAATTTTCTAATGATACTCGGATCATATTCGTTCGAAAAGTTCAAACTGCTCGGGCTCGATTCGAGATCGTGCTCGACTCGGTAACTAAATGAGCCTCAATCAAACCTTATTTTATACTCGATAAATTTTATGAATCAAATCTGAGCAACTCAATACTCGGCTCGACTCGGTTCATTTACACCCTTAATCAGCATTGTTAATCCAATTTAAAGAGACGGTCTTTCATAATCGTAAACTGATATATATCTTACAATTTTATGTATCTTTTAACTTTTTTATTGTAATAATGTAGATAATTTTCTTCGTTTAACATATAGAGTCAATTTTATAATTGTATTTAATTTTATGTATGTATTAATATATATTTTTATCCTAATTGAATAAAAGGCAAAATTATTCATAATCCCACCTAATTCGATTTCCCACACAAATATATCATTATCTTTTTGTAATTATAAATTAAATGTGTCTAAAACTAATAAATTAGTTAGAAGGTACTTCATTTGTTTGAAATTATATGATTATTATTGACTTTTAAAAAGTAAATTTGAGACATTTTTAAATTAAAAATTGAGATAGCTCATTAAAAATTATAAAACAATAAAATTTAAAATGAGTAGTACTTTTTAGATAATTGAAAAACCTTTTAACAACCTTATTAATAGAAAGGGGATGTGCTCAAGCATGCGAAAAAAGTTCCCTCATCTTCAAATTTTTTTTGTAGAATGGGGATTTCTTCAAATATCCTATAAATGAAGTAAGGGTTTTAAACAAAGTTTGTAGTTTAGGGGTGCGCATGTTTAGAATCCTATTCAAGAAGCTGTTTGCTGCTCGCCCCAGTCTTTATCTAAAGGTTGATATGCACCTTGATCAACAATCAGATAGTCAACCTTCTTTCTCTGTTCCAAGTATCTAACGAGCATGTTGATGTGACGCCCCCAAAACAGGAATACATCACCTATTCCGAGTCGCCAAATACATGGTACATAATACAATTACAATCTTAAATATACAACATGAGTTGTGAGTTTGAATACAAATATTGTTTACTAGAGAATATACAAACTCAAAAGGAGTCCTTATTACTATTATTATCACATTATTTCACAGAATAGTGAGGACTACTAATGCAAACATCTAGGACCATCACTCTGTTCCCCAACTAGTCCCAACTACGTTCTCATTTCTTGAAGAGAACAGTGAAAGAAAGGGTGAGCTCAACTAGCCCAGTAAGAAATATTATGACTAAGATAATGCAGAATAAATTATCATTAGCCTTCAACAGTATAACAACTGTTAGAATATAATAGACAACAAGTTTTAGATCAAAAACTGCAGCGGAATAAACAATCCATTAGAAGAGTCAAGTAAAAAATATAACATCTACTATCTTCTATGATTTAAAAAGTTTTTCACCAACTTTATCGCTGAGACTCAGCTTAATAAATAATCCACATCATTAACTCATCCCTGCACTACAGGCCAAGGATATTTTTAGTATCATGACCACGAATTATCTATGCACTACAGGGCAAAGATAATCGTGTTTTCATCAACGGTCCTGATCATGCCATAAAATAATTCATCTCTGCACCCTTGGCCGAAGAGAATCCATAGCCATAATCATACCAAACACTGTCCATCAATGCACTACGGGCCAATGAGGACTTTTACCACATCATTTGTAATATTACGGTCATGATCACACCGAATAATCCCTGATCATAATCATACCAAGTCCATCTATGCACTACGGGCCACGAGATGACTTTCAACAAAATATAAACATGAGGATGATGACAATGATATAAGAATTCATAAAACAAATTCAAGAATTAATTTATCCAAAGAACTAATAATGTCCAAAATGTCAACATGATCTTCGCTTTGTAGAGTAAAATTCAAGAATGCTCGTAAGAATATTTTCATGAAAAGATCTTTGGATGAAGCCTTAAATATCGAGGATATTCCACTAATTTCATGGAGTATAGAAGTCAAAACTTTAACCAACCGATTATAATAAAGAATGGAATAACAAAAGAAATCACCATGTATGCGGTACTTAGCATGAGGCGAGGTTATTCTAACGTAATACTAAATAACGGAACGAATCAAAGTAAATTGGCATGGCGGGATGTTCCAATGTAATAATAAAGAATGAAATAACAACGAAATCACCATGCATGCGGTACTTGATGTATGAGTTATTCAATGAGAATACTAATAAGGATGAGAATCGGTCCGGCGTAAACGCATGCAGCGTGATATTCCAACGAAATAATAATAAAAAGCGGAACCAGTCCGGCGTCTGGCCTTGGCGATGCATGGATATTCCAATAGAATAATAAAGACGGAATCAGGTCCGACGTAAAACGCACACACAGGATATTCCAACAAAATAATAAAGACAGAATAATAGAAGAATGTCACCAAGTATAGGGTAGCCCGCGTATACAGGTTATTCAAACAGAATAATAAAGAATGGAATAACAGAAGTTCTCTTCATGAATACAAAAGAAATAATACTCCCTACAAGTACAACAAATAATATTCCCTACCTTAAAAAAAACTGGATACTGGAATAGTGAGGTAGCAGACTTCTCTTCTTCTTTCTCTCTATAATTTCTCTCTATAATAATTGCTCTAAAACTTTTGTGAATTGGTGAGAAATGAAGGAAGAATGAGCATCTATTTATAGGAAAATATAGTTTCGATAATTGCACGTTTTGGGGCTCAAAATATTACAGTATAATACCTTCCTCTTTTTCTTCATTTTTAATTTAGTCCTGCAAGTATTATCAAACTTGCACCAACTCCCCTAATAGCAAATCATGTGACTCAATAGTTCTAATCATGTGATAAAAATAATTACAGTATAGTACCTCCATCTATACCTCTATTTTTAACATAGTCATACACGTATTATCAATTTTGCACCAACTCCCCTAATAGTACAAGAATGTGATTCAATAGTACACACATGTGAACAAATAGTTATATAAACATGTGAATTAGTAGCAATTAATTACTCATTTATCCGATAAATTACCCGATTTATCAATATAACCCTCAGACATCAATTATCATCGGAATAGATGTCAATTTTCACTAACACAAACAATTCCAACATATATAATGAAACTATTTTTATCAACAATATAAATTTTGAAATTTTGAAGTTTGACTTTTTCTGAAAAAGTCAACTGTTGACTTTTTGACCAAATAGTGAATCCCGGAAAAATTTGTGTTTATAGACTATTTTTACTAATTTCATCGTTCCGGACTCAAATATCACGTCCGCGTCTCCAAATTCAACTCCGAACACAACTTCAATTTTAATAACATTCATCATTAATATTATAACTCACAATATTTAACAAACAGTCATTCCTAAGAAAGAGGGGCTTCGATAAGGATTTCTCTTTATTGCGCGCGATTAGGTGACCAAACTCTCCTCGATGAACTTCTGACATTGTCATTATATTGCGAATAATAATATGAATAACTTTGTATTGGCTCAATCATTGATTTAATAATATATCATATTATGCAGATGATAATCTTTATAACAATAATTGAATCAATAATATGAAAGATATGATGCAACAATTACTATAGCAATAATTGAGTATAACCGAGTGACTTCTCACGTAAGCATCAATAATCAATCTTGTGTACTACTTGTCAACCACACGACATATTCTTTTTTTTAACACCGGGTGTTTCAACGAGTTAACGATAAAAACTTCCGCCATTATTTTTATAAAGTATTTTTATCGTTTTCTCAATCCGACAATAATTCCGTTCAGTCCAATCCACTAATGATTGTCTTAGTCGCATGCGGATATTCCTCGACAAAAGAATATTCCCCACCAATCGAATATTATATAACAACTTGCGTACTTTTGTAAAATTTATAAATATAACCCACAACTATAACATTATATCAAATCCACACCATAATATTTAAAAAATTATTTCAAGAAAATTAAATATTTATTTATAAAATCTGGGGTCTCACACAACTCACCCGAGCTCACCCCCCTTTAGCGACGGACCCGACGATGGTTCGGTTATACAAAACCGTCGTTTATACTTTTAGCGACGGATAACATATAAGCGTCATTAAAAAGTATGAGCGACGGTTGTATCATATATGTATTAAGGCAAATCAATCAATCCGTCGCTAAAAGGGGTGAATAAGATAAGAAAGTGAACTTAAGATCCTGGACTATATATATATATATATATATATATATATATATATATATATATATATATATATATAAAGTAATTCTATTGTGATAAATTTATGTCGAATTATAATTATAAAACTCATCAATATATGAGATTGATAAGAATTATAAGAGAATCTATTTATTATACATCTCTTCAAAAAAATTACCACTAATATTTATACAAGTAACTAACAATAAAAAAATGGTCGTTATTAGAGTGTGGTTTGATGAGTCCGAGAGGTTTGGTGGAACCCATGCCACATGACGGAATATCACAGTAAGCAATTTGAAGTTCTAGAGCGTTTTTAGTCTAAATTGACTTATGACTCCTTCGTTCTATTTGACTTCCTATTTTTTGAGGAAATTGCATTATATTCGGTGAGGGAATTTGTAGTTATCATTACACATGGCTCTTAGTTAGGCTTGGCAAAATATGGTTTTGGGTTGGTTTTGGTTTTCAAAATATGGTTATGGTTCCATTTAAGAACTAAAACCATATTAACCATTTTTAATATGAGTTGTGTAGGTTAGAACTATATGGTTATGGTTCAAAATCATATTAACCATATTAATCATTTTAAGATATTTTGACTTATAAACATAACTTTTGAAAAATGAAATTGTGACCGTCATAATTAAATTAATTAAGTAATAATATGATATAAAAATTATTAATATAAATAATAAAATGCTAAAAACTATACTAATAAAATTTTAAATTGAAATTATTAATACCCTTCCATATTTAAATAATATTTCAAAATTATTATTAACCTGTTAATAGAAAGGTTGGAATCCAAATTTAAATAATTTTTCAAAATTTTTCTGTAAGTTTGTACTTCCTCCGTCCCAAATTAATTGCTCAGTTTTGACTTTTTAAAGTCAAATGGACCATTTTTAAAACTAATTTTTTTACTATTTTTGTTAAAATATAGGTGAAGAGATTATAACCAAAAAAAAGTATATACAATTTATTACTAATCTCAATTTTTATAATTTTAGAAATATATTTATATATATTTAATTATTAATTCTAAAAATAGTCGATTTAATTTAAAAAAGTCAAAGTTAAACAATTAATTTAAAACGGATGAAGTAATTCAGAAATAGAGTTTTCAGAATCCAACTAACTACTAACTTGCTAACTCTTATCAAAGGACGTGTCTAATGGTAACTCTTTTGGCAAAAGTCAGAATCAACCGACTCTAAAAATTTTAAAAAGTAAGTTTACCTTATATTCCCCTAATTTCCACCCCCACCCTTTTTCAGGGACTCCTTAGGCCATTAAGAAGAAATGTATTCCTAATTAGTTCTAAAAAAAATCATTTAAGTTAATAAGATTCCCTTTATTATGTTTATATAATCTAAATATTATTCTTTCTCATCTCAAATTATACATTATTCTAGAGTTTAACACACATACCAATATGTGTGATAAAAATACTAAAATACTCTTATGTAATAATTTTTATTTTTTTGCAATTAAGGCTTTAGTAAAAGGAGATTGTCCATAGAAGAATGTGCCAAGAAGGTCTTTTAAGAAGCATAACTTTGACAATCACATCTTATTGGTGGGAATATGAAAAGGATGCTTAAAAAGAGGAGAGGCTTGAATAAGTAATGACTATCAATAATTAGGATAAAGGGGCAAACTTGGAAAACAAATGGTAAAAATGCATTGAAATCTTGAAAAAACAGATATTGTGGGACAAATTTTTTTTACTAAAACAGCAGATAATTTGGGACGGAGGGAGTATAATAGGAATTATATATATATAAAAATCTTATGTTACCTAGTTTTCCATCAAAATCGGTTCATTTTTTGGGCGAAAAAATTTGACAAGAAAAATAGTTAAGCTTTCCCTCAATTTATTTATTTTTTGTTCATTAAAAAATTCAATAACAAAAAAAATTGGACAAAAAACATAAATTTTTCTAGTTGAGAAGAACAAGATAAGGAAGGGTCCACGATGAAAAAAAGATGAGAAAAGAACTTTTCGATTTGGATCGGAATGGAATATGGGTTGAAAAATAGTTAACCGGTTCAGAATTATATTTGTTTTAAAAAATATGGGTCCAAACTTTGAATAAATAAAAATGGTTAACTAACTCATTTGGTTCTAATTAATATTATTTAACCCAACAATTAACTAACTATATTGCGAGGTTTACTCTTAGTCTAGTTGGGAGAGGTGCGATGAAGTTTCAAATACACATTCATAATTTATATTTCAGATATTAACATTTTGTCTATTTTATGTTATTGTTGACGTTTTTGGCATCTACTTATTCTCGCTATTCCCGACGGCTCCGACCATCGAACTTTCTTGTGTGATTGTTTATTCACCGTGCAGATTAAATTTATTGTTTGATAATTCGATGAGCAGATAAATTTTGACGTTAATTGACGTAAACATTAAAAGTATATATCATTACCGATATAAAAATTAGAAAGAGACTGTAATACAAAATCAGGTGTTAATGTTACTTGAGCAACACTTAGCGTGTTGGCCTTTACAAGTACTTCAGTAGTAATATAAAATTAATGAAGTATTAGTGTGTATTACTTTGTTACAATTACTAACCAATTAACAAATGGTTGTCATGAGGCTAAGAATTAAAATTTGATATGATCCCTGTCATGTTCAATTAAAATTATGTCACGTAAGGTAATTATGTCAATGCTTTAAAAAATGAAGTACGGGTGCACTACAAACAATATATATGTATAATGGTTGTCATGAGATGACGAAATTTATGTTAAATTAGATTAAAATATATCAAAATTATTTTAAGTAAAATTTTATGATTGTATATATATATATATATATATATATATATATATATATATATATATATATATATATCTATTCTCTAAAGCGAACCTTAAAGAAGCGAATCAAAATTTAACTGTCGTTTTTTGGTGTCTATGGCGACAGTTCGATCACATGCATCCATAGCCATGTAGTCTTTGGCGGCAATTGAGCCGTCGTCATAGACACCAAAACGACGATTAAATCTTTGATTCGCTTTTAGCCGCTTAAAGTTTTCTCTCTCTATATATATATATATATATATATATATATATATATATATATATATATATATATATATATATATATAAAAAAGGAAGGATAATTAATCTAAGAAAGGGGATAAATAAGGTTTTTATTCTTTGTCTTTGGATTAGGTTTTTCATTGTGATTCTGAAAAACTTTTTTATTACAATCGAATAAGCATCTTTTCAAAAACTTACAAAAATGGTTATTCGTTCGATTTTCCAAGTCAAAATCGGAATGAAATCGTGAGTGACATGATATTTGTGCAATAATAATAATAATAATTCCAAAACTAATAATAATAATAATTTCAAAACTAATAATAATAATAATAATTTCAAAATAATAATAAAATACTAATAATAATAATAATTTCAAAATAATAATAAAATACTAATAATAATAATTTCAAAATAATAATAATAATAATAATAATTTGTTTTTTTTATTTTAATGGAGAATAAAAATGATTTGTCAAATTTACCCTTACTAAAATAATTTAAATTAATAAAATAACGTTTTTAAAATAATTTGTCAAATAACGTTTTTAAAATAATAATAATAATTATGTATTTAAAATTAACGTTTTTAAAAAAGAAATTATGTTAAAAAAATAATGTTTTTAAAATTCTATTTTTTAAAAAAGTCTGTTTTAAAAATAAATTGATTTTTAAAATAAATTTTTTTAAAAAAATTAGCGTTTTCATTTTAAAATTCTGTATTTTTATAAAAGTCTGTTTTTAAAAAAAAATCTATTTTTAAAAAAAAAAATTAAAATTTCTGTATTTAAAAAAGAAATTAAAATTCTGTATTTAAATTCTGTAATTTAAAAATTCAGTATTTAAAAAAGAAATTAAAATTTCTGTATTTAAAAAAGAAATTAAAAATTCTGTATTTAAATTCTGTATTTTAAAAAGAAATCAAAAATTCTGTATTTAAAAAGAAATTAAAATTTCTGTATTTAAATTTTAAAAATTCTGTATTTAAAAAGAAATTAAAAATTCTGTATTTAAAAAGAAATCAAAAATTCTGTATTTAAAAAGAAATTAAAATTCTGCATTTTAAATTCTGTATTTAAAAAGAAATTAAAAATTCTATATTTTCAAAAAGCTGTTTTAAAAAAGAATTTTAAAATGTTAGTTTTTTAAAAATGTTACTTTTTTTTAAAACAGATTTTTTAAAAAAAATTTTTTTATAAAACAGACTTTTTAAAAAAATAGAATTTTAAAAACATAATTTTTTAACATAATTTCTTTTTTAAAACCTTAATTTTAAATTGTATTTTATTATTATTATTATTATTATTATGAAATTATTATTATTATTATTATTATTATTATTATTATTATTATTATTATTATTATTATTATTATTATTATTATTATTATTATTATTATTTTTGGAGTCAACTTAAGCAAGATTCTAATTTAAGCAAAAAATTCTAATTTTGAAGTCCACTTAAGCGAAAAATGTTTTTAATTTGCATACAACATTTCCATCCGTTTTTGAACGGAAAATCGAACGAATGACCATTTTGTAAGTTTTGAAAAGATGAGTTATTCGATTGTAACAAAAAAAAAATTCGATAACCACAACGAAAACCGAACCTCAAAGATAAATGGTTAAAAACCTTATTTATCCCTCTAAGAAAGCATCCGGATGATGTTGGTTGAATATCATGGTGAAACAACAAGGCACTGATGAATATAGCAAAGAATAAGGGGAGAGAAAAGAATTAGGCTCTCTAGCTTTGGAACCAACATATTCATTTCACTTGTGTGGTCATAAAAACAAAACTATACTATACTCTACTAGCCTTATATTGTTTGAATAATCCCACACATATATATATATATATATATATATATATATATATATATATATATATATATATATATATATATGTATGAAATGTTGTCATTAAAAACACAACCAACTCTTATAAGTTGTTGAGTAATTAAAGTTACTTAGTATTTATTACTTAATTAGTAATCACTTCTAAATTTTGCTAAAAGTTAACTTCAAAAGCAATTATGAGAACTTGATACTCCATTAATTTCGATTTGGATTCATTCATAAATCTAACAATATGTTTGGTATACTGTATACATGCATAATAATTATATCAAATATATATAAAATAGTATAACTGTCTGTATAGCTAGTAAATAACCCGTGATGCATTTCTTTTGATATATATATTTTTTAATTAGAGACGTGTGCACGACCCTCGTGGCTAATACTTAAATAAACAAGTATTGCATTGCAATTTGCATGACCAGAGCAGCCAATTTTGAACGTGTATTTTTTATATAGTTTATTAATAAATTATTTTAAATTAAATAAATTTATATTTAAAAATATTTTAAGTCGTTTTAAAAACTCAATTATAATCTTATATTTAGGACCAAAAAGTATTTAATTTTGAAATTTTAACTAAGGTAGGTAGCACTAGATGTTATATATTCTAACTTTCTAAAGCATATGATAAAAAATAAACCAACATTAGAGAGAAACACAAACACAACAACGCGACCAGCATTAATCATGTCTATAACACGAGAAACACCACCACCGCCGCCAACTAATACAACTTCTTCTTCATTACCCGTCCGTACAATTCCCGGCAGCTACGGATGGCCGTTAGCAGGGCCGATAATGGACCGGTTAGACTACTTCTGGTTCGAGGGGAGGATAAATATTTCAGGAAAAGAATGGAGAAGCACAAGAGCAGCGTGTTTAGAACTAATATTCCTCCGTCATTCCCTTTATTTTTGGGATTAATCCGAACGTGATAGCGGTGCTGGACGTGGAATCTTTCTCCCACCTATTTGACATGGAGCTGGTGGAGAAGAAGAATGTGCTTGCGGGAGAATACATGCCTAGTACTAGCTTCACAGGCGGCCAACGTGTTTGTATATATCTTGATAGTTCAGAGCCTAAACATTCTGAGGTATATATGACATTTATGACTTTTAAACTTTATATATATATATATATATATATATATATATATATATATATATATATCTCTTTTTCAAATAATCTGGAGGAATGAACTAAGAAAGACGGTTTTTTTTTTCCGTTCATTATAACATAAAAAAAAATCGATTTTCTATCCTGGTTAGTTTCTTGTCTTATTTCTTGGGTTTCTTTGGATAAGGGGACTATATATATGTGTGTATTCATTAAAAATACATAGTAGTGTTATATTATAGGTTTAAATATATTTCACTATTTTAAACTATTTGACTTATTTCACTTTGGTGATTCACCTTTAAATTTTTTCAATTAAATGATTGAACTATTGATTTTTTTTCAATTTGATCCAATTAAGGTTGTCACGTCAGAAATTGCCAACGTGACTATTTGGGTGAGGAAAGCAGCTAATGTGTGTAAATAAATTTTTTTTTATTTTGGGATTAAACATTATTGATATATTGAAGGGTAAAATAGTAAAATAATAATTAAACAAAACAAAATTAAACCCGTCCTCTCTCTCCTAATCTTCCATCCCTTTCCCCATCCCAGACCATTCCCTCCTCCATCCCCCCATCGTCCCCTAGCATGGCGAAATATATGGTTATGAGTTAGTTTTGGTTTTGAAAATATGGTTATGGTTAGTTTAAGAACTAAAATCATATTAATCATTTTTAATATGGGTTGTGTGGGTTGGGCCTATATGATTATGGTTCAAAACCATATTAACCATTTTAAAATATTTTGACTTTTAAATGTAACTTTTGAAAAATGATATTCGTAATTATTTTATTGATATGCTTCTTTGGCATATTTTTTTGCTTTTAAAAAAATAATAATTACGAATATCATAAACTATTTAAAATTACTACTATTTATAAGATTTATTATTTTAAAATTTTAAATAAATCATGTCAAATTTAAATTTAAAATATCTTAAATCAATTTTAAAAAACTAATATTAATCTTATATTTTAAAATAGACTAAACATGTTTTTTTTCAATAAATTGATTCCAATGAGGATATGAATGAGCTGGATGCAATTTGGAGTTATAGCAGATGAATTGACTTTATGTATATTAGTTATTTGACAAATAATCGTGTGTAAATTTAAAAATAAAAATTTAAATTTAATTAGTGAGAGAAATCATGAGTTGATTAATAAAAGAATTGAAAAGGAAAAGAGTAGAAATATAAACATTAAGATAAAAAAAAATTAAAAATACAAGAAACCAAGAGTTTAAAAAATAATCGTGCTCCTCTTCATAAGATATATAATTATCATCATCATGAAATATATACACATTTGTATGTGTATATATATATATATTATAAATATTTTTTTGGAATTATAATTTTTACAATAAAAAAGGGATACTTGTATGAGTTGTTTCTATCTCATCTATTATATATAATAACTAGTTGGGTCCCGTGCCTCCGGCACTGTATGGATGGTGAGATTTATCTCAAATTTTGAACAGTCCAAATGATTTATTGAGTGAAAGGGAAATTCAAAATTATTTATATTTTATTAGATAGATTACCGTTGTACGGTAGTACGGTAGTAGTAGTAGTAGTTGGGGCAAACCGGAGGAGTATGATTGAATGGAATATGAGTTAAAAAATGGTTAATCAGTTCAAAACTATATTTGTTTTAAAAAATATGGTCCAAACTTTAACCAACCTGAATAAATAAAAATTGTTAACCAACCCATTTGGTTTCAATTAATATGATTTGACCCAACAATTAACTAACTATATTGTCGGGTCTAGTCGTCCCCTAGCAATCAGAATCGATCAAATACTCATTGAAAGCCCCAAATTCCATCAAAAAAATCCTAGGTATCGACGTGATACTGTGCTTCCTCTGCCTTCCTTCGACCACCACCTCCATAACCACCGCCTCCACCTTCCCGATGATCTCTCCATAGCCACCACCTCTACCATATCCACCTACACAGGGTCTACCGCCGTCACGACCACCGCTTCCACGAGACTGAGCCTCATTTCTAGTTTCACGATCATTAATAATATGTACATCAATAACAAATTTCAATCAGATCTACTACTTTACCACCATATACAGCCATCACCATCACCATCACCATCACCATTTCATATTACTAAACAAACAAAAATCAATCAACCCAACAGTAAAGCAAAACAAAACCTTCTTGGATACATATATACACAAAACCACCACCATCCCTAATTTTACCCTCATGGGATAAATTTAGCCTGAGAAGCTCTACAGCAACTGGTTTGCTTGATTCCATAACTTACTTCGACAGATGTGACCTCACCTTCACATCATAACTGGGGTCACGAATCCGCTTCAATGGGTAGGCTTGGAGGACATTCAAGGATGTAATATATGAGTCACGAAGTCGGAGTCTCTACTTCAAATATGGATCTCCTTGCAAGAGATCTTTGTGTCCTGCTATCTACAAGACAACAGGCAGAAAAAATCATGAATTTTCTCAACATACAGAGCCGTGGAGGTGGAGGTGGAGGTGGAGGTGGAAGAGGAGAGAAAGAACAAATTTTGATTTTCTGAGACTAGGGTTTTTGAATGTATTAATGAAATTTTTTCTTAATTTACCCTTAGTATATAACTAATGTTTAATTTCAAAATAAAAAAATATTTTTTTTCACACATCAATTGCTTTATGCTCCACCCAAGTAGTCACATCAGTAATTTCTGACGTGACAACCTCAATTGAATCAAATTGAAAAAAATCAATAGTTCAATTATCTAATTGAAAAAATTTAAAGGTGAATCACCAAAGTAGAATATGTTAGATAGTTTAGGATAGTGAAACATATTTAAGCCTATATTATACAATCTATCTATTACATAAGTAATAAAGAGTTAATAACTTTATATGATTTTATAATTTGAAAATAAAAATGTATCTATTGTTAAAATAACAATAAATTATAGAAAAATGTATATTAATTTTGGAGTGGAAGGGGTATACTAACAATTCACATGATTAATTGACCACTAGGATAAGACTTCACTCAAATTAGGAAAGAAAGACTTTTTTTTTTTTGAACAGTCCATAGAGGACAAAGAATTCTATTCATGTTGAACATCCAATACAATAGTAGAAAGTTATCCAATAGTTCGGAAAAGAAATAGTCGTAGATAAAGAAAGATCTGCTAATAAATGAGAGGATGGAAAAGTTTGCCAATAACCCTGGTTTGTAATTGCAATGACAGCTGAAGAACTTTGCAATGGACATCCTAAAACGAAGCTCCACCATCTGGGCTCCCACTCTCACCTCCAACCTTGACACCATGTGGGACTCCATTGAATCCGACATCTCCAAATCCGGCTCTGCTGCCTACGCCACCCCTTTAAAGAAATTCCTCTTCAGCTTCCTCACTCAGTGCCTCGTCGGAGTTGACCCTTCAAAATCACCCAAAGTGGCCAAACATGGCTACACTTGGCTCGAAAAGTGGCTCGCCCTTCAGCTCATTCCCACCGTCAAAGTTGGCCTTTTGCAGCCCTTTGAAGAGCTCTTCCTCCACTCCTTCGCTTACCCTTCTTTCCTAGTAACTGGTGGCTACAAAAAACTCGCCCAGTTTGTAGAGGAAGAAGGTAAAGAAGATTATAAACAGAGGTCAAACCGAGTTTGGACTCACTAAGCAAAGCCCTTCAGAATCTTATGTTCATACTGGGCTTCAATGCCTTTGAGTGGATTCGCAAAGTTTTTTCCTACACTTTTGAGTATCCTTGGGACTGATAAAACTGGGTTGCAAGAGAAATTGAGAAAAGAAGTGAAGCACAAATGTGGGTCGAGTACCCTGAGTTTTGAGTCGGTGAAAGAATTGGAACTCGTTCAGTCATTTGTGTACGAAACGCTTCGACTCAATCCGTCTGTTCCGTTGCAGTTTGGAAGAGCAAGGAAGGATTTTAAGCTGAGTTCACATGACTCGGTGTTTGAGATAAAGAAAGGTGAGCTTCTTTGTGGTTATCAACCACTGGTTATGAGAGATGGGAAGGTGTTCGATGATCCGGAAAAGTTTATACCGGGTCGATTTACGAAAGAGAAAGGACGGGAGTTATTGAGTTATCTGTACTGGTCAAACGGGCCACAAACCGGGTCACCCAGTGAGTCAAATAAGCAGTGTGCTGCAAAAGACCATGTAACTATCACTGCATCTCTGTTTGTGGCTCATTTGTTTCAAAGGTATGATTCAATCACGTGTAATTCTTCTGGCTCAATCACAGCTATTGAAAAGGCCAAATGAGGCTCTCTCTATGTAACATCAAGTTCAAGTGCATGGGACTTTCATCTATGTGAGAACAGCATATGTTTTCCTTTCTTGTAAACTTCTTTTATTTCAAGAATGTGTGTATTTATCAATTTACTAAGAACTCCTCAATCCAGATGTGTTCTGAGGTTTACCTTTCGGTTGCTGCCTTCTGAATTTGAGAAAGAGGAAAGGAATACTAAGCACAAAATGATAAGCATGAATCACAAAAGAACATGAAGAACATCAAAATTTGTGAATTTGAGCATGAATTTGAGGTTTAAGCATGAAATACAAGGATTTGATAAGCCGAGTAATGAAGCACAAAAGAACATCATAAGCTGCCATTTTGCAGTGGGAAAATGATAGTGTAATGTTGATCAATGATCTCAATCGTTTATATAGACAATCCAGTACTAGGTTTACATAATCTAGCCTAATACATATATGACACTGTTCTCATTTGAGCAAAAGTTTGTCATTTAATCATCGACTCAACTCCGAAAGAGTCTTATATGTGGGAACCTTTGGCTAAAAAATCTAAAAGGCAAAATGGCAGAGAAGCTGTGCTTTTTCACAGAACAACTGCATCAGAAAAGCCATATAAAGGAGGAGGAGACTTCTAATCTAAGTGATACTTAACTCGAGCAGATAGCATGCTACATGATCAATGACATAACAAAACATGCCCACTTTGAGCTGAGAGGTGATTACAGAGATGAACATTACCTAATTCAGGTAGTTCTATGCGAGGCTAGTGGCATTTTAAACAGATTTTACATTACCTTAAGACTCCGTATGAGATTTGGCAGCACCTTCTTTCCAGCCCCTTTGACGAGCCCTTAACTCCCACATTGTAGTCAAGTCTTTTTTGTGCCGCTAAATTCGCTTCGGCTTTTTCTCGAGCCTCTTCATAAGTTTCCATTCCCAGATTGCACTTGTCTGCCTCCTTTTGATACTGAGATGTCATCTTTTTGGCCTCAAGTAGAGCCATGTCAGCACGCTGCTGATTTTCGGTAGATTCAGCTTCCCGTAACTTTAATTCCTCTGACAGAAGTTCTGCAAAATTCTTTTCTGTGTCTTCACTCACTTCTGGATCATGCTTCGCGCAATCTGTGTCACATGTGGCAGTAAAATAAAGAAATGTACAAGCTAAAAAGAAGCGGAATGCACCCATACGATACCATAGTGCAAACTCAACTTTTGTGTCTTTTCCATCACAGAAAAGTGCCTTGTTCATTTGCAATTCGTAATTTTGGTGAAGCAGTTCACAAATCTGATGACAGATTGTACTCACTAAAATTTTTGAATATTATCAAGTGGAATAGTGGATCTTGGTAGACTATTGACGACAAAACAAACAAAATGAAGACATGTAAAATATTCACCAGCAGGAAGATTTTACATAGCCTGAAGATTTCCCGAAAGATGCAGCCAAAGACACTGGTAACACCAGAAAAATGTAAAATCGACCTCACTCAAAAGTCAAATCCCAAGTAGTTACAATTACCAAAGGGAAGAAAAAAAGAGTAAAAAAATTGACTAAAAAAGGGGTGTTTTAATGTGACAGTTTTTCTTTTTTCTTAATGAAGATCAATGTTATAGTTTGAACTTTGCACACAAAATGATAAAATAAAATAACACTGCTGCATGACATGCAAAACCAACTATCAAATAATCACATCAAGTAATTTTATGCCCGTAAAAGTTAAAACTAACCTGCAAAGGAACTGTTGCTCAGTCCTGCAAGAAATGTAGACAATGGATAAAAGTAAGCACTCATTTGATAAAGAAATTAGTTGAAAGTGATAATCAGGATGTTAATACCAAGATTCATCTAATGAAATGACCACTATTGCAAATAGGAACCACAGAAAAACCTTGAGTTTTTAAAATGAATAGAAGTCCACTTTGTAAAACAATGTCTATCACAAAAAGGAGGGAAACTTTGGGGGCAGAGGAAGGGGGAGGTTAAGACACTCCTACAATTTGCTACATATAAACGATTTACATCTACATCCACTATTCCAAAGCTTTTCTTAGATTAAAGATCACTAGAGATGGCATGGTAGGTACAACTATCACACCTAAAACAGAATGGCCTTGACAGATGACATTGATAAATGTTAAGTGTTTGAATATATGCATAGGGTATCACATATGACATCCTTTGTTTAAGAAAATTCTTCTAGGAAAAAGATTATGCCAAAGTGATGAGAAGAGGTCCCCCGATATAGTCAAAATATATATGTAGCAGTCTTCCAACAATCCAAAGCATTCCTTGATACACATTCCCAAAGAATATTATTACCACCAATCAATATCACTAGTTAATAATATTCTCTTTGAGGCACTTTGCCTCTCACCTAGAGATACCCCAGTAAAAGTAAGCTAGGGTGCACAGGCCACAGAGCATTGTAGGATACTGAAAACATACATATAACGTAGTTCTTCCTTCCATGCGTAGCAAGCCTATACTCAGGCAGACAAACTAATTCACTGCTGTACTGAGTGACATTTTCTATAGCATAATGACCAATACTACAGTGACCGAAAAAATATGTTATGCTCGAATTGCCCGAAAATGCTTTAAAGTGTTGTAGTTGTACAATACAACGTACATGCGGTATAGTACAACACTTTAAAATATTTCAGGGCAATTAAGGCATAGAAATATCTGGCATTATAGATTTTTCCATTATAAATTTGAAATTCCAGGTTGCATCTATTCCTCATTCAAGGAGCCTATATATAGATTTATTCAGTAGTGATATTTGTATGACTTAGCTCAACTTAGCATTCATAATTAATCTATAGACAAAGTGAAATCATTGGAATTCTAAATGTGGAAACATACAAGGCTTAATACAAGGATGGGAGTATCAATTAGTACATGCAATACTAATAATCCAAAATGAGTGTTTAACTAAAGCCATTAAAAATGGAAACTTGATCACTATCCCTAATCAAAGTGATAGTCATGTATCAGGAACTTTATCTCCAACTAGATCTTGGGGCCCCTACTCCAAATCCACCCATCAATTGAAGGAAGTAAAATGTACCGAAATACTGAAATCTATGACTATGAGGGTCTTATGTATATATATATGTTAACGCCAAGAATCTTACCTTGGCGTCCAATCACGTAAAGACGCGCGATCCTCGCTTACGATAAACACGATAAACACCACAAGCTTGACGGCGGTTCCGTCGGGGGATAGCTCAGGCGTGAGAGTCAGTAAACGTGTTCACAAGGTTAACAAAATGGAGGCTGTAATGCCTAGTGTATTGAGAGAGAGATAATAATAATTCTTGAGTGTATATCTGATTATTAATTCATAAAATTGTGTGTACATACCTCTTCGTGATGACTTCCTTGCTAAGCTATACTCTCTTTTCCTGGATTACAGTGCCACCCACTATTACCTGACACACCCCCTTGATCTGATGGGTTCTACCGACTGCATGTAGTTTATCCACTGCTTTTGGTCACTGTTTCCACCGCCGGCCGGTTATAATCCCATCCACATTAATGCATGGCAGGTTCTCTAGTCAACCGTCATGCTTTTTCATCATTCTGAAGTCAAAATAATAGATATTAAAATGTCGAAAGGATCGACCCACTTGGGCCAATTCGGTCTTATAAGTCAAAATGAAAATAATAGGATAAGCGGGCTCAAAAACTTTCATGGTTCAATAATAAAGGCCAATAGATTAATTAAAGAGTAAGCCCAATCTACCGTGATGAAAGAAAATATCATGACCCACATTGCCCCTAGTTTTTGTTGAATGGAATGTTTAATAGAAAACTATAAATAGTCCGTGATATTTTCTGAAAATTCATAATAAAAGTAATTGAAATGTACGGTTATTGCTCACAAAATGAGATGAGAGGAGATTAAAGGCCCAAATCGGAAAGGCCCTATCTATTAAATATCTGGACCCGAGGGCCAGGACGCTTCCCATTCAAATTCCAAATTATTACTAACATTTAATGTACCGACCTTGAACACCGGTAACTCAAATCGATATAAAGGATAACTTTACCAAATTTGTGATTTTACTGTTCATTTGAAATTGAAAGCGCCTTCCAAACTTTACGATCTTTCTCTGCAAATCATCACAAATGGCTTCCTGACTCGAACAAAGTTCCCAATCTTGGTAACACCGTCACGGTGGTTCCACCAAACCCCAACCCTCATGAAGGGACCTGGCGTGAACCCCAAACCGAAAACTCCAAAACCCCTCTGAATACTACGAGATGCGGATCGCTTCTCGCGTGCCACCTCCTTCTATCGTGGTGAAATTTGAACTAAAGAGGTTCGATCTGGGTTCCATATTAGGAATACCCACGATCGGGGGTACCCAGTGCAGGTGAAAAGATGTACCAACGGCTTGAAGGTTGGGCCGGTAGTCCTGTGACCTTCTTTGGAGAAGGGGTTCGTTTTCCCCTACACATTTTATAGTGACCCTCTTTGGGATTCCTAGGTGTGGGGTTCTCACGGTTGGTGCCAAACTCCTACATTCACATTTTGGCCTTCGTGGCCTTACGCCATGAGTTGGGCGTCGAGCCCTCCTTGACTTCTTCTTCACTTTGCATATAAAATAGTACAATCCGGGGAGAAGGGTTCAAGGCCTTAGCAACATTCTCCGAAGTGCGGAGAAAAGTTAGAGAGGCGTTCATTGGTGAACACTCCTTGAGCACTAGGGGGATGTACGAAGTGGTTCTACGTCAAAGGTCCCAGATTTCTTCTTTCTGCGGCGGGCAATGGCGAAAAGATCTCTGCTGACTTGGAGACATTTACGAAGAGCGGGAAGTGGAAATGATGGAACTTTTAAACAACTTCCCTAAGGAAGAGTGGAAATATGGACTCTCTCGAAGCGAGGCATGGTTATATGACCATAAGTGTAAAATCTAGTTTATTCCATATATATAAATTTTTGAAAATATTTTATGATGTGTAATTTAACATAGGATTGCTTGATTTATCGATTATCTACGATCGGAATGAGGCTCCTTAGAAATAAAGGAGTTCGAAGATTTTTTGTCCGGAAGTCTTGAAGGTGTTGAAAATATACCAATGAAGCTACTCCGGCTTTAATGAGCCCCCAATTCATCTGGATGAATTTGAGCGAACGAAAGCGAGGAAGAGGCTTGTTGTGCGAAAAGACCCTTCATCCTCGCCGAAGAGAGAGAGCCACCGAAAAAACCAGTTCGACCCTCTTGTCACCCTTCCAAATTCACACGAAATAGAGCCAACCCCGGACCTATTCCTCGACAAAGGCGGTTTACTTGATCGTCTGATCGAAGAAAGCGTGCCGGACCAAAAATTAAAAACAAAAATAACCCCACTAAGCTGCCAAGAACTCGGGGTGCCTCGGTCTTGGTCGTCCCTCCACCGTGCCCCCAGCAAAATCTGATTAGCGAAGAGGGTGACCGGGGGCGAAGGATTCAACGCTATCCGGGAAGAGGAAGCGCGCTCACGATAGCCATCCGAGTTCTGCCTCTGCCTCGACACCCAAAGGACCCACCCCAAATAAATCTCCCACAATTGAAAACATACTGCGCGATCCTATCCCTCCCGAGCAACCCAACTCTCTCTCCCGAAAGGCCAAGATTTTCCCCGTCGACCCGGTCCCTCGGTCGGGAGTTACCATCTGCCGAGGTTGTGGGATCTCAAACCTTGTGGCCCGGGTTCAATGCCAATTTCCCCTTGACCTCTTGAGCTTTCGTTCGAACAACGGCGACCACCGGTTCGATGATCGAGAAATCTGCTTTCGATGAGGGATGAGCTTTATTGGCTAAGGTAAATAACAATCTCTTTTCCTCTATATCTCATGTTCTCCTTTGAATATTTGGACGTTTGACTTGAATATTTTGAAAATATGCGAGTAATCTTTGTCTTGAGACGATCGTCATCAAGAGACACATAAATGGAGAAATGAGGAAGATTTCATGAGACAAGAGATAAACATGTTGAAATCAACCTTGGATAGAGAGAGGCCGGGTCGTGAAGATGCTTTTCATACCATCAACGGTCTTGAAACGAAATTAGATCGGGCTAGGATGGATTTGAAGACATCGATGACGAGTTAAGGACCCACGAGGATGGGTTGGGCTGCGTCCGAAATCGACCAACAAGCTTTGGTAGCATGAATCTTTGGTTTGGTTGAAGAAAACCTACTCTGAAGGCAAAAATGAGGATTTTTCTTGACCAACCGAAAGCTTGGTTATCTGACTTGGTGAAATGAGGCGCGAAGGCTCAAGAGGCGAAACACCTGCGAAGGCATAAGGCCAAGCGTCACAAGCTTAGCCACAAAATAAAGGATCTTGAAGGGCGGGGCCCTCTCTGATTGACGAGATCAGGAGCAGCAAATTCAGAGACTACTACAAGAATTGGACGAACTTAATGCGAAATCTTAAAGGTATACTCGGAGGAATACGAAGATTAGGGAAGCGAGGAAAAGAGAAGCTATCGGTTTTGCTCGGTTGGACCCGGCATTGCTCAACTCAGATGATGAAGGTGGGACACAATGTTAAATCTGTTTTTATTTTATGTAAAAAAATTTAACTACTTTAAAATTTACGTAATTATGGGATTTGGTTTATTATTAATATGAATGAATGAATCTTTAAGCATGTCTTGATCATGACTTACATTTGATTAATTTCTTGTCGATAATTGATATTAATAAACTAATCCCAACTAGTGAATCGGATATGGCACATAACGATTAATTTATGAAATAAAGTAAAGTGAATTTTTGAGACGAGATTCAACTTAAGCGAATTAAATGAATGAACTCAACATTTAAACAAAATAAAGTAATATATGCTCATCGATCTGAAGTATGAGATCGGTCGTGTGAAAGGTGAACTTAGTCGATCTTCCTTTTCACCATCGAAATCTTGCTTACCTCTCGGGGTAGAACAAATATATAAGGGCCAAGATCTGAGGATCGATATATAAGGATCAATAGTGACCATTGACTTACCACCTGATAAGATCGATATAGGATCATAAGGACCTTGGGCTACCATCGAATGGCCATGAAGTCCTACCATACCTCCTTACACCATAGTGACCTTAGGAACAAATAGGACCGGGATCGATAGTGACCATTGACTTACCACCACGATAAGATCAATATAGGATCATAAGGACCTTGGGCTACCATCGAATGGCCAGCAAGTCCTACCATACCTCCTTACACCATAGTGACCTTAGGACAAATAGGACCAGGATCAATAGTGACCATTGACTTACCACCCTGATAAGATCAATATAGGATCATAAGGACCTTGGGCTACCATCGAATGGCCAGCAAGTCCTACCATACCTCCTTACACCATAGTGACCTTAGGACAAATAGGACCAGGATCAATTATGAAAAAGTGACTTCTTATTAATAATGAACAATTGTGTACAGACTTCCGGTAAATTGACTTAATCTTTATTGAAAATATTTCCGAAGCCTGCCAGCATGCCAAGTATTCTTGATCTCGGAACCATCTAGTGCCTTTAATCGATAAGTACCTGGCTTTGGTACTTCGATTACTTCATCTGAGCCTTCCAGTTCGGCGTTAGCTTTCACGTGTTTTTGGCGTAGAGGCTTCGGCTTCTCTGGGGCGAAGTCTCTACTTGAATCTCTGATTTGACCCCTTTGTTGTAATGTTTAGCCACCCTTGACGATAAGCGACCAATTTGAGCAAAGCTTCCTCTCGACCTCTTCTAGAAGTCCAAGTTAGCTTTCGGTCCTTCATCGTTGTAAATTTCTTTGAATTGACTTACACAGAAGACTTGGAGATCCGATTTATTGGGACTAAGGCATCGATTACCATAGGCCAATAGAAAGGTGAATCCTCCGTGGTAGTCCTCGGTGTAGTTCGGTATGCCCACAACCGCGCTTCAATGATTCTTACGGCCATCTCCTTTTAGCTCATCTACAATCTGCAAGGCTTGATTCCGATTCAACAGCGTCTGTTGGTCACCTCAACTTGCCCATTCGGTTGTGGATGAGCCACGAAGTCTTCTTGTGTTGAATCCCCAAATCATTTAAAATCCTTCAAATTTTGAACCCACAGAATCTGGCGTCCGTTGTCCGATATCAACACCTTAGGGATCCGGCGAAACACCACAGACTCCTTTATAAACTTTAGGCACTCTGTTCGTTATTGGCCAAAGTGGTTTTACCTCCACCCACTTAGTCGTATAATCAATAATACTATAATGGTGACGACCTTTAGCTTTAGGTAACGGTCCCAATATATCCACCCCCGACGGTGAAGGGTATAGGAGATAAAATCGAGTATAGCTCTTGGGTGGTGATGTGAGATCGGACTATTGAGTGACATTTTCACATTTCTTGGCGTATTACAGCTTTCTTTGAAAATTGTAGGCCAATAGTATCCTTGTCAAGTACTTTATAAGCCAAGACTTGGCGACCATATGATCATCATAAATACCCGTGAACCTCCAGAAGAGCATACTCGACCTCGGACGAACCAAACATTTCAACAATGGTGAGGAAAATGCCAATCGATAGAGATCCCCATCAATAAGACTAAAATTGGCACTCTTGTACTTGATTTTTTTTTGATCATCGATCCAGAAGGAAGGGCGCCATCGCGAAATACTTTCGATGTAGGGGTCGTCCAATGGCTAGATCGCTCGATACACATCAAGCCGTGTTGAACACTTGGGCTGCTGCAAAACTTCCAAATATCTGCGTCCGTGGAAAACATCTTGCATCTGTAGTGGCGACCGACAATGCGTTGGCAATAAAATTGTCATTCGCTCTATGCTCTGAAACTTCATCTGAAGTGAAATATTAAAGTTGGTCTTTTAATTCCGCCAGATATTTGATCATCCAGGGTCCCACGAGCTTCATAATCTCCCGGCAAACTGTTTAACGACCAATTAAGAATCACTATAAATAATC